>CM029644.1:20263367-21463367 GCA_017311315.1 Dendrocalamus latiflorus | reverse complement strand
TCTATTCAGCTTAGCATTACATAACAAAGAGGACAAACAATGTGATTGCAACATCAATTTTTACTTTTTAGCCAGCTGTTCACATTACATAGGTATGTATCTTATGGCTATCTACAACTCTCCTTTTCTTACCCTTCTAGAACGAGTAGAAGTGTACAGCTTCTCAAGCTGTTGATGTCTCTGTAATTCAACTTCATCAATTACAACAGCATCTGAATGCTCGTAACCAGTAGTACTGAATTGCTTTATCACAGCCTGAAAATTTAAAGGCATACGCATGTAAGGAAGGAAATAAATAAATAACCTGAAAGAGAGCGCCTGCAGCATTAGTGGAAACATCCAGAAAAGTTGTTAGTTTAAGGACAGCAGCATGATCCAATAAGTGAAATCTGTGTCAAATTGAACTTTTCCCATGTTTCATGTTTGCACTATGACAATTGTTGTGTTGATTGGATGATGCACACCAAGTAACTTGGATAAACAACACATACTCATACTATAGAACGTAATTAGACAGCTGACGCTTTATAAGCATGTCTTTAGGCCCATTACAAAAATTGTGTTAGATAACCTGTTTAGGGGGCAGTGTTTTAGGCTCTCGGCTCAGATGGCAAGATGTACGGCTTTGTGTTTTAGCATTGTAGGTTTTCAAGGCTTTTGTCTATTTGACATTAAGGAGATTTCATTTCTAGTCTATCCCAACTTGTTTGGAACAAAAGGCTTTGTTGTAACCTGATTTGACCCCTCAATATGTCCTCAATTTATCCATTTTCCTTCAGGAATTAACAAAAGTGCGGGATTTATATTTCTTGTAAATAACTAATGATAAGGCTTGAAAAGGAAAATCTGCAGTTGTCAACAGCAATGCAAAAAAAAACTGTAAGTAGTCACTTGCATATATAGCGGTTTGGCATCTTTGGCACTGATGTTATGGTAGACACAGATAGCCAACAAGGAACAGCCTAACTGTTAGAACATACTAAAACAACAAAGATTAAATTGGACCAAGCACAAGAGAAATCCAAAGTGCGGACATTTTATGTTGTAACAATTACAATAATTAAACTAGGAATACACCAAAATAATTTGAAGAAACAGAACATTGTATTAACATCTTTCCTGAAAAAGGTTATGGAAATATAGTTAAAGGAATTTGCACACGGATTTATAAAACAAGCATATACATTGTCCATTCCTGCTACAATGAAGTCTTCCAAAGTCCAAACACAGAGTGATATACACAGAATATTTACTCGTAAGAAATAAAGTGTTGAATATTTACTCGTAAGAAATAAGGTGTTAGAGTCTAATCAATGGGCTATCTGCTTTGATAAGTAGAATCACCTAATCTGTCCCTATCACACTTCCTTTAAATAAAACGAGCTTTCTATTTCATACAAATGCACGATTATGTCTATGATGAATAAGTCCCTGTACTGTGGTCTTTGTGGGGCTGTGGTAGTTTTTGTTTTTTGACTGCTTTAGGACAGCATCTGCTTTTGCTTTAGGACAACATCTGCTTTTAGGACAGCATCTGCTTTTGCTTTAGGACAGCATCTGCTTTTAGGACAGCATCTACTTTTAGGACAGCATCTGCTTTTAGGACAGCATCTGCTTTTGCTTTAGGACAGCATATTGACCGCTTTAGGACAGCATCTAGGATAGCATCTTAGCATATGCTTGGCTGGTTCTCAGCCTATAAATATGTATCTCCAACCCCTCAGGTTGGCATGGCATTGTGTGAGCAATAAACAAGAAGAAAATTGCCCCATCTCCTAGTGTCATCCTCTCCATGAGAGTTAGGATCTTGCTATCACCAAGAGCAAGAGTCCAGCGACTAACAAGTGGTATCAGAGCCTTAGTATCCTGTAGCCTGAGCATCTCCTGCTCATCTCCTTCTCCGGCCTCGCAGCAGCCCCGGCCGGTAGCAGCAGCAGCTCCGGCTGTCCCCGCTCACTCCTCGCCGGAGACGGACGGCAGCTCGTCAGAAGCAGCCCTCTCTCCACGCAACAGCCCCCAGTAGCGCGCCATGTCCGCAGGGCAGTCTCAGCGCTCGGTCGCCTCGAGCATGCGGCGTCAGCAGACGGCCGAGCTCGTCGCGGCAGAGCAGCGCGAGCGAGCGGCGGCAGAGACCGCTGCGGCGGCGGAAAGGGCGTCAAGGCTGGCAGCGGCGGAGCTGGCAGCAGCCAGGGCGGAGGTGGAAGCAGCGGCGGCGGCAGATGCAGCGCGTGCGGCAGCAACAGAGGTCAAGGCTCTGCGCGGCAGCAACAGCAGCTCCGGCTCTGTTGATGGCGGCGCCGACGCGGACCCTCAGCTGCTGGAGAGGGAGGCAGCGCAAGGGCGAGCGGCGCAATGGGTAGCCGCGCACGCCCACGAGCGCGGCGGCAGCCCAGACAGGCGCGGACGCGCCGGCGGCGCTCCTGGAGGAGGCACGCACGGCGGCGGCGTACGGGTCGACGGAGAGCGCGGCCCTCACAGGCAACGTGGCTCTCTCTCCCCGGTTCGGTACCGTGGTCACCACGAGTACCAGGCTGTCGTCAGGGACGTCGGCCCCGGGGGCGGGTGGCCTACCCTCACCAAGACCAACTACGTCGAGTGGGCTGCGGTGATGAGGGTGAAGCTCCAGGTGCGGCATATGTGGGATGCAGTCCGGTACGACGACGTCGACTACGACCAGGATCGACGGGCGCTGGATGCTCTCATCGCCGCAGTCCCGCCCGAGATGCAGTTCTCGCTTACCAACAAGCGGACTGCCAAAGAGGCTTGGGACGCCATCGCTGCAGCACGCATCGGCAGCGACCGCGCCCGCAAGTCTACATTGCAGGCACTACGCACGGAGTGGGAGCACCTGGCCTTCAAGCCAGGTGAGGACGTTGATGACTTTGCTCTCCGTCTCAACACTCTGTTGCAGAAGTTGGCGCAGTTCGGTGACGACACCTACGGCGAAGAGAGAGCTGTGGAGAAGCTCTTCCGCTGCGTCCCCGAGAAGTACAAGCAGATGGCTCGCTCGATCGGGTCTCTGCTGGACCTCTCCACGATGACCATCGAGGAGGCGTTGGGTCGCCTCAAGGTCGTCGACATCGATGAGCCACAGCGCCCCTCGGGACCCGTCACCATTGGCGGGAAGCTCCTCCTCACTCGGGAGCAGTGGGATGCCGGCCAAGGTGACAAGAAGAAGGGGGAGCCTTCTTCCACGACAGGCGGCCGCAAGAGTGGCAAGCGCGGCTTGCCGCGCAAAGGCGCCCAGGGCAGCGATGCTGGCAAGCAAAAGCCGGCACGAGACGACTCTTGCCACAACTGCGGCAAGCTTGGTCATTGGGCCAAGGAGTGTCGACAGCCACGACGCGGCCAGGCCCACGTCGCGCAAGCGGAGGAGGAGCAGCCGGTCCTGTTCATTGCTCATGCGAGCATCGAACTACCTCCAGCGGCACCAGCCGCAGTGGCTCTCCTCCACCTTGACGAGCCAAAAGCACACGCCCTCCTCGGCGACAGTTCCGGCAATGACAAGACCGACGGGTGGTGCCTCGACACCGGCGCCACCCACCACATGACCGGGCGGCGGGAGTTCTTCTCCGAGCTCGACTCAGGCGTTCGAGGCACCGTCAAGTTCGGCGACGCCTCCGCCGTGGAGATCAAGGGCGTCGGCTCTGTCGTCTTCGTCGCCAAGACTGGCGAGCACCGGCTGCTTACCGGCGTCTACTACATCCCCGATCTGCGGAACTCCATCATCAGCTTGGGACAGCTGGATGAGAACGGCTCGCGTGTCGAGATCGAACATGGGGTGCTGCGGATTTGGGATCTTCGACGCCGCCTCCTTGCCAAGGTAACCAGAGGCGCAAATCGTCTCTACACTCTTCACGTGCAGGTGGCACAACCCCTCTGTCTCGCAGCTCGTCGGGACGACGAGGCGTGGCAGTGGCACGAGCGCTTTGGGCACCTTCACTTCGAGGCCCTGAAGCGGCTCAGTGCCACGGAAATGGTGCGAGGCCTGCCGTGCCTTGACCATGTGGAGCAGCTCTGCGACGTCTGCGTGTTGACGAAGCAGAGGCGACTCCCCTTTCCCCAGCAGGCGAGCTTCCGAGCAAAGGAGAGGCTCGAGCTTGTGCACGGGGACTTGTGTGGCCCGGTGACACCAGCCACACCGGGAGGACGACGCTACTTCCTGCTGCTCGTCGACGACCTCTCCCGCTACATGTGGGTGATGGTCCTCGGCAGCAAGGGAGAGGCTGCGGACGCCATCAGGCGCACGCAGGCTGCTGCGGAGGCGGAGTGCGGCCAAAAGCTGCGCGTGCTGCGCACAGACAACGGCGGCGAATTCACGGCGGCTGAATTCGCGTCGTACTGCGCTGATGAGGGCATTCAGCGCCACTACTCCGCGCCGTACAGCCCGCAGCAGAACGGCGTCGTCGAGCGGCGCAACCAGACGGTTGTGGGGATGGCTCGGGCCCTCCTCAAGCAGAGGGGGATGCCGGCTGTCTTCTGGGGAGAAGCGGTGGTGACGGCCGTCTACATCCTCAACCGCTCGCCTACCAAGGCGCTCGACGGCAGGACGCCGTACGAGGCTTGGCATGGGCGCAAGCCGGCGGTCTCCCACTTGCGGGTCTTCGGCTCCCTCGCGTTCGCCAAGGAGCTTGGCCACATCGGCAAGCTCGACGACAGGAGCACTCCGGGAGTGTTCATCGGCTACGCGGAGGGCTCGAAGGCCTACCGCATCCTCGACCCTGACACACAGCGCGTCCGCATCTCGCGTGACGCTGTGTTCGACGAAGGGCGAGGCTGGACGTGGGACAAGGCGGTGAACGACGGTTCGGCCTCGACTCTCAGGGACTTTGTTGTGGACTACGTCCACTTCGAGAGAGCCGGGGGAGCTAGCAGCTCGTCTTCACCGAGCTCGTCCACCTCGACACCTTGCTCGCCACCAGCTCCGGCGAGTGCTCCACCACCTTCGGCACCGGCTACGCCCCACTCTTCACCACCGGCTCACCACTCTCCTGCACCGGCGGCCACACCACCGGGATCGGCCCCAACAGCTTCGGTCCACGACGAGCAGCGCATGGTGGAGTTCGCTACTCCGCTATCTCACGACGAGGACCGCGTCGACGTCTACCACGACGACGAACCTCTGCGCTATCGTACCATGGACAACATCCTCGGCGAGTTGCCCGTCCCTGGACTGGCGCAGCGCGACTTCGAGGCGGAGCTGCACTTGGCGTGCGACGACGGCGAGCCTCGCTCCTTCGCTGAGGCGGAGGGAGACGCGGCGTGGCGTGTCGCGATGAAGCAGGAGATGGACGCCGTCGAGCGGAACCGGACGTGGGAGCTGGCGGATCTTCCTGCCGGTCACCATGCGATCACCCTTAAGTGGGTGTTCAAGCTGAAGCGGGATGAAGCCGGCGCCATCGTCAAGCACAAGGCTCGCTTGGTAGCACGAGGCTTCGTGCAGCAGGAGGGGGTCGACTTCGATGACGCCTTCGCACCCGTCGCGCGCATGGAGTCCGTTCGTCTTCTCCTCGCACTTGCAGCCCAGGAGGATTGGCGCGTCCATCACATGGACGTCAAGTCCGCCTTCCTCAACGGCGATTTAAAGGAGGAGGTCTACGTCCGTCAGCCGCCGGGATTCGTCATCCCCGGCAAGGAGGGCAAGGTTCTCCGCCTGCACAAGGCCCTCTACGGCTTGCGGCAGGCACCACGAGCCTGGAACGCTAAGCTTGACTCCACCCTCAAGCAAATGGGGTTCCAGCAGAGCGCACACGAGGCTGCGGTCTACCGGCGGGGCAAAGGCGGCAATGCTCTGCTGGTAGGCGTCTACGTCGACGACCTGGTGATCACCGGCTCCAAGGAGGCCGAGGTCGAGGCGTTCAAGGCGGAGATGAAGACCGCCTTCCAGATGAGCGACTTGGGGCTCCTCTCCTTCTACCTGGGGATCGAGGTCCACCAGGACAGCTCCGGTATCTCCCTTCGTCAGACCGCCTACGCCAAGCGCACCGTCGAGCTGGGCGGGCTCACCGACTGCAACCCAGCCCACACTCCTATGGAGGAAAGGCTGAAGCTGAGCCGCGACAGCACGGCGGAGGAGGTGGACGCGACGCAGTACCGGCGCATCGTGGGCAGCCTTCGCTACCTCGTCCACACGCGTCCGGATTTGGCGTTCGCCGTCGGCTACGTCAGTCGGTTCATGCAGCGACCGACGACGGAGCATCAGCAGGCCGTAAAGAGGATCCTCCGCTATGTTGCGGGCACCTCCGACTACGGCTTGCACTACCCGAGATGTCCCGGCGCGGCACACTTCATCGGGTACAGCGACAGCGACCACGCAGGCGACATTGACACCAGCAAGAGCACAAGCGGGATTCTCTTCTTCCTCGGCAAGTGCCTCGTTAGCTGGCAGTCAGTCAAGCAGCAGGTGGTGGCCCTGTCTAGCTGTGAGGCCGAGTACATAGCGGCTTCCACCGCTTCGACTCGGGCGCTCTGGCTCGCTCGACTGCTTGGTGATCTCCTCGGCAGGGACACTGAAGCAGTGGAGCTCAGGGTGGACAGCAAGTCCGCTCTAGCCCTGGCAAAGAACCCCGTTTTTCATGAACGGAGCAAGCACATCCGGGTGAAGTACCATTTCATCCGAGACTGCTTGGATGAAGGAAGCATCAAGGCAAGCTACATCAACACCACGGATCAGCTTGCGGATCTGCTCACCAAGCCTCTTGGAAGGATCAAGTTCCTTGAGCTCTGCTCCAAGATCAGGATGGTTCGATCCTCCCACAAGACAACGCACAAGACTTAGGGGGAGAATGATGAATAAGTCCCTGTACTGTGGTCTTTGTGGGGCTGTGGTAGTTTTTGTTTTTTGACTGCTTTAGGACAGCATCTGATTTTGCTTTAGGACAGCATCTGCTTTTGCTTTAGGACAGCATCTGCTTTTAGGACAGCATCTACTTTTAGGACAGCATCTGCTTTTAGGACAGCATCTGCTTTTGCTTTAGGACAGCATATTGACCGCTTTAGGACAGCATCTAGGATAGCATCTTAGCATATGCTTGGCTGGTTCTCAGCCTATAAATATGTATCTCCAACCCCTCAGGTTGGCATGGCATTGTGTGAGCAGTAAACAAGAAGAAAATTGCCCCATCTCCTAGTGTCATCCTCTCCATGAGAGTTAGGATCTTGCTATCACCAAGAGCAAGAGTCCAGCGACTAACAGTCTATACCTCGGCTAACACTAATCTCAAGTAAATTTTGTTATACGCACGTCAACAGTAGTGAACGACAGTATAGAAGGCCAGCATAACATGGAATAAACCAAAGACCGTTGGGTGTTGCCTTCATGCTTCTAATCCGAACACAGAATCTCAATTATTCACAGCCATCGAACCAAAATCTGTAATTGCAGCTTCACACTACAGCTACGATGAATCTATAATCTAAATTTTACGAGTTTTAACTAACAGAAGACAAAAACAGAAAATTAAACCCTATCTCTTCGCTTCGCATCCCAACCTCCGCAAACAGATCCACGTGATCCCAAGAATCGCAATCCGCAGCGCAACAGCCTGAGATCCAAGAACCAGAAAACTGCGAGATTCCTACAGCAGTAAGCAATTAATCTCGCGATTTCTTGGCAGCTTCCGTGCACAACACATCAAATCATAACTAAACACGTCGAAATCTCGCCCATTTCTTGCATGCTAACGAGGTTGTTATTCCCCCAACCAAAGGCTAAACCGCGAGATAGAAGTACCGGATCTGGGAACCGAACCTGCTGCTGCTTGGCGACCTGCTCCTTGAACTTGCTCGCCTGCTTCCTCAGCGCCTCCATCTCTCTCCCTCGCTCGCTTGTTCGCTAGCGCTCACACACGCACGAGCTGCCGTCGCTACCCAAACATGGCTTCCAAAATCACATCCGTTTGTTGCCTCTGTTGACAGGGAGGCCCGGCCCACTCACAAGGGGAGAAACCCTGGTTTGTTTCTCTCCCCATTCCAATTGGATTTATTCTGGACCGTTGGATCTGTGGAATCGATCGACTCTGTTTCGCTGGTCGCTGACAAGTGGGTCATATGGGTAGCAGTTTCTAGTTATTGGCGGCCTCAGGGAGGTTTCTACATAGGGGTGGAAAATGGTAACGGATAATCCATTTTATCCGATATTCGTATCCGAGAAAATACGAATGTGGTAAGCAGAATCCGTATTCGAAAATATTCGTATTCAAGAATATTCTATCCGTATTTGAGAATATTCGTATTCGCATTCGTGTTCGATTCGTATTTGATTCATTTGCAAAACCTAGGAAAAATTCGGACGAAATTTGTGATTCAAAATTTAAATTTGGGCGGTTTGAAACTGGTAACCGTTTCGGTAACCGGTCAAAAACCGGTAAAACCGTTAGGAATTTATTCTACCGAGATTTGTTACAGAAGTTGTAGGAAGATATTCGTATTCGACCGAATTAAGTACATATTCGATTTGAATTTGTATCCGTTACAACATTTGATTCGTATTTGTATTTGAGAATATTCGAATCTGTATTCATGTTCATTTTTAAAATATGGATTCATATTCGTATTTGAGACAATTCGATCATATCCGATCTGTTTCCATCTCTACTCCTACATGGCTATATTTCTAGTTATTTGTTGGTTGATCGCTATAGATTACTTCCTTTTTTAGGAGAAGCCGAGATCTTTTATTTAAAGCATCAAGTCTACTTTACAGCCCTTAACTATGGCCTCAATCTGATTTTTAACCGTCAACTTCAAAAGTGTTTACTTTTCACTTTTGAACTATTAAAACTTTATTTTTTAACCATAAGTTAGTTTCAGAAGGGAATAAATCCACTTTACTACCATCAACTTGGGCATTGACCTGTTTTTCAACCTCCACCTTCAAAATGGTTTACTTTTCACCTTTGAATTATTAAAACCGTTCATTTTTTAGTCCCTACGTTGGTTTCTTAAGTGGTTTTCAACAGAGCAAGATATGGATGGAAAGCTCTAGGAGGTGGCAAGCTGGGCATGGCGTCAATGATGGGGTTATAGAGAGGCACAGGTGAGGGCAAAATGGAATGCTCACGATATAAGGAATCTAATGTTGATGGTGGTTTGGATAGATGCACATTGTGTTGGGTGAGCAACGGTGGCAGGCAATAATGATGGTCAGGTCATGGAGGCGACAACGCTACAGTGGAAGAGAGACAAAAATGAACACATCAAAAGATAGATACAGCATAGGTGATGCTAGTGTACGAAGGAATCAGATGAATTCTCACTAGTCATAGCAAATTACGGCGAAGAAGCTTGACAACACTGGAGAAGAAGATATCCGATTATGAGCAATTACCAGCATGAAACTCGAATTAATTTAGGGATGTGAGGGAGGAGGTTCTGGAACACGATGTGATGTGGACGATTTTGAGAAGAGAAATAGGAGAATGACGCTGGCTAGTGGGCCCTCCCTTTTTATTTTATTTTTTTCTTGATCAGATAAAAGTATTGTTGAGAGGAGAAACCACATCAGCTTACGTTATGTATGAGGATGCCATGTTAGCACGTATTGTCCATTAGGATGCTATTGAAGCTAAAACCACCGCTAAGTTGGAATCAAACTAGAGCAGGTTCGTGTGAAGCTTGTTTTTTGCATCGGTTTTAATAGTTACGGGGGCAAAAGGTGAACAGTTTTAAAGTTGAAGGTTAAAAATCGGACCGAGACCATAGTTGATGGTTGTAAAGTGGACCATTAAAGCTAAATCACTACTATGTCGGATCAAACCAGAGCGGTTTTGTGAGAAGATTGTGTTATGAACGGTTTTAATAGTTCAAAAGTGAAAAGTAAATAGTTCTAAAGTTAGAGATTAAAAATCGGATCGAGATCATAGTTGAGAGTTGTTAAGTGGACTTGTTCCCTATTTAAAAACGAAGAAGACTAGTTACGATCTTCACTTATCATAGAGAGAAAAAAACTCGGACTCGAATTGAGCCACTCTATTGGCTGTAATTGCTGGCAGGCATACTAAGCACAATAATGAGGGACTGTTCTTTTAAGTTGTGGCTTATGGTTTATGATCGTGGCTTATGGTTTTTTGCTATTTGCGAGAGAGTACAGAGAAAGACATTTGCGTACAATTATGGTCGATATAGACGAAGTCGTTATATTGCCTACTATAATTGACTTGTAGACACTGTCTTAAAAAGACATTTTGTTTGAAAATTAGTTAAAAAGCCAAAAATCACAAACTAAAGCCCAAAATAAGAGGCCTTAGTAACCTTATTGGCATTCCTAGGAGAGAAAAGAATAGCAATTGTGTACCAAATTTCCTTTACGCTTGAATTGTACTCCTTTACGCTTAGCTGTTGATCCAAAAGAAAACATTCACATCTCCATCAATATATATTTGTTCGTGTGTGTCGTTGCTATGGGAGAAAAAAGTACCACAGTAGGTAATGGTCCTATTGCAAACAGCTAAATAACTGGTGACTTTTGTCTTTTTACTGAAATATTCACATCTCCATCAATATAAATTTTGTTCGTGTGTGTGGTTGCTATGGGAGAAAAAGAACTGCAGGAGATAATGGTCCTATTTCAAACAATTATGTGGTTGGTGGTTTTTGCCTGTGGTTAAAATAGTTCTGTAGCAATTGCTATCTTTTCTGAGACATCCAATTAAAAAATAAAGAAAAATAAGGAAAAAAAAGAAAAACACCGTTATACATCCACGGATAATACAAAGGAAAAGGGAAATAAGAAAAAAAAAGAAAGAGACAAAAAAAGTCACGTTAAGAAGCCAACACATTGTATACAACTTTTGATTTCTGAAAGAAAGCTATAAGATAGAAGCCAAACCTGTTTGAAACAAGATCAATAGGAGAAAAGTTCATATAATTAGTCGAAAATGAAAAAAAAAATTGGCCCAATGTAGATTAAGGACTGTTCGGAACATTTTCTGACTTTTAGAAACATATTTTTGAATGGAATAACTTTTTAAGGTGGTTTGTATAAGCTATTTATAAGAGTCACTGTAGGAGCCGCTTTGAATAGAGTAGTTTCTCAATACGAGTGTATCTTACTCTCTTAATCTCTCTCATAATCAATTAAAAGTTAAAAGCTATAGCAAAAAAACCACAACACTTTTGAACTAGGGTACGAGATTCTTTTGGACTTATAGCTTATGGTGTTTTGTTTATGCTACAGTAACTAGCTTTCAAGTAGCGTGTCTTTTCAAGGTAGAATATATAAATTAATTATAATAGACACTGTACTGAATTTATCTACATTGACTAAAATTACATGCGAGCGTCTCTTTTTTGTGCCGGATAGAATTCAATTTTTTTTAAAAAAAACTATAAGCTTAAACTAAAAAAGGCCATGATAACCAGGCTCAGCCCACGTAAACCCAGTGTTTCGAAACAACGGTAACAATTCAAAACTTTTCCCCATCTCCCGTTCCCCCTCCCTCCACACACACGGCCACAGAACTGCGGATAGCTCGTCCCCGTCTCGCATCGGGCGATCGCCGCAGGAATCCAGAAGCTTCTGCCGCCGGAGACGGTCCTGCTCAACCGTAGGCCGGCCGCGTCCGCCTTCTCCAGCCCTCTCCGGAGGTCCTCGCCTAGGGTTCCGCGGGAGGCTGCGTCGCCGCCGTCCGATCCCATCCTCCCGTACCGCAGGTACTGCCAAATTACACTTCGGATCTAACTCCGCACCTGAAATTCTTCTTCTAGTTGCGTATATCTGTCTGTGATTTCGCCTCAGCTGTGTGTGTGGTGCATGTTTGTATTGTGAGGTTTCGCCTCTAGTTGTGCGTGCTTCTATCCGAGGTTTTGCTGTTAATTGCTTAAGCGTGCGCGGTTTGGGCGTCTAATTTAGCTTGACCTTCTCCACTTGTGCGATTCCTTCTCTAATTGCTCATGTGTATTTTGTGCGATTGAATCGGGACGTGCATATATGTCCATTCTGGCTTCAAATGGGTATGGGGGTGTAATGGTGTAACACTCTGATTTTGCCTTTGATTTGTATGTATGAACTCATCTATATGGTGCCTTTCGTTTTATCTTGCCTATTTGAGAAGATGGATCTAATTTTTCATACATATGTTTGGTATTCATGAGCAATTTATGTGCATGAGTTCGATGTGTTTCCCTTGGTACTTGTCTCTGGGTATGCAGTGTGCACCTCTACGATCTCTGTGTGCCATTTGCTCATGTTAGATTCTGGGTTTGTATTCAGGTCTATCATCAAGGCCATGGATGAGCTCAGGATAGGCCCAAAATTTGACGCAGCAGCCCTTGACCCGCTCAAGATTTACGTCACGGAATGCATTGATAAATATGGGGACGATTACCAGTACTCCACTGACCCCCGCCTCCTCAAGATCTGGATCCTCTATGTAATTGATTGATATTTAAATGTCAATTCTGATGTGATCCCTATGGGTTGCTCTTTTGTGCTATTACGATCTTCCGTGATTTGTGCTATTTTAGGCGGATGCAATTGGTGATTTTGACAAGGTGTATAAGCAGTTGGAGGAGAAAAGAATGTTTTTGGAGCATGCGCTGCTCTACGAAGCATATGCACTCTCTTTTCTAAGGGGAAAGTGCTGGAGGCTGATAAGGTGTGTGGGTTGGTACTTGGTATTTCCAGGTTAGTATGGGCTGAAAATATTTTTGCTATATGTTCACTTATTTTTGAGCAGCTACAACCTGAGGTTGTCATGTTGATGTGATGGTAGCTTCCGTGGCTTAACCAGAAAAGCTGAGCCCCTCGATCATTTGAAGCAGTGGCGGATCCAGGAAAATTTTTTGGAGGGGCTGAAGTACCTTCAGCTCGACCTCAGCCCCTTCTACATTATACATCCATAGCTAAAAATTTAGGGGGGGCTCCAAGGGTCCGGTAGCGGTAGGGGGGCTCGAGCCCCCCCCCCCCCCGCCCCACCGCTAGATCCGCCCCTGATTTGAAGAAGATGCAAATGGAAATTTTGAAACACTTGGAGAATATTGTAGAAGAAGCAGATGCGGATGCACAGGTATGACAAAAACATGATGGAATCAAGATATTTCCAGCCATTGATAAATTGAGCATCACACTCTTGTGTTCTGGCAAATAGTTCACGGATTTCATATTCAGGAGTTTGTGGCTGTTTTTGTAGACTTGTAGTATTTGAGCTATAATCACTAGGCTGACAGTTTTGTCTTGTCAGTGGAGTTCTCAGCACTGTCTAGCAAACACATTCCGAGCTGCTGTCCAACCAGAAAAGTGTACAATTGCATAATTTAAATCAAGCCCATACACTACTTCCCAGGTCTGTGATAATTAGCTGAATATGGATTAGCTTGCTATGGTGAAGAACGTATATCGAGTTCTTTTGCTTTGTAGAGTTCATGTGAACCTGTACTGTCCACAAGAGAAATAACAGGGTATTAGTAAATTAGGCGCAAATATGTTTTGTTTTGCGAACATCTGGTATAATTTTATAAGTTGTTCAGCGTACCTTAAGCTTAGAGCATTTTATTTACAAATATAAACTAAAGCGAGGGTGAAAACCAGATTTTTCTTGGGCAGTTGTGCTTAACTCTTAGTATTAAGCTCCCTTCTACAGGGAAGCTGAAACCAATGTGGGGTAGTTTGTGGGGTTTATAAATATATAGCTGCTAATTGAGTTAACTCAAACTGCCTTAAGAATTATTTGATAATTTGGCTTATTGAGCTTAAGCTACAGGTCTAGTCACCAGTGTGCTAGCTTATAGGATAAGCCTAAGATAAGTCGAACTAGCCCTTTGCTTCATTTTAATTTCTGGCAACCGTTTACATCGCATACAAGCACATTAAGGATTGTTCTTGTTTCTTATGTCATATTTCTTGTGTAGTGAAACAGTTGCTTTGTTTTGACAAAATGGTTAGCAAACAATAGGATAATTGAATGTGAATCTATGATTGTCACATTCCTGTGCTTGTGATTTGTTTCCTCTAACCATGTCTAATTACATCAGCCTTGAATGTTTGCTTGTCGCTTGAGAATAAAATCTAGCTTGGAGGCTAACACGTTGATATCTATTTTGGACTTGTGGCTCTACACTGGCTTATACGTCCATAGCATCTATTTCCACTTAGATACGTGATAATTAGTCTGAAGTTTATTTTTTAACTTAATGAAAAAGTTTCTATCTCGTGGTTTGTGGCACACTAAGCACCAGGTTTTAGATAATTAACATGCTTCTATTTGATTAGCCTGTTTATAATGTTATGACTTGAGAAATATATTTTATTTTGGATTAGTTATAGACTTATAGTTGGGAATGAATTTCAGAAAGTACTTTCCTTTGATTCTTGCTGTTCTTGCATTCTACTATGTGTTTACTATTATGCCTTGGGGAAGTTTTGTTATACGGGTAGAAAAGAGCATTTGCATAGCTTTAGTGGACTGAGCATTACTATGGACAAAAGAAAAGTGGGACATGTTCTTAATATTTTTGTACAGAGCAGTAAAGATATTGCTCTCCCTAAGCTTGTGAAGTAATTTATGCAAAATATTTTTTTTTGTTTATTTTAACTTACATATTGTCTAATAGAAGTCATCATCACTGTCCAATATTTTACCCAGCGTAATTTTCATGCATATAGTCTCTTAATGCCTATCATCCTTTTGGATGATTAATTGTTCTTCACTTCAATTATGGTTGTTCTTGTCTTGTAGCCCAAACCGTCAAAAATACAAAGAAGGAGCCTAGTGTGGTCGATCCATGGTCCGAGTCTACTAGGAACAATTTACTGGTGAAAATTAACGGTGACCTCAAGAAGTTCATTGTGAGTTACATTTACTCCATATGGTTCTCCACTGTCTTGCTTGACTCTCATAGTCTCATACTCTCACCTTTGAGGGTTACACAAATCCTTAATAAGGCTATCATAAGAGCAACAAGGTCTACTCAGGAAAGGTGCCCTTAACTTCTTCACAAAATGCTTTAAGAAACAAGGTCATTGAGTTAGGTATAAACTATAATTATTTTGTTTTACAGTCTTGCACAAAGTTTTCATACATTCTACATCACAAAATATCCCTTCTTTTTGTATTGTCAATGCCCTCAAGTCATAATGAGTACAATATGTTTTCACAGAAATGTTCCTTCTTTTTTGTGATTTCAAAAGACTCATTCATATTGCTGATATCGTTAAGTTTAACTACAATTCCTTTTGTTGCACCAAGGTGGCAGAAAGTATCAGATCAAAGGTTCTCCTGGTACCGGTGCTTTTGCTAAAGTATACAAAGCCAGTGTTGATGGTAATACGGAAGATCTGGTTGCTTTGAAGGTAAACCATGTTTCCATTGTCTTACTGAAACCTGCATTTTGCAGTTGTTTCCACTGTTAAACTCTAGTGCCTGTTTGCAGATTCAGAAGCCTGCATTTCCATGGGAATTTTACATGTATCGCCAGCTTGATATGAATATATCAGATATTGAGGTGCAGAATTTCTGTTTAAGAACACCATGACATTATCATAACGATGTTAACACTACAAATTCTTTTATTTCCAGAGACCAAGCTTTGGCTATGCGCATGGAGTCCATGTCTTTGCTGACGTCAGCGTGTTAGTTTGTGATTACCTGCCATATGGAACTCTTCTGGTAATTACTTCATATGTATTAAGAAATCCTTTGAGAACCTTCTCTAGCAAAACTACTTTTGCAATTTATATGTCTGGATTATCTGGGTTATTGATAAGATACAACTCTAGCTAATCCATGTTGCTAAGATGTGATTACATACTATATAAACCTTTTGCAGGATGTTATAAATTCCCATTTAGTTGTTGATCGCCATATGGATGAAGTTCTATGCATATATTACACTATAGAGATGCTGCACATGATGGAAACGCTGCATAGTGTTGGCATAATCCATGGTGATTTCAAGCCTGACAATATGCTTGTCTGCTACCCATGGTAATCAACGAACTTACCACACTGTTCAGAGCTACCTCCCTCTTTTTCTTGTGTGTTTCTAGACGAAATATAGGTAACACACAATTATTTATCCAGTGACTTCTGACATTTTGCATTAGGTTGACAAATATTCTGCTTCATAAAAACCACTTTTGTGCATCCTTTTTTAGTGGTGCCTGTTTAATCAATAGTAAACTAGTTACTTTTTCTGTGATGTCAAGCGTAACAAAATTGCAATGCTTAAACATGAAGCATGTATGGTTGGGCCATTCTATCGCTAAAATGCAGTTTCCTGCTATATGTTTTGGACAGATGGTGTCTTGTGTTTCTGGGTGAAAATGTGACTATCCTATAAATATTTTGTTCCAAGCTTCACAAATATCTGCAAATAATTACAACTAGGCCAGATGTTTTAATTGCAGCTAAGAACATAGTTTTCGATGAAAATATTTGAAATGGTTGGTCATAAGAGGAAAGCATGAAGGTCGATAAAAGGTCAATTTGTTGGCCCTAGATGTTGGGTTTAGTGGGTGCAAAGATCTTTGCTGATTTACTACTATTTTTGCTACTTAATTAGAAGTAACATGAATGCGTATTTTGACGCTCCATGTTTCTGCTGATATGTTTACGTTATGATTTTTTTGTCATTCTTCTTGTTGAGCATTTATTTTGGTTATTGGAGCATCGTGTAAGCACAAATTAGCACTATTGGGGGAGTGACTCCCACCTTTGCCCATTCGGCCTGCTGGGCCAACGGACCCATTAAACGTGTAAAAGGATATTTGTATCTCTACCATTGTGAGCCATAGCAATTCTTGTAATCTGGCCCTAAGACTATAACTATTCTAACTATTCACCCCTACTTCTAGTGTGTGCTAGGCTCCGAGCAGTTCCTATTGGTCTCCCTATAGCCCCTTATTTAATGTTTGGTCCGTAACCACAACAGTTGGTACCATATGTAGGGATCGGCACAGAAACTGCAAGCTGAAAGAGCGATGGCACCAAAGAAGGCGGCAGTGGCGGCAGAGCGGAAGAGGAGCTTGACTACGGTGACAACCAAGGAAAGGACGTCGTGGGGGCTAGTGGTCGAGGGACCCCACTGCCGTGGCGGCAACACTTCGGCGTGACTGGTAATGAGCATCACCCGTTGGCAGGCATGCAACCGGCGACGTGAGAGGCCCCGCAAGCGGAGGGCGCAACGATGGATCCCCCCAACAACTTCGATGACACGCCACCACCTCGGATGACTGTGCCATCGCCTCCAATGACCACAGCACTCGCGCTGTCGCGGCCAATGACCCCGGCACTCGAGCCATCATGGCCAATGACCCCACCACCCTCATTGCTACCATGCAACGCATAGGGACCTTGCTCAGGCACGGTACCCTCACCGTCACAACACAGCTGACGGAGGGCGCTTTGGAGGTGGTACTTGGGACGCTGCAGCGCGAGTTAGCAGATCTGCAGAACACCATGCATGGGATGCAAGAGGCTCAAATGAAGAGAATTGTGTGAAGGGAACAGGCAACGAGATGTAGTCACGCTGTCGATCAGGGCCCACTTGTCATCGTAGGGAGTCGTCATAGGAAACAACGGGTGAAGGTGGGATGGTAGATGAACCATCAGGTAGGATGAACCACCACCAACTCCTCTTTTTAAGTAGTAGAAATTTCAGATTCTTGCTTAAATGGTTAGTTTTGCTATATATGTTTTGCCATGATCTAGATTACTATTTCACATAATATGACTTGATATAATATTTGTAGTCATTTTGGATAATTTTTATTGCTCCTTAAGCTAAAATTGAATAAAATATAGACACTTCATTTTCATTCATACTCTATCTTCTTCCATGTAACTCGATAATTTCATTGTCAAACGGGGAGAAAGATAGGTAAAAAAATATATTTAGAGCATAATTTGGAGTTTTTGTGCGAATTCTTGCTAAGTTAGTAATTTAATATTTTACTATGGTTTTCTTGATCTTTTGATCTCGTCTCACTGTGACCAATGTCAAATGGAGCAATTGTTTTTCTATATGGACCTAGAGTGGGATTTTCCATTTTATTTGATGGATTTGAAGCTTTTTGTGGAAAACTTGTCATTTTCAGTAGCTTTACTCCATTTCTAGCTCATATGATCGTTTTCAGTCTTTTCAATGCTTGTGTGACCATTTTGAGCTTCTATTTACAAAATTCCCTCTCTAAATTCTAAAACTATCTCCTATTTGTATTTTTGAAAAATATCCATTGGATCCCTCAAGGGGGAGATTGAAGGATCATGTGACAAGGTTTATGGTTTTGTTGTGATAAACCACTGTCATTCTGGAGAAGTGCAAATTTGGAATTTGCAGATTTTTCTGGAAGCTTCTGGAGGCGGTGGTCTGACCGGCTAGCTTGTGTTGCGTCGGTTGAAATAGATGATTTTGGAAATTTAAGTCATGAGATAATTTTATTTGATCTAGCTCCGTGCATACATGTGGCTTGCAAGGGAAAATGAAGACAGGATCAACAAAGGGTTCAATAAGTTGACCAAAATACTAGAAACTATCTTGGATGAAAATCGCGACGCTTGGGAAGATGGTTTAGGTCAGGAGGGGTTGAGATAATCAGGTGGATCCAGTGCTCAACAAGGTGCTAGTCGGGTGGTAGACCGACGCCTAGCACCTAATTGCCGCCTAGGTGGGCAAGGCGGGAAGGTGACGCCCAGCGCTTAGGCACCGCCTAGGCTGGCTAGGCGGCCGCCTTAGAGAACAATGGGTTGATCAAATGCTAAGGAGTTTGCATATTCGGGCTTATATGCTTTGGAAAGCTTGCATAAGTGTAGACTGTAAGTAAAATCCGTATTGCGTGGGGTTAACATGTTTTTCCTATTAATGCTATGTAGATAGTATTCATTAAAGTTAGATGTGACTAGTTGCCTTGTCTATTTAACGAGTTATGATAGAGATTTGCAAGCTAATCATCCTAACTTTACTCATGGAAGCCAAATGTTGTAAGATTAGTGTTTAAGAAATGTAAGTGTTGTGGTGTGATCTCGTGTCCTCCAGGTGGAGTGGCTATAAAACCTTCATCATCAAGTAACAATATATCAAATTTGTTTATCTCTCATAGATCTCTCTTATTTTGGTTAATTTGCTCTTATTTTGATTAGTTTTGATTTTTCTCTCTCCCCTTTCTTGAGCTTGCTAGATACCAAGAATGAGTAAGTGATGAAGATGTGCCTTAGAAATAAATCATCATCTATCTAGACATTAGGTTTGACAACTTCTTAAAGTTACTCGGTTTTTACTAGATTGGCCCCTCTAAGTGATTTCTTGATGGCACTTTTTTGCCTTTAATTGTCGGATGTTCTTGCTTGTTGTGAAACATAGAATTACATCTAGAACCATTTTGACCATCCTCCAACAAGCAAGTTATATTCATCGTTTTGCTCTTTTGCTCGGTTTTAGTACAACATTCCTTCAAACAAAAAAATAGTCAGAACTTTGGGAATAACTTTCTTGTTCGTTGATTGGAATATGTTATTTACACCTTAGAGAAGGTGCATACCAAATTTCAAGTGATTTGAAGTTTTAATTTGAGATTTGGCTTGATTTGTAGTTTTGGCCTGATTTTGGTGCAACAGAATTTCACAAATCAAAATATTGCAATTATCTTAAGTTATTTCAAGATATTTTGTTGGGGTAGTTTCTTAAGATCATGAACTAGCCTCAATTTAAGTTTAAGTCATTGGATCTACGTAGCAAAAGTTACATTGATTTTTAGATTTAAAATAGTGTTTTTTACTGTTCACTAAGCTGATTTTACTATAGTACAATGAATTTTTAAAACATTTGTTGTTGATCTTCATAATTTTTTGTAACTACTAGAGTGAATAATCAACGGATATTTAAAGAAAACTTATCCTCTGTTGCCATATAAATACTACAATAACCAACATGAGGGTCACTTCGCCATCGCGGAGAGTGGGGGCACTGGGGCGGCCCCGCTGTTCTCCATTAGCGTGCTTTTCCATTCCTGTATACCGTCAGTCACTGTTTCTTGTCTTGAGTGTTGGCCATGCTACGAACTCTATATAAGCAGCTGCCGAAGTAATGTGCGAACTATGAAATGAATACCCTATTTTATAATGTCATCTTTACCCTTGTTCAGTTGTTCTTAGCATTTTCTTTCCCCTTTTTCAAGCTATCAAACTCCCCATAAATCTGTTCTAAAATCCTTTGATTCAGGCCGAATCCCCTCAGGTCCTAACACACGGGCCGCCAAATCCACCGCCGCCGCAGCGCCGCTTCCTCTTCACCGGCGTGAGGCTGTGGCGGGCAGTGGCGGATCCAGAAAAAAATTTTGGAGGGGCTGAAGTACCTTCAGCTCGACCTCAGCCCCTTCTACATTATACATCTATGGCTAAAAATTTAAGGGGGGCTCCAGGAGAGCTTTAAGGGTCCGGTAGCGGTAGGGGGCTCCAGCCCCTCGCCCCACCGCTGGATCCGCCCCTGGTGGCGGGGGAAGGGGAGGGGCAGCACGAGACGAGCCAACTATACGAGCGGTGCACTTGGCCGGACTCGAATGGGTTGGGTCCACGAGTTGTTCCACTGACGGGTGAGCCGGACATGGGTCTGGGACCCGCCTGACAGTGGAAGAGTACCAGTTCCCCCTCGCTCGATAAGCTTTCAGCCTGACCCTTCTCTCCTTCCTCGATTGCTTCTTCCTTCTCTCCACCTTCCACAACCGAAGGGAAGGGAAAGAGGCGCCCTAACCACCGGAGGGCCGGAGGCGAGCGCCGCGTCCGCCGACTCCTCGCCGGTAAACAGGTAGTCTTATCCTCCTCCTCCTACTCCTCGCGCTTCGCCCCATTCCTATTGGACTGGAGGGAGGCCTCAGCCTCAGATCCGGGGATAACATTTTCGCTTATTGGTAGGTGGTTTTTGATCCATCCATGTGTTGCTTTGACCAAATCTAATTTATGAGAGAAGAGTCTTTCGTATGTAGAGCCCGTGGTAGGGGGCTTCGTGTGTGGAATGCCGCGGAATGTTGTGGAGAAATAGTGTACGCTTAGTGCATTAAGTATTTTTGGCATGTATGTATGTTCCGAGGTGGCGAGTGATTGCGCCAGCAGAGGTGGCGTTTACCAAATAGTGATACTTGGTGGGTTTGCCGTAGGCCCTGGTTTGCGGTTGATTCGGTGCATTGCATGTGTGGCGATCATGATAAGAATGCCACGTCTGATTGGATGGTTTCATTTGCCGCATTGTGAAGTTTTTCGGAAGAACAATAATTTTGCATTTTTTTTCGAAAACGCAGGAGAGCTGCGTATCTTTGTATTATAGAGAGGAAAAAACGGCCTGTATACAATACCAACTCATGCCAGGACCATACATGAGAAGGTTGGAAACACTTTACAACACGATTACTCGAAAAATACTTTAAACGACCAAACAGCAAGGCAAAGACTCATCCAAAATCTCCTACCCTATCCAATCCGAGAGCAAGAAGTTTCTTAGCTCCGGCTAGGCACCAAAGCTTATACTCAACTCTAAACTGTCTCAAAAGCTCACTAACAGAAGGGGAGTCTCCATAAAAAACACAGGCATTACGGTGCTTCCAAAGCAACCACGCAATCAAAATGATGAGAGAATTTGCTCCTTTCCTGTGCTCCTTACTGAACACGCGGATTATCTTAGCCCACCAAATAGCAAAACAAAGATCATTATGTCCAGGAGCTTCGCTTCCCAAATCCAAAGGTGACAAAATACTGAACCAGACTTGTCGTGCAAACACACAACCAGTAAGCAAATGTTGAATCGTCTCCTCCTCTTGATCACACAAAGGACACCTCTCCGGGTGTGACAATCCTCGGCGAGCAAGGCGGTCTGCTGTCCAACAACGATTGCGAACAGCAAGCCAGATGAAAAACTTACACTTTCCTGGGGCCCAAGATTTCCAGATTCGACGCCAAGGTTCAAAAGTCACTGAACCAAAGAAATAAGCTCTATATGCTGATTTAGCTGAGTAAACTCCTGAAGCATCAAACTTCCAAACATGATGGTCCTCCTCCTCAGACAGCCCAACCTCACGAAGACAATCAAAAAGCCTGAAGAACTCCATGAAGCCAATCATAGTTAGCCCGCCCTGGATATCAATCATCCAGGTATTATTCTCCAAGGCTTGGGCTACAGTGCGCTTGTTTTTAATACGGGGCTGCACAGTTGCTACAATTGTAGGAGCTAATTCAGCAATAGAACACCCATGAAGCCACCGATCTGTCCAAAACAAAGTATTGTTCCCATTACCCACTTGAGATATCGTGGCGATAGAGAATAAAGCCGTAGTGTTAGCATGGCACGGCAGCTCTAAATCTACCCATGGACGATCTGCCCGGGTTTTTCTGAACCACTGCCATCTCATCTGAAGAGCCCAGCCCATGATCTCAAGATTATGAAAACCGAGCCCTCCAAGCTCAATCGGGCGTTGCACCTTCTCCCAAGCTACCAAGCAGCAGCCCCCATTCGCAATGGGATTACGTTTGGGTGATTCAGCAATAAGTCTTTTCCTAATTGTAGTTAGGCACTAACAGAAGCAAACAGTTAGACTCAGTTGACATGCTTGTCAAACTTATGCTGATTTTTCCTTTTCTCATTTCGTTTAAATTGTGATACAGTGCTGCAAAGAATTAAGCGTACGCTACCTAAAGGATCAAATGTGATGGAATGGGTTGAAATTTGTTCTGCAATTTCAATTCATCGACAAACAATGACATGACAGGATGAAACTTTAGGGGGGGCAAGAGCTGAGATTCATTGTGATGCGTTGAATAATGCCTTTATCTTGTAGAAACTTGGAGGATAATATTCTACATTATGGCAGAGATTTGGTACATGGGACACTACAAATCAACCAAGTTCAGTTCTTAGTTGATACCTAGATTGCTATTCTGAATTTCCAGCACTTTATTTAGGGTCAGTTTGCAGTTGCAGTGCAGTGCTCTACTATGTTGTGTTCGTGTGGAATCTAATTATTTGGGGGAATTTTTTACTAATTCTAGTAAGATTTTGTTGTTATGCCTCTAGAAAATATGTTTTCAAGCAGTTATTTAACTTATTGTATCCAAAAGTAGAAAGATAGAGGTGATTTTCAAAAGCCACCGTAATGTCAAACAAAGCCTTGTCTCCCAATTCAATGTGATAAGCTGAAGAGTGCATAGCCTCAAGCATGCAACATGATTTATTTAATTTTCGTGAAAAGATGAAAGTGCATAGCCTCAAGCATGCAACATGATTTATTTAATTTTCGTGAAAAGATGAAACTAACTTCTAAAATGCAATACGGCAATAGTTGTGGACCAGCCTTAATTATATTCATTTTTTCCTTTGGGAATGGTGACTCTCGCATGCATTTTACCTGTAGCTACAAATTGGGAACTTAATGGGTTGCAATGGTCGATGCACAGTCCACCCTGTACAATTAGCTGACCCCCACAGGTTTCACGGTGATCATTTATCGATACAGAAAAGGCTAATGACTTTTCTAGGAAAAAAACTTAAATTTGACAGCATAGCCTCAGTCTATGTATTGTTCAACCACATTGTATCAATTTTCTGGTCTGCCATGAGAACATTATAAAAATTGCATGTGTATATCACCTTTATTAAAACCAGACCAGTGAGTGAACTGGCCAAGGGATCAGTTCAATGGTTCGACCAGTGGTTCACAAATTGGACTGGCGGTTCTTTAAAATTAATATAAAATGTTTTGGTAGTAAACTCTTATTCAGCTAAAATAGATACGCACTAGTTTTTTTATAGTAGCTACCAATTGGACCGGCGGTTCTTTAAAATTAATATAAAATGTTTTGGTAGTAAACTACAAAATAGATATGCACTAGTTTTTTTATCTTAGCTACCAATCATTGGAAACAAATGCCTTTTGGGAAGATAAAAGTGCATATAATATGCATTTCAACTTACAAGTTTACGACTGTACAAATAATGTATAGGGTATTTAAAATTAAAAATGATACATAGCGCTCATTATATGATTGTATGATTCCATATGTAGTTATGTGTGTGTGATTCCCTTGTAACATGAGATGCTACAATAAATTAATAAATTTTACTGCCTGACATGACAAAATATACTGTTCAACATGAGGGAAGACGTAGTGTGAGACAGCTGGAGCCAGTGGGAAGGATGTGTTAGCAGTTTAACTCCCCCCTTAATGCAGATTATAATGTTTTAAACAATTTTCCTCCAAAGTAATCACTGGACAGGACAAGGTTGTCATTTTGGTCTTTCCCATTTCAACCTGACATTCTGGTTTAATAACCGTGGTTTGTATTTGGGTTTTGAGCTGGATTTTTTAAATGTTAATATGTTTACACAATGGTTTATCATGAGAGGCTGTAGAACCAACTTGTTTGGAGAAATGAAATCGAAATTCGTAAACATTCAAACATGGCAAGATTTGGGTATTCAAATCTTGAAGGACACCTGGAACATTTATTAAAAAAGAGTGAAAGGTATTCTGAGTATTCCAAATAACTGTCCTCTTCTTTTGTTTTGCTAGACAGCCAGAGCAATATTAGTTCAGGCAAGAGTAATTATTGACAAGAGAGTTTTTTATGGTCCTTGGAGGAGGTACCACCAGGTACTGGTACCTCTTTAGCATCTGAAGATATATCATGTACATTTCAACCGTTGATTACTTAAGGATAAACTTATCTATTGTAAGTTTGTACCACTAGAGTGACCTCACTGAAATATTTGCATAAGCTATCGAACCTAGTGGAAAAACTTTCTGCACCTGCCACTGTTTAGATTTTAGAATATAATAACAATAGAAAAGATTGAAAGACGGAAATTATGAATCTGTCATCTTTGTTTTTCCTTGTACATTCCATCTTTTGATCTCTTTCCATGTGTTAGGTGATGCTACTACCCACCTTACTACAGAATACATGATCCTCATTTGTCGACAGGTGGTGCATATATAACTACCAATCAGCAACTGTCTCCTGTAGAGTTATTTGTGCATATACTTCACTAAATGTTATTGGCTTACTGCAATGTGATCACCTAAGCATGTATTGTCTAGACTCTTCACTGCATTCTCCTCCCTGTACTTATTTATTTCAGATGTGTACACCCCCGACTTGCCATTAACATGCCACTTGTCAAGCATTGCCACATCCTTATCCGCCACTGGCATTCTACTTGTATTACAGGATGTAATGCACATCTATTTTTGTGTTTAGTCGACTGGAAAAAAATCAGTACGCTATATCTGAAATTCTGAATTATTGTGCGATTGAATGTCCTTATGCTGCACAAGGATCCGTTAGCGTAGCAAACTCTGGATTATTTGAACTGGTCAAAATATTCCATCATAAATGGTGTATGTGAATTTAATGATCATTGGTCGTCCTTTCATACAATTATAAGAAAAAAGGTGTGTCTCTTGTCATTATTCTTGGGCATGCACTGTACTGTTTTCAATAGTTGTTCCTTTTTTATACATTGTTTTTGTTAATTTTATTCACACAAATTACAACAGCCCTGTTCTGTACTTCTGTTTACTTTTTTCCCAACGGCAGTGGACCTAGAACAATTGCATTCATTCTCCTATCATGTTTTCCAGGACAAAATGGACCTCGCATCTCATGGTCTGGTAACACAGCAACAAAAACCAAATGGCCGAAGACCAGTCGGTAGCTCGCAAATCTGGACAGTATGCAGCTTCTTCCTCCTTCCTTTTCACTTGGTCATCTTGAGCAAAACTGCATACTAACAAACTCAATTTTCTACAGCGGTATGGTGTTCTGCTTCCAAGCCAGCAGACACGGAAGCTAAAAGAATGGGTTCTAACTGATGAACAGCAACAACTAGTCAATGCTAGTGGTCTTGGACATCTCGCTCTCACCACAGGATTTACCATTGATCGTTCTTTGCTTACAGCCTTTTGTGAGAGATGGAACAATGAAACAAATACTGCACATTTCATGGGATTTGAAATGGCACCTTCACTCCGTGATGTTTCGTACATTCTTGGAATTCCAGTGACTGGTCATGTGGTGACCGCAGAACCAATTGGTGATGAAGCTGTGAAGCGGATGTGCTTGCATTACTTAGGTGAGAGCCCTGGAAATGGAGAGCAACTATGTGGCTTAATCAGATTGACTTGGTTGTACAGGAAGTTCCATCAACTGCCAGAAAACCCCACCGTCAATGAGATTGCATATAGCACCAGAGCGTACCTTCTATACCTGGTTGGCTCCATCTTGTTTCCTGACACAATGAGGGGATTTGTATCTCCAAGATATTTACCACTTTTGGCGGATTTTAGGAAGATACGTGAGTATGCTTGGGGGGCTGCTGCCCTTGCTCATTTGTATAGAGGATTATCTGTTGCAGTAACACCGAACGCTACTTCCCAGTTCCTCGGTAGTGCAACTTTGCTCATGGTACTGCCCTTGTCTGAATAAATTTCAATTGTTATCTGTAGTGTTGTACCATCTTCTTCACTAATTATAGCTTTCCCTTGTTCCCACAAGGCTTGGATTTATGAGTATCTTCCTTTAACTCAACCCCAACAAAAGAATCAGAGCACCTTGCTGCCCCGGGCCTACCGGTGGAACTTTGGAGGAGCAACACGTGGACAGAGAAAGAAAGTCATGGAATGGAGAAAAGTTTTCGAGCAGCTTCAGCTATCTGATGCAAGTCCAAATTACTTATTTTATAAATTTGTACCTACGTTTGAACTCTTGTTGCGTTATTTTATCTTAATTATGTTTTCAGGTCAACTGGAATCCTTACAAGGACATGAATCCAGCAATTGTTCCAGAATATTGCATCGCAGCGGATAACATATGCTACTCCCGGACATGGCTAATTAGCTTTAACATAAAGGAGGTGTATGTACCTGACCGGTTTGCTAGGCAGTTTGGGATGGAACAAGGTCGCCTCCATGAGGTGCCAATGTGGGCAAGAAGAACTTGGAGTAAGTTGAAGGACTGGAGGGTTGAGTATGCTCGTGAGATTGGGGAGTTCCATCAATTGGTTGGCTGTCGTTTCACCCCTTCTGTAGACACCAATATCAAACCCCTCCCAAATGATTCTATAGCTGGACAGGGGGCTGCAGGATATAGTCGGAATACCTCTCAAAACTTTTCTACGTTGGTAAGCCCCAAACAGGAAACTTTTTCTTTCTACATTTTGTTTACAGGGTGGTCCTTGATGTCATCATTGGTTGTGAGTTGCAGGTTGAAGATTTGAAGAATGACCTCCCGGTAATCGATCATTATCTGGAGGGACAATTACTCCCTGTGGAGGTTGCAAGCTTCCTAGAGAGGGTGAGTACAATGATCAAGACTTACTCCCCACCACACAGCAGTCGAAGGAAAGATCAAGCAGCCCAGGGCCAGAATGGCACTGTCAGGTCAAAGAGCCCAAGAAAGCGGGGGAAACCTTCACTCTTTCAAGATCCATCAAGCCCTCAGAATTCAAGGGTAAACCAGTATCCAGGTGTGCTGGTACCTTATCAGGCTAGCAAGCGTGACATGGTGTTGGATGGTACTGCACCTCTGCCAACCGGAGGGGAAGAGTTCAAGGAACATGAGGTCATGGATCCCTGGCAAATGTCACGTTTAACGACACCGTCTTCTTCCTCTCTAGACTCCAGCTCACCAGAACCAAGGAAGCGGAGGCGGCAAGAACGGGACGAAACCCAAGTTCCAAGGGAAACGGAGAGCCTCCGAAGGAGTGGAAGGCTCTGTGTGCAGCTCAAAATGTTCAAGCACAGGGATGGAGTGGGAGCCGAGGCGACCAATCCGATTTTCCTCTGATGGAGACCGCCATGTCCTGGTCTTGGCATTGTACGAAGTAGCAGGAAACTTGGACCGGTTCATGCGCCGCTGACGGTTAACTCCTTTATGTAGGGTTGCGGGCCTTTCTGGTAGTGAGTTAAACCAGCTGCCCTTACCACGGCGCGGAGCTCTTGCAGTTTGCGTAACCTGCATGCTTATATCTCACCCTGTGGGGCCAAGGTTGATGCCGCAGCTGTGTGGCCTATGCACTGGATGTGGATGATGCTAAGCTTTACTGCCCTAGTGCCCTGTTTGCTGCAGGCATGCACAGGTGCTATAGCAGAATCTTTTGCCTGTAGATGTTGTATCAGAAGTTGCACGCCTCTTGTGATATCTTGTGCGGTCTAATCTTTTCTCAAGCCGATTCCGGGCTTTTTCTTTTTAATTTTTAAAAGCTATTTTCAGCTTTTTTTATAGAAACAGCTTTTAAATATAATATCTTTTAAAAACAGGATTTATAAGTTAATTGTAATACACAATATAACAACTTTATTTATATCGGCTAAAACCGCATATGAGTCATCTCAAAAGAAGCCACAGCCAAAAGTCATAAGTTTAAGAGCTTGTTCTTTTTGGTTGAGGCTTATGGCTTTTGGCTATGACTTGTGATTTTTAGGTATTCGTGCAAGAGATTAGGCTAGTCTCAGTGGGGGTTTCATGGGCATTAAATACGCTGACATGGCACTGTATTGATGAAGAGAGAGATGATAAAAGTTTCATAGGAGTAGAGAGAGTTTCATGGGAATGAAACTCTTCTGCATTGTTTCTAAAATATGGGTGTGTTGGAAACTGGGACATGAAACCTCCACTGAGACTGGCCTTATAGAGTAATAGAAACTCATATGCGGTTTTTGGCTATATAAATGAAGTCAGTATAGTATATACTACAATTAACTAGTAGACCCTATATTGAAAAGACACTTCGTTTAAAGTTAGTTACTGTGGAAAAATAAAAAACATAAGCCAAAAGCTAAAAAAACAAGGCCAAAGTTACACATATGATAAAAAAATTTATCTACTGCTCATTCTGTCATGCACATCGTTGAAGCTGTGTAATTGGAACACAAAAATTTTATAGAAATTTTGTAATATTTTCACAAGAAATAATCCTATTTCGGTCTGTCGTGATCTAAATTGGTCCTAATTGTTTCTCCTTGGATCTTAGTATTCTTTAGCATAGATATTGTTTATGTTAGAATTTACTTCTGATTTTTGTTTATAAAAACTAAAATCTACATCCGACTTCTTGAAATGATTTCTTCAATATTCTCGCTACTGTCTCGTTTCAGAGATAAAACAAAGAGTCATAACTGCATCATGTACCTCACTCCTTTCACCCTGGTCACATGCCTCCAGCCATTGTCGCCGTCGTGCGACGCGCCGAACGTCACGCCGTCGCCCATCTTGTCACGGCCTGCAACCATGCCTCGCACGGCCCCACACCCACGTTGAGTCGCCGCCGTACCACTCGAAGCTGTCATCACACAGGCCACGCCTCATTCACCTAGCCTAGCCTTACCCAACCTAACTGCTACGCATGCACCTACGCAGCCACGCGAAGCTCCTCCGCCCTGTCTCGCCGCAGTTTGGACCACGGCAGCTGAACACCCATGAACTTCTGTAGATCCGCCCCTGAGGTGGAGGAACGTCGCGTGGCTAGGCTCACATACGTTGGCTTGGCCTGCATTGAGCGGCGGCCTGCATTCAGCTGAACACCCAAATTTTTTGACAAAAAACCTAATATATACAACATATAATACATATACATATATTTAATTGGGCCAAAATAACTATTTTGTAGCCATAAGTCCATCATTATTCAATTATTCATCCATCAGCCGGCCGGTCCAACGCCGAAATGCAGCAGCGGCCCAGCCCATTTTTGCACGTGCGCGGCGATAGAAACGGCTCGGTGTGACGACGTCTCCCCTGATCCCCTTCCTGCGCGGCTGCCCCCGCGATTCCCCAATCCTTAACCGTAGCAGAGCAGCAACCCGCGTCGACCGCGCCTCTGGCCCGCCGCCCGCATCGATCTGGCTCTGTGCCGCACGACTGCGCCTCCGACCCTCCGCTCCGCTGGCACTGTGACACCGTCTGGAGGCTAGAGCCAGCACCGCCGCAGGCCTCATCACCTCCGGCCCTCTGGGCTCCGGCTCCGCGCTGCACGACCGGCGACCGCGCCTCCGGCCCTCCACTCCGTAGGCATCGCGCCACCGCCTGGAGGCTAGAGCCAGCACCACCGTAGGCTGTGTCACCTCTGGCCCTCTGGGCTCCGGCTCCGCGCTGCACGACCGGCCGACCGGACCGCGCCTCCGCTCTACGGCACGCCGGCACCGCGCCACCGCCTAGAGCCGGGCTATCGTCTCACCGTCTGGGCATCTCCACTCCACCTGCAGCCGCCGTCCAGCAGGCAGCAGTCCAGCTCCACCGCTCCGGGCCTCCGGCGACTAGCGACCGGTGAGTACTTCTGTACCTAGCTAATAGTGGCAGACAATTTATGGTTAATGGTTCCAATTTGTAAATGACTATGGTAGTATGGTGATATGGTCTGCACTCTGAAGTCTGAATAGTCAAAAACTGAAAATGACAATGATTAATGATGTGAATCATGTGAGTGTGTGACTATGGTCTGAAAATGTTAACATGTCCAGATGACTAGTTTCAAGCATATTGCGGTTACTACCAATGTATAATAGAACTTGTAATTGGTAATTTGGCTTGGTTATGAGAACTGGACTAGTTAGCTATATAACTTGTAATTTAGAATGGATCTGGTGTTGGTGATGTATGTCAGTATGTCTGTATGCAGTATGTGTTGAAAATGAGCAATGCTTGTATGTGAATATGTGCTTCATATCACACACTGTCTGCCATCCAACTGATAGTTTTAATGAATCTTGTAACACTTGTATTTTATGATTTTGTAGATCTTTGAGTTTTAAAAAATGAAGAAGTCTACAAATCTGAAATCTTTGTGGGAGAGAGCTAGAAAGACACAGAAGATAGCGTCCACTTCGATGACAAAACCGATTTCGAATGAAAGCCAAGTTTGAAATGAGACGAATTCTCAGTCCATTGACAATGAGCTACAGCTGGTAGTGCACACACACGATGACAGTGGCACCCCAAGCACGGAACCTCAGATGGATTGCTCATTGTCTCCAATTACAGAAGATGATGGATCAGGTGATGAAGCCATTTATGATGTTGATTTTCTTTCGCGTGATCCAGGAAAGAGAATTCCCATTACAGACTATAATGTCAATGACCAAGATACAATGAGAAGGGGATACATTGGATTGGGACCATGTCAACCACGTGCACATGATTTTCCAAAAAGAAATATTGGAGGTATGCGTCGCTTCTTAGCTAGTTGGTTTTAGCAATATAATTGGTTTGAGTATAGTGTGGAACGAGATGCTGCTTTCTGCTTCGTTTGTTATCTGTTCAAGGATAAAATTAATTGTGCTGGTGGAGATAGTTTTGTGAATGAGTGATTAGAAATTGGAACCATAAAAATAGGTTTGACAAACATGTTGGAGCAATTACTAGTGCCCACAATGAAGCTCAAGAGAAATACAATTTATTCATTAAACCTAAAGCATCAATTGAGGAATCTTTTGCTTCAAACTCAAAACAACAAAAGGCTATGTACCAATGTCGCTTGACCTCTTCACTTAAGTGTTTGAGATTTCTTTTGCGCCAAGGATTGGCTTGTCGTGGACATGATGAAAGTGAGGACTCACACAACAAAGGAAATTTCCTTGAGCTTTTAAATTGGCTAGCATAAAATTTTGAAGAAGTTAACAAGGTCATTCTAAAAAATGCTCCAAAGAATAGTCAAATGATCGCACCTACGATACAGGAAGATCTCATCAACTCTTGTGCTAAAGAAACTACTAGACTAATTATAAATGATCTTGGTGATGATTATTTTGCAATACTTGCCGATGAATCCAGTGATATGTAGCAATAAGAACAATTAGCTCTTTGTTTGTGCTATGTTGACAAACAAGGAAGGGTAGTTGAGAGGTTTCTCAGTATTGTTCATATTGAAAACACTACTGCTTTGATACTTAAAGCAGCAATTGAGTCTTTGTTTATGGACCATTCATTGAGCTTGTCTATGGTCCGTGAGTAGGGATATGATAGAGCTAGTAACATGAAGGGTCAAGTGAATGGTTTAAAGAAACTAATTATGGATGAGTCTCCTTCAGCATATTATGTTCATTGCTTTGCTCATCAACTTCAATTAACTCTTGTTGCTATTGCTAAGGAGAATGGTGATTGTGTTTGGTTCTTTCAGCAACTTGCATATTTGTTGAGTGCTCTTGGTATGTCTTGTAAAAAGATACAAATGCTGTGAGTAGCTCAAACTCAACAAATTGTTGAAGAATTAGAATTGGGTGACATTGAAACCGGTCGAGGTTTGAATCAAGAGATTGGCTTGTGTCGGCCAGGTGATACTCGTTGGAGATCTCACTACAAAACTGTTATGCATGTTATGTATTTATATCCTTCAATTCGACAAGTTCTTATAAAGATTGGAGAAGAGCACTTTTCAAGCACGGAGGCTATATGATGTGGCACCAAGTAGCACTACAACTTTGGTTAGTGCTTGCAGTTCTGTGCACAATGTTCAAGAAGCTTTGAATACCAATTCTGTGGTTTCTAACGTGCACAAAAGATATGTTTGGAAAGCTAATGAAGTCTATTTTCCAACGAATCAAACGGCACTTGATTTGGAGCTTCCTACACAAAGTTATGGCAATTTCATTGGATGCTGCACGAGCTGTCCGGAGAGACGCGCGAGACTTGCAAAACATAAAGAGTTCGAGTATTGCAATGCAAGTAAGTGTAAAATCCGACCACACCATGACTTTCTAAAGATTGAGAAGGATTTCTTTTCAGGTTCCAAACGGATTTGGAAGCCCCTTGAACCAGAAAACAAAACATATAAAGATTTGAAACCGATTCGGACTCGGATTGGGACAGCTGGCAAGACCGATACTAAAACGTCCATAACTTTCACAAACGGAGTCCGATTTGGGCGTTCTTGGACTCGTTGGAAAGCTATTTTGAAGCCCCACATAATGGACAAGGTGTCAGCCACGAAATCCTCATAGTCAGATCGCAAATTAAGAGAGAATACAGAGGTAGCAATTTAGGTATTTCCTTTTTAGTTCGTATTGGAGTTTGTTTCGGCCTTAGGCCAAGTAGTGCGTGAGTTGTAATCAAGGCCGTGCATTGTGCACCAATATAAGGCCAAGGCCTTAGCCCCATTGTAACTTAGACTTTGATTTGAGAAATAGAAACCAGAAAATTACCATGGTTTGGTGGCCATTGTTGGCGTGTTCTTGAGATTTCCATGGAGGAATTGCTCTTGGTGTGTTGAATCCAATTGTGGTGTTGGATTCTACTCGCTGAAACTTCGGTTTCTCTACCCTTTGTTCACGTGCTGCGGTGTGCGTGGGAGAAGGCTTATCTTGGAGAGGGCATCCAACAAGGCGTATCGTGAAAGATCAGAGCCAAAGCAACAGGGTTTAGCTAGCTTGCTAGTGGATCCGCATCATCTTGGTATCAGAGCGTGGTTGATCACGGTACGAGATTGCTGAATTTTTTCTTGATGGCGGGTTCTATGAAGATTGAAGATGGCAAGGCGCGACATAATCATGCCGATCCAATCAGGGAGGTGCCCCAATATGCAGCGTCTTTGCCGCCCGAGGTACGAATTGGATTTGAAGCTACACGTGACTACTTCTTAAGTTGTCACCGGAAGCTTGAAGGCAAGGTTGATGATTTGGGGGCGCGAATTGATGCTTTGACGGAGGCGCTACGCAACCAGCCACCACAATTTCAGCATGCTGAACGGGGACCTCAATATCCCGAACGACGTGCACCATATGAAGGCGACGAACATGAGGAGGTCTTTGATGGTGCAGCGGGCTTTGCTCCATAACCGCGCCATGCTCGGGACTACCGTGGTGCTGACCGTGGCAGGGACATGCGTGGCAGAGGTGCTGCCAATGGTGGAGGTATGCGTGATGGTGTCGGGTTTGCTCAGCGTGTTGCCGTGGATGATGGAATTGGGCGGATAAAAATTTCTATCCCATCATTTAATGGTAAAGCTGAACCGGAGGAGTACTTGGAGTGGGAGATGCGTGTCGAACAAATTTTTGACAGCCATCAATATACGGAGGATAAGAAGATTCGTTTGGCGACAATTGAGTTCACCGGATATGCTCTTGTTTGGTGGAATCAATTGTGTCGCGTAGGAGCTCATCCGGATACTTGGGTACAATTGAAGAATATTTTGAGGCGTCGTTTTGTCCCAGCACACTACACTAGGACCTTGTACAACCGGCTACAACAACTACGCCATTGTAATTCTAGTGTTGACGAATATTATAAAGAGATGGAGATGTTGATAATCCGTACAGGAACAGAGGAGCATGATGAGGCTACTATGGCACGTTTCTTTAATGGGTTGAATGAGGATGTGCAAGATAGGGTGGAGATGGTCAATTACTTCAACATCCAAGACTTGGTGCATCAAGCTGAACGTGTTGAACAACAATTGAAGCGCAAACAAGCCAAGGGTAGGCATGCCAACACTCAAACAAACCCATAGAGGCGTCCATCACAGCAAGGCGATGATGTGGGTTCACCCTACAAAGTGGCGGCATCAAGCCGTTCAAATGGTGCTCTTTCAAAGGAGGCAAGCAACAGAGGTAAAGAAGCAACTAAAACTGATTCTAGTTTGCCTTCTAATGCTCATGCTAGAGAATTTGAGTGTTTCAAGTGCAAGGGAAGAGGTCATATGATGCGTGATTGTCCAAATCAACGAAGAGTGCTTCTCACTAAAGATGGCTATGCTTCAACAACTTCTAGTAGTGATTCTGAAAGTGAAAAATCCGATGATTCCAAGGAGGATGTTGTCTATTGTGATCCAGAATTGAATGGTGTTAATCTTTTGGTCCAGAAGGTGCAAAGTAAAGAAACTGAAACAAAAGGACAGCGGTGGAGTGTTTTCCAAGCGGAGTGCAAGATCAAAGATAAAGCATGCAAGTTGATCATAGATGGTGGAAGTTATACCAATGTGATTAGCAAAGATTTGGTGTACGCTTTAGGGCTGTCCACGTGGAGGCATCCTCAACCACATCATGTGGAGTGGCTGCACAACTCCGGAAGGCTAAAGATAACTCACAAGGTGCGTGTTCCGTTTGTTGTTGGTGACTATGTTGACAAGGTGGATTGCGACGTAGTTCCAATGGATGCATGTGGGTTATTGTTGGGAAGACCATGACAATATGATCGTAATGCTACGCATGAGGGCCGGTCCAACACATATACATTTGTACATGAGGGAAAGAAGCATGTGTTGAAACCAAAATTGGAGAGTGCTATTCATGTTGATGAAGAAATTACAGCCAAGAAGAAGCAAGCTCCCAAGATTACCCCAAAGCCGAGGACGGCTTTGCTTCAAGGAGGGGAGGATGATGTGGCACCAAGTAGCACTACAACTTTGGTCAGTGCTTGCAGTTCTGTGCACAATGTTCAAGAAGTTTTGAATACCAATTCTGAGGTTTCTAACGTGCACAAAAGACATGTTTGGAAAGCTAATGAAGTCTATTTTCCAACGAATTAAACGGCACTTGATTTGGAGCTTCCTACACAAAGTTATGGCAATTTCATTGGATGCTGCACGAGCTGTCCGGAGAGACGCGCGAGACTTGCAAAACATAAAGAGTTCGAGTATTGCAATGCAAGTAAGGGTAAAATCCGACCACACCATGACTTTCTAAAGATTGAGAAGGATTCCTTTTCAGGTTCCAAACGGATTTGGAAGCCTCTTGAACCAGAAAACAAAACATATAAAGATTTGAAACCGATTCGGACTCGGATTGGGACAGCTGGCAAGACCGATACTAAAACGTCCATAACTTTCACAAACGGAGTCTGATATGGGCGTTCTTGGACTCGTTGGAAAGATATTTTGAAGCCCCACATAATGGACAAGGTGTCAGCCACGAAATCCTCATAGTCAAATCGCAAATTAAGAGAGAATCCAGAGGTAGCAGTTTAGGTATTTCCTTTTTAGTTCGTATTGGAGTTTGTTTCGGCCTTAGGCCAAGTAGTGCGTGAGTTGTAATCAAGGCCGTGCATTGTGCACCAATATAAGGCTAGGGCCTTAGCCCCATTGTAACTTAGACTTTGATTTGAGAACTAGAAACCAGAAAATCACCATGGTTTGGTGGCCATTGTTGGCGTGTTCTTGAGATTTCCATGGAGGAATTGCTCTTGGTGTGTTGAATCCAATTGTGGTGTTGGATTCTACTCGCTGAAACTTCGGTTTCTCTACCCTTTGTTCACGTGTTGCGGTGTGCGTGGGAGAAGGCTTATCTTGGAGAGGGCATCCAACAAGGCGTATCGTGAAAGATCAGGGCCAAAGCAACGGGGTTTAGCTAGCTTGCTAGTGGATCCGCATCATGCTCAAACTATGTTGACATCATTTGAGTTTGTTTTCATGGCACACTTGTTGCTAACCATATTTAGATACACAAATGACTTAAGCAATGCTTTGCAAAAGAGAGATCAAGATATTGTCAATACTATTGATCTCATTTATTTGACAAAGACTCAATTGCAGTTATTATGGGAGAATGATGGGTGGGATTCTTTTCTTAAAGATGCCACTTCCTTTTGTGTGAAGCATGGCATCAAAGTTGCTCAAATGGATGGTTTATATAAGCCAGTTGCAAGATCCAAACGGTTCTTAAAAAAAGTCAAGAATCTTCATCACTTCCATGTTGAAATGTTCGTAAGTGTTATTGACAGGTAGTTTCGAGAACTTAACGACAGGTTTGATGAGGTAAACATATATTTGCTTCTTTGTATGGCATCATTCAATCCAACTGATTCATTTGTTGCTTATAACATGGACAACTTGGTTATGCTTGCTTAGTTTTATCCTAAGGATTTCTCAAATATAGAGTTGATGCATTTTCCATTTCAACTTGCACACTTCATTATTGATATGCATAGAGATGAAAGGTTTAGAAAAGTGAACAACCTTTCTGAGCTCTCCATTATACTTGTTCAAACAACGAAGAATCTCAATTATGCAATTGCTTACAAGCTTCTCAAATTGGTGCTCATTCTTCTTGTAGCACCTGCTAGTGTGGAGAGAGTGTTTTCTTTAATGAATTATGTGAAGAACAAGCTACGAAATAGAATGGGAGAACAATACCTGAATGACTGCTTGGTTATATTTCTTGAGCGATAATTTTTCTGTAAGTTAAGGATGATGATATTATATCACGCTTCCAAGGCATGAAGCATCGCCAAGTTAATTTGTGAACTTTTGCAATTGTTTTGTAATTTTTATATTATTTGAGATATTATCCCTAGTACGAACAATTGTATGTTAACTATTGCTACTATAGATCTTTATGTTTTGTACTGAAATTTGTTTACAACTTTGAACACCTATTCTGAAATTCCTACGTCTGCCACTGGGTCTACGCCGAGCACTGAACAATGGTTGAATATGATTTGTTGTTACACGTTGCCACAGCCCACACTGGTAGGTGAATATGGTTGGTTTACTGAAGAGACCAACGATCGCTCTCAATCATCACTGATCATCCCTGCATGGACCAAAAAAACAGCCAGATCAATGCCAACCTCTTTGATCGGCCCAATGGAAGAGAATGCAGAACACAAACATCTCTCCAAATATTCGGAACATACAACACAATCCTAACCACATAGAACGCATTGTGTAAGGTACAAAAGGGACGATACGGAAATGCTAATGCGCGCGCACCGCCTCCCATTCCATCGTAAGGTTCTTCGAAACCCCCCTCCTGCTTTCAACTCACTAAACACAAAAACATTCAAATAAATTAATCATCATTTAACACTGAATCATCAACTTTCAAGTCAAACAACTTCCAACAAATGGGGAATACTTTCAAGTCACACAACTTTCAACGAATGGGGATTTGGGAAAGAAGAGGCAGAACGTGTTTTTCTTTCGGGTGCGCACCAAGGCAGACCATGTGTTGCCAACAAACGTTTTGTGAGTATCAAATCACATACCAGCACTAAATGACAAGTGAGGGTTTACTAAAACTAGCCTTCCTGCTTCCAAGATGTTGAAACAGAGAATGACGTAGGGTAGTTTTAGTATTGGCTTTTGCTGATAGTTTTTAGCTGTGTCTGTTGAATAGTAGTAACTGATAGAAATGACTTATAAAAACTAGGGCGTTCATATTGGCTTTTTGCTGAGTGCATTACATAAGAAAGAGAGCAAACGGCGGTACAACACAAAGCACTACAATATTCTGACCGCCATACGATTTATAGGATTGTGATATAATAAAATATATAGTGTGTTACAACATGCGAAAGCGCAAAGTGATTAATAAATAGTAATGATTGATAAAAGTGACTTATAAAAGTTAGGGCATTTGTATTGGCTTTAGCTTCTGGAAGCAGAAACCAGAAGTAGAAACCAATATAAACGGCCCATATATCTCTCTTTACAAAAAAAGGTGTGTGGTACCTACACAATAGGGGTACCTATTTCTAGTCCCACTCTAGTATTGCTAATTGATGCGTAAAAAAATATTAAGTATAAAGCCCTACACATAAGTGACGACAAAGCTATAGAATTTTTATGCGCGGTTCAAATAGTAGTAGTTGGACATGAAGGGTTACGGAATATAAATATCATTTTTATATGACAAAATGAGTGCATAAAAAGGAGTATGCCAAGCATCGGAGGGTCAGGACTCTTGCCGTTGCCACCCATAGGAAGGAACGACCTACATAACAATAGAGAGCATACGAACCTATCCCACTGAACTTTGATGGAGAAAACGAAAAAAGACCACTACAAAACAACCTCCAGGACTAGAGCTTGGGCCCTAGCGGGAGTCAAGCGATTAGCGGGAATCACACAAATCCCTATAATGCCTTAAACAACCTTTTCTCTTCTTGTGCTAGCCAGTGCCGGATCATGCCTCCCTATTCTCAAACAAACTTTTTTATCTGTAATCCTTCTCCTTATTAATATAGGGCAACTCTCGTGCCATCCGTTCAAAAACAGCATCTACACCTCTAGAAGACAATGGAGGATACACGAGGCCCCTCTCCCTCCCTCTAGAAGTCTACACAGCAGGTCCGATATGACAGGTGGGTTTGGGAGCACTTATGCTTATGTTTTAGTTTAGGTTGATATAGTAGCTAGCTTTTAAACAGTATATTTTTAAGGCAGGGTCTATAGAAAAATTATAGTAGACACTGTACCGAGTTCAACCATATCAACCAAAATCATATGAGACTATTTTTCTCTATATATTTAAACAGTCAGAATTTAAAAATCCATAAAATAAAACCACATATAAGAAAACCACCGGACTTTAGGCCATCCCCACACCCCCGTCCCTCCCTGACCCCACCTTCCAGCTCTCCCACGCGGCCCCACCACCTGGGCGGCCACTCCAGCTCTCCCGGTCCCAGTTAAACAAACCAGACACCGGCACCAAATCTCGCGGCCTGTAGAAATGGGCAAAGCCGGAAACAGCAGCGAGGCGACGAGGCGAGAGTAGCGCGACGCGAACTTGCCCCCCAAATCCAAACCCTAGCACCGGAGGAGGAAGAGGACGGCGAATCCAGCGATCTTCTCCTCCATCCAAAACCCTAGCTCCGCGGCGACCGCCGGATCTTAGGGAGGGGGGATGTCGGACTCGGCGTCGATGGCGGCCGCCATCGAGGCGCGGTTCAGCAACCGCGACCTCATCGGCCGCGGCTCCTTCGGCGACGTCTTCAAAGGGTTGGTTCGCGGATTCCCCCCTCTCGCGCCCTGATTTTTTTTAATCTCTTTTTCTCTCACGCTGATTTGCGGCGGCGGCAGCCCTGTAGAGCCGTTCGTTTCGCTTTCGGTCCAGCGGCATTGGGGATTCGATGTGTTGTGGCTCGAGATGTTGTACAGTTCAGGGGAAATTTCGGTGTTAGGCGGCGGGGTTGAGCTAATTGAGCGGCCAATCGAGTGGCGTTTGTGACATTTTTCACTGACTTGTTCGTGTTAGTTAGGTGGCATTGGTGGTTTGATCGGGATCTGCGTGGAAAGGATGCGGTTTGAGTGCAGGGCGAGGGATTTAGGGAAACAAGCAGTGCTAGTTGGGTCAATTTAGTGCCTAGCCGAGATAAGCTTACATAAAATTTGTGCTGATTTCTGTGTTTGTTGAGTGGCACTAGTGTGGGATGGCAGGCTACCCAGCTCTGCTCGGGTTCTATATCTCGATTATCTGGCTTCAATCTGGTGTGAAAAACTGCCCGTATTAGGAGTATGCTTGCCAGTTCCAGATACTTGTCTGAAGCTGAATCTCTTTTATCCATGGATAATATGTGTACTTTTATGTTGGTAAAACTTGTTCATAATGTCTAAGTAGTGAGGAGCTCAGGTAACTTGTGTAGTTTGATTGTTCCCTTTGGACTTCAAAAAACTCACTCCACTATTGAATGTGAAATGGTAGAAATGAGATTTCTTGTGATTGGTTGAGACACTGGTTTGTTGTAGTCAGTCTCTCTCTCTCTCTCTCTATCTCTCACTGGACACTGATTTGTCCGGTATCAGACTATTGGCATAGAAACAATGACACTAGCCAAAGATTTTTGGAAATGGCTGTAGCCTATAAACGATTCTTTCATTATTTTCACCATCTCCTGTTCATTAAACTAATCCAGTGGTAATTGCACAGCGATCCTGAAAAAAAGTGGTAATTGCACTCGAGTATGAACCAACTTGGTTCATAAGCGTTTTTTTTCTCAAAACTTTCATGATGTTTATTGTTCATTTAGGTGTCAATTCTCATATGGATTATTTTGAAATGATTAGTTATTTGTATGATGCTAGAGCTGTACTTCTAACCTTTTCTTTTCCTCTTTTTTTTTGGGGATGATAAACTTAAATGTTTATTGAATATTCTCTTGTGTTATTTGTTCATAGGTTTGACAAGGAACTGAATAAGGAGGTTGCAATAAAAGTGATTGATCTGGAAGAAGCGTGCGTCCCTAGCCTGAATTTCACTGACTCCTTACTTTTGAATTAACATATTAATTATCAGTTTTTAGTTTTACACTATAAACCCACCTATTGCTAATTGCATTATTTCTTGCTATGTACATCCATGATATCCGTTTGTTTTAGGATGGGAAAAGGATAAAGTGTACTGATGCTAATATATTTCTTAACCAGTATTCTACACAATTTGTTTAAATGGGAAACATCTAGTCGTCCACTTTTGCTGCGAAATTGCATTCCTTGGTCTAGTGACTAGTCTGATGATCATATACAATTATACATTTGTAACACCCTGGTCCAACTTCGGAGCCCGAAATGCTACCACTACCTTAACATTTACCATTTACATCTATTGCTGCTAGAATCCGGCAGCAACTCCTTTGTTCCACTCAACAACACGATAAACACACATGCTTACCGGTGAGCGTTGAGGCAATTGTTCTCGATTACCAACTATTAAAAGAGAGGCATAATCCACACCATACAAGGCATTTCTAACAAAACAATATATTTTAATGTTAACTACCAAAGTATGCTATTAAAGTCTGATTATATCAACTAAAGGTGGCATGTGAATTACTGTTTGCATGTGAGATAAGGGGGCTATTCCTGCCCATGCATGACGTCTTCAATGATCACATAAAAAAACACAACAAAGTAAGGGTGAGTCCGAGGTCTCAGTAAGCACATAATAAAATAGTGGTGACAACATAGTAATTCAACAAACCCCATATCTGGGAGCTGTAAGACACAATCTCTGTAACTGCCAGTAAAAACATATCTGTAAGCTATAACCATAATCTTTGCAACTGTATCACGGTCCCCTGTTTCCTTCGTGTAGTGCAATGCATTGCGATGCAAAACGATGCGATGCAAGTGCAACCGTAACTTATACCGGTATAGTGGAGTGTTCACTCATCGATGAACCCCTCTAGCCCTGTCCTCTTTTATACGGGGCCTCAACCTCCACTCCCGTGGAGTGCCTACTGAAATAGAATTTTATCTTCCCATTCCCATGGGATGCCTACCTGAGGTAGGTCCTGTGTATGAGTGCAATGCACAATGCAACACGTTACAATCATTAACATCCAACTTTACTCAAATTCCACTCCTGTGGAATGCCTACCGAAGTAGGTCTCTTGTACAGGTGCGCTGCATGATGCAACACTTTCAACATTATCAATCAACCATAAGCATCTCTCGTCACCATACAATCAACAGGCAATCAGAGATATTATTTCATAAAATGCTGTAAAATATGGCACGGAAGACCAAATACCAAGCATCCATCATAATCCACTATTATATCATGCACTTGCCCGTTTATTCTTGTAGACAATGTGTGGATGGCGTCGAACTTGAGCCGCCACCTGAACAATTATCAACCTGCCTCAACACATCATAATCATACATGCACATACAAACGACATCGTTTCTGCACGCAAATCGGCACATACAATACTATTGAATCAGACGCTTTTCCGCTATCCCGGTGGTTAGAAAACCATAACGTTCAATGTCAAAACTTAACATAGCAACTATCTCGGGACTTAGAATCAGCATAACTTTACTCACGTATTCCTAGTTACCATAATTTAAATATTACACCATCTAAAACTCCAATTTCAGCTTGAAAGCCGGCTCAGATGCCAAACTTCCAATCCAATTTGCCAAAAGTGGCAACCTAGCATTCTACAGAGCTTTAGAAGTTATCCATACAAATTATTCGCTCATCTCACTAATCACATACACTATTATTTGCTTACTCTAATCAAAATCACTAATTAGCCAAGTACTAATCATCGACTCACTAATTATTCACTGAACGTTGGTCGGTCACGCATGTACCGACACAACTCCCCACGGTCGGCATACTTCACTAGCTCTACACACACATGGTCACAACACCGCCGCTCTGCACATGAATTCCAACAACCAACCGTGTTTTAACCATTCTATGCTTCTGTCTCACTACTCTGCATTTCGATCTCTACATAATTCAATAACCAAGCAAAGAGAAGGAATCGAGGCATTACCCTAGGCCCTAGCTCCGATTAACTGAGTCGGGGCTCCTTCTCCCCTGTTTTGGCTGAATCTGTCGGACCAGGCGCTAGATTAGTCCTCCTCTTCTCCTTTTCCTTTCCCCCCCTCTTTCTTCCTTTCTTCTTTTCTTTTCTCTCCTCTTCTTTTCTTCATTTCTTCCTCCTCTTTTCTCACAACTGGTCTCGTCCCCTCTCTTTTCTTCGGCCGGTACCCAATCTCCCAGCCGAGCTCGGCTCCTCCTCCCCCACGGCTGTCCCCTCTTCCTCTCTTCTCTTGGCTGGTCGGCAGCAGCGACGGCGCATTGGTTGGCCGGAGGACGGAGGCAACGACATCGACGGCTAGGGCGCGGGGCAGGCGAGGCGCGATCGGAGGGGTGGTGGCGCTGGGCTGGTGGCGACGACCAGCAGGGGAGCAGCATCGGCACTAGCAGCGGCGGCAATGCGGAGAAGTGACGGCGCCGACCACTGGAGCACGGGAACACAAGCACAACGCGGCCGGAGGTGGTTGGCCGTCGGCCTCCTCTCCATCGGCGGTGGCGCGAGCGGAGCAAAGGGGTGAGGCGAGGGCGCAAGGGAGGCATGGGAGGGGGCGAAGCAAAGTCGGCATGGGGGGAGGAGTGAATGGATTTTGCCTCCTCCTCCTAGCTAGGTTTTATGAGGGAGTGTGTTTGGGCTGGGCTGGTCCGAAGACAGCCCAAACACCCTTCTCTCTCTCTGGTATTACAACACTACATTTCCTCCAATTAATGTTATAAATATAGCGTGTAACTATATCATCACTTCATTTTCTTATGAAGTAACTTATTGTTATGAAAATGCAGATTTGTGTATGTAATGTAGAAAGATGTAGATGGCAGGGTAACCTTATGTCATATTGGTAACTAATTTTTTGAGGAAAACAATAGTAACTAGTTGATGCATTTGTTTCCCCTTTAGATGTGTCTGGTTCTTTTGATTTTCTCTCCAAGAATTTCATCCAAGTTATTAATGTCTTTTCAACCTATTCTATGCAGCGAGGATGACATTGAAGATATCCAAAAGGTTGTACTTTCACCTTATGCACTGTATTGAATGCTAGGTTATCATGGGATTATCTTAGCATGCGGTTTATGTGGAAAGTTCTTTTCCTAAAAGGATTTATTTCATTTTGCAGGAGATATCCGTTTTGTCACAATGCCGATGTCCGTATATAACTGACTATTATGGCTCTTATCTTCATCAAACCAAATTGTGGATAGTAATGGAATACATGGCTGGTGGCTCTGTTGCTGACCTAGTATGTTCTGTATATTTTATATCTTGATTGACACAAAAAGTGCTTAATACCATGTAGATACAAGTGAAACTAATATCATTCCAGTTTCAAGAATCATTTTTAACTACTTGGTTCAAAATTTGATGTTGCTCCGACTTCTCTTTCCATATGTAGCTCCAAGCTGGCCCTCCTCTGGATGAAATGTCTATCGCATGCATTCTAAGGGACTTGTTACATGCAATTGAATATCTACATTCTGAAGGAAAGATTCACCGTGACATTAAAGGTCTTGATTACTCCTCACCCTTCCTTTTTTTTTCTTAACTGGATTTTTCTCGCAAATATCAACTACTGCTTGGAGAAAAGACCAACCTGATAACCCATAGGACCCCCAAGCTGCTTCAATATTCTAAGGATGTAAACTGGAACTGATCCTTCCAGAGCTGTGTTTGCTTCAGGTAGTCATGGATAATTTGTCCAGGTTGATTTATCTTATCACCCATAGGATATACGATCCCTTGTTGCTTAGTGTGTTAGATATCTCTTTCTAATTGGCTGTCCATTGCTAGTTAGTATGTACGTTAGTCTTTGCTGCTATGCAGTTAAGTTAGCTAGCTGGAAAGAATACTTGGTCAATTAATTGAGCGGCAAGTGTAGAGACAGAGTTGTGGGGGTATGTACCTTCAGTAGCTGGGTCAAAGTTGTTAGAGTGGACTAGATAACCACCTGTCTACTCTCTCCTGTCCACTAACCACAAGAGCCCTTAAAACCACTGCACAGGAGGCTCTCTTGATAGGGATGATTTTCCTATGTTCTGTTCCTCTGTTCTGTAAGAACTAGTAGGCTAATAATACTTGCACGTTGTCGTTCAGGTCAAAGCATGCTTCCATGAGAAAGATCAAAGATATACTGTTAGTGGTCTCTTGTTTTTTCTCTTTCATTACAAATATTGTTCTGGAAACCTATCCACTCCTTCTGAACTGCCCTAATCAGGTGGGGGCAGATAGGATGCGTGTCAAGAGGCAACCTGCCCCCTCCCACCCCTCTGGTGTACGTAGATTACATCTTATATTTTATATTGAGTTAGTTGGCACTTACTGATTTTATTGATACAATAAAGTTAATTTTTTATTAACCTGAAGTTGCCAGATATACACAACAGTCGGATTTTGTTTGTTATGAAATTCAAATAGGGTAGATTAAGATGCAGAAGGGTGGGTGAAAAATTCCATTCGCTGTTAGAGTAGCATGAGGCTGGATGGATTGAAAATTTTAGAAGTGTTGGTCAACTGGTGGATATGGAAGGAGAGCAAAACGCTCAGAAACCCCACCCTATCCACAAACCTAAGAGGCCTATGTTTAGCTCTGGACAGTTTGCAATGCCCTGCCACAGGTACAATGCTGTGCAGAATTATGGTCAAATAGTTGTGTATGTAAAGATAAGGGAGAGTAAGCAACTTAGCATGCAGATGTATGGGTTGCCAATCTGGACCATTGGTTGTACATTTTATGCTAGTTGAATGTAGCATTGATTTCATACATACAAATGATCCTACTGTGTAAGGACTAAGGACATTAATCTGGCGATATGTTCCTCAGTCCATATATTTTGTATCTTGCTTTATTTAATACCAAGTATAACACACATTGTAATAGACGACATCATGTGATGTTTTGCAGCTGCAAATATCCTCCTGACTGAACGTGGAGATGTGAAGGTATAACTTTTCTAGGACTTGTGGATGACTATATGTTTTCTTGACAATAAGGTTATTGATTGTTAGCATATAATATTTTTCTAAAGTCAGTATGTGCTTTCCATAGGTTGCAGACTTCGGTGTTTCTGCACAGCTGACAAAAACAATGTCTAGGAGAAAGGTAACCATGATTCTGTAATGTCATGTGCTCAAATTACTCAATGTTTCTGCATATGCATCAGGAACCTACCAAACTATTCTCAACTGCAGCTTTTATTGACTGGATTGTATGTATAGTGGTTCTACTCATAAATGGAAGCTTTGGAATAGAAGAATTAGTCTTGCTTGTTATTTATCGTAGTTACACTCACCTAAATAGCTGTTGTTTTCACATGGGTAAACTGTCAGTTTCTATTTCTGACAAAACTTGATGTGTTTGCCATATACATCCTAGGCTGTTAAACATGGTTCTAAAACTAAGTGTACTCGGCCGAGTACTAGGACTAGATCCCCTCACCGATTACGAGCAAGCAAAAATGAGTACGTAACCGGTTTAACCGGTATAATCGGGCGAGTAATTGAACTAATCGGCTAACAGGCCATGTACTCGCCCAAGTGGCCTATCTAGTGTAATGAAGGCAAGCCCACGGTCAAATGTAATTAAGCCCACAGCGGCACAGCCCAGCAGAGGAAGCCGCGCACACACGCCCGAGGGTGGCATTGTAGTGACAGCGCAGGAATCACTACAAGATATGGACACAAATAGTAATTTGGAATAGATGTGAAGATTTTAATGTCCTAACTAATCAACCAAACAATAGCATCAAATGTGGCTTTGATTTTACATGAACATATAATTACATATATAATTCTGTTATTAAAATAGAAAAACCGGTTACAAGGCCGAGTACAAGACCGATTACCGTAATGAGTACCGGTTACCGAGTTTTAGAACCTTACTATTAAATATTCAGAAGCGAGATCATTTTCAGCTTAAATGAATGTAGCATGTCCATTGCCACAAAGTGTAAAATATACCTTCTCCAATCTAGTGAATGGACCTCCGTTGACATCGTTAGTAATTAGTCCTTCATTAGGTGGATATGGTCTGGCTTTTAATTGCAGAAGACATTTAGGCAGGTTTTTGTTTTTAAAAAAAATTGGATACAAATCGGATACATTGGTGGTTGGTAGCGATTCCAGCCTTCCAGGTGGTAGCTAGTCAAGTAGAGCAAAATACTGTTTTCGGTAAACTGGTAATTGGCAGTTCATGAGGAACCAGCTAATAAATGACTGGTTTTCAATGCAACTTGGTAGAAATGACTGGTTTTCATTGTAACTTGGCAGTACACTGTTTGATATTGTGGGTGCCTTTGGTTGAGCTTTTGGGAGCTGCTTTTGCTTCCAAAAAGCCAAAAGCCAACCAAAGGGGTGGAAACCAGAAGCTGCTTTTTCAGAAGCAGCTACTTTTGGGTAGTACAGTTTTGAAAGCATTTTGGACCCTGCTTTTGGCTTTTGGCTTTCTGCTTTTTGAAATGGTGAAAATAGAGAGCTGTTTCACAGTTGTTTCAAGGAAAATAGAGATCTAGGTAAGTTTTATACTTGTTTGAACCAAACAGTTTACAGTTTTTTCACAGCCCACAACCTACAGCAGTTTTTCCACAGCCCACAGCTCACAGCAGCTTTTTCAGAAGCCACAGCTCAACCAAACACACCCTGTGTCTACATACGACTTGGTTGAATTACTGTGTATAATTAATAAACTGGTCTATCATGGAGCAAAATGCCCAAATATGTGGTTCCAAAACTGCCCCAAAACAAACCTGTTTATGATCGCCGCTTACATTGGCATGTACAACTTCACTGGACTAAGCAACCTTGGGTGTGCCCTGGGGGTATATATGTACTCCATTATAACACATTGTCTTTCTCTTCATTTTCCATTTGTAATCATGATTGATTCTTTATTATTTTGGAACTCAATTGGGAGAATGCTGTCTTGGAACGCAATTGGTGGGTGCCAGATCGGGTAATGTGGCATTCATTATTGATCTGGGTGGTAGGGCAAGCAGCCTTTATGATTCTTGGGACTTATATTGAGGTAAGTTTTCCAGAGTTTAGGGAAGGGAGGGAGTGGGCGGTTTATAAGAACTCAATAACCGACGTGTCTCAAGATAGGTTTTTTTATTTGTACAACCACACGCTTGTTTGTATTGACTGAATGTGCAGTAGATGGAAGTCCCCTTATCTTCTATGTTGATGTGGTAGCATTTTAGCTTAACTGTAATACCCTAGTCCAGAATGCTACCACTATTTACTATCTCTCTAAACTCACCACCATCACTACTAGATTTCGGTAGCATCTCCTCTAGTTATATCTTAATGAAATGGTAAACAACCGCCCTGTTCTTTTTAGCTTCTAAAAATTGCTTTTCGGCTTTTCTACAGTAACTAGCTTTTAAACGGATTATTTTTTCAAGATAGGATCTACTAATTAATTGTAGTACATATTTTACTGACTTCATTTATATCGGCAAAAATCGTACGTGAGTTTCTATTACTCTATAATCTCTCGCACAAACAGCCTAAAAGCCACAAACCGCAGCCAAAAGCCGCAGCCAAAAAGAACAGGCCCAACATACATTTAACAATAAACATTAAAACAATTGTATTATAAATAAGAATAGACACGTCATAACTGAAACCTAGGCCACTCGCGCCCCAGAACGCTTGAGAATGTTCAGGACCCCACGCCCGAGAACGCTCGAGACCATGGGCTCGAGGACGCCTGTGTTGGAATAAACCACGCGCGTTGAGCGCGTTGAGTGCGTGTGTGGCGTGCGTTGCGAGTTCAGTTGAGGGAATCCGAGGTTAGCTCGTGGTTGCCCGCGTCAACGAGAGAAGCACATGCGCTGTGATTCAGATCAGAGGAACGCATGGCGCAAGAATCGGTCATGGTGGTTAATGTTTCCGTTGTAATCTTAAGCGCATAAATAACAGCGAGATAAACAGAAAAGCTGCGAGTTTGGGCAGCGCAAAAATTCTTTTGTGTGTTCATTCTGTTGCCGTCCCATATCTGCTACGGTGTTCGTCAGATCCATTGCAGGCGATCTTCGGGATTCCTGACATTTGGTAACAGAGCAAGGAACGAAGATGTCCGGCACCCTGCAGAAGCTCGGCGTCGCGGCGGAGCGCGTCGTCCCCAACACCGGCGCAGTTGAGCTGCCGCTGCTGACCAAGACCAACTATCATGAGTGGTCATTGGTCATGCAGGTGAGCCTAGAGGCGTTGGAGCTCTGGGATGCTGTGGAGGCCGTCAGCTCCGAGCGCGCCAAGGATCGGCGGGCGCTGGCCGCCATCTTGCGTGCGGTGCCGCCGGAGATGAAGGTCGGGCTCGCCGTGAAGAAGTCGGCAAAAGAAGCGTGGGAGGCGGTGAAGAAGATGAGGGTCGGCGATGATCGCGTGAAGTCCGCGAACGTGCAACGTCTCTTGAAGGAGTTCGAGAACCGTTCCACGACGGGGAGTCCGTCGACGACTTCGCGATGCGCATCAACGGGCTTGTCGCCAGCCTGCGCGAGCTTGGCGAGGCAATGGAGGACAGCCGCGTGGTGAAGAAGATCCTGCGCGTGGTACCGAAGAAGATGAAGCAGGTCGCGGTGGCGATCGAGATGCTTTTGGACCTCAACACCATGTCTGTGGAGGAGCTCGTCGGACGGCTGCGTGTGGCGGAGGAGCCTCGCGACGTCGATGAGGAGACGGGGGGTGCTGGGTGTCTGCTGCTCACTGAGGAGCAGTGGGAAGCTCGCTGGCGCAGGCGCGGCGGAAATGCGCGGCGCGGAGGCGGCGGCGACAAGGGCAGTGGCAGCCACGTCGACGACGACGGCGGCAGTAGCACGTGCTCGGGGACCAGCGGGCGTTCGGAGCGCCGCAACCGAGGGAAGTGCTTCAACTGCGGCGTTCGTGGCCACCTCGCCAGGGACTGCCGGGAGCCGAGGAAGGAGAAGGCACTGCTCGCCGAAGCCGACGACGAGCCAACTCTTCTGTAGATCGAATGCGTGGGAACGTCGTGGTTTAGGGGGTGATTGTTGGAATAAACCACGCGCGTTGAGCGCGTTGAGTGCGTGTGTGGCGTGCGTTGCGAGTTCAGTTGAGGGAATCCGAGGTTAGCTCGTGGTTGCCCGCGTCAACGAGAGAAGCACATGCGCTGTGATTCAGATCAGAGGAACGCATGGCGCAAGAATCGGTCATGGTGGTTAATGTTTCCGTTGTAATCTTAAGCGCATAAATAACAGCGAGATAAACAGAAAAGCTGCGAGTTTGGGCAGCGCAAAAATTCTTTTGTGTGTTCATTCTGTTGCCGTCCCATATCTGCTACGGTGTTCGTCAGATCCATTGCAAGCGATCTTCGGGATTCCTGACAGCCTGGAACCATTCGTCCAGGAGCATACTTTAACTTGCAACTAAAATGTCACTGAAGAAATATACATTACCATAAAAGCTTCTTAATGTTCATCATCAGTTTACAAGGGTTATACTGACTAAGTTTCAGACTAGCAAGCTACTTTGTGAAGGCAATATTAAGGAAAATAGAGGTGGTGCTCTAGATCATTATTATTGGATGTGATGCAGAGGTGCTACTCCTATCCCAGATACATGACACCTCATTGGTTACCTAAAAACAGCAACAAAGCAAGCGTGAATCCAAGACTCCGTAAGTACATAGTAAAACAGTAAACATTATTGTACACATGATACAATCTTACACATTTGATTTACCTTTCATTATCTATCAGCTACTTCATGTCATACATATGCACTTAATATAATGCACGAGTTTTATCATTCTTTACCATTCTCTTTTCATCATCACTTAGTCATCATCATCATTTAATCATCATGGAAACAAGTGTAAATATAGCAATAAAATATGGTAAATATTGTAGCAAGTTTAACTAGAAATAATCATCAACTGTTGAAGTAAAAGTGAATTGCCTACCTTTTCTTATCAGCTTAAGTTTTTGGGTGAACTAGCTGGTGCATGTAACTCAATATGGTATCAGATATAAGAGGTCTTGAGTTCAAGACCCGGTTGGCGCAATTAAAAAAAATAATTGCAGCCCACTTCTATTCCACGTTTTTTTAGGCTTGTGGAAGCCTACGCTTGAGGGGGTGTTGAAGTATAAGTGAATTGTTCGTCTTTCCTTATCAGCTTAAGTTTTTGTGTGTATTAACTGGTGCATGCAACTCAATAGAATTTACCGTTTTACTTTGCACTTGTCTGTTTAAACTTGTAGATGATACGTGGATGACACCGATCTTGAACCTCCACCTGGACAACCCATATGCCATCTCAATACATCATTAAAATAGTACATATCCACACAAACAAACGGCTCGCTTCTACACGCAAACCCAACACATACAACCTCCTTTCACCGAACGCTTCCCCGCTATCCTGGTGATTAAATGAGCGCAACTTTCAATCTACCCTACGTCCCTACCAAATTAGGTGTTTAAGCACTCTATAGAAAGGTAGGGCAGCGGCTCCCCCTGCCCTGTCCCCCTTTTATGAGGGCATGAGGACCAGTTGGGCTGGGCCGAGGCGGCCCAGCAACCCCTTTTTTCTCCTTTTTGAATATCACATTAATATCAAACTTACTTCCCTTTTTTGGAATTCTATACAGGGAAATCTTTGTTATTTTGCAAATTCACATAGATTAACTTAGAATATACCTTGGTACTTTGCTTATGGATTAACTCAAGAGTATACCTTTGTACTTTGCTTATGGCTTTGAATTGTTCAGACATTTGTTGGAACTCCCTTTTGGATGGCACCCGAGGTTATTCAAAATTCTGAAGGGTACAATGAAAAGGTACTTGTGCATTTGTTAAACATTTTGCTTCTTACGGACCTTTGTTTGATAAGTTTGTGTCTCAATGCAGGCAGATATCTGGTCTCTAGGTATAACTGCTATAGAAATGGCAAAAGGTGAACCCCCTTTGGCAGATATTCATCCCATGAGAGTTCTTTTCATGATACCTCGTGAAAATCCTCCTCAGGTCACTTGACTATTTTTAGCGACTGTTATCAAGTGCTTCATTACTATTTATCCAAGCATCTGCTATGCATTTCTTCACGAGAAGATAAGCGGTATATTTATTAACATGCAGCTTGATGAGCATTTCTCTAAGCCGATGAAAGAGTTTGTGTCACTATGTTTAAGGAAGAATCCAGCAGAGGTAAAATTCTTATTCTGCGGTTCTGCCTGTACTAGGAATCACTTCCTCCGCACTTGTTGACAGAGAAATTTCAGATTTTATAAAAACAATGCTGTTCTTTGCATTGTTATTTTGAACATATGTTCTTTGCAACATGACTAGTTTTGTACTGGTCATTGGTTTGAGAGTCCCACCAGTTGTAACTAAGATTATGATATGCCATCAAGGGCTCAAATCCTGCCAGATATAATTGTAAGTAACTAGAGAAGGGGAATGAAATGGCATCTGAGGATGTTTTATAGAGAAGCAGGGACAATACAGCAGCTCTGTGGATATTTCATTGCTATATTGTAAATTTTGTACATAATTCTACATAGATGTTTTGCCAATTTAGTCTTGCTACACTGTAAAGTTAAGAGCAAAACTTTCTTGGTGTGAGTCTCTAGGTCAATCTTATTTGAGAATTATTAACAAGTTAATATCATGTCTAGGCTGGAAAGACCATGCATTTTGTAGTCTGTGTCACATTTTGCTTAATGCTTTTCCTTTATAACTTTATCACAGAGACCTAGTGCTAAGGAGCTTCTTAAGCACCGTTTCATAAAAAATGCCAGAAAAACTCCAAAGCTTCTGGAGAGAATAAGGTATGTGATATACTTTTTTTCTCTTAACAAAAAATTGAGTAAAACACTGTTTAACTGATAATTGAAGTGTATCAATATTTTTCTCATTCTCCTATTGTGCCTCTATTTCTGATATTGGCAGAGAGCGGCCAAAATTTTCAGTAAAAGGCAGCATGGATGCCACAGAAAATGGCCAAACACATATTGAAGAAGAAGATGGTGGTACAGGTACTATCAAGGTGAAGAGGGATACAAAAGATGCAGCTTCTCCTTCCAGGTAGGTTTGATAAAACAGTTAGTAAACTTATGCTGCTTTTGTCTTGCTGTGCCTGATTATTTTTGTTCTATTATAGTCAAGGAACGGTTAGGAATGCTGCTGGCTGGGATTTTCCTGATAGATCAGAGGGCGCAGGAACTGTTCGAGGTGCTTTAAGACCACCGCAAATAACCTCCACCAAGGATGGTAGATTTGATATGCCTCATAGTCCAAATACACCAAAACGTACAGCTGATCGAGAAAATCGGTGGAGATCATGGACTGGATCTGAAGAATCAACAAACTTGTCTCAGAGAGAAGCACAGAGTGAACATGGGAGACTAGAAAGTTCTACAGAAGATGTAAGATTTTCATCAGAGGGCATGCGACTTGGTTAATGGTTAATGCTGTTTTTAAACTGTGGGTTCTTTGCCAGAATGACCAATCTGTAAGTGGGTCAGGAACTGTTGTGTTACGCTCTCCAAGAGCATCACAGGTGTACTCAGCAGCTTCTAATCACAGTTCCAAGGTACATAAAGATCATTTTTAGATTTTTAATATTGATGGTCCTACTTTTCCCTATAGACAAGACAGAATAGAAGTAAGCAGCAGCATCTGATACATCTTATTTATTAGCCTCCCAGCAGATTCTCCTCGTATGAAGATATATCTTCCAGTGGGACAGTTGTTCGGAATCAAAGTGAAGAACCAGAAACTCCTCGATCTTCAAGGTCAAGGCTGGGGATTCAAGAAAAAGCATCAAGTGCTTCACTTGAGGATAGTGCTACTAACCTTGCAGAGGTGATACACATGAACATGTTTTTGTTGCCAATTTCTCGCTTGTGGTTAATGGTCGATGCATAGTTATTTATGTACTTGAGCTATACATGCAGGCAAAGGCTGCTCTACAAGCTGGGTTAAGAAAGGGCAATGTTCGAGAAAGACCAGTTATCAACAAACATGAAAAGGAATCACATGAACCTAGATTTTCTGGGGTAAATAGTCATGAAGTTCCAAGGTATTTCAAGTTAGTTTTAGCATTGTCTTGACTTAGCTGTCCGTTGTTTTTATCATTCCTTAACAAATGTATATTCTTTACTTTAGTGAGAATGTTGACATGCAAAAAGGCCCCAAATCACGGCAGTTAGCTGATGGGCAATCAGCTCCTCGAGCTTCTGGTTCTGTAGCTTCGCCTGCACTCTCATCATTGATAATTCCCTCTCTGAAAGAGGTAAAGTATTTTTTGCGTGTCCCTTCTTTCAATCTAAGTGTCTTTGTTACATTGAATTCTACTAAATTTACATTTGTATCTTTAAAATCTTGTAAAGACCAAAGTGCATCTGTCTATTTCATTCAACTATCTCTTCATTTTTTTAAGAACTGAACTGAATAATAAGATAATCAAATCTCAACAATGGTTTAGTTGTGCCATCACTATGATACGCCAATATCGATCTTTCATCCCTCCAGAAATGTCTTCCAACTTTGGTAGTGTGTTGCTATCCTGTTGCAGGCTACTGGCGACAAGTTTGAAGGGCCTGCTGTTCATGCAGTCCTCGATTCCTTGATGGATCTAGAACATGAGCTACCTGGATCCTGTGAGGTACTGGTTGGCAGATTACTACATCAGCTAGGGAGGTACGGCCTTCACTATGCTCTCTCTCTCTCTCTCTCTGCGCGCTTGTTTGCTTGCTTTTCTCAACTCGTTGTGGCCCATGATACCTCTCCTGCAGCTCGAAGGATTCCTTGTTGCAAAGTCTTCAGGAGACGGCAATGTCAATTTTCACAAAGAAACCTGAACCTCCATTGGAACCCGCCAACAACAAGAAACTTGCTAATACGCCATCATTGGCTGCTCCTACCGTAAGCCCTCTGGCGAGGTTCCTTCTTACAAGGTTGGTATAGAGACATTACTTTTGCACCTTGCCGTACACCCAAAACATGAAATGAAGTAATAGTCGCTGTCATTGGTGCAGGTGGCAAAACCAAGTCTCCCAAGATCTTAACTCCGTTTGATCCTGCCAATTCAACATAGTACTGGGTATTTCATCTTGATTCAGTGTGTAATTAATTTTGAGTGTACATAACCTATCTCTAGAACACTCTTTTTTGCTAGATGTTCTCAGCAGCATATGCTGCCATCTGTTGTTTCATTTGTTGTGTTCATCGTGAACAACATATTTTCCTGCACATTTTCTAATGTGACTGCTACCGCCGTACCTGTATAACATCTGAGGAACATTAATAACGTATCCAAATCTTATCGCAGTGGCGGACCCATGATTTTATCAAAAGGTATGCCGCACCAAAAAATCAATTTATTGAATGGTTAAAGAGCTATCTACAGCAAATAAATAGCATGCAACTATGCGAGCGAAATAAAGGAAAACAAGGATCAAATTGCTACATGGTGAAAGTAGTTATATATGATATAAGCACATGTAACATTGATGTTGATAACATAGGAAGTGGATACCTGTGTGGATATATTTCAATGCACGAAGCATCTGATACAGGAAAAACTGATAATGCTCTCTTGTCAAATCATGATCATTAGCCTTTATGACCTGATGAAGATCCGACTCCATAAGTTCAAAGACAACATATATATCTTTGAAATCCTTTTTGGATGGGGGTAGCATGATATGCTTTATCTCCACGATGTCAGGGTGCCTAAGAAGCCTGAGAAGTTTTATTTCACGGAGTATGCGTAGAGCATCTGATATATACTAAAAAATGTTGTGTATCTTCTTTATCGCAACCTTCTCTCTAGTTTGCGTATCATTTGCAGAACATACAAGTCCATAGCTTCCTTTGCCTATGACCTCCAGAACCTTGTACCGATTAGCATCACCATATTCAGTAAAGAAATCCATCCCTGGTGCATTCTGAAACAATAAATAGTAATCAGAGAGCTGATACTAGTTACATATTAAAAACTACAGAACCGAGAAAATTAATCAGAAATAAAATTATAACAAAGAGTAAAGATTTGTTGTCCCAATATTGTGGGACGAAGCTTCCCAGCAGAATGGACATACATATTAGTACAGAACAGCACAGATGTAGATTGCAGCGGATAAATATGTATCTACTATTTTTTAATTGCAAATCTTCTACTCCGTGTACCTTTCAAATTGTTTGATTAGAACTTAAAATTATGAAACTCCTGTCACTGTAACAAATAGCAGAACCGTTTTGCTTTACAAAAAGGCCTTTTTCCTCCTACCTATAACTGAGAGTAGAAAGAAAATATTTGTCTGTGGGTTATCGTCTGTGGGTTCAGAAAATATTTGTTTCGAAACTTGGAAGGAAAATATCAAAATTAACATCCAAATTAGCTTAATTTTGAAGTTGACCACCTCTGTGGGACTCATCTTCTTTCTTTAATTTTGAAGCTGAACACCTATGTGGGATTCATTTTCTTTCAATTTTGAAGCTGAACACCTATGTGGGATTCATTTTCTTTCTTTCTAAGAAAATAACAGCAGGATCCAGGTTAGGTGTGCAAGTTGCAATAGTTTGCTATAGGATGGCAAAAGTGCATGTCTCTCACGCCTCTTCCATGTTCTTCAAACATTAAACCAAATTATTGAAAAAAACCCCCCCATATGTTGCAACATCTCGCCAATTTTTAGTCGCCTAAATTAATCTTTCACCAAATTTGGACCTCTTTTAGTCTATTGCCATCATTTCCAGCCATTTCCCTATCTTAATCCCATCTGAACTAAAAAGATCGAAGAATCCAAGAAAGCTGAGGGGCCGAGCTCGAACCTTCTTGCGCCAATCGTTGTTCTGCATCTTGGTGCCACCAGCGGAAGTCTCCCAAGATCCGAGCTTTCTTTCTTTCCTTCTCTTCCCCTCGCCTCACGAACCCACCATCACTGGAAGGCATACGGCTGGATTGAGGCGGCGCGTGCGGCAGGCGATGAGGCAAACCATCAGCAGGCGCGCTTCGGCTGCCGGCTGGACCCCAGGGTATGCCGTGGCCCACCCGGCATACCCTGTGGGTCCGCCTCTGTCTTATCGGATACTAATACTGGAGAGTTTACGAGTTGTTAGGCCAGATATCTGTTGATTTTGAAGTTGCTAAATGATTAACATCTTTTATTAGGCAAGGACATTTAATTGGGAAGCATGGAGTGCAATCCTCCATGAGGTGAGAAAAATATGAACTCACATCTGACCCATTCGAGGAGGATTTTCGTTGGCATTTGTCCCTAGGATTTGATTATGCCTTGCCTGTTCACCCATTATGCTGGTTTCTTAGGTTGATAAATGGTAGATTATAATTCCTCATATCCTCTTCACCTTCCTAATCCGTTAAATCTTTATTCCCCACGCACTAATCCTGTCGGGCCCCACTGGCAGCCGCCCCACAAAAATAGCCGTTGGGCGCACCCCGCGCGTACCCAGACGCAGCCTCCCTTAAGCCTTTGTCCACTTTGGCACACGGTTTGAATCTCCCGACCGTTAAGACTCCTCCCCCCTCCCCAACGTTCTCCTTCCACCCGGGCTCCCCCATCGCCAACACCTCCTGCACTTCTTCCTTCCCATCGAGAATACATTGGTCGCCACGACATCCAGAGCCCGAGCGAGAGAGAGGGTGAAACCCTAGGAGAGCCTAACTCGCGCGCTACTAGCCCTCCCCCCTCCCCCTCGAATTCTCCGCGTGCATGGCGCCGGACACGAGCCCCTCCACCGGCACGGCGGCGGCCGCGGTGCAGTTCGAGGTGGACGAGGCGTACGAGTTCCGCGCGCCCAAGTACTTCGACTTCGTCAACGACGAGACGGAGGACGAGGTCCGCGCCGCCGAGCGCTGGTTCGAGGCCTCCGTCAGCCACGCCCCCTCGCGTACGCACGCCGCCCTGACTCGATTGCCTCCCCCTCCCCGCGCCAATCCGTGGCTTCTCTCCGGAAAGTTACCCTGACTTCCCCTCCCCTTCCCGCTTGCAGCTTTTGCCCCCAGGATCAAGGAGTCGAGGATGGAGGTCAAGATCGACAGCCTCTTCGACTTCGCGGACGCGGAGCCGGCCCCAAAGGTAAGAACAAACCAAGGAAATTGCTCCGATTTTGCCCTGATATGGGTTCTTTTGGCCCGCTCTTATTATCCGGTGATCTGTAAATTTGCGATGATAGAAGGAAGCGGTGGAGGAGGCAGCAGGAGGTGTCACCAACCCCGCAGGGGATGTTGATGGGTAAGCGTTGGAGACTTCTCTTTCTAAAATTTATCCAAGATTCGTTGTCATTGGAAGTTGATTGTTTTCTTCGTGTGTTCCAACTTCACTTCTGGCTGTTCAGGAATGCGCAGGAGAAGAAAGACGGTTCATTCGGTTTTGTATGTGATTTTTAGCTGATTTCATGTGCTCCATCTCCTCAGTTCTCACTATTTAGTTTGTTGGAGCTCACATTCTGAATCCTTCAGGTACCTGATGCCAATCCCGGTAGCCAGCGGCACAAAGAAAGGTTACCTCTTTGGACCCCCAATGTGTTGCTTCTTTCTATTTCTTGCTCCGTGTTTGGCATGTGACTGACTGCCTTGGTTGTTTTGGCCAGTCCGGCTGCATGTCCTCATGCAATGTCGGAGTCGCCGCCGGCGGAAGAGGAGAAGGAATCACCAACGTCTTTTGAGTTCCCCCCGTCGAAAGAACCGGCTGCAAAATGTGGGTTGCTAACTATTTCTTCTATCAGTGCCGGTGGGGAATTGTGATATCTGAATTCTGACATTCACATTGGCGTGGCTTCAGCAGCAAATGGTGGGTCTAGCACGCCCAAGATGCAGAGGCCTCCTCCTCCTGTGAAAGTTGTCACAGCGGTGCCTACCTGTGCCAAGTCGATAGTGAAGACCGAAGCGTGCACTCCGAAGGTGCAGGCGAACGCGTCCAAGGGAGGTCTTGCCGCTGTGACCGGATCAAAGGTTGTGCAACCGTCTGCTCTGAAGCAGAGCTCGATGAGTGTCAAGAGCAGTGTGATCAAGTAAGAGAAATATACACTCACCCATACATATTGTTCTCGAATCTTGATATGATTCTCATAATGTTATCTGGGTTGTGTTCTGTTTAGGGGGTCTCGTGATGTGGTGGCCGGAAAGGCAGCTACTGCTGCTAATGACATTGCGCAAGAAAATCAGGCTGTGAAAAGGCAGAAGCTAGACGACGGAAGGACAAGACAGGTACTGGAATGGGACTTCAGACGGAACTTATAAATCCGTGTCATTGTGAAGTTGTAAGATTGATGACAGGAATGTTGTATTGCTGTTATGGCCAGATACTGAACGTGAAGACAAGGGTGTTCCATCACAAGGGAAGAGGTGGTTTAGCAGGAAGCACTGAGATGACCCTGTCTTCCATGAGGAAGCACCATGACGATGCACGCTCTCTGAAGGTAGATGCCAAAATCCTCTTCTGACTCTAATGATAGATTTCATTTTATGTTCCGTGGGGAGAGATGAAAATGCAAGTGCAATGTGATTTTTTTGAAACTTGGTACCTATAGCAATTTTGTGCCATTTTTCAGGAAGTGACTCCATATATTTCGGCAGCAGAAATGGTTAAGAAGTTCGAGTCAGGGACTAGAGAGTTGGGCATCCCCCACAACAGATCATTTTCTCATGTTAGTATTCCTTTCCTCATTTCTGTTGTTAGATATATTGCTTTCACATTCTTATGTGGGCAGTTGGTTTCGTAAAAATGCTAATTATCAACAAAATATTGCCCATACTTTTATAATTTAACATTGGGATAATTAAAAAAAGACTGTATATGGACTGCTACTTCATTATTTTGTGAGTGCATGTTGTTTAATTTGATATCTCCACCTGCTAGTCCGGAGTTTGGTAAAATTCCGTACATTTGTTATATCTGAATACTTGATGATAAAAACGGTATTGGTAATTGACCAAGAGGTTTTTTTTTATCAAATTGCAATTTGTATGCACAATGCAGGAGGATGCAGCAACTGCATTACAGAGAAGGCCCAAGCTTATGCTAACAAGGCCAAAGGAACCTGAGCTTCAGACTTCCCAGAGGATCCGAGCAGTCAGAGTGAAAAGCTCTGCAGAGCTAGAGGAGGAGATGCTGGCCAAGATCCCAAAGTTCAGAGCACGGCCATTTAACAAAAAAGTGAGAATGCATTTACTGTACATTTGTTTGACTTAACTAATTGCAGACTTAAGTAGCCGAAGCCTAACTAATTGCTTGCTTCTGCTTTTAGATTGCTGAAGCTCCTTCATTTCCTCCTCTTCCAAGGAAAGTTCCACAGCTTCCTGAATTCAATGTATGTATTCTATTATCATGACAAATTCACGAGTGACCACCCTTTTCGTTGACTAATTCAGTTATGCGCTCGCAATGACTACAGGAGTTTCATCTTAAAACGATGGAAAGAGCAACTCGACATGCAGACACCTGTTCGGAAGCTTCTTCTGTGGGAACTATCCGGGTAAACATACTTATACCTGGTTGCCACCTTACGATGTCAATCCTTGTCATTACTGAAAATTAAATGCTTCAATCTTGCAGAGTAGTAAGCCACCGAAACTGACAGAACCAAAACCTCCACAACTTGAGACAGCAATGCGAGCTAGGCCATCAAGGTTTGCCTTTGACACTCATTTATTGAGAAACCAATGGACATTTTATCTTTATGTTCGATTCTAACATTTTTCAACAGGGTGAAAAGTTCTCAAGAATTGGAACTGGAGGAATTGGAGAAGGCCCCCAAGTTCAAGGCCAAGCCACTGAACAGAAAGGTCTTCTTATCTCATTAAGCCAATACATTTGATGACATTATGCTTCAGATCATCAGTCTGAACACCATTTAATGCAGATTCTTGAGAGCAAGGGCGATATTGGTGTGTGTGCCCATCCAAAGCCTCAGGCAACAGAGGCCAAGGAGTTCCATTTTTCTACTGATGATCGCTTGGGTCCTCCTGCAGTTGCTAATCTGTTTGACAAGGTGGGTGTAAGTCATGTAAGGGATCCCGTTATGTAACTAATGAATTAACCCAATTTTATTGTCAGAAACCTTTCACCCTTCTTAATTTATTTTCTATTTTGCAGCTTTCTCTTCACTCTGAAGCTTCATCATATCAAGACAAGAAAGATGTGCCTAGACTCACGATACCAAACCCTTTCAATCTACATACTGATGTACGTGAACTGCAAATCATTTTACAATGTTCGTAGCATTTCTCACGATTTTTGTTGCAAGCAAATAATACTGTATTCATGTTACAGGAAAGAGGGCATGAAAAAGAGAGGCAGCTAGCTGCACAACTCCTACAGAAGCAATTAGAGGAAGAGAAAGCCAGGATTCCCAAGGCTAACCCATATCCGTACACCACAGACTATCCAGTGGTACGTACAAAGTTGCTCAACATCTCCTGGTTGCAAGCCACCTCTTAATTCTTCTTGCCTAACATTTTTCTGTTCAGGTGCCACCAAAGCCAGAAACGAAGCCATGCACGAGGCCGGAAGGTTTTCAGCTGGAGAGTTTGGTGAGACACGAAGTGGAGCAGCAAAGGATGATGGAAGAAAGACAAAGGATGGAGAGGGAAGAGGCTCAGAGGAGAATTGTCAGGGCACAGCCTATACTGAAAGAGTAAGTAGCACATACAGTCTTTCGTCCTGAGAATTCTTGATTTCTGTATGGGGAAGATGCATTGATAATAGCCTTTTCATTTTGTTGCAGGGATCCTATTCCTCTTCCAGAGAAGGAGCGGAAGCCTCTTACTGAAGTCCAACAGTTTGCGTTGCACGTTGATGAAAGGGCGGTTCAAAGATCAGAATTTGATAACATGGTCAGTAAACTTGCCTGCACTTTTTCATTCTGTTGCTCATTGGAAACCAACGATTAGGAGGTTTAACGGAACGTTTTTGCGATGCAGGTGAAGGAAAAAGAGATTAGCTACAAGAGGTTGAGAGAGGAGAACGAATTCGCGCAAAAGGTACCGTATCTTACCTGTTCCTCCAATGTTTCCATAGTGCATGCATTTTTTACCTGCTCTGGCGACTAACCGCCTGTAATCTGTGTCTGAAGATCGAGGAAGAGAAGGCATTGAAGCAGCTGAGGAGGACCCTGGTGCCGCACGCACGGCCTCTCCCAAAGTTCGACAGACCATTCCGCCCACAGAGGTGAGCAGAAACGACCAAAATTTTGATCATCTCCAGTGTTCAGCTCCCTGAAGTTGATCTCACAAACTTGCGATTGCTGTTTTCGCAGATCGACGAAGAATGTGACCAAGCCGAAGTCGCCACAGCTTCACGTGGACCAAAGAGGGGCAAGAAGGCACGCTTTCATCAGATGATCAACTCTCTGGTTCTTCTCTAGCTGTTGTACCAATCTTGCCGTTCATCGCCAAATTATTGTGATTCTTTCTGACGACGCATAGGCCCCAAGTCATGCTACATAGTCAACACAGTTGATTGCTGTTACTGTGTATATTTCCTCTTTTGTGTCTTTTGACTTGTGATGTTTGATGAACCATTACTGCTACCTTGTGTGGATTTTGTGTCCCATGTCTTGTGGAGAACTGGAATTGTATTCTACATGATGGCAGCCAACATCCATCGATGTGTTGTTCAGATGGAAGGAAGACTTCTAATCCATTATGTAATACGAATTTGTATACGTGTTTAAGTGGACAAATACGTTGACCTCGTATTAGTTTCGTAATCTTCAAGAACTCTTGTTATCTAGCCTTAGCCTACATGTGTAACCTTGTGTCATACGGTATACGCTAAAGTTTTCTGTGCTTTCTCCTTTCGTATAGTGAATCCCGCTTTTGTGCTTATATGATTTTTTTGTAAAAGATTTTCATGTTAAATTCTTGCCTTTCATTCTTTTTATCATCTATTTTTGTTAGGGCGTTTTATAATAAGTAGTATTAAAGTTTTGGGTTTGAAACTTAGTCGTTGTCATGGGAAAAGGAGCGATCTCAACTCCTGCTGCCGGCCATCCCTAGTCCCACATTAATTGTGGAAGGGCAAGAGACCTAACTTAAAAGTTCCGTATTTTTCGTTGGAGTCGAAGTCAGAGTCAGATACAAATAATATCGGATACCCATTTTTCCGTTCTGTATTCGTTCGTATGCTGCATAGGCTCACCGTAGGTGCCGAGGTGAGCCACGAGGAGCACATCAGCGCGTACCGTCATTTCACGGAGTGGGGGTAGACATATTGTCTCCCTGCTGTCCTGCACGAGGCTACCAGCGACCTTCACGCCCACGCCCAGCACACGGACGGTTCGGCCACCGGTGCTGCCCCGACCGGCGCACTACTCCGGAGGTTCTCCGTGGGCATGTTCTACAGCACCTCACCCGGACAAGGCTGGAGGATCTTGCCTGGAGACGGCATCGTACATCTCCAGGGCAGATGTTCTCGCGTCCTTAGTACATCCCTGACTTCCCCACACAGGGGGTGTACTGCACGTCGTACGCCCCTCCTTCAGGCGCGATGGTGCCAACTGAGGGTACGTATCATACGATCTCGGTTTTATCACAATGCTTTACATCTGAAACTAACGATATTATTTTTGTAGGTCTTTTCCCGTCTGAGCAGCGGTTCGGCCCCTCCGCGAGCCCAGACGATCCGGACCAGTACTTCGCTGAGTGGGTCGGGCAGGCGTCTGGGTCTGCACCTCGCGGCACAGCACCAGAGGTTCTCTCCGCAAGTGCCCTCACCGGTGCACCGGAGGGCACACAGGTAGAGGTGCAGTTGACTCACCAGCTCAGGGGCGGGTGCGATACACTCCTAATCATCTTACGTTGTCATGGCGTCGTCACCAGTTGCAACGAAGGACGGCCAAGCGGGGCCGTACGGAAGGACACGAGCGTGGAGACGGGGTAGGCCAGGGTGGCGACTGAGGGTAGTCCTGACTATACACCATTTGTTCATGTACTGCTTACGTTTGTTATTTACAATGTGAACTTTTTAGTACTGTGCCGTGCTTACTTGTATTCAATCATTTACATATTAATCATCTAACAATATTAACATACCGGTTTTCTCCGCACACGAATTCTCAGTAACATCAAAATATCACTTATCATCGTATGTACCGATCGTTCTACGGTCAATCGTTCCTAAAAAATTTCTCAAAAATTTTTACGCACCTACAACATACAATGAACATAAACTTTTATTACAACTCTAGCAGATTTTTTCCCAGTTAAAAACTACAAAATTGACAAAATTTAAAAAATTCATGGGGGACTGAGTGCAGTCGCTCAATGGAGGGGCGACTGCACTGCAAGTCACCCAATGAGAGGGCGGGGTAGGGCGACAGAGACTCTGTCGGCCCCTGGTTGGACGATTAGCTCCAGTAGCTCTCCATTGGGCGACTAGAGCCTGTTTTTGTAAAAAAAAATTCGTAGATATATTTCTATAATTCTAAATAAAATATAGATTATTCGTAAAAAAAATTCCAATCCTAACTACGACCGTGACATGCCTCCGTCTTATCGATGGCGAGACTCAGACCTTGACTTGCACAAAATGACAAAACCAATGGGAGTTTTGCATACGAACCCCACTGCAAACTTTTGGAACGCGCAGTCCCAATTCTAAAGGTCCCCGTCCTGTTTCCCCGAAAAAAAAAGGCAAGACCCGTTCAATACTTCAGTTATCGTAGCTGTTGGAGGTGTGTTTTCTTCAAAGAAACACAGGTTGGATGGGCTAGGGGTTGGGATATCACATCCTGTTATTTTACTTTCCACTTTGATTGGAAGGGCTGATGCGCAAGTGTAGCAACATTCAACCTCTATTTCAGATGCGATGAATGGCCAGGCTTATCAAAGAGCTCCTTACTGGTATAGGTAGAAACATCTGGCCCTGTTTGGAATGCGGGAATTTTTCCCGATTCCTGCGGGAATTGAACTGTTCCTGTAAAATTCCTGCAAAATTCCTGTGAAATTCCTGTGTTCCAAACAGGCCTAATAGATTTCTTGTAATTCATCATTACAGAACTGCTTTTAGCAATCAGCCAACTTTTTTTTTCTTTCCGATTAACGGTTAGAATTTTATTTCCTGCACAGTTTCTACTGCCTTTTTCAGTTATTTGGCACTGCCTGATACTCTAAGTGATAACATTTTAGGTGTGCTCTTTTTGACTGCGGTTGATGGTTATGGTGATAGTTTTTAACCCTAGCATATACACTTATAAAAAACGAACCGAATATCGATAAATCATTTTTGAAAAGGCTGTTCCGTGAGTTACTTAAAAAATGTGACAGAGAAACCGTCATATTTATTTATTCAAGAGAAATTAAAAATCATAAGCTATAAATTAAAAAGAACGAAGAATTTGACATGTCCTATGTTTAAAATATGATAAATCGCTCAAGTGCATGTGCTTTCCATACGAATAGTCTGTTAGTGGTCATCTGTTTTAAGTGGCAGGCTTTTAGACAAACTAGCTACGTAAGCGCGGCGTCACGCCGCGCTAGCCACCGTGTGGACCGAAGTAAAAGAGACGATAATTCATGAGACGTTTCTTAAAAAAACAATTCGAGGGTGTATGCGTAATTTCGAAAAAATCAAAGGGCTTTTTCGCAAAAAACCAAGGACCTGCAAGGACCTGTACGTAACTAAACAAGGACCTATACATAATTTTGGAAACCGCGGGTTGCTATCGGTGAAGTGGAGGGTGCTTTCCGAAAAAACTGGCAGGGACCTGTTTGCGAGAAGCAGGGACCTATTTGCGAGAACAGAGGACCTCTACGCGATTTTGCAAAACACAGGGGCTTTCTCGCAAAAAATGACGTGGCACAGCTCCCTGGCCGGGAAGTCCCCCAACTTTAATATACGGTAGATATGGCGCTGCTCGGCTGCTCCAAACAGCTCGTTGGATTCTTCGTGATTTTATACAGCGTTTTGACATTAATTTTGATGAAACATTTAGTCTCGTGGTTAAGTCTACTACAATGTGCACTGTGCTCGCATTGGCATTATCTCGAGATTGGCCGATTCATCATCTTGACACCAAGAACGTCTTTCTGTATGGTACTCTATCTGAGATAATATACTATATGCAGCCCTCTGGATTTATTGGCTCTACTTGACCCAACTATGTTTGTCAGCTCAACAAATCTTTCTACGGCTTGAAGCAAGCACATGGTGCAGTCGCTTCGCCTCACATCTTCTATCCCTTGGCTTTATGGAGTCCAAGTCGAACATATCACTTTTTGTATTCCACTATGGTGCTGACACGGTGTACCTACTGCTCTATGTGGATGACAAAGTCTTGATTGCCTCCTCTTATGGTCTTCTTTACCAGACGATGTCAGCTCTACAACAAGAATTTTCCATGAAGGATCTCGGTTAGCTTCACCATTTTTTAGGGATGTCAGTCCACCGCCAGGAAGGTGCTCTCTTTCTTTCCTAGTACTAGTACATTTTAGACATCCTAGCGCACGTCGGGATGTCTGCCTGCAAGATTTGCAACACGCCTGTTGATACGCACTCCAAGTTCTCTGGCGAAGGTGATCCAATTGATGATCCGGCTCACTACCGTAGTCTTGCCGGCTACCTACATTATGCAGCAGGTGTATCTTTACATCCATGATCCGCGTGAGCCACATCTTGCTTTGGTGAAGCGTATCTTGCGGTACCTCCTGGGGACTCTTGCGCATGGTCTGTTCATTCACCACACTTCACTTGCCAAACTAGTTGTATACTCCGATGCTAATTTGGTAGGCTGTCCCGATACACACAAGTCCACATCGGGTTACAACGTCTTCCTCATTGACAACCTCGTCTCTTGGTTATCAAAGCAGTAGCACACCGTCTCCCGGTCAAGTGCGGAGGTCGAGTACCGCGCCTTGGCAAACAATGTCATTGGGGCCTACTGGTTGCACCTGTTACTCGTGGATCTACATAGTCCCCTTCATCGCGTCACCCAAGTCTATTGTGACAATGTCAGCGTAGTTGTAAGGACCCAGATTTTACAATCCGGATTCCTCTGTGATTCCACCGCACTATTCCCTGGATCAGTAGATAGTGCTCACTGTTACAGTAATGGATATCAAATTTCATATCATGCGGAAGCTAAAGTAAATTAATAGACTTACTCATGGGCCGATTAGGCCGAAATCAATAAATTGCAGCAGCGGAATGAAGCACACAGGTGGGACCTTCAGGACATGCCCACAGGCAGCCAACTGGAGGTTCGCGACCTAGCCCTTGACATCTTCATCTTCTCTGCCATCATGCCCAATCTTGTTGCTGAGGTGAGGTGATTTGATTCCTGATTCTGAATTTTGTCGCAAAAGCGAGTGTGAGCACTCTAACCCCGTGCTCCGCGAGCCAATACACAGAATGCAAATAAATAGTATGCATGGCTTAACAAAGGAGAGACTCGGGTTATTTTATTTGCCAAAAATCGCTTTTAGCAACTTTGTTATTATTTAATCATAGTGTTATTGTTACTGCCTATACTCCACCTATCGACTACCATAATCGACTTAATCCACCAAAATACACTTTCTTTATTCTTTGCTGTCTAATACTCCAAACAGCGAATGACATCATTTAATCAGTCCACCGATCATGCTCTTTCCATATTGATTGCTATCTATGACTCTAAACAGCGAGTGACATCATTTAACTAATCCACCGATCTTATTCCTTCTATATTGATTACTATCTAATTCTCTAAACAGTGAGTATCATCATTTATTTAATCCACCGATCATACACTCTCTATATGGTTTGCTGTCTAAAACTCCAAACAGCGAATATCATTAATTATTCAATCCACCAATCAATATGCTGCCCAATCCCCAAACGAGTATCATAATCTATATAATCCACCGAGCAATTGCTACCTAAAACTCCAAACAGCTAGTGACTTCATTTATCTAATCACTTAGTTAATCCACCACTATCTTTGGTATCCTAATTTCCTAACAATCCAAATCCTCTTGTTATTGATCCACAACCATAATTTGCTCTTTCAATTACCAATCTTATTTTCCATTGTCTATCTCTAACTACTTCATTATTATACCACCACCAAGAATATCAATAATCAAGCCTACGATTCACTAGTATACATCCACCAAGAATATTATTGATCAAGTCTACGATTCACTAGTACATATCCATCAAGTATATCATCGATTAGATCTACAATTCGCTAGTATTCATCCATCAAGAATATCATTGATCAAGTTTATACCCCAAGACTTGTTATCATACCCCCAAATTCCTAAAAATCCAATTCATCCATCTTGTATGCGATCAAATCCTATTCCTCCCATTATCACCAACACCTTCCAAGAATTTATAACAAATATCGGTGTTGTTATCCAACCATTACCTTTGCATTTCCTAATACTCCAAAAATCATATAATTCGTCTATCTAGCCTATAAATCCATTTGGACTCCACCAAATTATTTCTCCCAGAATCCACACTAATGTCTCCAATTTATGATCGACATGAATCCATCAATACCTTTATATATTTACCACAAACACACATCTCCTCTACTCATGACTCTATATATCCCTCCATATATTTCATCTTGTAAGAAGGGGAAACATTTTAGTTTTGAATTATGACACATAAAAATTCCCTGAGACCTAGCAGTTTTGAACAAAAATATAGTGTTCAAGAAAATGCAATAATAATAGCGATCCAGATTCCATCCACCGTTACATGGCCTCTGCACCATATAGCATCTTTCAGCGTTATAGCCGCTTATCTTACCACTGGGACGACACCCAGGACAATTCAAATCAGGGCTTTCCACTGCCCTTCCATTTTTCCATTCCCACCCGCAAAGTTTTTTGAAATAGAACTATATCTAGTTAAGTTCCCGTGTCCGCCCTTGACCGTGGGCACGGCTATTCGAATAGTTTTGACTCTGCAGAGTTTGCACACTTTACCCACAAGAGACAGTTCACTCGTTGCCCCACACGATTCCTTAGCCGTGCGGTTGAGCAAACCATCACAGTAACCGTTCAAAGTACCTCGCCCCTTCCATCATCTCACCCCTATGAGCTTGGCCCGCTTGCGGCATGTCTCATAAGTTGTGCGGGATGTTCTCCTTCTGAACACCTAGCAGCTGGCTACCCACACTGCTAGCACGCCACAGCAGAACTTCACCCTCCGCGGATGCCCCATTCAAGCCGTCACACTGACTGCCACTTGCACTACCTCACCTCCTCCACCTATGACAATGACTTTCGGGGTCCGGTAAATCTACTAAGCCAAGTTGTACTTTACAGACTTGTGGTTGTACGTGTTTTACACAGGAGGTCGTGACAAGATTCGGTCCTTAGGGTTATCTGGGCGGTTCTACCACAAACCACACTCTCGTGCACACCTGCACCATACCCCCGAACCATCCGCCCAGATAAGTAAGCAATTCGAGGTTTTTGGGAATATAAAATAACCATATCCAACATACACCAGTCATTACCACCATGACTGCCCAACCAATTTTTCTCAGGATTAAAAGTGATGCTTGGACGCTCTCGCGCCCATGAGTATCTAAACAATACTAAGCATGGCATATATTTAGGGACTTATTTTCGAAAGGTTACTATTATAATTTTGCTAGGGCGACAAGGTTCACACATTCAAATATTCCAAAGGAGGTGTAATATTATTCAAGGTAAACAATAGGCATGTAACTAGAATCTTAAATTAACATGTATTTGCATATAACATAACAGCATGCAATTTGATAATTTAAACCAAAATAATTTGCAGAAAATGTAGGTTCAATATGATCAAAGTATTGACTCGCCTGGCACGGTTTATTGTGGTCTTGAGCTCACACAATGCTATCTCTTGATCTATGGGTCTCTATCTTCACTTCGTGCTTGATCTCGCTTGATCCATTGAATCTTCACGACTTCCAATTTCTAAGTATGCGGCAAACGACTGAATCCAAATAAAAACAAATAACTCAAAAGATCCAATTAAATCCGAATAAACTCAATTTAGTTTTATTATGAGTTAATGGGTGATTCGGGTGATTTGAGGCAAGGTCTACGGTAGGGTACGATGACTTGATCTTTTTGTTAACAATTTCTTTTATCATTTTTGTATTTATCAAGGAAGTTTCACGAGCTAGGTTAAACTATGATCTAGTGTGCAAGATTAGCGGAGCATTATTTTGCCGGGCGCTCATTTTCAGGGCATAGGCTATATAAAAGTGATATATACAATTTTTAGCTTACCGAATTAATGTTAGAATCCGACTTGACAGCATTTTGTGGAGCGACGTTTTATGTACACTTAGTTATTACTAGACACAACTTATTTTGAGTTAGGACCCATTGGTTCGGGTCCTAGCTTGCTACATTTATTCATAACCAACCTTACCGTCTACTAAATTAAATGTTAAGATTTATTCACTGGCACCATTGTTATTTGCCTACACCTTTGTTATTGTACGCTTAGCATTGTTATTATTATTTTTTTGTCAAGTTTATTTACCACGGCTTATCATACGAGTTCATATATTATTATAGTTACTTAATTAAACCTACTATGGAGATTTGGTTTATCGGCGGTACGTTAAATGCTAGGGCATAGGGCTATCATTTTATGTTTAGTTATGCGGTGGCTAGTTCTATCTATTTTACTAAAATACATGAGTGTATGAGTTGCTCCTTAAAAGCTTCCTTTTGCTAAATCATTATTCCATGAGAGTATAACCTAAACAGGATTTTACTCAACTTCTTAGTATGCCCTTGATTAGTAGTTAAACTTTAAAACAACTATTCGGAGCACATTAGTTACTAGCATATGTGGTTTAATCTAGGATTAAACATTTACTAGACTCATGTTTATCTTGATAAACTTTAGTATTATTCACGGATTTGTCCTATATTTTTAATATTTGTTGCTCAACAGAACCTACCTCCAAGATTTATTAAATGACAGCGTGTTAGATATTGAACATATATTTTTAATTATGGTTAAGGGTATTTTTACTAAATCTGGATATTTAGCCAAAGTTGCCCCTCTTTATTAATGCCTTAACTAATATGTAGGTTTTTTGAAAGAATGAGTGCACAATTATTCATATATGATTACTAATCCACATTTAAGTATTGAATAATCTTGTTTTATATACCAATTAAGTTTATTAGCCTTCCTAGATTATCCCCTAATTTTTTTTACCCTAAATTTTCTGGATTAAAATGGGTTGCAAAAATAAAATAAAAACGGAATGGAAAAGTGCGGCCGACAGGGATCGAACCCAAGACCTCGGCCATGAGTGTGTTAGGCGGACGCTGGTAACCAACGGCTGACTGGTGTTTCTCGACTAAGGAAGGGAAACAAAATTAGATGAAGCAATGCACGGCCTGGGCAACACAGAGCAAAACAGGGGAGGCGGGCGGCGCACGGTGATGCCCATGTCGGCGGCAGGCGGCGCCCGGGGAGACAACAGTGATTGGCAAAATGGGTTTTTCATGTCCGCCTCTACCCACGGATGAAACATCGCCGGCCAATTCGGCCAGGGCGGCGGCCGGCGATTCTCCTGGCGGCGGCGGGAATGGGTCGGCGGTGGAGGCAGCGCCGGAGGGGACGGGGTGGAGAACGGAGGGAAGTTTAAGCAGGAGGGGGTACCAGGGAACATACTCCGACGGTTGACGCGGCCGAAGGGAGGCCGAGGCAGGCTGGCACCGGGAGCTTGCGCCGGCGCAGAGGGGTCTCTCGGTGGCAGCGAGCTGTGGTGAGGGAGGAGCTCCGGCGATGGTCCGAGGAGGTCCGGGGCACCGAGGAGTCGCTCCCACCGCAATGAATCAGAGCAAAATCGACCGAGGGGGTGGCGGTGATGGAAATGGCGGCGGCAGTCGTTTTCGGGGAAGAAGCGACGACGGTGAGCTTCGGCGCGCGGGAGTCCAATTGGTTTAGAGGGGAAGCAGAGGAGAAGCGGGGACACGGCGTGACACACTTATTCGGGGAAGAAACACACCGGGGCAGCAAGGTGGGAAGTGGTGGCCGGCGCGAGCTTGGGCAAGGAGGTGTTCGGTCCGGGTGGGGAGAAGAGACAGGGAAAAAGAAAGCAATGCGAGAGCCTCTTATGGCCATGGAAGGCTATGGGGTTTGTGGGCGGCATGGGAGAACCCGTGGGCGGCAGGGACGTGCGATCATTTCGGGGGCAGGCGGCGGCGACAGACTGGGGCGGGGCTCGACGCGAGGAGGCGTGCAGGGCGCGGAGCTCGGGGACGCAACACAGTGGCGGAAGTGACCCAACACTGGCGGGGTGGCGCAGAGCATAGAAAAGGTGAAAGGCGATGTGGAGGGCGTTTGGCCACGGGAGGAGGAAGGAGGAGAAAAGAAGGAATGCGCCGGCGCACTGGAGAGAGAGGCAAAAGAAAGGGGGAAGGAGGGAGAGAGAAAAGGAAAAAGGGGGCCCGCATGCAGGGAAGAGGAGGTAAGAGGAAAAAGAAAAGGATAAGAGGGGAAAATAAGTGGGGCCCGAATGTAATAGAAAGAAAGAAGGAAAAGAGAGAAAAACTTAGAATTTGTATTTTTAACTTTGTATTTTGAACTTTCATTTTCTCATTAAGATTATGGATTATAGTTCCTAAAAGTCTTTTTCAAACCTTTGCTCAATTATCTTGATACAGAATATAATAATCCTTTTATTTTTATTTGATGTTCTTATTTCCATACCTTTATTTCCTTTATTACTTCACTCATCATATTATATGTTCAGTATGTTGTATATTTTGTATTTATTCAATTGCTCTACACAAAACTCAGGAGAAACCCAATTAAGGTGCTTAACCGAAATTCGAATACCTGTAAGATGCAGATAAAAATTTCAATTTGCCCAAAATTTCAAACATCCAAAATTTAGGATGCTACAGTAAACCAGTCGTAGCTACAGTGAACCAGTCATAGAGTCAACCTACCGTAGTTGACCAGCCATGGTTGACCAGTCGTGGTTGACCTCCCGTGGTTGTGTGTGCCATGGATCACGTGTATCTTTTTAGGTCTCTTCCTTTCTTATCTCCAGGGTATTGTTTCTAGAAACCGGTTGTTCAAATATAAAAGGAAGAGGTCTATATATGTAACTCTTGATTCATTAATCAATTTACTATGTGATTTCTCCAAAACACTACACTCTTTCAGAACCCAATGAGCCTTGTACCAATCAAGAGAACCATCCGAGAGAAATTTGTGCCTAAAAATCCATTTTCCTGTCACCACATTAGCTCTAGGTAGACACGGAATGAGGTCCCAGGTGTTGTTGGCTTGAAGAGCATTGTATTTCTCAATCATAGCATGGCACCAATTAGGATCAGCCAAGACGTCCCAGTGTGTTTTGGGCACAGGGAAGAGCATTGCGGCCTATACATTGAGCCATTGAACTGGAAGATGAAATCCTGACTTTTCGCACGTGACCATGTGATGATCATTGGCTGTTAGTGTAATAGGGATGGCTATCGGTAGGCGGGAGACGACACCGATTCTACTGGCATCAACCTGAGGCGTAGAGCCATCAGTGGCAGTAGGGCTGGCGGAGGCACCCATAGTGGCAGATGAGAGCAGGGGTGCTAAGGGCAATACACATTTAGCACCAAGGGTGACACACATTTGGCGCCAGGTGAGCTGGCGGTTGTCGTGTCGAGGGAGGTCGACCATGGCTGGTCGACCACGACTGGTTGGGATCGTCACCACTGGGCAGACGTTGGGGCGTCAGCGCCACTAGGCGAGGGCCGGCTGGCAATGGCCAATGAGGGCCAGCTGACGCTTGGGGGTAATCTGCCGGTACCTGGTCCTGCAACAACTTGTGATCCAATTAGCAAAGGTGAAGTGCCACAATCGGATAAAAAATCAAGGTCAGAGGGAGTGCAAGAGAGGCTTCGACAAAGCAAAAGGAGGACTCATCAAAAGAGACATGGCGGGAGATGATGATTCTGTTGGATGAAAGATCAAGACACCGGTAACCTTTGTGGTCGGATGGATAGCTAAGGAAGACACACAAGGTGGAACGCGGTGAAAGCTTGTTTAGAGCCGTGGAGGTTAGGTTGGGGTAGCAGTTGCATCCGAAAACATGAAGATGCGAGTAGGAGAGGGGCAACACCGTAGAGAGCAAAGAAGGGAGTATAAAATTCAAGAGTTTCGGTGGGGTGGTGATTAAGGAAATAGGTGGCAGCGTGGAGGGCTTCCACCTAAAAAGTGGGAGGGGAGACTAGTTTGAAACATGAGCGATAGCATAATATCGTTTGTGGTGTGAATAATGCGTTCGACTTTCCCATTTTGCTAAGAAGTATAGGGATATGACATGCAGAGTGCAATGCCGTGGGTGAGGAAGAAAGTGCGAGCAGTGGAATTATCGAACTCACGACGGTTGTCACACTGAACATTCTTTATGGTGGCGTTGAACTGGGTGCGAACATAAATGACAAAATGAGAAATGTGACTGAAGGTGTTAGACTTAAGACACAAAGGAAAAGTCCAAAGAAAATGGGAGCAGTCATCAAGAATAGCAAGATAATATTTGTAACCGAACACAGTAATGACAGAAGAGGTCCAAAGATCACAATGTATTTGTTGTAGTTACAGACCAAACAGAGAGAGAGTATGGTAGTGGAGAGTTAGGTGAGTGAATGGCTTGGGGCTTCTCCCCATGGCCTGTGTTGTATATATACATCCATATGGGGAGTGCTTTTACAATTATACCCTTACATCTGAGTATTCCCCTCAGGGGTACTCATGTCATTATACATGTCCCATTCTGGGCCTTACATTCCTCTAACAGGCCTACTGGGCTTAGGTGGGGGCCACCCCTACAACAGGAGCCTTTCATGGTGAAGGGCTTCACCGGCCGAAGCCATGCCGCTGAGCCCTTTGGCCCCCTCCGTCCCATCGGCCTGTGACCCTTGATGACCTAGATACACTTTCATCCGTGCTTATGGTGCGAGAGCCGTGTCTTCCACTCTCGGAGCTGCGCGGCCTCGAGGTCGAAGACACCGGCAGGTCGAAGGCCTCGATGGGGCCGAAGTCAGGGCATGACATGCTTTGCGTCCCGTATGTTTGTGGGCGCGAGTAAAACTTGGGCGGCTGCCCCGGGCAGCCGAGTTTCGGGAGGTGCTCCGCATGATGTAGCGCCAACGCGGAGAGGTGGCTGCGTGGCCTGGAGTACGCTTTAATGACGCCCGGAATCGCGTCGGCCCTTGTCAGGGGCAGGCTGTCGCGGGTGCTCTATCTGTTCTGCACTGGGTGGGGGTACGCGGCGGGCTGTGATTGGAGCGTCGTGGGATGTCAGTGGTCATACGACCACGGCCGTTCGCGTCTTCCCCGGGGAAAGTGGCCACGCGGCAGGAACGCATCGGCGCGCTGCGCGCTGATTGCCCACCTACCGCCGCCTGCCACGGTTGCCAGCGGTTGCACTGCCCGATCGTGGGTAGCCGAACTGCTGTACCTCTGCCGCTCGATCTTCTGCTTGTGGGGGGAGACAGGGGACTTTATAAGTCGTCACTGTGGGCATGCAAACGCTCCCCTTGGCTGCCTGCTTGCTTGTGCTTGCGCGTTCCTTTCTGTCTTCCTGCGCATCCTGCTGCTACTTTCGCATCCCTTCCTGCTAGTCGTCGCAGTGAGGAGAGAGGAATGGCTGCGCGCGACAACCTCCCAGCTGACAGGGGTGCCGCCCTTGACGATCCTGCGCGCCGTCTTAGCGAGAGCGCCACATCGAGCCAGCAATGCCTGACGCCACCACCGGTGGAGTATCGCCTGGTTCTACGCGACAAAAGGCAAACCAACCATCGTTGGGATGCCATGAAGAAGTCAAAGGGCCGCTGCTCCCGTGTGCTGGGGCGGAGTCGCGTCACGGAGGAGACCCTCCAAACCCTTCTCCGAGAGAAGAAGCTGGAAAACCGTGCCGGGGCTCGTTTGCCCGGGCCTAACGAAACGGAGCCGAACCCGGGAGAATCGGAGGCGATCGTCTTCGTGGCGTTCTTCGATGCCGGGCTCCGAATCCCGGCGACACGCTTTGTTCGCGAAGTGCTGCAAGCCTATGGGTTGGAGCTGGCGCAGCTGACTCCAACCGCGATCGTTCGGTTGGCCATCTTTACTTGGGCGATGCGGACGGAAGGTACTTGTTCCAGTGCCGAGTTGTTCGCCATCCTGCATGACGCACGATGCCAACCGAAGAAAATGGAAGGGGAGGTGTACTCGAACTTCGGCAGCGTGGACTTCGTGCTGAGGACGGATTGCTCGCCCTTGTTCCCCGCGTTGGCTACGCGGGGAAAGTGGGAGTCTAGCTGGACATGGCGGTGGTTCTATCACCTTGTGACGAGCACGAGCGGCCTTCGAAGCTGGGGAGAGCCGATATCATTCAACCGCTGTCCGGATGTGACGCCTCGGTCTGGTGACGAACAACAGGCACGGAGACTTGCTGGCATCGCCCTCCGGTTCAACATGCGTGACCTCGCCGAGAAGTTCACCATGTACGGGATATCTCCGCTTTCTTGCAACTGGAAGTACGAGCGGCGGGGTCCCGACCGGAAGGACGGCATCCACCCGGGGGTGTCTTTGCTCCATAAGACCTCCGCACCTTGTAAGTATCCCTGCCATAGGCCACGCACCACCTGGGTGGTCGCAAACCCTTACGTAAGATATTCCGCTTTCGCGTGCAGTGCGCCGGTTAGAAGATGCGGAGCGCGCGGTGGTTGCGGTTCTTGGGCCGTACACGGTGAAGGAGCACAGGGCCGGTGAGTTCGCAACTTCCTTGGCAAAACAAGGGTGGATTAACCGGGTAGGCGAGGTTCTGGGGATTCCCGTTCCGGAACGCCCGGTGCCTGTGGAATCGCCGAGCGGCGCGACGGTGGCGGCGCCACCTTCTCGGTGCGAGGTCCGATCGGAGATCGTTGCCTTCAGCCTGCCGGACATGCCACCGGTCGAGACCGTGGAGGTGGGGGGCGAAACGGGCGCTGAGCTCGGACCGACCGGTTCGGCGAGGCGCACTACCCTCGACGAGACCTTACACAATGGCGAGGCGACGGGCCCGAGCCTCGTTGTTCTTGAAGATGATGCCTCGTCGCCTCCGGCGGCAACCGCTGCGTTGCTGCTGACGACAGCTACCACGGCTACCGAGATAACCACGGAGGCGTCGCTTGCAACGCCGAGGGCGAAACGCCCTCAGGTGCAGTCACCGCCATCTTCGAGGGGCCGGTTCAGCGTGGCAGGCCCAGTGACCGAGGTCCTGACACCTAGCGGGGATGTTGCTAAAGCCGAGAGGGTTGTCGCTCCTCAGGCCAGCGAGGTGATCATGACCCAGGTAGAGGCCCAGCAAAGTACCGCGGTAGAGGGTACTGGAGGTAGGTGTAGTTCGTTTTCCTCCCGCGACTTCGCGAAACTCTCTCCGATTTGCTCGCTTATTCCGTCGACATCAGGCGAGACAAGGTCTCCCAGACGAGGACAAGAATCAAGCAACAGGGGTGCCCGCGACGTGTCTGGCCTAATTGAGCAGGGGACTGTGTGCGCCCCAACTACTGCCGAGGGCGCTGGGGCGGGGGCTCTGGGGCTTGGCGTCTCCGACTTCGTCCCTCGGTGGGAGACACTTCGCGCTTTGAGCGAGGTGGCGGAGTACGCTAACGGCCACCTGGATCGGCCGGCGCTGCAGGCGCTGCAGTCCTGTGGGGGCAACCTCTTAGCGCTCGCGCTAGGTGCCTCGGAGATGAGGGTAACGACCTCGGCTCTCGCTGCATGTCCTTTGCTTATCCGACGGGTAACCCTTGTTCTTGCGCCCGTGCAGACGCTTGCGATCGGCAAAGCCCTCTAGGAAACGCGTGTGCGCGCGAACGGAGGGCGCTGGAGGACCAGCTGCGTGTCGCTGGCGACACCCACGCCGCCAAGGACGAGCACATTCGGGTGCTGATGGCGGAACGTGACGAGGCTATCTCCGACGCGCAGTTGGTAGGCGTGAACGCGAAGAGTGCGGCACTAGCCGCCCAATGCGCGATGGAGGAGGCTCAGCGCGTCGCGACGGAGAAGCGGACCACCCTTCTACAGCGAATCTCCGCGCTAGAGGCGGAGAAGGAGCAACTTACTGCCTCCCTTGCAGAGAAGGCCTTATCCTGGGACAAGGCGTCTGCCTCCGCGTGGGGGGCGATTGAGGCTTTGGAGCAGGCCCTCCGGGGGCTTTCCGTGCACGTGGAGGACGCCACTCATAGCCGTCAAGACCTAATGGAGATGCTTGGGCAAATCGAGGAGGGCTCGAGCGTCGCCCTTCGCGACGCCAAGGCTTTCGGCACCCACTACGGCTACATGAGTGCTGGCCTTGCCCTTGCCTTGCTGCACGCTGGTGGGTGTGAGCATGTCAATGAGCTGGCGAACCCCCAGCTTGACTTGCCCGTCCAGCCCGGGATGGTATCTGACGCGGTTCGCGCTGCCCAGCCCGCCATCCGAAACTTCCACAATCGGATTTGGAACTACATCGGGGAGGGTGCCGCCACGGTTGCTTTGCGGCGGACGCTGCACGACGAGGGGGATGTGCTCCGCTGGCTCGAAGAGGTTCCTCGGCGCGGCGAAGGCGGTGCGAGCGCTCGTCACGGCGAAGATGGCGCGGACTCGTAGGAATAACGCCGGGTTTTGGTGCGTGCCGTGCCATGTGTATGTCTGCTACTGTAATGCAACTTCTGTCTTACACGAGCTAAGCGACAACTCTCCTGTGCTCTTTTTGTTATGTAATGTGCTGTGAGCTGGGGTGTCATGTAAGGTGCGGGTCCTTGGGCCTGACGTCGTTCCTTGTGCTGATAGTAGCGAGCAGACATGCGAACGCCTTGCGCCGCGGACCCCGGGCTTCGGAAGTAGTCGCGCGAGCGCTCCGTCTCCTACCCTTCGAAGTGGTGGCAGCGGAGCTGGCGCCTAGTTGAAGTAGACGTGCGAGCGCTCCGTCCCCTACCCTTCAAAGCGGTGGCAGCGGAGCTGGCGCCTAGTCGAAGTAGACGCGCGAGCGCTCCGTCCCCTACCCTTCGAAGCGGTGGCAGCGGAGCTGGCGTCTAGTTGAAGTAGACGCGCGAGCGCTCCGTCCCCTACCCTTCGAAGCGGTGGCAGCGGAGCTGGCGCCTAGTTGCAGTAGACGCGCGAGCGCTCTGTCCCCTACCCATTGAAGTGGTGGCAGCGGAGCTGGCGCCTAGTCAAAGTAGACGCGCGAGCGCTCTGTCCCCTACCCTTCGAAGTGGTGGCAGCGGAGCTGGCGCCTAGTCGAAGTAGACGCGCGAGCGCTCTGTCCCCTACCCTTCGAAGTGGTGGCAGCGGAGCTGGCGCCTAGTCGAAGTAGACTCGCGAGCGCTCTGTCCCCTACCCTTTGAAGCGGTGGCTGCGTGGGAACTTCGACCATGTCTTATTTATACTCCGGGGAGTACGCACAGGGACAGTGCCTGCACGTGCGTGGGGGTATCCACGTCTTGTTTATACTCTATAGAGTGCGCAGGGACAACATCCGCGTCTTATTTATACTCCGTAGAGTGTGTGCGGAGGTGTCCCTCCGCTTCGTCTTGTTTATACTCCGTAGAGTGCGTGCAGAGGCGGGCCCCAACGCTACGTCTTATTTATACTTCGTAGAGTGCGTGCGGAGGCGGACCTCGACGCTACGTCTTATTTAGAGTCCATAGACTGCGCGCGGAGGCGAGCCTCCGTGCATTGCGGACGGTGAAATTGCGTGCGGAGGTGAACCTTGACGCTGCATCTTATTTATACTCCGTAGAGTGCGTGCGGAGGCGGACCTCGACGCTACGTCTTATTTAGAGTCCGTAGACTGCGCGCGGAGGCGAGCCTCCGCGCGTTGTGGGTGGTGAAATTGCGTGCGGAGGCGAACCTCGACGCTACATCTTATTTATACTCCGTAGAGTGCGTGCGGAGGCGGATTTCGATGCTACATCTTATTTAGAGTCCGTAGACTGCGCGCGGAGGCGAGCCTCCGCGTGTTGCGAGCGGTGAAATTGCGTGCGGAGGCGAACCTCGACGCTACGTCTTATTTATACTCCGTAGAGTGTGTGCGGAGGTGGACCTTGACGCTACGTCTTATTTAGAGTCCGTAGACTGCGCGCGGAGGCGAGCCTCCGTGCGTTGCGGGCGTTGAAATTGCGTGCGGAGGCGAACCTCGACGCTACATCTTATTTATACTCTGTAGAGTGCGTGCGGTGGCGGACCTCGATGCTACGTCTTTTTTTAGAGTCCGTAGACTGCGCGCGGAGGCGTCCCCCCACGCGTCTTTATTTATGCTCATGCATAGTGCACACGAAGGTAACCCTTTGCGCGCTTTTGGTATGAAACAAGAGAATTTGCATGAACGGTGCACTTTATTAAATTCCCGTTTGCGTGGGTGAGCGGTTACAAGGGGTAAGGCACTAACCGCTGGCCGCTTGCGCCCGCCGAAGCCGTGGAAGGTCCTTGCCCTCGCGTACTCGACTTAGGCGTAATACCACTGCAGTCTGTCTGCATTCCACGTGTGGCGGAGCGTCTGCCCCTCCAAGGTGGTATGCTCCCTTCTGTAGGGCCTCCGCGATGATGTACGGGCCTTCCCACCTGGATTCAAGCTTGCCTACCGTCTCCGCGTGGAGTGCCATCTTAAGGACGAGGTCTCCTGGTCTGAATTCGCGTGGGTACAACGAACGATCGCGACCGCGCACCATCTGTCGCGCGTACTTTATGACGTGCTGTGTTGCGCTTGCCCGGTCCCCGTCAAGGAGGTCCATGGACAATTGGCGCTCCTCGTCTGGTGCTTGGACGAGGACCCACCGCGAGTCAGCCTTTATTTCTTCAGGTGTGACCGCCTCGTCACCAAAGAGGAGCTTGAATGGCGTGAACCCCGTTGGGCGTGTGACCGTTGTACGAAGGGACCAGAGGACGCTGTAGAGCTCGCCTGGCCACTTCCCCTTTGGTAGCCTGACAAGGCGCTTCTTGATTGTGGCGGAGATAGCGCCGTTCGCCCGCTCCACCGCCCCGTTGGACTGTGGGTGTCCGACCGAGGCGAACCGGAGGGTGATGCCCACGTTGTCGCAGAATTCTTTGAATGGGGCTGCATCGAATTGCAGACCGTTGTCGACGGTGATCTCCCTAAGCATGCCGAATCGGCATATGATGTTCTACCAGAGGAAGCGTTGCATAGCTGCCGAGGTAATCTTATCCAGGGATACCGCCTCCGGTCACCAGGAGAAGTATTCCAGAGCGACCGCTACAAACCGCAGGTCACCTGGGGCCCTGGGAAGCGGTCCCACGACGTCGATGCCCCACCACGCCAGCGGCCACACCGGGGGTATGGGATGGAGGCTTGTCGGGGGCCTACGTATGGCCCTTCCCATCCACTGGCAACCTTGACAACGGCGCACGAGATCCTGGGCGTCCGCGACAGCTGTTGGCCAATAAAAACCCTGCCTGAATGCCTTGCCCACCAGAGACCTTGGTTGGAGGTGCGAGCCGCAGAGCCCCGCATGAATTTCTGCGAGGAGGCGCTTTCCTTCTTCGCGCGGGAGGCATCGCAGGAGCGGTGCGCAGACCCCCTTCTTGTAGAGCACCCCGTCGAGCACCTGGAAGGACCTAGCGCGGTGTTGTAAACGCCAGAGCTCGGAGGGGTTATCCGGTTTCGCGATGCCCTGCAGAAAAGCGAAAAGGGGTTCCCGCCAGTCACCCTGCTGGGTGATCTGGTGGACGAGGGCCGCGTCACGGTTATCCTGTGCGATGGCCGCCGCTGGCAGTTCTTCGTAAAATGCCCCTTCAGGAGTTGGGAGCTGCTGACTGGCAGCCTTGGCGAGGACATCGGCTTGCTCGTTGTCTGCCCGAGGGATGGCCTTCACCGTGACACCCAAAAAGTGCCGTTCCTTCGCTCGTACGGCTACTAGGTACTTAGCTAGCTCCGGGTCCTTGGCCTGGTATGACTTGTCCACATGGCCCGCCACTAACCGTGAATCAGTGCGGATGAGGACTCGCCTTGCTCCCATCGCTTTGAGCTTCCCGAGGCCGAAGAGTAACGCCTCGTACTCGGTCGTGTTTTTCGTAGTCGAAAATGCTAGGCGCGCCGAGTGCAACAGGCGCTGGCCCTCAGGTGTGGTAATAACTGCGCCCACTCCTGCGCCCGCAACGCCGTAAGCTCCGTCGGTGTTAAGCATCCACACTGGGTCTTCGACCTGGAGGACAGGCTGAGCTGGAGGGGTCCATTCCGCTAGGAAGTCCGCCAAAACTTGAGACTTGATCGCCGTTCGGGAGGCGTATGTTAGGGAGAATGGGGCAAGCTCGGCCGCCCATTTGCCGATTCGCCTTGTGGACTTCTTGTTGTGCAGCATCTCCACCAGAGGGAACGAGGATGGCACCGTTATCGGGTGCGCCAAGAAGTAATGCTGGAGCTTTCTTGAGGCCATGACCAGCGTGTAGGCAAGCTTCTCGAGCTCGGTATACCGCATCTTGGCGCCCTGGAGGGCTTCGGAGATAAAGTACACTGGTCACTGGAGAGCACCCTCTTCGAGGACGAGGACGGCGCTGACCGCCGTTGCCGAGGCGGCGAGGTAGAGTAGGAGGGGAGCCTCTGGTGCTGGGGCCACCAGAGTGGGAAGGGTTGCGAGGTGTTTCTTGAGGTCGTAGAAGGCCTTTGCGCAGTCGTCGTCCCAATGAAACCCGTCGCAACCGCAGAGGGTCTTGAAAAATGGCAAGCCCCGCTCCGCTGCCCTGGAGAGGAAACGACTCAGAGCCGCCATGCGGCCTGCCAGCCTCTGGACCTCCCGCATCGTCTTGGGTGGTTCCATGCCCAGGGTAGCGTCGACCTTGTCGGAGTTCGCTTGAATGTCTCGCCCGGATACGAGGAAGCCCAAGAGCTTGCCCGCCTGCACACCGAAAACACATTTGTCCAGATTGAGCTTAATGCCCGCCTTCCTGAGGTTGTCGAAGGTCTCCTAAAGATCCCGACCGTGGGAGGTGAGCTGCCTGGTTTTTACGACCACGTCGTCCACGTAGGCCTCTGTAACATCCCAAAAATTTGGATGTTCGAAAATGTCGAGTATTAAAAATTTTTCTTGCACTTTGCTGGCTCCCAAATCTTTTCTGAATATGTATTTGAATTTTTCTTTGGGTTCATGCTAGGCAAGTTAATAACCCAAGTATTTTCCAAGTGCAAATCATGACCCTGAAAATAATCAAGATTGAAAATGATATTACATATCGTTAACTCAAAGTGTTAAAAATATACCAGAATTCAAATCCAAGTCAATAGAATGAAACCAGAAAGAATATTAGAATATATCTCTAATTGGTTAAATCAAAAATCCTTTTCGTTTAAATTGAATTGGCATACAAAACGCAAGGCTAGATCTTAAAATTTTAATTATACAGTTTAGAACAAAGTAAAATCAAAATTAAAGTCCAAGAGCAAATAATTAAAGTCCAAAAATAGAGGAATGTAGCTTTTGTAACTAGATGTTTGACCCAAGAATGGATTTTTGAAAATCCAAAAATGAGTAAATCCTAATGCATATTAAGATTAAAAATAAAATTTCGTATTCTCAAATTATGCTTAAACCCTTTCCTCTCTCTTTCCTTCCCTTCTCTATGGCAGGTGGGCCCCACTCTTTTTCTTTCTTCCCCCTTTCTTTTTTTTCTCCCTACCGATTCTTCCCACTGCCGGCGGGCCCGAACCCCCTTCTCTTTCTTTTACCTCCTTCTCCATCCTCCTTTCATTTTCTTGTGGTTGAGCTTCCGTCTGCGTCACCTCCTTTCTTCTCTCCTGCGCTCTCGCCTCTCTGCTCTGCTGCCGCCCCCTCTTTTTCCCCACTTTGCTCCGCCCGGTCTCATCGCGTGTGCCAGGCCATCATGCCCCGAAATCTCCCTCGCGATCCTTCTGTCCACTCCGTAGCCAGCCACCGCCGCCTGCAACACCGCCTGTCATCGCCGCTGGCCGACGCGACCGCACGGGCGAAGTCCCGAGGCCAGCTCCGTTCCTCCGCACGCGCACGCCCTTAAGAGCCCCGAGCTGCCTTCTTTCGTTGCTCCCCCGCGCTGCCCCTCTTCTTCCCCCTTTCTCCCCTTTGGCCCGAGTCAGCCGCGCCTCCACGCCGCCCCGGCCACTCCGGCCAAGTTGTACCGCCCCGACCGCGTCTCGACGTTCCTCCACCCCCCGTGTACGTTCCCTCCAAGTTAATCGGACTCCGGTGGCTCGAGCTCGCCGCAGCGGCCGTCTTCCCCGCACCCGGCCGAAAGTCGCCTCCATCGGCGCCGCTGCTCCCTCGAGGCATCCCCGGCCGATTCCGCGCCCTGGGAGTATCTCCACGACGTCCCGAAGCCCCCACGACCGCCGGCCAAACCTCCCCGCCACCCCAGCTCGCCGGCACCGCGAGCCTGCCCGCGCCGCCGCGGGTCGTCGTCGCCAGCTCGCCTCAGCCCCTCCCCCGCCCGGCCAACCTCGTGGTAAGCATGCCCCCACCTCCCTCATGCTCATACGCACGTCACTTTCCCCTCTCCTTCACTCCGACGCTGCCGCCCCGTTTCCACCTCGCCGCCGACCGCTCCAGCCGACACCGGCCGCTACCGACCCCACCGCTGCCCGCGTAGACACCACTAGGGGCATCCTCATTCATGTGGGAACTCATTTTGATGGTCGCTGGTGTCTCCCCGGTCTCCCCTCGTCGGCGATTGCATTGCTCACCGTGCGCCGCCCCGGGCTCTCCTCTGTTTTCCCCTGTTTTGCCCAGCCGCACCTCTGCCTCTTCTAATTTAATCCTCCCCCCATATCATAAGTGGGCGGTTGCCCAGTTGGTTAGCACAGTCGTGAGTTAACCACCAGACCTACGTTCGAATTCTAGCATAGCCCATTTACTTTTCTTCTTTTTGTTAGCCCGATTTCAGTAGGAAATAAATGGAGGAAAATTAAGAAAAATCCATGGAAGCTAATAAATTTAATTAGGTCATAAAAACATTATTTAAGATTTAATATTAGATTAATTTCCATGTATGAATAATTAATGTGCCTTTACTATTTATTTTAATTCTAAGTACTGGTAAACGAGCATTAATAGAAGATGGTTTTTGGTAGAGATGTCCAAGCATCACAAGAACCTTAATTAAAATAAAAATAACAATTAAGTTCAGATCAAGGCAATTAGCCATGCACATGTAACACAAATTAAAAATACAAAACTAAAATTTGTGGGGATGGTAAAAAGGTACCACTGTAGATATAGACAATCATCAAAAATTCCTAAGGTGAATAATATCCAATCAAGGAACATGAATTAAACAAAATATTAAAAATATTTGAAATAGGATGTCCATTTAAAATCAGAGACTTTTCTAAGCAAATATATATAAATAAATAGTTAGAAAAGCACGGATGACGTGTAGGCAGCCCACTAGTAAATATATCAGTACAATTTTTGTATTCATCGTAGACCCTATTAAAAATATAGGCACTATCATTAACTTATTACCGATCATGAAAATTTAAACGATAGCTTTAACTTAGTAACGATAACGAAATATTATCATGTGTAGCAGGCTCAATTAGTAAAGGGATAAAATATCAATATCAGTAATCTTCAAAGCGCCTCCAAATTAAAAGGTCATAATAATATACAGGTGCTAGAATATAATAGCCCTAGGTCACCAAGCATCGAAATAATCTCACAAACATATAGATACTCTGAAATAAGCATTTAACCAATTACACGAGAAATTAATTAGGAACGCATAAAATGCTACCTATCAAGTTACTAGCGATATAAATTAATTCGACGAGCTAAAAGTCGTGTACGTCGTCTATGGAACCCTACCTTAAAATTCATAAATAGCAACATCCGACCAATACAATACTTAATACCCAAACTAAATTCATACGCCTGCCCATATGTCTGTCTTGACTCATGGAACTTCCTTGATAAATACAAAAATAATAAAAGAGATTATTAATAAACAGATCAAGTCATCACATTCTACCATCGACCTTGCCCCAAATTCCCCGAATCACCCATTAACTTATAATGAGACTAAAATTGAGTTTTATTTGGGTTTATTTGGAACCTTTGAGTTATTTTCTTTTGCTTGTATTCAGTCGTTTAGCGCATAGTTAGAAATTGGAGTCCTGAAGATTCCACGGATCAAGCGGGGTCAAAGCAAAGAGAAGATAAAGAATAGAAGCTCAAGAGAAAGCATCGTGTGAGCTCAAGACCGCGGTAAACCGCGCCAGGCGAGTCAATACTTTGATCATATTGATCCTACATTTTCTGCAAATTATTTTCGTTTAAATTATCAAATTGCATGCTGTTATTTTATATGCAAATACATGTTTAATTTAAGATACTAGTTATATCCCATTGTGTACCTTGATTAATATTACACCTCCTTTGGAATATTTGAATTTGTGAACCTTGTCGCCCTAGCAAAAAGTAAAATAGTAACCTTTCGAACATAAGTCTGTAATTATATGCCATGCTTAGTTTTGCTTAGATACTCATGGGCGCGAGAGCGCCCAAGCATCACCTTTTAATCCTGAGAAAAATTGGTTGGGCAGTCATGGTGGTAATGACTGGTGTATGTTGGTGTAACACCCCAACTCCACAAGAGCCAAGAATGCTACTAAAGTAACCTTACACAAAACTAAACTAAGATACTTTACTAAAATTCGGCAGAGTCTCCTTTGTATTTCTAACATCACATGGGTTTCAACAGTTAAAAGGGAGTTATAACGGAGTACTGCAATATTCAAGATCAACAAGAAGTACTCATGAACTTACTAATCGACTGAACAAATCCTCAAACTTCCAACTAGACTACTCATCATTATTACAAATAATCCGATACGATAACATAAACAGGTCAAATCTTTGATCAGTAGCTTAATTAATAAGGCATGGTCCGAGAATTAAAGTTCATGACAGTGTGCGTGCAAAGCATAACGCTACTCCCTCCCTTGCATACTGCGCTTGAACTGGGTACCTAAAAACAACAAGAAAGCAAGAGTGAGTCCACAGACTCAACAAGTACATAAATAAACAGACGCATAATTCAATCCATAGCGTCAGCATCCATATTCAGGAGCACATCACTAAATCATTCGACATGCAAATGCAATGCTCAAGGATTCCTTTTCTCTATCTCTTTGTGCATTACACTGGTAATGCAAAGTATGCAACCGTCGCTGCATACCCATGCCTGTGCGCGCACGCACAGGGACCAATTGCCCAATACTCCGCAAGTATTGGGGACCTCATGCCCACACTCCACGAGTGTGGGGATCTCAAGCCCGTCACATTCATGACGGGGACCTCAAAGATGTGCATACTTGGTCATCACAAGACCAGGCCTTAACATGATATCAAAATGCATATGCACCATCTCTTTTCAACATCAAGCACCAATGGCGGTAACAACATTCATGAATAAAGGCAACAACGACATTCGTGAATTAAGGCGATAACAACATTCATGAATAAAGGCAATAACAACATTCATGAATAAAGCATATCCATAGTTTGAACATTCACCACTCTGATTATGCACACTTATCAATAGCCACACGACATTAACAAGCATCAAACCCGCATTCATATCCAAGCAATCACAAACAAGGATCAAACAATGCACTTGCCTCAACCGAGCGGGAACGAAGGACGAGAAGAGGGTGTCGCCTCCGGAACCAGTCCCCCACCTAAACATTCAATTAAGAAATGCTAAGACAGCAATAGAGGACCACTCAAACCATAAAAGTAAACACGGACTCACGATAGTTCCTTTAGCGCGAACCCAGCCCCAATTTCTAGATGTCGCTTTGTCCCCTCTGTGGACAGTCAACTTCTAAAATACATAACTTTCTGCTCAGGAGTCCAATGAGGTGTTCTTAGACTTTCTGGAAAGGTAATTAAATTACCTAAATAAACTTATTTGGGGAGCCCTTTTGATTAAGCCATCCACTGCCCCTACCAAGCCAAACTACAGAACAACAATTTTCACGTCGGCTTCTCTGGACAGTACACTAAAACCACCATAACTTTTGCTACGAAAGTCCAAATCTTGCGTTCTTTATCTCTCTGAAAAGCTATGGAAATTACCTACAATATTCGTTATATTGATATCCTCTGATTTCGTCTTTAACTAATAGATTAACTCAGTTTTCTACAGACTGTCAGGATGTTGACAGATTAACCAGACAGCGGCACTAAACAATTCATAACTTTCTAACCGTTAATAGTATGTTGGCGTTCTTGGCGGCCACTGAAAGCTAAGAACATTATCTACATAACTCTAGGAGACCAAAACTCCTAATTCGGCCTCTAAACACACGAAACTGACCGCGCAATAATCTGGACAGAACGCGATCTATTAAACCGACGCAAATCAATCTACCAAACGACATCAACCGCAACTACTACGCATCAAACAACGAAGAACACGCGACGTTACCCTTGTAGAATCGCAGCAAGATGATGAACTCTCCCCACGAAGTTGATCTCCTCTCCTTTCTTCACTTGATCGGCAGCAGGGAGCACCGACGGCGAGGAAGGGAGGCACCAATGGAGGGGGGCACCACCATGGAGGAGAGGTGTGCTACAGTAGCCATGCTACAGTGTGGCGGCACTGTAGTTACAGTGCATCTAGGGTTTTCCCCTTCCTTTTATTGGTGGCCGACCCCTCATGGGCCTACTGGGCCAAGGCCCAAGGCCCAAGTTGCCGAAAAACTGCAGAAACCCCCCCTTTTTTGTCTAATTTCTCTTTTGAACGCTTTCTTTCGTAGAATAAATTGGAGTATTACATTAAAACCCCTCTTTCTCCTGTTCAATCGCTTTGCTAAAAGAAATATTCTCCCGATTTTAATTATTCTCTCCCGATTTAATTTTTGGGGTATTACAGTTGGATATGGTTATTTTATATTCCCAAAAACCTTGAATTGCTATTTATCTGGGCGGATGGTTCGGGGGTATGGTGCAGGGGTGCACGAGAGTGTGGTTTGTGGTAGAACCGCCCAGGTAACCACTAAGGACTGAATCTTGTCATGACCTCCTGTGTAAAACAGTACAACCACAAGTCTGTAAAGTACAACTTGGCTAAGTAAATTTATCGAAACCCCCGGACTCATCTCACTGGTAGTGGATGGAAGTGGATACGCAAAGGGCAATGGGAGGCCTAAAGGGACACCGAGTTGGAGGGTGAGGTAACTAGCCGTACTAGCGTTGCTGGAAGTGGAGCCTGTGTCTTCGCTAGTAGACGTGGTTACATCCCGTGCATAGATGGGACCCACCGCAAGTGGGCAGGTTCCCATAAGGTGAGATGACAAAAGGGGCTAGATACTTTGAAAAGTCACTGTGATGGTCTACTCAACCACGTGTCTAAGGAATCATGTGGGGCAACGAGCAGATTGTCTCTTGTGGTGAAAGTGTACAAACTCTGCAGAGTCAAAACTATTCGAATAGCCGTGCCCACGGTCAAGGGCGGACATGGGAACTTAACTAGATATAGTTCTATTTCAAAATGTTTTATGAATGGTGTTGTGGCTACAGACCAAACAGAGAGAGAGATGGTAGTGGAGAGTGATGATGTTGAGTGTAATGGCCTGGCCCCTCCCCACAGCTTGTGCTCGTATATATATGCGTATGAGGAGTGCTTTTACAGTTATACCCTTACATCTGATTGTTCCCTCTGGGGGCAATTATGTCATTACACATGGCCTATTCTGGGCCTTATAATCTCTCACCAGGCCTGCTGGGTTTAGGTGGGGGCCATCCCTACGACAGGAGCCTCTCATGGTAAAGGGCTTTCACAAGGCCGAAGCCATGTTGCCGAGTCCTTTGGCCCCCTCCGTCCCCGCGGCCTGTGAAACTTTTCCGAACTTCCGGAGCTGCGCTGTAGCCGAAGGAGGAGTGGGCGCTGCTGCGACGCTCGGTCTTCCGGACGTCCACGTGGTGCAGCGTGCTTGGCATGGTGCGGGTGTTAAGGCGTCATGACTATTAATACGGCGGCGGGCATCCGGCAACTGGACCTCTGCCGGTTGGCCTTCCGCCGGTTGGCTCTCCTGCTGACTGGGGTATATATATGGTGCTGGTGAGGCGTTGCTCCTGCTTGCGTTGTGACAGAAGCTGCTCCCCTGAAATGGGCCTCTGCCGTGCATCAACATTCCTGGGTGACGCTGAGCGGCTTGGGGGATGTTGATGCACAGAAGGAGGTCTATTTTTTGTGGGAGCTTAACCAGCGTCAGTTACCGATAGCCAGCCGCGCTTCCCGATCCCGTACCGCACTTCCGTGGACGACGGCGAGAAAAAGGCAAGGCCTGACTTGCTCTCGTAGACAGATATGCGGTCATCCATACGCTCTGCTCGCGCGAACGAGCATATGCTGGTGTGGCGACGCATATCTGCTTACGAGATCATGTCTGCTCTTGCCGCGATCTTGACCTTTGCTTGTTCGAGCTATGGTGGTCGTATGTGCTGTTCTCCGTTCTTCGAGCTCGCTCCATCCGTACCCTTCGAACGGGTGGCCGCGAAGCTGATGCCTAGCCGAAGTAGACGCGCGCGCTTGACAGCGCAGCGAACGCCTAAGTCGAAGTAGAGGCGCGCGCTCCGTCCCCTACCCTTCGAACGGGTGGCCGCGAAGCTGACGCCTAGTCGAAGTAGACGCGCGCGCTTGACAGCACAGCGAACGCCTAAGTCGAAGTAGAGGCGCGCGCGCCGTCCCCTACCCTTCGAACGGGTGGCCGCGAAGCTGACGCCTAGTCGAAGTAGACGCGCGCGCTTGACAGCGCAGCGAACGCCTAAGTCGAAGTAGAGGCGCGCGCTCCGTCCCCTACCCTTCGAACGGGTGGCCGCGAAGCTGACGCCTAGTCGAAGTAGACGCGCGCGCTTGACAGCGCAGCGAACGCCGAAGCCGAAGTAGAGGCGCGCGCTCCGTCCCCTATCCTTCGAACGGGTGGCCGCGAAGCTGACGCCTAGTCGAAGTAGACGCGCGCGCTTGACAGCGCAGCGAACGCCTAAGCCGAAGTAGAGGCGCGCGCTCCGTCCCCTACCCTTCGAACGGGTGGCCGCGAAGCTGACGCCTAGTCGAAGTAGAGGCGCGCGCGCCGTCCCCTATCCTTCGAACGGGTGGCCGCGAAGCTGATGCCTAGTCGAAGTAGACGCGCGCGCTTGACAGCGCAGCGAACGCCTAAGCCGAAGTAGAGGCGCGCGCTCCGTCCCCTACCCTTCGAACGGGTGGCCGTGAAGCTGACGCCTAGTCGAAGTAGAGGCGCGCGCGCCGTCCCCTATCCTTCGAACGGGTGGCCGCGAAGCTGACGCCTAGTCGAAGTAGACGCGCGCGCTTGACAGCGCAGCGAACGCCTAAGTCGAAGTAGAGGCGCGCGCTCTGTCCCCTACCCTTCGAACGGGTGGCCGCGAAGCTGACGCCTAGTCGAAGTAGACGCGCGCGCTTGACAGCGCAGCGAACGCCTAAGTCGAAGTAGAGGCGCGCGCTCCGTCCCCTACCCTTCGAACGGGTGGCCGCGAAGCTGACGCCTAGTCGAAGTAGACGCGCGCGCTTGACAGCGCAGCGAACGCCTAAGCCGAAGTAGAGGCGCGCGCTCCGTCCCCTACCCTTCGAACGGGTGGTCGCGAAGCTGACGCCTAGTCGAAGTAGACGCGCGCGCTTGACAGCGCAGCGGACGCCTAAGCCGAAGTAGAGGCGCGCGCTCCGTCCCCTACCCTTCGAACGGGTGGCCGCGAAGCTGACGCCTAGTCGAAGTAGAGGCGCGCGCGCCGTCCCCTATCCTTCGAACGGGTGGCCGCGAAGCTGACGCCTAGTCGAAGTAGACGCGCGCGCTTGACAGCGCAGCGAACGCCTAAGTCGAAGTAGAGGCGCGCGCGCCGTCCCCTACCCTTCGAACGGGTGGCCGCGAAGCTGACGCCTAGTGGAAGTAGACGCGCGCGCTTGACAGTGCAGCGAACGCCTAAGTCGAAGTAGAGGCGCGCGCTCCGTCCCCTACCATTCGAACGGGTGGCCGCGAAGCTGACGCCTAGTCGAAGTAGACGCGCGCGCTTGACAGCGCAGCGAACGCCTAAGCCGAAGTAGAGGCGCGCGCTCCGTCCCCTACCCTTCGAACGGGTGGCCGCGAAGCTGACGCCTAGTCGAAGTAGACGCGCGCGCTTGACAGCGCAGCGAACGCCTAAGCCGAAGTAGAGGCGCGCGCTCCGTCCCCTACCCTTCGAACGGGTGGCCGCGAAGCTGACGCCTAGTCGAAGTAGACGCGCGCGCTTGACAGCGCAGCGAACGCCTAAGTCGAAGTAGAGGCGCGCGCACCGTGAACACCGCCTCGTGGGCGGTGACTTGGGGTCTTGTAATATGGTCTTGCGCTGTAAAGGTTCCGTGACCCACGCCGGCCCCTGGTCTGCCAGGGTTAGGTTCCCGTACCCCGCAACCCGATGTGCCTAGGGCGCGTGGCGGCCTATGACCGGTGGGCGGCGGGATGTGGACGGTTGCGTGCTTGCAGCTGCTCACCTGTTCCCTAGGCCAGGCGGACACGGGGCGGGCAGTGAATGGCGTGTGCGCTGAACGGGTGCTTGTACAGGTGCGGTCGTGCCCCGATGCGGACCGTCGCGACCCTTCGCGTTCCGCTACGGGGGGATCGCACGGGGCGGGCCTTTACACCGCTGCGGTTGCCTCCGGCACGCAGATCGCTGCGACGCTTGGATAACAGCGGTGCGGGCGGGGCGGCTTGAAATAGCCCCCCCGTAACAGCGCCCCCTCACCTTTACGCACCTTTATGCCCTCTTGCCTGCCCGGTCCAGCTTCGAGACTTTCGCGGCACGCTCACCGCTGCAATCTTTTCGCGGAAAGCGATGGCTTCGAGTGGCAAGCGCGGCCAGATGGTTGGTGGCGCTGACGTTCGCCGACGGCCCTCGGAGTTGAAGGTAAAATACGTGCTCGAAGAGCGCGACCCGGCGGCGGCTGAGAAGGAGCGGCTGGCGGTAGAGGAGGGAGGCACGTTCTCCGGCGAGCTAGGCCCCTCGCTGGTGACTGAGAAGACGATCCAGGGGCTTCTTCACGCCGGGAAGTTGTCCGAGCGCCAGGCGGTTCGACTGCCCGCCGCCGCCGAGGCGGAGCCGCATCCCGAGGGGTCGGAGGCGGTGGTGTTTGTCGCCTTTTTCGACGCGGGACTCCGCATCCCAGCGGCGGCTATTGTGGGCGACATACTGCGGACCTTCGGGCTGGAGCTGGCACAACTGACGCCGAATGCCGTAGCCCGGCTGGCGGTGTACAGCTGGGCCTTGCGCACGGGAGCGTGTTGGCCCAGCGCCTCGCTATTTGCCTTCCTGCACGAGGCACGGCACCAGCCCAAGGACCGGAAGAACGGGGCGGTGTCGAGCTTTGGCAGCGTCACTTTTATCCTTCGTCCATCGTGCAAGAGGCTCTTCCCTGCGAACTCGACTCGCGGGAAGTGGGAGTCCTATTGGATGAAGCGGTGGTTCTACCATCGCGTGGAGAGCGGGAGCAGCCTTGAGTGCACAGGCCGACCTATCGCGTTTAAGCCCTCGCCCGGCCGAGCGCTCGACGATGAGGACAAGCAGAGGGTCCGACGGCTCGTAGGCCTGGCCGCCCGCTTCAACATGCGCGACCTCGCCGAAGAGTTCGTGATGTACGGCGTGGCACCGCTTGCCCGCGACTGGTGTCTCGCCGCCGAAAGGCGTCGAGACGACAATGTCTCGCCCTGGGTCTGCTCGCTGCCGGCGCCCGGCGATCTTCGTAAGCCTCGCGCGTATCTGTCCTTGGCTGACGCAGAGTGCGCTGCATGCTGATAGCCTTCTCCTTTGTTTCAGAGATTCCCTTGGAGGAGGCGGAGCAAGCCGCACGCGTGTTCCTGGGGCCGTACACCGGCCGGGAGCATAAGCAGCGTGCGGCGGCTGTTGCCGAGGCGGGTCTAGGGAGAATCAATCGCGTGTGCGAGGCTCTGGGCCTTGCCGTGCCGGACCGTGCCGTTCCGGACGACGGTGCGGCGAAGGAGAAGAAGAAGAGGAAGACCTCGTCTCGGAAGAGGGGGCACGGCGGGGCCCCCGCCGCTAGCGTTTCCGAGGGCACTGCGGATGCGGAGTCGGACTCGGCGAGGTATGCCGACTCCGGTTTGGGCGGTGCAGAAGCCGAAGGCGGGGTATCTTCGGCGAGCGCCCCTGACGGCGGGCTTGCCGCGAGCGGCCGAAGGGGGGAAGCCTCACCGCCTGCCGGAGTCGGCGAGGTGGAACCCGTGCGGGCCCGCGATACCGAGGTGGAGCTCTCGGCCATAGCCGCTGTGGTGCCGGTGACGCCTCCCGCGGGGGCACATGAAGATGTGCTGCCTTCATCGATGGCGACAAAAATCGAGGTGCTCCCTGCGGCTCCCGCCACCATGGAACTTTCTCCGCCGGGCGTGGCAGTGGCGGGGACTGTTCTAACCGCGGCTGGAGGGGCTGTGCCGCTGCAGGCTGCCCCGTCTAAACGGTTGTGCGTGCGGCCGGAGCTTCTCCGAACACCGCGGGGATTTGTCGTGGCCACGGGCATCAGAAGCTTGTGGGATGCCAGCGCCAGCGCCGGAGGCCCCGCAGCGTATGCGCCTTCTGCCCCCCTGGCGACGCCGTCCACCGCGCGGGGACAGCCGCCGGCGTCCCCGAACGCGGAGGCTTCCCCCCGCGGCGGAACCCTTCCTTCCGCCCGCGGCGGAACCACTCCTTCGGCTACCGAAGGTAAGGTGGCTGAGCGTACTCTAGCGTATGCTCTTATGCCTTGGATTGCTCACTTGTATGCCTGTTCGCAGCGTTGCTCATTCCGGAGGGGGAGCCCTCGACGGGACGCGGGGCCTCCGAGCATGTTAGCGCCGCGGACTTCGTGCCGCCTCCAGAGACGCTGAGGGCGTGGCGCGGGATTGTACATGACGCGGCCACTAGCGTCGACCCGCAGGTGCTGCAGGCTTACGGGGCGGGGCGCCTAGAGGACGCCTTCGAGGTGTCCGGGGTGAGGGTAAGCTTTCCTGCGACCGCACCTGGGCTTAGCGGAGCTTGCTAAGTCTTTGTTTTCTTTTTGTAGACACTTGTGTTGGGGCAGGCCCTGCAAACGGCGTATGCCCGCGGCCAAAAGACGCTTGAGGATAGGCTGCGGGCCGCCGAGGAGGAGCTGCGCGAAGCCTCTGGTGCCCGTGCTGCCCGGGACGCCCGCATCCGCCAACTAGAAGCGGAATGTGCCGAAGCGAGGGCATACGCCGAGGGGCTGGTTGCCGCGACGCAGGAGTCGGCCACGGCGACTGCGGAGCGGAGGTTCACGGCAGAGCGTGACGGGCTCCTGGCGCAGGTCGCCGCGCTAGAGAAGGAAAAAGGCGAGCTTGCCTTGACTCTAGCGGAGCGCAACCAGGCGCTGGACGAAGCCTCGGTGGTTGCGTGGGACGCCGTGCAGGCGCTGGAGAGCCATCTCCAAGGGTTGGTAACCGAGGTGCCGGAGCGCGGCTTTGGCCCAGAGGAGTTGACTCGGACTGTCCGCTGGATTGATGAGGCCGCCACTGTCGCGCGCGATGCCGCGACGTCCTTTGGCACCCATTGTGCGTACACTTCGGCCTCCTTGGTGTGCGCGCTCCTGCAGCGCCGCGGCTGTACGCATGTCGCCGAGCTGAATGACCCCCGGCTGGAGATGCCTGGCGGGGCCGGTGTAATGTCCGGCGCCGTCCGCTCTGCTCGCCGTGCCCTTGGGCCCTTCTGCGACCAGATTTGGGGTCATGTCGGGGCGGAAGCTGTACGGATCGAGCTCCGGAAGTCGCTCTACGGGACGGGGAGCCTCGGCCAATTTCTGGACGGGGTCCCCCGACACGATGATGGCGGCGGTGGGCCCTCCGAAGGCGCCGGGAACCCGCAGGTCTGATGCCGCGGCGCCCATGTGTAGGCGTGCGTTGTATTGTCCTTTGTCTTTGCTAATAAAGTGTGCACCTCCTGCTTGCATGCTGACTTTCGCCTATATCCCGGGCAGCTTCCTTGCTGGGACCAGCTTCGGGCGGCCGACCTTTCAATCCGGCGGCGCCTTCGACGCTGGCGAAGGGTCGAAGAGTCGCGTAATTTCTGGGCGAGCCGGCCTTCTACGAGCGAAGCCCCAACTTTAGCGCGTGTTAAGGACGAGCCCGCGGGGTAGCGGCGTAGAGTGGTCGGGGTGCTGCCGGACCTTTGTACATATGATTTTTTTATGAAGTGTAGACTGCCCGGGACTTTACGCAAAGTGGCTACGCCAAGGTTCCTTAGAACGAACAGTCCGGAGGCTGACGTAGGCGGAGGCGGACCTCCCCGGTCTGCCTTGCCTTATAGTCTGGGGACTCGCGCGTGCGGAGGCGGACCTCAGCGCTACGTCTTATTTAGAGTCCGTGGACTATTGCGTGCGGAGCTAGGCTCAACGCTACGTCTTCTTTATAGTCCGGAGACTTGCGCGCGCGAGGGCGTCCCCCCGGTGCGTATTTTGTTTATACTCAGCCCCGTCACCTTTGGCTACGGCGAGTGCACACGCGAACGTGCGACTTCGATTTATACTCAGTCCCGCACCCCTGGCTACGGCGAGTGCACACGCGAACGTGCGTCTTTGTTTATACTCAGCCCCGTCACCTTTGGCTACGGCGAGTGCACACGCGAACGTGCGACTTCGATTTATACTCAGTCCCGTACCCCTGGCTACGGCGAGTGCACACGCGAACGTGCGTCTTTGTTTATACTCAGCCCCGTCACCTTTGGCTACGGCGAGTGCACACGCGAACGTGCGACTTCGATTTATACTCAGTCCCGCACCCCTGGCTACGGCGAGTGCACACGCGAACGTGCGTCTTTGTTTATACTCAGCCCCGTCACCTTTGGCTACGGCGAGTGCACACGCGAACGTGCGACTTCGATTTATACTCAGTCCCGCACCCCTGGCTACGGCGAGTGCACACGCGAACGTGCATCTTTGTTTATACTGCGGGAACGCGCGGGTTGGCTAAGCCTGCGCGCGCCTTCACCGCGTACTTGCGCATAATAAGGAAAGATTAGCGACAAACTGCGCTCTTCATTACGTCCCCGTTTGCGCGGGTGAGCCACTACAAAGGAAAAGGATAGATATACTTACCGTTTACCCTTGGTGCGGCCGAAGCCTCTAGTCGCTGGTCGTCTGTAGGGCCCTCCGAGGCATGTGTGAGTGGCCCCACGGACCTCCGCTCGGTGGCGCCAGCTCTAGGGGCGCCGTTGGGCTTCGCGACGCGGGCACCTGGTACCTGGCTCAATGCGGCGGGCCATGTCCTGGTCGCCTCGGACGGTGATGATGGTCCGGGGACCCGGGATCTTCATGCACAGGTAGCCGTGGTGTGGGACCGCGCCGAAGGAGTTGAGGATTGGGCGGCCTAGTATGGCATTGTAGGGGTACGGGAGGTCGACCACATCGAAGATGGCGTCTTCGGTCCGCACGTTGTCATCGCGGCCGAAGGAGACCTGAAGGCCGATTTGGCCCAGCGCCCTCAGGGGCTACCCCTCGAAGCCCTGCAGTGGGATTCCCGAGGGCCCCAGGCGGCTTCGAGGGATCCCCATCTGATCGAAGGCCGCCGCAAACAATACGTTCGCGGAGCTACCACCGTCCACCAAGGCGCGCCCCACGTCGCATCCCGCGATGGTGACCCGGATGACCAGGGGGTCCTGATGAGGGAAGTCCACACCCTGGGCATCGTCGGGTGTGAATGTAACTGCGTGGTGTGCCCACTCCGGCGGTGCTTGCGCTGGGTATGCCGCCACGTGATGCAGCCTTCGCGCGTAGGCCTTCTGCTGCCGTGCCGAGGCGAACTCCAGCGCCGAACCGCCAGATATGACGTTAATGACCCTACGGTAGGTTGCGTCCGGGGCCTGCAACGACAGGGGGCCCTCCCGGGGCTGCTGTACGTGGGCTTGGATCCGCAGGGTGCCTTCTTGGGGCTGCATCCCTTGCGCCTGTGCCTGCACGGGGGCCTCGTATGGGAATTGGACGTGGGCCACCGCAGGCGGGCGCGCCTCCGGGTTCCTGTCCCGAGCGACGCTGTCGCGTAGCGCCGCGATAGAGGTGCAGGTGCGGGTGTCATGGCTGCCGCGGCCGTGGATTATGCACCACAGTCCATGTTGCTGGTCGTCGTAGTCTCCACGACTCTTATCATCGCGGCCCCTGCCGCGGCCGCGCCCCCGGCCACGACGCCCCCGACCGCCTCAGCCTGCTGAAGCACCTTCGTCGGAACCGCCTTCGATGTCGAGGACGTACCGGTTTCGCCTCGACCTCTGCTGGCCGCGCTTGGGCTGATCGGACGACTCCTTACGCGAGTTGTCCCGTCGGTCGGGCGCGTCCCTGGACGACTCTTGCTTACGTTTTCCCTTCGAAGAACCACCCTTCGGCGGATCTTCGGCTTTCGCCGAGGCTCTGGCCTGGTTGGTGTCGGAGTCGTCCCCTTGCCTTCGCCGCGCATCTTCCTCCGCCCTGGCATATTCTTCCATCTTGTCGAAGAGCTTTGCCACCGTCTTGATCGGCTTCCGCGCGTTGTACTCGACCATTGGGCCCGGACGAAGGCCCTGTATGGCTGCATTGACGATGGTGGTCTCGTTGACGTCCTTCACTTGACATCGAATCTTAGCGAAGCGTTTGAAGTAGTCCCGGAGCTTCTCCGAGGGTTTTTGCTTCACGGCGAAGAGCTGGTCCGCATCGACCCGGTCGACGTAGTTTCCTTGGAAGTTGTTGTGGAGGCGGACACGGAGCTGCTCCCACGCGTAGATGGAGCCCGGCTCTATTGTAAAAAACCAAGAGAGCACCACTCCTTGTAGCGCGAGGGGGAGTCCCTTTGCCTTCGTGGTGTCATCTCCGCCCGCGGCTTCGATCGCGGTTTCGTACACTCGCACGAACTCACGGGGGTCCGTGTCGCCTTTATACGAATCGATGGCGCTAGGGAACTTGAAGTCGTCGGGCCATGCCGCCTGCTGCAACCCCGCCGAGAGCGGGGATTCTGGATCCACGTGTCGCAGCGGCGCGCGGCTGGACGTGGGGGCTTCGCGACTGTCCGGCCTTTCCGGCGCGGGCTCAGACGCGATTGCCGGCGCGGCCGGCTGACTCCGAGCCTCTTGTATGTCTCTGACGGCTCCGCGAAGGTCCCCCAGCTCCCGCTGGAACGCGTTGAGAGCCGCCAGCAGGGCGCTTTCCATCCCCGGTGCTGGCGGGGTCGGCAGTGCTTCCGACGGGCGGGTCGGCACGAAGACGACCGCGTCGCGGGGTCCCGAGCTGCCGGTCGCTCCGTCGTATCTACCTCGGGCCGCCCGGTTCGCCTCGCCGGCGAGGGTTGCGGTGGGGGCGGCGGGGTCGGCTGTCGTTGCACCGGCGGGGTCGGTTGTCGCCGCACCCGCGTCGACGCCTTGGACCGCAGGGTCCGTCCTTGTAACGCCGGCGGCGGGGTTGGTCGTCGCCGCGCGAACGTCGACGCCTTCGGCCACCGCGCCTGCATCGCCACCCGCGTCCGCCGTTGGCGATGGCGAAGCTCTGGTACTCATACGGCGCTCCGGCCCGGCCGCCTTCTTTCCCTTCGCCGCGGCTGAGGAAGCTTTTTTCGGTGCCATCTTTTTCTTCGGTCTTCAGGCTTGTCTTCGTCCCTCCCCACGGACGGCGCCAACTGTTGTGGCTACAGACCAAACAGAGAGAGATGGTAGTGGAGAGTGATGATGTTGAGTGTAATGGCCTGGCCCCTCCCCACAGCTTGTGCTCGTATATATATGCGTATGAGGAGTGCTTTTACAGTTATACCCTTACATCTGATTGTTCCCTCTGGGGGCAATTATGTCATTACACATGGCCTATTCTGGGCCTTATAATCTCTCACCAGGCCTGCTGGGTTTAGGTGGGGGCCATCCCTACGACAAATGGGAATGGAAAAAGTGGAGGGCAGTGGAAAGCCCTGATTTGAGTTGTCCTGGGTGTCGTCCCAGTGGTAAGTTAAGCGGCTATAACACTGAAAGATGTTATACGGTGTGATGCCATAAATATGGAAAATCATGTTAATATTCCTTGAACATTATGTTTTGTTCCAAAGCTGCTAGGTCTCAGGAAATTTTATGTATTGTATTTCAAATAGTGGCATTACTAATCTTACAGACTGAAATATGGGAGGAATAAACATGGTCATGAATAAAAGTAGATGGATGATTGTAGTATACACATAAAAGTATTGGTGGATTCATGTCAATCAAAAATAGGGAACGATAGTGTGGATTTTGGGAGAAATAAATTGGTGGAGCCCAAATGGATATATAGACTAGATAGATGATTTATGTGACTTTTGGAGTATTAGGAAGTGCATGGGCAATTGTTGGGTTGTGACACTGATAACCAATATAAATTCAGGAGGATGTTGATAAAATTGGGATTAATAGAATTGGATCAAATACCATATAGATAAATAGAATTTCTGAGAATATTGGAGGAATGATAGCAATTATTGGATTATAATCTTGATCTTTGATATTCATGGTGGAGGTATCCTGGTGAATTAGTTAGAGATAGATAGTAGAAAATAAGACTGATTATTGGGAGAACAAATCATGATTTTGGATCAATAACAAAAGGAGGGAATTATTGGAAAGTCCCGATACGAATGATTTCGGTGGATATAAAAGCAATCATGTTAGATAGTCATTAGAATTTAGAAATGAAGAGTTGATGATTAGCAACAACAAGATTGGATTGTTAGAAATTTAGAATACAAAAGATATTGGTGGATCTAAATAAAGGATGACCCTAACTGCTTGGAGTCTTAGGCAGCAACGAGTGCATGATCGGTGGATTAGATAAATGATGTCACTAGCTGTTTGGAGTTTTAGACAGCAATTGATTGGTGAATTATATAAATTATGATACTCATTGTTTGGGGATTTAGGCAACAATTGATTGGTGGATTGTACAATTGATGAAATACGTCGTTTGGAGTTTTAGACAGCATGCAGTATAGAAAGAGTATGTTCGGTGGATTAATTAAATGATGTCACTCGCTGTTCGGAGTCTTAGACAGCAATAAATATAGGAAGTGTAATCTCGGTGGATTAAGTCAATTATGGCCATTGCCGTGTGGAGTTTAGGTAAAATTAATAACACTATGATTGAATAAAAATAGTGTCACTAAAAGCGACTTTTGGCAAATAAAATAACCCGAGCCTCTCCTTTGTTAAGCCATGCATACTATTTATTTGCATTTTGTGTATTGGCTCACGGAGCACGGGGTTGGAGTGCTCACGCTCGCTTTTGCGACAAAATTCAGAATCAAGAATCAAATCACCTCGCCTCAGCATCAAGATTGGACAAGCTGGCAGAGAAGATGAAGGTGTCAAGGGCTAGGTCGTGAACCTCCAGTTGGCTGCCTGTGGGTATGTCCTGAAGGTCCCACCTGGGTGCTCGTTCTTCCGCTGCTGCAATTTATTGATTTCGGCCTAATCGGCCCATGAGTAAGTCTACTATTATATTTACGCTTCCGCATGATATGTATTTTTGATATTCATTACTGTAACTGTGAGCACTATCTACTGATCCAGGGAATAGTGCGGTGGAATCACAGAGGGTGCCGGATATTAATATCTGGGTCCCTACAGCGATGGTATCAGAGCATATCGACTGCAGGTCGTGACCTAGTTAGCCTGGTCGTTAGTTTCATGAATAGAATTATTTCTTCAAAACACTATTTCCAAAAATATAAGTAGTATTGCTCATTCTCATCTCTCTTAGATGATTCCCTCTCATCTATATGCTGCCTAAGCCAATTGTACTTCTAAAGTTCTCTTACCCCAAATTCAAAATGATAGCACAAGAGTAAGTGCTGATATCAATCAAAATACCCCAAATACTTCCCTCTTCTTTCTATTGGTTAAAAAGGAAAATTTGGATTCTCTTCTCGTACCCTTACTCCAAGAATCTAAGGTTAGGAACGTTGAAGATGGTCATGAAGATAAAGTGGTCTCGTTCCCAATGGACTGCGTGTATGGACCCTGCGCCCTCTTATGTGTGCCCCCTGAGTAGACGATGCATTGTTGCAAGATTCTAATTGGACCCTGTGCACTGCCTTCTTGCCCTTGGGCATCTTATTTCGCAGTCACGGGAACAACTTGCTTTTAAAATTTTGAATGGGTTTAGAATATCTGATATCTACGAATTAATACTCATCTCATGCTATTCCCTCTCACCTTTTTTGGAAATCCTATCAGGCCCAATGGATAGCAGCAAGACAACTGCCACAATCAGACGCAAGGGAGGGAGAATAATAATTGTTGCTCGCCAAAACCCTAACCATCCCTACAATCTGTCACCAAACCCCACTCCGCGAAGAGTGCAAAAGGGAGGCAGTCACAATAAAACTAACAGCAGGACTACTCCAGGCAAACATCAAGAAGATCTTGCTTTAGTTGTGGAGAAGTGGGGCACTATGCCCGCAGGTGCCCCCAAAGGAATCTAGAAACACCAGCGAAGGGAGCCAATGCCACCCACCTTAATTTTAGCAAGGGAAGATCTGCCAATATCAAAAGCCCCAGGCATATGTACCAGCCATCACATAACCTCACCCTGCAAGAAATGTCTAGGAGAAGCCATCACAATGAAGGTAACAGCAACTCTGTATCAGGTAAGCCTAAAGGAAAGAAGCGCAAATGTTTTCATTGCCGCGATTCAGGACATTACGCGAAGAATTGCCCCATCAAGAGGAAAGACAAGCAAATGATGGATGCCATCACCATTAGCTCCAACGCCGATAAAGGAAACCCTGTTGACTTCGAAGAGGAACAAGCTACAACTACAAAAGTTCTACTGCCCGACCAGGAAGCTTTATTAAATAACATATGCATGGAATGTGGTAAAGCAAGACTTGTCATGCCCGGAGTTAGAAAGGATAACTAATGTCAGTTGTCATTTATTTTAAGGGGGGTAGCAAGAGTAGACAAGGATTATTGGAGAACTACTATGATGTAAAAGAACTTTTGGAAGTATCGAACTGATGTATGACTATTTTGGAGATGCAATGATGCTGTATTAAATCTAAGCAGATCAGACTGAGAAAAATTTGCAAGACTGTTGCGACAAGCAAACTTATTGCTAGCCAGTTTGACCCCGCTTCCTCCTTTCTACTCTATCGGAATCTCGGGGTCGAGATTCATTTAAGGGGGGTAGGTTTGTAACATCCCAAAAATTTGGATGTTCGAAAATGTCGAGTATTAAAAATTTTTCTTGCACTTTGCTGGCTCCCAAATCTTTTCTAAATATGTATTTGAATTTTTCTTTGGGTTCATGCTAGGCAAGTTAATAACCCAAGTATTTTCCAAGTGCAAATCATGACCCTGAAAATAATCAAGATTGAAAATGACCTGCGATGTTGGCCTGGATGACCAAGGGATCTTGGTGGGGGAATTCTACGCCCTGGGCATCGGCTGACGTGAAGGTGATGCTGCGATGGGGCACCCGCGGAGGTAGTTGTGCTAGGGAAGTGCTCGACGAAGAGCCTCCAGTGATGACGTTAACACCACGGCACTGGGTCTCTCTCGGGGGCCCAGCGCGTGAGGGACTGCCTTGCGTACGCCGTACGTGGGGTATTGCGGGGCCCAGTGTCTCCGAGGCCCGTACGTGGGCCATCGCTTGCTGCAATGTCGCGATTTTGGTGCATGTCCGCGTGAAATGGCCCCCATAGCCGTGCACTTCGCACCATCTGCCGTATTCTAGGATTTCTTGCTCCGCACGCGGCTTCTCATCGCGGCTTCCTTCGCGCCCTCCTCCGACGCGCGAGGTTAAAGCGACTTCCCGGGGAACGCCTTGCGCAGCGAGGACGTGGCGGGCCTTTTGGGGTCTTCACCGGTAACGCCGGGGCTTGCACCTGCCGTCGGGCGAGTTTTGGTGCACCCCATCGTCGACGCGCTCACGAGTGTCACCCGCGGACGCTTGCTTGTGTTTTGTCCTCCTGTTGTCTCTTGCGCTTCTCCCTTGCGACAACTCCACCGCTTGCCCGGCATCGAAGCTGCCGCCGCTGCGCCTCCGCGCGTCCTCCTCGGCTCGAGCGTACGCTTCTATTTTGTCGAAGAGCTCTGCCACCGACTTGAGTGGCTTCCGCGCGTTATATTTAGCGAGCGGTCCCGGGCGGAGACCTTGTGTCGCTGCATTGATGATGGTTGCCTCATCAACGTCCCTGACTTGGCAGCGTACCTTGGCGAAGCGTTTGAAGTAAGTCCGGAGCCCCTCCTCGGGTTTCAGCTTGACTGCGAAGAGTTGGTCCGCATCGACACGCTCGACGTAGTTTCCCTCGAAGTTGTTGTAGAGTCAGTCGCGGATTTGTTCCCACGCGTAGATGGACTGTGGTTCGATGGTCAAATGGCCTGTGTTGTATATATACATCCATATGGGGAGTGCTTTTATAATTATACCCTTACATCTGAGTATTCCCCTCAGGGGTACTCATGTCATTATACATGTCCCATTCTGGGCCTTACATTCCTCTAACAGGCCTACTGGGCTTAGGTGGGGGCCACCCCTACAACAGTATTAAATCAAAAATATGACTAGCCCAAGAGGAGAAAATACTGAATGGCAAACACACATGGAGGCGAAGCTAAAATGCATGACAGAGGGGTTCAAATGCAGTTTTATTACATGGAAAAACACTAGAACTAGCGAATTTAAACAAAGCTTCATGACCAAGGTGACCAAGACGATGGTGCCACAACATGGAGGAGGAGGTGGCGGCAAGAGCATAGGGGCTGGTGGAGGACTGGTGAAATGGATATAAGTCCCCGGAACTATTGCACCTAGCGATCACACTCTTGGTACGAAGATCCTTCACAGAGAAACTATAGGGATCAAATTCCACAAAACAATGATTATCAATTATGAACTGATGAACAGAAATAAGATTTCTGATTATCTGTGGAGTGACAAGAATATGATGCAAAGAAAGGGGGTATGGGTGGTGGGGAAAGATAGCGAGCTGGTGGAGGTAACGGGTAGCACTGATCCATTACCGACAATGATGCTAGAGGGAGTAGATATGGAGGGGGTGAAAAGTAGAGAGAGTATCGGTGTCTGGAGTCATGTGCGAAGACGCATCTGAATCCATATACCACTCGGTGGTGGAGGGAGGAGGTGTAAGCGTCATTGTACTGAAAGCGTTGGTGAGATGCAGTTGGTCCCAAGAGCTAACACCGGACATGGGGCTCTACGGTGCCAACTGAAGTGGCTGAGGAGGGCCGCCAACCACCGATATTTCCAGGAGGGGCCGGCGCACTGAACTGGATGCCGGTATGGTCGGGAGGGGGTGCGAGGCGAGAGTATGGGGTGCCGGGTGTGACGGTGGAGTTGGCGCATTGGGCTAGGAACCAAGGACGCCATCGGCGCGATGTGGCCACACCTGAACAGTCCCAGTCCATGGGTTAAAAAAAGATGGCCACCCCATCTGCCCGGCTTTGTGAGCCACATGGCCGCCTGGTCCAGCCCAAGCCGTCCTTCCTACCGTTGCCGCCGGTGCCCTTGTTACAGTAGCGACTGCAGTTGTTGTTCTTCTTATAGCCACCATTCCCGCTGTTGCCGCCACCAACCCCGCCTGGGCTCGGAGGACGAGAGCCTTGCTATCCAACAGCAAGGAAAATGGAGGGCGGCGCGGTCGGTCTGGAGTTCTTGGTGATCTCTTCGAGGAGAAGATGCGAACAATCTCCACGAACGTAGGAAACAACCATTGCATCTTGAGGATTGGCACCATATGAGAGAACTTCTCATTGAGGCCGTGAAGGATGGACAACACGAGTGTCCAGTCGGAGATAGGTTCATCGAGATTGCCAAGACCATTTGCCATACTCTTGAGTTTGCGACAAAAATCAGAGATGATAAATCACCTTGAACGAAATTGCAGAATTCTGCCTCCACGTACATACCACGGGTCTCCTTATTGCTAAGGAATTGGTGCTCGAGATTCATCCACACGATGCGAGCAATAGTGATGGGGGACATAATGATCTCTAAGAGGTCCATAGCAATGGTGTAGTAAAGCACAGTCCATGCGTACCCAATCTGCCTGATTGAGAAGGAGGGCATTATCAGAGAGGACGTGGTCTGTCAAGGTGTACTTGCCGAGCATGACGAGGAAGAGGCCGCACCACTTTCCGTAGTTAGCGGAGGTGAAGTTGAGGGTGACCGGGATGAGGGCTATGATGTTGAGGACACCAACAGCTTGGGTATGAAGAGTGGCGATGGCGTAGTCCGGTTGGTTGGTGACGTCATATACGAGATCGACAGCCAAGACTTGCTAGCGTTTGGCAGCAATCACGGTGAGCGCCTCCTGGTGCGCGTGATCGACGATAGCTGTGATGATGGCCTAAACGTGTCAGTCCTCAGCGGTAGTGGTGTCGATCTGAGCCGTGTCAGCAGGCAAAGTAGCCTGCTCAGCTTGAGCCACCTGGTCGACAGAGAGGTCGATGGAGCCAGCCATAGGAGAGAGGGATAGATCGGCCAGAAGATGGAGGCCGAAAGCTATGTTTGTGGAAACGTGCGGTCGCAGGAGCGATCGCGTCTGATGCCGTGAAAGCGTGTAGTGTTTTGGAGAAATCACACAATAAATTGATTAATGAATCAAGGGTTATATATAGGTCTCTTCCTTCTATATCTGAACAACCGGTTTATAGAAACAATACCTGAGAAATAAGGAAGGAAGAGACCTAAAAAGATACTCGTGATCCGTGGCACGTAACAACCACGGTAGGTTGACCCTACGACCGGTTCACTGTAGCTACGACTGGTTTACTGTAGCTACGACCGATTCACTATAGCTATGACTGGTTTACTGTAGCTACGACTGGCTCACAATAGCTATGACCGGTTTACTGTACGCTTGCCGTGGTCGATGATCGTATGTAGATATCTAATAGTAGTCACTTAGAACGCGCTGGCTTCTTAATTTTTTGTTTTCTTGTTTTTTGTTTTTTCTCTTTATTTCTTTACATTGTCTGTAATGATATAATGAGTTTTTATTTTTTATTTATCTTTTTTTAATTCTAAAAAATTAACAGCCGCTACAATATATTTGCAGCCAAAAGTCAAACAACAAGAAACTTTAATCCGAGTGGAGCGGCCGGTGGATCGGAGAGAAGGGTGCTCGGCGACAGTGGCCGGTGGATCAGAAAGAAGGGCGCTGGACAATGGCGATGGTGGCTTCCTCTTCCTACGCCTGCCCACGTGGCTCTCCCTCCGCCACCATCGCCCGGCGGTCGTTTACCCGGTGAGCTTCTCTACCTCCTCCTACTCTTCGCTTGGAACCCGTCGCGCTGTTTGGCGATTTTGGTCTTCTAAGTTGGTCGTCAAAGTCAGTGTTGTGGTTGAAGGGAGCCTTGGTCGAGGGGCCATAGCCGAAGTCGAGGGGCCATGGTTGAAGTCGAAGTCGTGGTCAAATGGGGCCTTGGCTGAAGTCGAAGATCAATGGTCAAAGCCGAAGCCGTGGTCGAAGAGGCGGTGGTCAAAGTCAAAGGGCCATGGTCGAAGTCAGGCCGTGGTCGAAGTCGAAGAATCGTGGTCGAAGCCCAAACCATGGTCAAAGAGGATAGTGGTTAAAGGGGCAGTGGTCAAAGTCAAAGGGCCATGGACAAAGTCAGTCCGCAGTCGAAGCCAAAGGGTTGTGGTCGAAGTCAAGCCATGGTCGAAGTCAAAGGGTCGTGGTCGAATCTAAATCGTGGTCGAAGGGGCAGTGGTCAAAATTGAAGGCTCATGGTCAAAGTCCAAGCCATGGTCAAAAGGGACAGTGGTCGAAGGAGGCAGTGGTCGAAGCGAAGGGTCGTGGATGAAGTCGGTCCGCAGTTAAAGCCGAAGGGTCGTGGTTGATGTCGGGGCCGTGGTCGAAGGGGGCTGTGTTTGAGGGGTCGTGGCCAAAGTCGAAGAGCAGCTGTCAAAATCGAAGCCGTGGTCGAAGGGGTGGTGGTCGAAGGGGAAGCAGTCGATATCGAAGGGCCGTGGTCGAAGGGCCGTGGTCGATAAATGCTGCAGAAAAGATCACCAAGAGCACATCAAAAATCGGTAAAAAACAGCCCCAAGAAGATAGCTAGAAATGCTGTGCCAAGAGCTGCTTTGCTGCACATAAAATACAGCTGCCCATACTTTAAAGGAGAGATGAGCAAGGACACTAAATGCTGTTTGGACAGCAGAGCTGCGGCAAGAAATATTGACGATAATTAATATGCAAACTTGCTGCAGCATTCGGTTTTGACCACCATGCAGCTGCTCTTAATTTCAGCAAGAAATCTTCCGACCAAGCAAGTGAACATAGAACATTTAATGCTGTCGGGAGAGAAGAAAAACTAGCACAGCTTGCAAGAGAAGAAATAGAGACTGCAACTAAAGGCTTGAAAGAGATCAAATCAAAGAAAAGAGAGATAAATGAAGCAAGAAACAGAGAACCTCAAGAACAGGATCAACTCAAACACAAGAATTCTTCATAAAGATACCGAGACATACATGATTAAAAGAGTGTTTACATCTCGCTAGAACTCAAACTAGCCTAATCCCCATACATGCTTGAAAGAGGAAACCCACTCTACATGCTTGCACTACTCTCAATTTCAGCACACTAGATCTCTCTCAAATCCTCCTCATTTCCATCTAAAATCCATGAATGGCTACTAGAGAACACCCTCTCTATTTATAGCCTCCACTAATGGGTTCACCATTGCTTTACCCATTAACCTTTTGCGCTTTACCCATAATCCACTTCCTTTAGTGCAGCTTTGCGTATTCACCAAAACGCCCCTTGCGCACCTTCCAGGAAGCTTCCTCATTCCTTGCCTCGCAAGCCACGCAGCTTCGCCGTCTTCGGCACACCTCGACCGTTCTGACCTCAGCGCCACCTGCGCCTAGTCCGGTCCTCCGTGCCTCGCCACGACTCCACCTCGAGTCCACGTCGTCTTCGACACATCCCGACCGTTCTGACCTCAACGCCACCTGCGCCTAGTCCGGTCCTCCGTGTCTCGCCACGACTCCGTCTCGATGTCCTGCAGCCAACACAGACAAGAAACAAATCACATAGCACCGCTCGAAATATCGTAACCATACAATAATATCAGCAAAATTACTCAAAAGCCTAAACCGATCGAAACGAATAAAACGAATAAACGACCTAAGCACGTTCGACCTAGTTTGACCAAATCCGACCGAAACCGATTGCATCGCGCAACGACATGGCCCGAACCACAAAACCAAACTCGACTTTCCTAAACCGATGTCAATTACTCATCATACACATGGGATGACCTCCACATGGTCTCTCACTAGGTTTTCACAGTTTGAGGGTGAGAGTTTGTATGATGCCTGGCAGAGGTATCAAACCCTGCTTAGGATGTGTCCTCACCATGGTCTTGAAAGGTGGCTGGTGCTGCAGATTTTTTACAAAGGACTTACCCACAACACTAGAGCCTTTGTAGATTCTGCAGCAGGAGGAGGGATAATGAATAAAACTCTTGATGAAGCTTTCAGCTTGATTGAGAGTATGTCCTCCCACCACTTTCAATGGTCCAGTTGGCTGATCGCACATATCGTCACCCAGCTGGTATTTTAGTGGATGTCCCTGTGGTTATTGGCACTTTTACCTTCCCTGTGGACTTTGTTGTCCTAGAGATGGAGGATAGAAGTGAACCTGTCATTCTTGGGAGACCTTTTCTAGCCACTGCTGGTGCTGTCATAGATGTTAAGGATGCCAAGCTTACTCTGCAGTTTGGTCAAGAGAAGCTATCATTTGATATGAGGCATCCTACACATCTTCCTCACTGTCCAGATCAATGCTTCTCTCTTGATGTGATTGATAAATGTGTCGTTGAGACATATAAAGTTGAGAATGCAGCATCAAGTGAGGATGAAAAGCTTATTATGCATAATGAGTGCACTGCTGCAGATTCATATCATGTGGCACTCATTGATGCTCCTGTAGAGCCTTCCCAAATCCCAGACCTTAGACAGCCCACAGCCCCAAAGGTAGAGCTGAAACCACTTCCAAAACATCTAAGATATGAATTCCTAGGACCAGATCAGACCTGTCCTGTTATTGTGAGTGACCATTTGACACCTTTAGAGGCTGATCAACTTCTTGAGATCCTTCGTAGATATCGAGCTGTCATTGGATACTCGATAGATGATATGAAGGGCATTGATTCAGCTACATGCATGCATCGCATTCACCTTAAGGATGATGCTAAGCCAACACGTGAGCACCAGCGTAGGCTTAATCCTCACTTGCAGGAGGTTATCAAGAAAGAAATTCTTAAGCTTCTTGGTGCTAATATCATCTACCCTATTTCAGATAGTCAGTGGGTCAGCCCCATTCATGTTGTGCCTAAGAAAGGGGGCATAACAGTGGTTGCCAATGAAAAAGGTGATTTAATCCCCACAAGGACAACCACGGGCTGGCGCATGTGTACTGACTATAGAAAGCTCAACAAGGCCACACGCAAGGACCACTTCCCTTTGCCTTTCATTGATCAAATGCTAGAGAGATTGGCTCGTCATTCTTATTTCTGTTATCTTGATGGATATTCAGGTTTCTTGCAGATTCCTATACATCCATCAGATCAGGATAAGACCACATTCACTTGCCCCTATGGGACTTTCGCTTACCGTAGGCTGCCATTTGGGCTTTGTAATGCCCCAGGGACCTTCCAGCGTTGTGTCATGTCTATTTTCACTGATCTTATTGAGAAAATCATGGAGGTTTTCATGGATGATTTTACTGTCTATGGTCAGACCTTTGAGAGCTGTCTAGCCAATCTTGAAACTGTCCTCCAGCGATGTCTTGAGGCCAATCTGGTTCTCAATTGGGAAAAATGTCATTTTATAGTTAGGGAGGGGATAGTTCTTGGTCACTTAGTGTCTTCTAGAGGCATAGAGGTGGATAGAGCAAAAGTAGAGGTAATTGAGCGCTTGCCCCCTCCTGTTAATGTGAAGGGTGTTCGCAGTGTTTTGGGGCATGCAGGTTTTTACCGCAGATTCATTAAGGACTTTTCTAAGATTGCTCGTCCTCTCACTCATATTTTGGGCTGCGATGTTCCTTTTGTTTTTGATGAGGCTTGCATGGATGCATTAAGTAAGATCAAGGCTGCTCTCATTTCTGCACCCATTGTGCAGCCTCCTGATTGGGATTTGCCCTTTGAGCTTATGTGTGATGCAAGTGACTTTGCTGTGGGGGCTGTTTTGGGGCAGCGGCATGAAAAGGCCTTGCATGTCATTTACTATGCTAGCAGGACTCTAGATGACACTCAAATTAATTACACAACCACTAAAAAAGAACTGCTAGCTGTAGTGTTTGCCTTTGACAAATTTAGATCTTACCTAGTTGGCTCAAGGTGCATAGTGTATACAGATCATGCAGCCATCAGGTATCTTTTGAGTAAAAAAGATGCAAAACCTCGCCTCATTCGTTGGATTCTTTTGCTGCAAGAGTTTGATGTGGAAATTAGAGATAAAAAGGGGGCTGAGAACTTAGTGGCTGATCATCTATCTAGATTGCCTCATTCTGATTCAATTTCCACACTCCCTATTGAAGACTCTCTTCCTGGAGACCAGCTTTTAGAAATCTCTCTAGTCCAGTCTCACACCCCTTGGTATGTAGATAAAGTGAATTACTTGGTCTGCAACACTATACCTCCTGGATTCTCCTACCAGCAGCGTAGGAAGTTTATTCATGAGGCACGTAAGTTCTTTTGGGATGACCCATATCTGTATAGGCATTGTGCAGATGGGGTTGTTCGACGTTGTCTTCCTCATGAGGAGGTTCATAGTGTTATTTTTCACTGTCATTCTGCTCCCTGTGGTGGTCATGCAAGCACTGCAAAAACTCAAGCTAAGGTTCTTCAAGCTGGATTCTATTGGCCTACCATGTTTAAGGATATTCATGCTTTCATTCAGTCTTGTGACCCCTGTCAGCATGCAGGGAACATGTCAAGACGACATGAAATGCCTCAGCATGGTATCCTTGAAGTGGAAATCTTTGATGTTTCGGGAATAGATTACATAGGACCCTTGCCCTCCTCTCAAGGGTACAAGCACATTCTTGTAGTAGTGGACTATGTGTCCAAATGGGTTGAGGCCATACCCACTGTTCATGCCGATTCAAAATCTGTTTACCGTCTGTTTAGGCAGATTATCTTTCCTAGGTTTGGAATCCCATGTGTTGTGATTAGTGATGGTGGGTCTCATTTCAATCACAGTCAATTCGAAACCCTTTTAGCTAAGTATGGAGTCCATAATCATAGGGTAACTACTCCTTATCATCCTCAAGCTAATGGGCAAGTTGAAGTTTCCAATAGAGAGATAAAACAGATCCTTGAGAAAGTTGTATCCAAATCCATGACTGATTGGTCCCTTAAGCTTCCTGATGCATTGTGGGCTTATAGGACAGCATTTAAAACACCTATTGGAATGTCTCTTTTTAGGTTGGTTTATGGTAAAGCTTGTCATCTTCCTGTTGAGCTTGAGCATAGAGCACATTGGGCAATTAGAAAGCTCAACATGGATATGGGTTTAGCAGGAAAACATAGGAAGCTGCAGCTATGTGAACTAGATGAATTGAGACTTGATGCTTATGAAAGCTCAAGGATTTACAAAGAGAGAGCTAAAAAAGATTCATGACCGTCACATTTTGAGGCATGATTTCCAACCTGGACAGCTTGTCTTAGTTTTTGACTCTAGATTCCATTTGTTCCCTGGAAAGTTCAAGTCTAGATGGTTTGGGCCTTGTGTAGTTAAGAAAGTGCTTAATAGTGGAGCTTTTGAGGTTGAGAGTTAATCTGGGGGCATTTTCAAGGTTAATGGGCAAAGATTAAAACATTACTTTGTTGGGGAACCTCTACCTGAACTTAATGAGGAGGACAGTGCTGGAGATCAAGTCAGTCCTGACATTGAGCCTCCAATTTCTTTTGAGCCTATGTGATTATCATTTGTTGGTTAAGCTAAGGACCTAAAACAAGCGCTTCTCAGGAGGCAACCTGAGCATTTTACTGTTTTACTTCAGTTTTTTCTCTTTTACTTTATCTTTTGTCGGTTTATCCTTTCCTTTTTATTTTTCCATTTCAAGTACATGCTGAACCATCATCCAAGCATGGCAGGAAGCTCTTGGGGTGATGTGATACTGTTTGGTTAATCTTTTGCACCCGGTGAGCTGTTTCCAACCACTAAGTGTTTATTTTTGAGCTAATGTTTGATTCAAGCTTGGGGGAAGGGCCAATTTTTGTATGGATGTGATACTCATGGGCACTAAAGTGGATGGATGTGTAGTTAATAATTTATGGCCAGTACAAATCTCATGCTAGATTACTGTTGAAATATGTGACTGTCCTGATAATTATTATGTGCTGTTATAATTCTGCTGATTGAAATCTCTGTCTGAAACATGTGGCTGTCTTGGTATAATCAGAATTATCACACTGAAAATTGCTTAAGTGAACTGGTATTGGTATCAATTCTTTGGATATCCAATTGGCTTATTCTTGAGTACATTGAAATCTTCATGGCTTAGAAATCTTGTGATCCTATAGTTTTTGATGCATTGCAAGTTACACATGTATCTTTACCATTTTGCAGATTGTATTGATTCTAGGTATCACTTTTAGAATAATTATATCCTAGAATTCATGCTTGGGCATAATACTTTATTTTAGACATTGATGCTTTTGCTTGAATGAAAAGTTGTGAAAGTGGTAGTCCTATCTTGAGCCAATAATTTGGTTGATTTACCTAGGTCCATGTCACATGGTACTTAGAGATAATGAAAACCGGTTAATGATGCTTAAAAAAAGGAAAAGAAAAGAAAGAAAAGATCTTTATTTCTGTTTTGGGTTGCAAAGTGTGAGTGAGTTAATAAGTGACTTATGTCACATTGGTTCGCAAATGTTGGAATAAGTGGCTGTTTTGCCCAAATGAAGTTTGAAATGTGTGAATAAGTGGCAAGCTTGCCCAAGGGTTGGAATAAGTGGCACTTGTGCCCATGGTGTGTTTGAAACTTGTTAAAAATCAGCAAAAGTAAAGTATCATGGCTCAAGTGTGGACTTTTTCATAAACTTCATGCGAGCATTAGTCTCTTCATCTAAAATAGTAAATGCCTTAGTATAATCCTTGGATATACTTATTCTTGATTGTTATATCTAGTCTTGATGCTTTTCAATCTTGGTTAGATCCATGCAAACAATGAGTGCAATTTGACACTTTTGAGTAACTTGATCTGGTCAAAAACTCTAGAATCACTTTGATATCTTTGCTGGAATATTGGTTCTAAATCTGGACAGCTTGTAAACGTTAGGTCAGATAGTCTCTCTCTTTGAATGATTGAGTGCCAATTGACTAGATGCAAGCATTCACTTAAATTATTTCAGTTCTTTCTGGCTTCCTGGGTTCGATATCACCATATCATTTGCTTGAGGACAATCAAATGTTTAAGCTTGGGGGTATGATATGCATCACATTAACAACAAATTTTTACATCTTAATCCTGTTGTTAGTAACTCAAATTGGCCATAAATTCATTAATTATACACATTTTGCCCTCCTTTTGGACAATTTACAGTGTTTTGTAATTTCCTTGCAGGTCAGCGCGAACAAGGTGCATAATTCACAGGAAATCAGCACTGTAAGAGGAGCTAGGGTTGCAAAAACTGAAAAGGGGGAAGGACTAAAATGCAAAACGCGCAGGAAACCCTAGCCACTCCGCTGGAAACCGTACTGGGCGCCGCAAGTATATAAGGGGCGAGTGCATCTTCAGAAAAGGGGGAAGCCGGTCACCACACTCTAACCCTAGCCGCATTTTCCTTTGACCAAAGCCATCCACCTGCCGTTCCTCCTTCTCCACCAATCTCCAACACCCAGCCGCCCCTAACTCCCATCCAGATCCCCATTTTGCTCGTCTCCCCTCTCCCAACGCCACCACCGAAAACGCACCTCCACCACCCCATCAGTTCGTCTGCCATCTCCCATACGCCTCCATCCAGATCCTCATCCTGCGCTTTCCCCTCACTACTTCTCCATTCCAGCCGCCCCTTGCTTTCCATTGAATCCCCATCTAGCTGCCGAGATCTGCAATGCGTCTTCACCTGTCCATTGCCGACCGGATCTGAGTCCTGGCGCAGCTGCTCACTCTTCGGCTTGATCTGCAACCCCTGCTTGTGGATATGCTACATCTTCGTGCCTTCCACCCGAATCTGCTTCATCTGCTCTGCATCGGCTACCTTGCGACTTCTTCGGCTTGGATCTACAACCTCTACGGCCAGATCTTCAACTTCCACGGTTGATGCGCATGATCTGTTACATCTTCATCCGACGCCACTTCCTCTTCGGCTTGGATCTACATCCTACTACCTGCGTCCACTACAGAATCATCTTCAACGACAGATCTGCATAACTTCTGGGTCGTATCATTTTTGATATGTTATTTAGTACTGAGAAGGATATTCTTGAGATGCTTGCATGATAGATCTGTGATATGCATGTATTGTCTGTGTGGATCTGGGAACTAGGAGTGCTTTTACATGTTCCTGTTTGTCTGAGATGTTAATGTGAATGCTATTTTACGCTTCAGATTTATGATTCTCACTTGATGTTTTAGTGTTTTTACTTCCGTTCATGGTCCTGCTTGTAGATTTACTTTGTTGCTGGGATTTTTTTTGATTTACTCTGTCGTCTTAGTTTCAATCGCTCAGTTTAGGTTAATATTGTGCTTGTTGTTATGTTTGGTTTTGTTAGTAGAAAAGAAAAAATGTCTAATGCCATGCTGTTAGTAAACTAGGTTTACTTCCGTGTTAACTGCATTAGCTTAGTTTGCATTTTAGTTGCTTGTCTTGATCTATCCTTGGTAATTGTCTGTCTGTGCTTTTGCTGTTATGGGTGGGAACCGTAGTATTGTAGCATGTCCTCTTCCTTCAGTTAGTCCTCTGCGCCACCTTCCTTAGTTCTGTTCTTCTCTCTCGGCTTAGGTAGTTATCTATCCTTCTCTCCTCTCTTCTTTCTTCTCTTCTAGTCCCTAATCATCTTTTCTTCCTAGGCTTTTCTCTCTTCTTTTCTTATCTCGGGCCGTAGCACTTCTCTTATAATTCTTTGTTGGTCTTCTCGTCTGCTGCCCTATCCATCTCCTAAGCCATTTCTTTCTCTGTTCCCTCTCGTTTTCCTTAGCTCTTCTTTTAATTCTGATTTGCCTTCCTGTCTTTCTCTGTTTATATCAAGTAAAACAAGTTTCTCTGGTTTCTCTCTTCTTTTCTCCTCTCCAGCCCAGACATTAATATTCTCAAGCAACCTAATCTCATCCTTTCTCCATTTCCCCTCTGTTGCATATTTGCTTACTCGGTAATAGTTCATCTAGGCTTTTCAGTTAGCCTTCAACTCCCTGTTTGTGCGATTTGGCTTTGGTTAGGTGTTATGTCACTAGTAATCTAGTCCCTGTGGAGAACACGACTTTCGCTGCTATCTTAGCGGCAGCCCGCGCACTTGCGGGTGTGCAGTTTTGCACGATCAGGCACAAGCGCACTGGAGGTCTGCCAACATACGACCACTAGTGATGGTCGAGCGCTCCCAACCTACAATCACGCGCGATGGTCAACGGCTTCTAACTTATGACCACGAGGTGTGATCGATAGCTTCCGATTTACGACCACGATCACTAATCGATGTGTTCTGACTTGTGACCACGAGGTGTGGTCGATGTCTTCCGACTTATGTCCATGAGCATTGGTCGATATGTTCCGACTTACGACTATGAGGTGTTCTCGATGGCTTCCTACTTACGACCATGAACGATGGTCGTCGGTTTCCGAAGTATGACCACGAGCCATTGTTGAAGGCTCCCGATTTAGGATCACAATCGATCGTCGACTGCTGCCAACTTACGACCATCAGCAATGGTCGACCGCTCCCGACCTACGCTCCTGACGGCTTCCGACTTACGACGATGAGGTGTGCTCGAGGGCTCCCGACCTACGACCACGAGGTGTGGTTGATGTCTTCTGATTTATGACTACGAGGTGTGATCGACGGCTTTCGACTCATTTGACGGTTTTAAAAACTTTTAGAACATATTTGTATGCATATTTTAAAATTTTTATCACCCATAAGTTTTAAAACATATAATATGATAAATTTTAAAAATCTATAGTAATATATAGACATTCAACTAGTTACTGTATAATTTTGGAGTGGACCATGGCTGCCCTCCATACTTCAAAATTGTTTAACCAAGCTCCAGAACTAGGTAAAAATAAATATAACACAAATGATTTGCTTTAATGACGTAGTGATGATGTCACATTTTATTGACTACCTGTTCTTTTCGTGACAAGAGAGCAAACCGTCCTAATCAATAGCCTGTCGCCCTATCATACAGCTCAAGAAGACCAAGTCAATTTTATCTACAGTATGGTTGGTTTTTTTTATTTATGATTTTGATTTATATTATTGCAACTAGTTTTTAAATAATGTGTCTTTTTAGATAAGATTTATAGGTCGATTTTGTAGACACTGTATTGAATTTATTTATATCGATTAAAATCATACACGAGTATCTTTCTCTGTACTCTCTTACCCATCTATGACCTATCTAATGGGACTCTTCTATAATTGTGAGGAGATAATTCAGCAAATTGGATGTTGTAAACCTTTTTAGCTATTCTCATGAAACTAAAAAATTTTCAGATGCCAAATTTGACAAATACTGATTTTTTTTGGGACAGTGCCTCAGCTCCATAATCTTGCTTTCCACATGAAATCATCCTGAGTGTGAAACATGAGGAGGAAAGAGGCGATAATAATACTTTTCCCTTTCTCTCTCTTGTCCCCACTTGACATGTCCATGTCCCAATCTCCCCTATCTCAGGTCAACCGATTCTATTTCGTCTATCTCCACCCAAGATCCAGTCCCCTCTCTCCCCTCAATGTTTCCCCTTCCCCCAAAGCAGATCAGCATCCACCACCACCAACCCACCCCTCCCTCAATTATTGTAAGTTTATAATGTTGCTGATTGCTCCAAACTGATCCAACCGTCGGCCATATTGTTTGGTGGGAGAGAGAGCAAAGAAAAGGTGTGATTTTAACGGGTGAGTGAATTTCAAGAAACCATCTGTCTGCTGCCAGGGGGTGGTTGAATTTCTGGCAGGGACTCTGAATCAAGGTTTTCAAGAAGCAATTAATGGCTGGCAAGGAAATCTACCACAAGATGAAGGACAAGGTAACAAGAAATGGAAGAGGGGGATTCTTGTTTGTCTTGCTTAGTTGCTCGTGGCCTCCTTTTCCCCTGTTGTTGATTGTTTGTGCTATTTAGCCAGTATGGTGCATCGTTGTTTCATATGTTTCCTTTTCTGGTCCTTCCATCCAAGATATGCGCTGATGTTTGAGGAGGTCTTGAAATGGCGAGGGTGAGAGGGCGCTTATTTAGATTTCTTGTGATGAAGTCCGAGCATGTCTTGAGAAATTTTGGAATGATGCTGGTCGATTGGGTGGTTTTTAGGTCAATTATATATCTTCCAATAATGATCCAATGAGGTCCTATAAACACGAGAAGCTTGGTAACGAGGTCTCGATGCCATGTATCTTTGTCGCATGTTGTTTTGGGATGATGGAGGGACCGTGGGGGGGATGAGTGGATTGGGGTTCAGGTATTTCACTAGCTGAATGGATCAATTTATCGAAAAAAATTTGCAGGATAAAGGGCAATCTATTGTTCTACAATATCATTGCAATGATAAAATATGTAATCTGCATGGAGTTGGTTAATTTTGCAAAAGAGGTTTGTGATACTGGATGTTGTTTGAAGTTCTGATGCTCCGAAATGAAATGCAATAAAGAACTACAGAAAGCTAGAAGCCAAAGTTATATTTTGCCTTGTGGATAAGCACTAGGCTTATGGAGTTATGGCTCATGGTTTGTCATTCCATTAGTAGATAAAGCAAACATTTCTCTGTTTCCTGCTGGTAGTACTAGAGAAAACAACCGTTGAGGAAACAAAACTCTTCAGGAAAAGGAGAGAGCATTGATTACAAGAGTCTGGTAGGAGGGCACATATACACAGGCTTAGATTTGAGTTAAAAGAAAAATTGCATCTTTGCTGGTTTAGTAAGAATTTAATTTTATGTGCAAAACTTTGAACCTTTTTCCTCGCTATTTTATTTTAAACAACATGTATATTGGTTTTGGGCCATGCATCCTTTTTTTTTGAACTCTGTCAGTACTCACTGATGGAGATCTTTTAGTTCTGTGTGCATGTGGGTGTGCCCTGTGAGAACATATCTGCATGTAGAACGCCCAAGCATTGTTATAACCTGGTTATGTAGTTTTATCCTATGGATACAAATGGAAGTCAAGGTGTAAATTTACCATGGGCCTCTATTCAATAACATCCGCATTCAAGTTTCATATAGTTCAATTTTGCTGTAGAAATATAAAATCTATGTGGTGTGCTCCAAATGAATTCAATTTTGTCCTGATCATGCTTGCGACTTGTGAGTTTTAGAGTTTGCAATCTAAGGTTAGAAACTACAAGTTACCTTGAAATGTTACACACTACTGGATGTACACACGAAGATATCCAGACAGTATAAAAAGTTCATTTTGGTATTTTTGGGTGATGTTGTGTGTCTTTATTTTCTTGCTGCTTGCTGCAATGTTCACTCTTTTCATGCAATCAATTGTAAAAAACAACACAGTTGTTAGCTTCATTGTGCTGAATGTTTTCAACAAGCTATATATGTGCTTTGCTTAGTTTTGTGCTTGTCGGCAGCATCACATGGTTGAAAGGGATTATATGTTGCTCTGACAGGTGAAAGATGCTTTTAGTTCATCAGGACAAGAAACAGGGAAAGGCAAGACAAAACTGTCAGGCAGGCGTGTCAAGCATGGTTACCATCTTGTGAAGGGGAAATCAAATCATCCAATGGAGGACTACCTGGTGGCTGAGTACAGGCAAGTTGGCGAGCATGATTTGGGTTTGTTTGCAATATTTGATGGCCACCTGGGCCACACTGTTCCTGACTTTCTGCGTTCACATCTCTTTGATAACATCTTGAATGAGGTAATGCTTTGATTCGGCTTCCTGTTATCTTTGTAGGATCAAAGTTCAGTAACTGCTGTCTTGCCTATATGCTCAAATGTGCTCAAATGGTTTAGTAAGAGTTTGTTGTAATTGTGTGTCAAGTATTTGAATATGGTAGCTTTATATCCTCATGGAGAGAAAAAAGTATATGCCAATCAGCAATGCTGATGTTATGCTATAGCAAGATAAAAAGAGTTGGATTTTTGTTAGGTTAAGAAATGAGAAGTGCATATATTTGGAATACATGATGTCTGTTCTACAACCTACTTGCAACAACCATACTAGGAAGAGCAATAAAGATAGTGACTTAACAGAAGATGTCTATGTGATCGAACATTGTCCATTGAATTCACAGCAGTGCTGATTATTTTATTGACTCTTTCATCCTCAGCCAGAATTCTTGAGTGATACAGAAACTGCTATCCGAAAAGCATATCAACTTACTGATGAGAAAATATTGGAAAGAGCAGCTGAATTGGGAAGAGGAGGGTCCACTGCTGTTACCGCCATCTTAATAGGCAGTGAAAAGAGTGTGAAGCTAGTTGTCGCGAATGTTGGAGATTCACGAGCTGTTATTAGTAAGAATGGTGTAGCAGAGCAGCTTTCAGTTGATCATGAGCCAAACAAGGAGCGACAATCAATCGAGAAAAAAGGTGGCTTTGTTTCGAACCTACCAGGTAAATGATCATCTCTTGTCAGTGCCTACTATTAAACCGTATGTCTGGAACAACATCTTCATTCCAACTTAACTGCTCTGAATTTAGATGTTTTCTACCGAGTTTTCTGTAATGTCATGTGTAGAAGGGTTTTGCTATATGGTAGAGACTGGCAGTGGCACTTGTGTTGTCCCAGCTAATAACAGCTTGTGTTTTGTTATGGTCTCAACTCACAAGCATATGATCTGTAACCTATTGAGCTCCAATTCCAAACATGTCTCACTTGCAGGAGATGTACCACGTGTTGATGGGCAGCTAGCAGTTGCAAGGGCATTCGGAGATCGGAGCTTGAAGAAGCACCTCAGCTCTGAGCCTGATGTGGTCGAGAAACCTATCGATGAGAATACTGATTTTCTAATTCTAGCAAGCGATGGCTTATGGAAGGTGATGCGAATAAAACTTATTCCAATCATTCCTGATGGGTTACACCTAAATCACAGTGTGTTGTATACTTGTATTCTATATCTAAGCTCAACAAACCGGACCATGCACGCATGTATATGGTATGCACACATGCATGCACTACGTGCTTTGATTTTGAACATGAAGTAACGGGTTTAATAGCACATTTAGTGCTTATTCCTAGATTAAATGAAATTTAGTATGCATGTGCACTGCATGGATTGAGAATCTTAATTCTTCTATAACACTCACATGGGCTCTCATGTTTGGTAGATTGTTCTTTGGTGGTGAATTATACTAATTTTTCCATTAATTAGTGGTTTGTTGAGGTCATGTATGGTAACTCGCATCAGCTATGTGTTTACCATTTACAATGATTATAATGCAAAGATCACACAAATTCAGGTAATGACCAACCAGGAGGCAGTCGATGAAATCAAGGACTTTAAGGACGCGCAGGCAGCTGCGAAGCATCTGACGGAGCAGGCTGTGAACAGGAAGAGCAAAGACGACATCTCCTGCATCGTTGTCAAATTCCTGTGCTAGCAGAATTTCAAGCTGCTCGCCTCCCAAGTGTACGATTGTTGTCATGTTTAAGGTCTTACGTTTGGTGTCGTCGTCGGATGTTGTGTTTAATCTTTTCTGGATGGGTTAATCTGCAAAGTGGGCAAGGCTTGTAGAATATTGTTGTTTGTTATTTAGTGAGCGTACATTGTTTTTTTTTCTGTGCCTAGTTGCATTACAGGTTCGATTTCCATCACCAATTTGTTGTGTATAAGGCTTATTTTGCTGTTGCTGTCCGTGCTGTGCTGTGATTGTTTAGAATGCGTTACACAAGAGCTTGGTGGCCCAGCACGGTCTCGGCCGTTTACCCGCCTGCAGCACGGCAAAAATTTCAGGCGTGTTTTTTTTTTTTGCTTCTGTAGATATGGTTGCATCCATGGTTTTTGGTCTTAGCGTTTATTTAAACGGACTGATTTGCCGCCTCCCCTGTACCGCCGACTCCCACTTGGAGCTGAGCAGAAAGGAAAAATGTTGCCGTGGCATAAAACGATTCGTATAACGAGCCAACTAGACAATAACACGTGGTGTGAAAACACCGTAGCACTACAGTTAAACACTGTAGCAATATAGAAAGAGCATTTTTCCCGCGAGATAGCACTGCGTGGCATTTTCTAGGGTGTTTTGCTGTGCTACAGTGTACGACAGTATTACTATAGTTCTTGCTACACTATATTTTGTGCCATGTGTCAAGCCCTAAGTGATTCGTTACATAAATCAGTTTGTGCCACCGTTACACAGCAAAAACTTTTCAGCACAAAGAGGAGGGAAGCGAGGCGAAGGATGCCGCGGACGGCCACGTTGGAGAGCTCCGGCTGCCCGCCGCTCCGCGCCCTCGCCACCGACGTTCTCGGCCTCATCAAAGGTGCATTACCCTCGCCTAGCCTCCGCCGCGTGCCCTTCTCCCCGCATGCTCCTTACCATTCTTCTTCTTATTCTCCCGACGTAGTCGTCGAGGCCCGCGCGAAGCCGGCGGGCGTCGCCAAGGTCGTCGACCACCCCGTGAGTGAGCACGCCCTTCTCTACAATTGGTCGAATTGCGGTTGCTCGTTACTGTAATGATGATCAGGGCATGGTCTTTACACCGTTTCCTTTTTGTTCGTCTGCAGGTTTCGGCCGTGGCAAGGAAGAACGGCGTCGTGAGTAACCGCTACTTTTGAGGGTTGAGATTGAAACACCTCAAAAATTCAAAAATTTTGAATTTTTATTTGATTTTTGCTTGAATTTCTCAATCCTTTCCCAATTTGGCAATCTCTAGAGAAAACCCGCCTTCCTCATTTGGCTTTTCTGCTTTCTCCTCCCGCTGGCGCCTTCCTGCGTCGCCGCCGTCGCCAACCGCCTTCCTGTTCACCGCCTCCACGCGTCGCGCGATCGCCGGCCGATTTTTGCGGCCGCCCACACTTCGTGCGTTCACACTCGTCTGCCCTTGTGGCCCCACCCCTCAGCCACTCGTCCCTGCTCTTCCCTCGCTTCGTGCGCCGCCGCTCACGCGCTCTCCCCTCTCGCCACAACGCACAGCTCACTCCCCTCACTGTTCACGTCGTGCCGTACCGCCGTTGTCAAATCTTCGCCAGTGCCTGTAGGATGACAGAGCCACCTCTCCCCCTACTCTCTGCGCGGCGGTAGAGCTCACCTTATCGCCTCGCTCGAGCGTGAGAGACGTGCCCCAAACCGCCTCTCTGTAGCCACTGACGTTCATCGTCTTTAAAGCCCCAGCGCCACTATTTCAAGCTTCCTAACACTCCCACAAACCTCCCCAAGCCATCAATTTGAGCTCAAGTGGACCGTATCGCCGCCGGCGATCTCCCCTGCGCCCGGTGAGCTTTCCACTCAATCTTCTACATTCATTAATGAAAACTGAATTGCTTGTGCTAGTGGCATTCTTGTCGCACCTTGAGCATGTTCATAAACTCATCTTGGTCGGAGCGTATTCCTAGAGCTCTGTCACTGTGAGCCACCGCTGGTCAGGACACCCTCTCCGTGGACAGCCCAACTCAGACCACCCTAGTAAAAACCACCACTGCCTTTGAGTTTGCCTTGTCCTGTAGATGGTTAAAAACCCCATCACCTCACTGGAACTCCATCGGAGCCGCCTTGTGCTATACTCTAACCGTAATGCCTCCTCTCGCCGCTAGCCAAAACCACCGCCTCTTAACCCCAGCCAACCACAAAATTGGAATCCTTGTGGTCCCAGAAACCTACCTATAGTCGTTAATCGTTATTTCGACCACGAATTCCCAATTACCCCGTTGTCGGAAATCTCCAATCACGCCCCTGTTTCAGCTCCGACCACTCCGCCGCCTGATACATTGTGGTCGAGAGAGATTTCGACCACTCCGCTTTGAGTCCTGAGCTTGAACCACTCGAACGCCGTTCGATGTGCTTAGACCACTTGGTTGTCGTCCGATCCCTTTAAGTCACTCGGACGCAAACCGACCTCCGCAGCTGCTCGAACGTCATCTAATCTCCACGGTAACTCGTTCACCGTTCGATCTCCATTTCAAAGTCGAACCTCAACCACTCATTCGTCCTCGTAGTCGTACTCGAGTTGCTACGGCTACGTAGGAATCGTTTCGACCACGTTGTGGCCTTCGACCACAATGTGGGTTTCAACCACGTTGTGGCTTTCGACCACGTTGTGGCCTTCGACCACAGTGTGGGTTTCGACCATGTGTGGCCTTCGACCACGGTGTGGTTTACGACCACGCTGCAGTTTACGACTGCGCTGTGGGTTACAACTTCACTGGGTGTTCAATCATCAAAGTCGTAACTCGGATTCGACCACGTCCTCCAGCTTTGCAAGTGCCTCTGACCACCTGAGTACTCGTAAAGTTCTCTAAATACGACCAGCAAAAACCCATGATGAACAGTGTCAAACCCGTTACTGTTCATCCGAGAGAAAATCTAGAAAATTTAATTAAAAATCCCAGAAAAATCTAGAAAATTCCAAAAATACATCATTTCGATCGTTTCGACACCGTGAATTCATTTTTGACCTCCATTTCACCAAAATTCAATTCCAAATAAATTCAAACCCCTCCATTTGAGTTTTATTGCAATTTACTCCTTTTTAATTTAGTTTATTTTTCCTAGCTTAATTAGATTCAAGTGTGGACTTATATTGTTATTTTATGTGTTTGCGTTAGCTTCCGATTTCTCCGAAGCGATAGTTCAAGGTTCAGACCCAAGCACCGAAGTTTACGAGCTCATATAAGTTTCTGATCAGTAAGGCAAGTTACAAGTTTTTGATCATATTGAATCCCATGAAATTTACCTTATTAAATTAATGTATTTTCATTATTGCTAATTGTGAATTGCTAATTTGACTAAAATAAATGTTTAGAATGACTTGCTAAATTAGCTAAATCCTACCACTGAAAAATGTCATGTTTATTGAGGCCATATTCACCTTGACAATCTTAGTAAAATTTAAATTACTGTATAAGTAACTGTAGATCATGTCATCCAAAATCTTGAACTACTAAGTGACTTGGTCGTTAGCCGGTAGGATTTGTAAAACTGGTACTAGGGTAAGGGTGTGCTATGGAAAGCCACGAGGTGACCTTCGTCCACGACCTTACCCTAGGGTGGAGGCTGGTTCAGAAAGGTGGTAGTGCTGTTGAGCACAAATGGGAACGTGGTTGGTGCCTCATGTGAAAACTAAGGACGAGAACCTTATGCTGAATAACAGACACAGTAACCGTTCAACCACAGGAGTTGACTTGTTAACCCTGGTTTAGTAGCTGCTTAACTCGAATTGAATCTCTACAGGAAGTAGGTGTGTTGGTGACGGGGAGTTAGGTATGCGGAATGGTAAAACCATACCTAACAACGATAGAGGTCACTCAGACTGGGCAGAGAAGTTTAGGGTTAGTTTATGAACCATGTCTGAGTGATTCTGTCGGGTAGAGCCTATATAAAGAATTGAGCAGTGAAACGACTTGATTTTCTTAACTCTGTCGCGGGAGTTAAGAAATTGTGTGGGTAAAATTGAGCAACTCTGCAGAGTGAAATTAATGGTATTCGAATACACCGTACTTCCGGTTAATGAAGCTGTGTTAATTGGGTGGTTCCAGCAACAAAGCATAAGTAGAGTTTATAATGTTTTAAATGGTGTAATTGTGAATTAACTATTGAAAGAAAACCCATTTACTCTTAAGGAGAACTGTTTTAATTTTTCATGTTTGTAAATAAAACTGCATCCACTCAAATTAATTGAACCAGTATATTCCCAACCTTGTTTACCCTTGCAAGTAGTAAATTAGGGTTTCCTTTTGTAATTTGATGGGTACGATTGTACTCATAACTTTCTAAACAACAACAGAAAACCAATAGATTCAAGAAGTCCCAATCGAAGACGAGGTTCCTGAAGAGCCTTTCTTCCCTGAGGATGAGTGGTTTTAGGTCTCAACTACGCTCAGGTCGCCTGGGAAGTTTTTATGTTGTAAAGTAGTTTTGGGCTTGCGCACCCGTTGTGGAAGAAAACTGGTTGTTAAACCATATGTTATAATAAAAATTGATTATTTTGCTGTAAGCATGTGCTGTTGTGATGTTCACTCATGTACAGTACTCCGCAACTGTTCAGTTTGGATAGTTGCGGGGATTACTAGCGTCCTTAGAAATGGGTGTGTTATAGAGATGCTTGTATTGTGTCTTTCTGTTGGCTGTTCATTCCGGTCTCCTGTAGGTTGAGTTGCTCAATCCCCTGAATGGGGATGCTTTGGCCGCTGTCAAGGCCGCCGGACCAGAGCCTGTTAGTGATATGCCCTAGAGGCAACATGGAGATATTATATATATCACATACTATGTTTATGATGCATTAGTTTGTTCCTTGAAATAGACATTATCATTATTGATCAATGAGTATGTGACTTATTCATGAGACTCTTAATGCCAAAATGTTGCTATTTCTAAATGATCCCTGATTATATATCATATGAGGAACAAATATGATTCAAAGATCAGCATATGTATTGATTAATGATCATGTCTCATGGATCATGGTATGGAGATACCAAATCAATAATATGGACATGTGTTAGTGAACATATGTTGGATAGACCCGCCATGAGACACTGCAGAGATTCCATGTGTCATCAGTTGGTCTCAAGTAGTGTTTATGTGGAATCCTTAGACTTGAGATCATCATGGTTCCCAACATGCGTAGTAGCTTATTTTGGGACTACTAAACACTATTTCGTAACTGGGTAGTCATAAAAGTAGTCTTTGGGTTTACCATGAAACATGTAGTGGGATGTGAATGATCAAGATAGAATTTGCCCCTCCTTATGGGAGAGATATCTCTGAGCCCCTCGATGTAATGGATTATGAAAGTGCATGGCCATGCCAAGGTGATTGAGGAGTCAACCACGCGTTTATAATCCATCACGGAATCGAGAGAGTGATTGAGCTATTAAGAGGATGACACAGGTCTCGCCTTGAGCTTAATCTATATCGTGAGGCAAAGGGATTCGTACATGAGAACATTACAGGTTCAGCCGATATGATCTTTACGTATACTTTGGGGTTAATATGTCTTACTAGAGGCCGCTATTAACAGGGTGACCGGAAAGGCGTTTCCGGGTTGCGACCAAGTATACGTGAACCTACAGGGTCGCACACTTAACGGGTTGAAACACTAATTCGAATGTGATTCGGATGTGGGCTCAATTCGGATAGAGATCCGGATAGACTCCTATTGGGCCTCGGTCCACGAGGCCCAAGTGAGGAGGTCTATATATATGGAGGCGAGGGGCTGAGAGGTGTATGCTTCTGAAAATCCCGAGCCAAACCCTAGCCGCCACCTCCCGAGCCAAACCATAGCCGCTCGTGAGTGCTGGTACACTTGCGATCGGCGTTCCAGCCCCGGACGTGTGGATACCGGTGGAGACGCTGCTCGTTACGGCGTTGATCGGCATCAACAACCTACAGATTGGATCTGCTCGTGGTGTGGTTGATCGCGTGGAGGAGACGATCTGTTCGGGACGATCGGCTACTTCCACTACTACCTCGACGCGTGTGCTTGGATCGGCTTCTCCAACTCTTCTTCCGCTGCGCTGCGCGTCTAGTGGTGACGATCCATGATCCCTCCTTAGCATGATGTCCTGGTGTGCGCGGTAGAAAAGTTTTGTTTTCTGCTATCGTAGCCTACGCGCATTCCTTTAGAGCCAATTGACGGTGCTGCGGAGGACGACCCCCTCGTCGTGCTACATCTGTTCGAAAAACAAGCGCCAGACTCGTCCATGTAATTTTTGTACTATGATTCATGATAGTTAAATTTATGTTAGTCTAAATTTATCGTATAGAAAGGTTACACCCCACCTGTATTGTACCCATATTCTTGTAAACTTCACTGCTCTTTTAATTTGGTGATGTTGGCCAAGTTTTATTTATCTAGTTGCTTATAGCAGGTTAGGTGCATTTCTTGCTTGTACGGTGAAGGGCAAAGCACGTGTGGAATCTGATGCAAAGGAAAACACAGCTTCCGACTTGGATGTCGGTCCCTCAAAACACATGGGATGTGCGCAATGGGGGGTAAAGTGCTAAATCTGTAAGCACTCATTGGTTTGTTCACTTCTTAATTGATGTTATAGCAAACCTTCATTTATTAATCATTTGAATCGATTCTTTTTTACTAAAGCCTCGAGCTAAGCCTTGGTAAATTTGTGCCACCCTGGTAGATATGACCCTGAAGCTTATCTTGATTAGGAATTACAATTAGATCAAAAATTTACATACCATAATTTTCCTGAAAATAAAAGAGTTAGGGTTGCTACTAGTGAATTTACTGATTTTGCATCAATTTGGTGGAGGGAACAGTGTACAATATCACATGTACCTAGAACTTGGGATGCTTTGAAAAGAGTCATGAGAGCTAGATTTGTGCCTTCATATTTTTCATGTGACATGTTAAATAAATTGCAATGCTTAAAACAAGGCAATATGTCAGTAGCGAAATACTATCAAGAACTGCAAATTGGTCTATTGTGCTGTGGTTTGGAAGAAACTGAAGAAACAAAAATGGCTATAATTTTGGAAGGGCTTAACCGGGGAATTCAGGACATACTTGACTATAAAGAATACAATTCTGTTACCCATTTGTTTCATCTTGCTTGCAAAGCTGAAAGGGAAGTACAAGGGCGATACATGAGAACCAGGAGTCATTTTGTGGGTTCTTCTTCCTCCAAACCAAGTACCGGAACAGCAAGGGCGCCCCTTCCATCTACACCAAGCCGAGGGCGTTCTACTTCTACTTCCATGCCCTCATGTGTACCCGAAGCAAAAAAGGCTACAACCATTCAAGCTCCCACCAAATCTGCTCCAACAAAGAGTGCATCTTCAGTTGCTTCCACTAAACGTACAAGAGACATCCAATGTCACAAGTGCAAAGGTTTTAGACATTTCATGATAAAGTGCCCAAGTCAGCGAGCTCTCATTGTGAGAGAAGATGGTGAGTATACTTCAGCTAGTGAAATTGATGAAGAAGATACACTTATTGCAAATGATCATGGAGATGATGAGATTGACACTGGTGACGAACAAGAAGAACACTTGAGTGTTGAAGCTTCAAATAAGTATATGAGCCTTATAGTGAAGCGTGTGCTTAATGCACAAATGGAAAGTGCTGAATAGGACCAATGACACAATCTGTTTCAAACCAAATTCGTCATCAAGGACCGTTCGTATCGTGTCATCATTGATGGAGGAAGTTGCAACAACTTGGCTACCTTGGAGATGGTGAAAAACTTGGTTTGACCACAAGTCCTCACCCACGTCCTTACTACATCCAATGGTTCAATTCATGTTGTAAGTTGAAGGTAATCAAAACTGTGAGAGTACAATTTTCCTTTGGTTCATATCATAATTATGTTGATTGCGATGTTGTATCTATGCAAGCATGCTCATTACTTTTAGGTAGACCATGTCAATTTGATAAGGATTCCACTCATCATGGTAGAACTAATCAATATACTCTCATGCATAAGGGCAAGAAAATTATTTTACACCCAATGTCTCCTGAAACCATTATTAAAGATGAAATTGAATGATCTGAACATGAGAAGGAGAATGCTAAAAGTAAGAATCAGATAATAGCTATAGAATGCTTTCCACCTAAAAAGAAATAAGCAAAAGAAGAATCAAATGCTAAAAAGAATGAAATTAAATTGAAATGTGTTGTTCTATTAGCTACTAAATCTGATTTCAATGACTTGGAAGTGGAAAATTCTATTTACTATGCCTTACTTTGCAAAGATGCTTTATTTTCAATTGAGGATTTGCCCGCATCTTTGCCTCCTCCTGTCACTAACTTATTGCAGGAGTTTAATGATGTGTTTCCATCTGAAATACCCTCGGGGCTACCACCTGTTAGAGGAATTGAGTATCAAATTGACTTGATCCCGGGAGCTTCCTTGCCAAACCGGGCACCATATAGGACTAATCCGGAGGAAATTAAGGAAATTCAGCGTCAAGTACAAGACTTGCTTGACAAAGGGTACGTACGTGAAAGTCTTAGCCCTTGTGTTGTTCCTGTCATTTTAGTTCCTAAGAAAGATGGATCTTGGCATATGTGTGTTGATTGTAGAGCGATTAATAATATCACTATTAGGTATCGTCATCCTATTCTTAGGTCAGATGATATGCTTGATGAATTGAGTGGCTCTACTGTTTTCTCTAAAGTTGACTTGCGTAGTGGATACCACCAAATTAGAATGAAACTTGGAGATAAATGGAAGACTGCATTTAAAACTAAGTTCGGGTTATATGAGTGGCTAGTGATGCCTTTTGGTCTAACTAATGCACCTAGCACTTTCATAAGATTAATGAATGAAGTTTTATGTGCTTTCATTGGTAAATTTGTGATAGTTTACTTTGATGATATATTAATTTACAGCAAGTCACTTGATGAACATCTTGAACACTTACGTGATGTTTTCGTTGCTTTGAGATATGCATGTTTATTTGGTAACCTCGAAAAGTGCACCTTTTGCACTGATCAAGTTTGTTTTCTTAGTTATGTAGTTACTCCGCAGGGAATTAAGGTAGATGAAGCCATATCGCCGCTTTGTGAAGGATTTTAGCACCATCGCTGCACCACTTAATGAATTAATAAAGAAATGTGTTCCATTCAAATGGGGAGAAGCGCAAGAAGAAACTTTCAACCTTCTCAAAAAAAAGCTCACAAATGCACCATTGCTCCAACTTCTTGACTTTGGTAATACTTTTAAACTTGAGTGTGATGCTAGAGTAATTGGTGGTGTATTGATACAAGAAGGTAAACCTGTTGCTTATTTCAGTGAGAAATTGAGTGGGTCTAGTTTGAACTATTCAACTTATAATAAAGAATTATACGCTTTAGTTCGAACTTTGGAAACTTGGTAACATTATTTATGGCCCAAAGAATTTGTTATACATTCTGATCATGAATCTTTGAAACATATTAGAAGTCAATCTAAACTGAACCATAGGCATGCATGTTGGGTTGAATTTATTGAATCTTTTTCTTATGTCATTAAACACAAGAAAGAGAAAGAAAATGTGATTGCTGATGCTTTGTCTAGACGATATACTTTGTTGTCTCAATTTGATTGTAGAATTTTGGGTTTAGAGACAATAAAAAATTATAAGCTTCTGATGATGAATTAAAAGATGCCATATCCAATTGTAAAGATGGTAAAAGCTAGAACAAATTTGTTTTTAATGATGGTTTCTTATTTAGAGCTAACAAACTATGCATTCCAGCGAGCTCCGTTCGTCTTTTGTTGTTACAGGAGGCACATGGAGGGGGATTAATGGGACACTTTAGCATCAAAAAAACAGAGAACATCCTTGCTGAACACTTCTATTGGCCAAGGATGAGGCGTGATGTCGAGCGCTATGTTTCACGATGCACTACATGCCAAAAAGCTAAGTCACGACTGAATCCACATGGCTTATACATACCTCTTCCCATTCCTAGCGGTCCTTGGAGAATATTTCCACGAGGATCTCAATTCACTTCAAGATTTTGGTAGAAGTTGCATGGACTTTGGGGCTCAAACCTAAATTTTAGCACAGCATATCATCCGCAGACAGATGGTCAAACAGAAAGAGTAAATCAAATTTTGGAAGACATGTTGAGAGCTTGTGCATTGGCAAATAAAACTAATTGGGATCAAAGTTTGCCCTACGCGGAATTTTCTTATAATAATAGTTATCAGTCCAGCTTGCAAATGTCTCCGTTTGAAACTTTGTATGGCAGAAAGTGCAAGACATCGTTGTATTGTAAAGAAACCGGAGAAGGGCGAGTGTTTGGACCAGATGTGTTGAAACAAGCAGAAGAGCAAGTTCGTCTGATCCAGGACAGATTAAAAACTGCGCAAACAAGACAGAAAAGTTATGCGGACATTCGTCGAAGAGCGTTAGAATTTGTACCTGGAGATCATGTGTATTTGAAAGTTTCGCCTCTCAAGGGGATGCGTCGTTTCGGAATCAGTAGGAAGCTTGCTCCTAGATTCATTGGGTCATTTCCTGTTCTAGCCAAAAGGGGAGAAGTTGCTTACCAGTTGAAGCTTCCGCTTCAGTTGTTGAATGTGCACAATGTCTTCCACGTGTCTCAGTTAAGAAAGTGTCTCAGAGTGCCAGAAGAGCAAATGCCTTTAGATGAAGTGAACTTGAAGGAGGACTTAACATATCTAGAGTATCCAGTCAAAATCTTGGATGAAGTAGAGCATCGCACAAGAAGCGAGATCATCAAATTCTGTAAAGTGCAATGGAGCAATCATTCTGAATCAGAAGCAACTTGTGAGCGAGAGGAAGATCTAAGAGCAGAGTTCCCTAGCCTTTTTCCCAGTCCGTCCGAATCACGGGGGCGAGATTCTTTTTAAGGGGGGGTAAGTTTGTAACATTCCAAAATTCCCTTTCTTTAAAATTTTAATTTCAAATTAATTAATTTAAAGTATTTGAACTTTATTTGGATTTATCTGGATTCTATTCCAAAGCCTAAAGTAAGAAAATTCATTTTAAGAATTTTTATTAAGCCAAAAGAGTTCATTTTATTTTTTTTCCCCAACCTTCCCCTGAATTTTATATAATGTTTGAGAATTTTCTGGAAATAAAATTCAATTTTAAAAGTCAAAAAGGTATTTTATAAAATTATTAAAGGCACATTTGAATTAAAAAATATTTTTCCTAAGTCTAAAATAGCTCCAGGAATATTCTATGAATTTTCTGGAATTTTTAGACACTATTTACTATTTTCTAAGCAATTATAATGTGTCTAGTATTTTCTGAAAAACTAATCCAAAAATTAAAATCAATTTAATCCCAGGCTACCACGTGGCGCTCTCAGATTTAATCCACCTCCTCTTGATTAAATCCAAGCCGCCCACACTCACTTAACCTCCAACAGCTGAGATTTAACCCCTTCCACGTGTCACCCATCTGGTCGCATACCCCTTCATTCCCTCTCTCTCTCACCGACGCATGGGGCCCACTTGTCATAACCTTCTTCCTCCTCCCTTTCTTCTTCCTCAAGCCTATCTCTCCTCTCCACCATAGCCACCCGCCCGAGCTCATTAATCGGTCGTTTCTTCCCCCATTAACTCCCAAGCGAGTGCGCGTTTGAATGCCCCTCTTCACTCTTCCACCACTCCACCTGTTTTCCCTCATTTAATCCCCCTCTAAACCGCCGCACGCCGCCATTACTTTGCCTTCAACTCCAGTGAGCTAACCGCCGGCCGTTACTACTTCCCCGCCTATAAATCTCTCTCCCCGTGCGCCGGCTCCCCTCCTTTCGCCTCTCCCGTGCGCCGAAGCTCTTCTTCCCCTTCCTCCCCGGGCCTGAGCTCTCCGTGCCGCGCTCTCGTTCTCCGCCGCCCGAAGGTGCTCCGGCGAGCAATCGCTGCCGGCTCCGTCCACTTCGCGCCGGCGACCGCCCGCCGCTCTTCGGCCGAGCCGTCCGCCCTCTCTCTCCTCTGTCGCCGCTCTCCTCCGGCCACCCCGAGCCCCAGCGCCGGTAAGAAACACACCGCCGCCTCCTCCCCTTCCTCCGCCTCCTCCCGCCGGCCGCCGCCGCGAGCCCGCGCTCCAGCGAGCTCGCCGCCCGTGAGCTGCTGCGGTTGCCCGTGCTCGGGTGACGTGGCCGCCACGTGGGCGCTGCGTGGCGCCACGCCAGCCGGGTCTGCCACCTCGGCCATCACCCCATTTCGCAAACCCGGTTCACGGTAGATCGGGCCCGCTGGTCAAATTATTTCATTCCCGCTCAAAAATCCAAAATTTGCTGACGTCATAAATAGCCATTCTCAGTACAAAAATAAATCGGAAAATCTTTCTTTTTCTTTTTCTTCGAATTAAACTTCCGGAAGCCCTAACCTTCTCATTTTAACTCCGTTTTGACCCGTTCAAAATTTGAAATTCTTCTAAAATCCTAAACTACCCAAATATACACTCTTTTTGAATTTTTGAAATTTATTTGTATTTATTTATTTTGTTTGTTCTGTCTTTTCGCGCGTAGAACTCGTCGTTGCCGAAGACTTTCCCGATCTGTAGCAAGAAGGTCCAGACAGCGTGCAAGAAGGCAAGTCTCCTTTGAATATTTTGTACCTATGTTTGAGAAATGCTTTTTATTATTTTAAATTTATTTGCATTGCTATTTACATAGAACACTAGCTTCTGTTTTAAGGTATTAGTTAATCCAATTATTGTTATGCCCTCATTAAAGTTGAATGCCATGTACCTTTGTAACCTTAGGACTTCCTTTGTCTCAGAAATGAGAATATTATAATACTTTGCCAATATTAGAACGGTAGTAAAGTGCTTAGTCAAGCTATTCAACCTTTGTAACCTTGGAATGGAAAATTATATTTCTTTGATCTAGTCTTTTTATTCAGAAAATTTAGTGGCGAATGGTGTTGTCACTGTTCTTTTAAAGCAAAATGTGAAAATTGTTTTAGACCAGGGCGGATGGTTAGATTGGATTGGTGCGGTTTCAGCACGAGATTTTGTAAAGTGTATGTTCCGCCCTAGTCAATTAAGGACCGACTCTTGTGTTTGTCCAGACTGAGCATTACCGTACAACCCCAAATCTATATGGGTACGACCTTGTTGACTAACTTACGATAGTCTAGTTTAGGTACCACCAGTGGAAAGTGAGTGCCAGGGATTTACTGGTTTATTCACAGTGAGGGACAGGGTTTTACTGTACTCATATGGCGCAAGAGGGGCTTTTAACTGGGTGGATTTAACCCTTCAGTGGTGAAACATCAGTGGGTGGTGTCTAGCTAGACTAGAGTGAGATAAAAGCTTTGTGATATTTTATCTGGGCCTCATGCCAAAGGAAGCATGTTAACTATTAAGATAATTTATCTCTTGGGGGTAAAGCTGTACAACCTCTGCAAAGTGTTAACCTATTCGAATAGTCGTGCCCACGGTCAAGGGAGGGCAAGGAATGCATTCACATGGTAGATCTTTGGTTTTGATTTTAAACTAAAAGGTTTGGTATCTCAAGAGTGGTGGGAACTCTTGGAAGGGTGTCCTGATGGATGAAACTATAGTCTTGAACCTTGACGGTTATAGCTGGTTAACTCGTGTTGGTGGATAGAACCTTCATTATAAAATGCTTAATAGTTTCAGTTAAAACAATTACTTTGTTAAATTAATGCCTTCGAAAATATTTAGTAGTATTCAAAATAAAATATTGCTTTGTGCAAAATAACCATATAACCCTTCCTTGTTAAGCCTTGCATCTACTGTATTTTTCCCAAGACTTGCGGAGTACTTTATGTACTCATATGCTGCACTCAAAAATCAAACTCAGAGGAATATGAAGCTCAAGATGGAGATTATGACTACTTCGCGTGTGGATTCGACGAAGGCTTTCCGGAGTACTAGGCTGCGCTTCCCTAGTCAATTGCATGTGGCGTATTGATGGGTCTTCACCGAATTTACTTTTACTTCCGCTGTGTTTTGTGAGTTGTGAGGTCTTGAAACCTCAGTTGTAATAAAGAGGCCTTTCGGTCTGTACTCTTTACTATTGTAATAAAGCGTTGTTGGTTATGTATCATCACTGTTTGACTGTGTGCACTAGCTTTGATCTGGGATTAGTGCTGTAAAACACAGAGGGTCTGGATTCGGAAATCTGGGGTCCCGACACGTGCTGAATTTGTTCTTAAGTTGCATGAAAGCATTAAAGAAAACATAGAGCGTATGAATGAGAAATATAAATTTGCTGGTAGTAAAGGTAGAAAAAAATAATTTTTGAACCTGGTGATTTTGTATGGTTGCATTTGGATAGATTTCTAGAATTGAGAAAGTCTAAGTTGATGCCTAGAGCTGATGGTCCTTTTAAGATCATTGAAAAGATTAATGATAATGCATACAAGCTTGAGTTGCCTGCAGAGTTTAGGGTTAGCCCCACATTTAACATTACATATTTGAAGCCATACCTGGGAGAAGATGATGAATTTGAGTCGAGGACGACTCCAATTCAAGAGAGGAAGGATGATGAGGACATCACTTCCTTGGATACACACAACACTCATCTACAAGATGATAAGCAAGGAGCTATAATGAGGGCGCATCCACGCCAGTTGAATTATCAGGTGAGTTCGTTCCTAGGCTTGTATAATTCAGCTTCTGAGAATGCGTTGCTGCCTGATGCATGTGATGTGATTGTGCTTAGGAACATGGGCAAGGACCAAGGAAGGGCACATGGAGTTATGGATGTGCTCGGGATGAACATCGAAGGTCAATACATCACTTTGAGGCCAGGACGACCAAGAATGGAAGCTGGATATGTTCTGTAGTCCAATTCGGCATCTGGAGACAGCGCTGACTTTAAACGAGCATAAAAAATGCATACGGAGTCCAAATGAGATGATTTTGGACTTGTTGGAAAGCTCTTGACATCCTCTTTCCAATAGTTCTAGTCTCACCTCAAAAATCCACCTGAGCATGGCATAACCTACAAAACAATTCTGAATCAGTTCTAAACCTGGGCCCTGGGCCTTGTATCAGTTTGAGCCCGACTGGAGGGTTATAGTGGGATGTTCCCGCACTCTCACAGATGTGCCACCACATCCCTGGCACCATAAAAACTACCAGCAATGCCACATTTAGGGTTTAGGCTTGTTTAGATTAATTTTAGTTCAGAAAACATCAGTTGTGTACTTGTGTCGACTAGACCAACTACGACTATGTAACAGCCCAGGTTTTTCTGAAAATAAAAATAAATAATTAAATAATTAAAAATCAATTAAAATAAAATTTAAATTGCCTAAAGTTTAAATTTGGATTTGCTCTGAATTTCTGCTTTTGAAAAGCTGGATTTAAAAAGCATTTTCAGAAAAACATAAAATTATTATTAAATAAAATGATATTTTGATTTTATATGAAAATCCTAGTTCAAATTAATTATTTGGAGTTATTTGGTTTTTATTTGGTTTCCTGGATTTTCTGGAGTTCAAAAATGTATTTTTGAAATTAAAAAGTATTTTAAAGTATGAAAATTAAATACCAACATTAGTTGGAAATATTTTTATTAAGTCCAAAATGTCACCAGGAGCTTCTGTGAATTTTCCTGGAATTTTTGGAAGTTATTTGGTATTTTTCTGAGGCCAATTGAATTTTCTGGGATTTTCTGAAAATCCTAAATAAAAAATTAAAATCTCCTCCCTCTCCCTCCGGCCGCCACGTGGACGGCCAGATTGCTGGCCACGTCGCCCGCGGGATCCCGCCCTCCCCTCTTCCGCGCCCGCCACCTGGCCAACTCGGATCCGCGCCACGCCGCCCCCCCACTCCCATCCACCCGTTCACCTCTCTCTCTTTCTTACCTCCCGGCCCCACCTGTCGGCGCCCCTCTTCCCTCCCTCCGCCTCTCTCTGCCCCGCGGGCCCCGCGCGTCAGCCGCCCGCGCCTCCCGCTCTCACCGACAGCCGGCCCCGCCTGTCAGGGCCTTCTCCCTCCTCGCGCCGTCTCCTTCATCCCGCCCGGCCGCGCGATCTCCGCCGCCATCTCCGCCGCCCCTCGCCCGCGGGATCCCTTTCCTTCTCCCACGCGCGTCGTGCCCCGCACGCCGACCCACCTCGCCATCCCTGCGCCAACTCCCGCCGCCATCCCCGCGCCACGTCCCCCCTAATTTCGCCCGTAACCGCCGCCACTCCCGATCTCTCCGGCGAGAAATCCCCGCTCCGCCCCTCCCCCTCACCCCTATATAAGCCCACCCCGACCTCCGTCTCAACTCGCCCCACCTTCCCCTCCACTCCCCTCTCCCTCCCGGCCTCCCGACCGCCTCCGCGCCTTGCGCATCCGCCCCGCCGCCGTCGCCAACTCCGGCGAGGCATTGTGGCCGCCTCCGGCGTCCTTGCGCCCCGCCGCCACCTCCCTCCGCCTCCCCGTGGCCGTGCGAACACCCTCCAACCCTCGGCCACACCTCTCCGTCACCGGAGCGCCGCCGTCGCGTGAGACCCGAGCGCCGCCGCCTCCTCCCTCGTCGCCGGCCCATCTCCGGCCTCCCTCGGTGAGCCCGCGCCCTCCCGCGAGACCCCCGTCGCCCCCTCTTCCCGTTGCCGCCCACGCCGCCGGCCGCCGCCCGCCGGAGCGCCGGCGAGCACGCCGGGCCCGAGCGCCGCTCCGTCGGCCTGGCCACGTCAGCAGCTGGCGCTGACGTGGGCGCCGCGTGTCCGCCCGGTGGCCGCCACGTCGGTGCCGTCCCGCCCCGTCGGCTGCCACGCCATCACCCCGCCACCTCAGCGCCTTCACCCGCCCGTGGACTCGGTCCATGGACCCATGGCCCACCTTTCAGCGGGATTTATCCCATGCTGACGTCATGATGACGCTTTAAACCCGAATTTCCCGTTGAAAAATATTTCGGCTGGAAATGAAAATCCCTGACTGACGCAATGCTGACGCCATAAATTCTTTTCCTTTAGGAAAATAATTCCAAAAATCCTGATTTTCCATTTTCTCTGAATTTAAACTTCCCGGAGCCCGTTCTTCTTTGTTCTAACTCCGATTGAGCCCATTCAAATTTCTAAATTCATCAAAAATTCCCCTCTATCCATTTCTAGCCTCAATTCAAATATTTGAAGTCAATTTGAATTTAGTTTGAATTTATTTGAATTTGGTGGGTTATTTTCACGTGTAGACTTCGACGATTCAGGAAATTTCTTCGACGAAGATTCAAGCCAAGTTGAAGAGCAAGGCAAGTCACACTCGTTGATCATGTTGATCCCAGTTTTCAAAATAAAATTATGTTGATTCAAATTATATTGCATGCATATGTTTATTCAACGTATTTCAATTCAGTTTTAAATTTAGTTATTGCCTACTTGTTAATTCCTCCATTGTTATTGAATCCCTTATACCTTGTCACCCTAGATTCAAACTCTAGTTAATACATTAATGTTGTCTAGAGAGTTTAATCAAATGCTTAGCCCTGCTTAATCGTATAATTTTGTTTTGGGATTTCTTTCGCTTAAAATGATGACCCTTTTTACATAAAATGATATGAGCTCTTGACTTTGGTGAGTCAAGGAGGATTATGAAATATTTTGAAAACAAATATAAAACTGGTTTAGACTTAGGCAATTGGTTAGAGTGGTGGGTGTAGGCATGCCCTGTTGGTTGGAGCCGCAGTGGTTGATTGTCGTGCACGGGGGTATGTGGTTGGGCCTGAGCCAATTAAGGACCGGTCTGTGAGCTACTGTTGCAAAGCCCTAATCGTACTACCACATGGCTGGTATGGGACAGCTCTGGCCGAATAATTTGTGAAGTCCCAACCTGAGCCGAGTTGTAGGTTGAAAGTGAACGTGGTTGGTGCCATGTGAAGTCTCACTTGGGCGAGCGTGGTGAAGCCATGAGAAGTCTCGTCTAGGCTCAAGAGGGGGTCCCGGTCTGGTGGATTCCTTACTTGGGTGAAACCTTAGAGTTGGCTTGGCCAGGTTGAAGGCTTTGCATTGTAAAGGCCTTGTCACGACTCCTCGCCGCACACCAAAGGAAGTGTGTAAACCGGTGGCAATATGGGATGATCGTGTCTTGTGGGTAAAGCTGTACAACCTCTGCAGAGTGTATAACCTATCCTGGATAGCCGTGCCCACGGTCATGGGCATGCTGAGTAAAGTTTTTCATGGATTAGACTTTGTTTTTCAAAAATGTTTTCGAAAACCTTGCGGATGGATGGAATCCGTGAGAGATTGAAATCTGGTGAATGGATGGAATTCATCAGAGTTGCGCAGTGAAAGCGTGTGGATGGATGGAATCCATACGTGATCTTTTGGAAAAGATGGTCCGGGTGGGATGCCCGTGGATAGGTTGGTGTTTGATCGGAGCCTGCACTGACGGTAATATTTTCAATTACAAGTACTGTTTTACTTATTGTATCAAGTTCTGCAATTTCAATCTATTTACTGTATTTCATTAAATGCTGTTTTATGCAAACTAACCCTATGAGCCTTCCATTGAAGCCTTTATCATTATATTGCATTTCTCCGTGTGACTTGCGGAGTACAAGTTTGTACTCATTGTTGCTATCTCCACACAGAGGAAGACGACTTCGACTACGGTGAAGACCAGAACGAGTAGGCCACGTCTTGCAGTTGTTTGCCTGTGGGCAGGCTTGGGCTTCGTCTTTTCAGCTTCGCTTCCGCAGTTCTTTTGCAGTTATTTTGCCAATGTGCGATGATGTAAACGCTGGCCATAAGGCCATACTCTTTAAATTAAATAAAGGTCATTATGCTTGGTATTTATCTTTGTTGTTCACTGTGTGCACTAGCTGATCCTGGACTAGTGCGATTTACACAGAGGATCCAGGAGTCGTTGCTCCGGGTTCCGACAGAGATGGTATCAGAGCCTTAATGACTCCAAGACGTGACCGTAGGTAGAATAGATTGGTCAGACCATAAGGACTTATTTTTAATAATCAGTAGTTTCAAAAGTTTTGCTTAAACCTTATCTTTCAAATCTTTGCTCATCCTTATCTCTCAATTCTTCCTCACCTTTGTATTATCATTCCAAAAACTTATTCCTAACTTACCTCTCGTTCAAACAATTGTAGATGAACACTTATGATGATGCACCCAATGATGGATGGAGTATGGGTCTTTGTCGACTGCTTCGTCGTTTGGGATTTCAACGTCGAGCTATCTACATACATAAACAAGATCGCCATGGAGACCGGATAGTGGGACATCGCTTCACTCTACTCATTACCAAGCAAACTGGACAAGGAAGTCTACGTCTTCGCTTCAAGGGAAATGGATACTCGTTTAACAGAGCCAGACAAGAAGCCGCTCGTAAAGCAGTCCTTCGACTATGCCACCTCTTCAGTCTCCGCATTGAAGGAGCTCGTATTGTGCCTCGACAGCCACGAAGGATGACTCCAAGACGACCCTTAACCCTTTAAGATAAGTTGTTAAGCTAGTTAATAAAACGTTGTTATGAGCTGTCAGTTTTCTCTTTTGTCGACAGCCAAAACTATTAATTAATAAAAGGGTTTTGTTGAGTTTTGTTGGGTTGTGCAAAATATCCCCTATTCCCCCTTTGCCTTGAGTCTCCTCTCTCCTAATTCTTAAAGCACCCAGCAGATGGTTAACACAAGGAGCAACAACAACGACAATGTTCACGACAACAACACTACTGGCAACCAGGCTGCACCTATCCCTCCACCACCTCCTACCAATGGACCGGATTGGGCTCAAATGATGGCCAATCAGAATCAGCTTATCCAACTACTAGTGCAGACCATTAACAACCCTGCACAACCTGCTCCACTAGTGCCAGCACAAGCTCCCCAGCCAAGCCTGGCTGAATTTATGAGGTTGCGTCCCCCGACCTTCTCCAGCAGTGCTGACCCCATGGATGCAGATGACTGGCTTAGAGTCATAGGCAAAAAGCTGGACATCATCCAATGCAGTGATCGGGAAAAAGTCTTATTCGCTTCTCATCAGCTGAACGGACCAGCGTCAGAATGGTGGGACACCTACACCGCTGCTCATGCCAACGCACAAGCCATAACATGGGATGAGTTTGTGCGGAGTTTCCGCAAAACTCATATTCCAACCGGCACCATCACTCTCAAGAAAAGGGAATTCCGAACTCTGCGCCAAGGAAGCTGCACCGTGAATGAATATCTACGGAAGTTCAACCAATTGGCACGTTACGCGCCAGAAGACGTTGCTACCGACGAAGCTAAGCAAGAAAGGTTCCTTGAAGGACTCAATGATGACCTGTCGGTTCAACTTCTCTCCAATGACTACACTGACTTCCACCAGCTTGTCAGTAAGGCGATTCGCCAAGAGTCCAAGCACCAAGAAATGGAGAATCGGAAAAGACGGATGAACGCCCAGCACATGAACACCAGAAGTTTTCCCAAGATCAGAAGGACTCCACCACAGGCCAACAGATTTCAATCTTCATCTTCAGCCGAAGAACAAGTCCAGACCAACACTTTCCCCGACACCGAAGACAACAAAGCCTTGGCAATTGGCTTCCCAAAGGACTCCAACCCTGCAGCCGGAGTCACCTGTTTCAACTGTCATGAGACCGGGCATTACGCCAACAACTGCCCCAAGAAGCAACAGGTAGTGAAGAATGGAACACCAGGAGCACCAACTGCCAACCACCTTCAAGCAGGAAGAAAAAAGCCCCAGAAGTTCGTGAAAGGACGACTGAATTAGATCTCGGCACAAACCATGCAGGGTAAGATCCAAACCCATTTCTTTGCTAGCCCGTGCGAATCTCGGGGATGAGATTCTTTTTAAGGGGGGTAGATTGTAACAGCCCAGGTTTTTCTGAAAATAAAAATAAATAATTAAATAATTAAAAATCAATTAAAATAAAATTTAAATTGCCTAAAGTTTAAATTTGGATTTGCTCTGAATTTCTGCTTTTGAAAAGCTGGATTTAAAAAGCATTTTCAGAAAAACCTAAAATTATTATTAAATAAAATGATATTTTGATTTTATATGAAAATCCTAGTTCAAATTAATTATTTGGAGTTATTTGGCTTTTATTTGGTTTCCTGGATTTTCTGGAGTTCAAAAATGTATTTTTGAAATTAAAAAGTATTTTAAAGTATGAAAATTAAATACCAACATTAGTTGGAAATATTTTTATTAAGTCCAAAATATCACCAGGAGCTTCTGTGAATTTTCCTGGAATTTTTGGAAGTTAGTTGGTATTTTTCTGAGGCCAATTGAATTTTCTGGGATTTTCTGAAAATCCTAAATCAAAAATTAAAATCTCCTCCCTCTCCCTCCGGCCGCCACGTGGACGGCCAGATTGCTGGCCACGTCGCCCGCGGGATCCCGCCCTCCCCTCTTCCGCGCCCGCCACCTGGCCAACTCGGATCCGCGCCACGCCGCCCCCCCACTCCCATCCACCCGTTCGCCTCTCTCTCTCTCTCTTACCTCCCGGCCCCACCTGTCGGCGCCCCTCTTCCCTCCCTCCGCCTCTCTCTGCCCCGCGGGCCCCGCGCGTCAGCCGCCCGCGCCTCCCGCTCTCACCGACAGCCGGCCCCGCCTGTCAGGGCCTTCTCCCTCCTCGCGCCGTCTCCTTCATCCCGCCCGGCCGCGCGATCTCCGCCGCCATCTCCGCCGCCCCTCGCCCGCGGGATCCCTTTCCTTCTCCCACGCGCGTCGTGCCCCGCACGCCGACCCACCTCGCCATCCCTGCGCCAACTCCCGCCGCCATCCCCGCGCCGCGTCCCCCCTAATTTCGCCCGTAACCGCCGCCACTCCCGATCTCTCCGGCGAGGAATCCCCGCTCCGCCCCTCCCACTCGCCCCTATATAAGCCCACCCCGACCTCCGTCTCAACTCGCCCCACCTTCCCCTCCACTCCCCTCTCCCTCCCGGCTTCCCGACCGCCTCCGCGCCTTGCGCATCCGCCCCGCCGCCGTCGCCAACTCCGGCGAGGCATTGTGGCCGCCTCCGGCGTCCTTGCGCCCCGCCGCCACCTCCCTCTGCCTCCCCGTGGCCGTGCGAACACCCTCCGACCCTCGGCCACACCTCTCCGTCACCGGAGCGCCGCCGTCGCGTGAGACCCGAGCGCCGCCGCCTCCTCCCTCGTCGCCGGCCCATCTCCGGCCTCCCTCGGTGAGCCCGCGCCCTCCCGCGAGACCCCCGTCGCCCCCTCTTCCCGTTGCCGCCCACACCGCCGGCCGCCGCCCGCCGGAGCGCCGGCGAGCACGCCGGGCCCGAGCGCCGCTCCGTCGGCCTGGCCACGTCAGCAGCTGGCGCTGACGTGGGCGCCGCGTGTCCGCCCGGTGGCCGCCACGTCGGTGCTGTCCCGCCCCGTCGGCTGCCACGCCATCACCCCGCCACCTCAGCGCCTTCACCCGCCCGTGGACTCGGTCCATGGACCCATGGCCTACCTGTCAGCGGGATTTATCCCATGCTGACGTCATGATGACGCTTTAAACCCGAATTTCCCGTTGAAAAATATTTCGGCTGGAAATGAAAATCCCTGACTGACGCAATGCTGACGCCATAAATTCTTTTCCTTTAGGAAAATAATTCCAAAAATCCTGATTTTCCATTTTCTCTGAATTTAAACTTCCCGGAGCCCGTTCTTCTTCGTTCTAACTCCGATTGAGCCCATTCAAATTTCTAAATTCATCAAAAATTCCCCTCTATCCATTTCTAGCCTCAATTCAAATATTTGAAGTCAATTTGAATTTAGTTTGAATTTATTTGAATTTGGTGGGTTATTTTCACGTGTAGACTTCGACGATTCAGGAAATTTCTTCGACGAAGATTCAAGCCAAGTTGAAGAGCAAGGCAAGTCACACTCCTTGATCATGTTGATCCCAGTTTTCAAAATAAAATTATGTTGATTCAAATTATATTGCATGCATATGTTTATTCAACGTATTTCAATTCAGTTTTAAATTTAGTTATTGCCTACTTATTAATTCCTCCATTGTTATTGAATCCCTTATACCTTGTCACCCTAGATTCAAACTCTAGTTAATACATTAGTGTTGTCTAGAGAGTTTAATCAAATGCTTAGCCCTGCTTAATCGTATAATTTTGTTTTGGGATTTCTTTCGCTTAAAATGATGACCCTTTTTACATAAAATGATATGAGCTCTTGACTTTGGTGAGTCAAGGAGGATTATGAAATATTTTGAAAACAAATATAAAACTGGTTTAGACTTAGGCAATTGGTTAGAGTGGTGGGTGCAGGCATGCCCTGTTGGTTGGAGCCGCAGTGGTTGATTGTCGTGCACAGGGGTATGTGGTTGGGCCTGAGTCAATTAAGGACCGGTCTGTGAGCTACTGTTGCAAAGCCCTAATCGTACTACCACATGGCTGGTGTGGGACAGCCCTGGCCGAATAATTTGTGAAGTCCCAACCTGAGCCGAGTTGTAGGTTGAAAGTGAACGTGGTTGGTGCCATGTGAAGTCTCACTTGGGCGAGCGTGGTGAAGCCATGAGAAGTCTCGTCTAGGCTCAAGAGGGGGTCCCGGTCTGGTGGATTCCTTACTGGGGTGAAACCTTAGAGTTGGCTTGGCCAGGTTGAAGGCTTTGCATTGTAAAGGCCTTGTCACGACTCCTCGCCGCACACCAAAGGAAGTGTGTAAACCGGTGGCAATATGGGATGATCGTGTCTTGTGGGTAAAGCTGTACAACCTCTGCAGAGTGTATAACCTATCCTGGATAGCCGTGCCCACGGTCATGGGCATGCTGAGTAAAGTTTTTCATGGATTAGACTTTGTTTTTCAAAAATGTTTTCGAAAACCTTGCGGATGGATGGAATCCGTGAGAGATTGAAATCTGGTGAATGGATGGAATTCATCAGAGTTGCGCAGTGAAAGCGTGTGGATGGATGGAATCCATACGTGATCTTTTGGAAAAGATGGTCCGGGTGGGATGCCCGTGGATAGGTTGGTGTTTGGTCGGAGCCTGCACTGACGGTAATATTTTCAATTACAAGTACTGTTTTACTTATTGTATCAAGTTCTGCAATTTCAATCTATTTACTGTATTTCATTAAATGCTGTTTTATGCAAACTAACCCTATGAGCATTCCATTGAAGCCTTTATCATTATATTGCATTTCTCCGTGTGACTTGCGGAGTACAAGTTTGTACTCATTGTTGCTATCTCCACACAGAGGAAGACGACTTCGACTACGGTGAAGACCAGAACGAGTAGGCCACGTCTTGCAGTTGTTTGCCTGTGGGCAGGCTTGGGCTTCGTCTTTTCAGCTTCGCTTCCGCAGTTCTTTTGCAGTTATTTTGCCAATGTGCGATGATGTAAACGCTGGCCATAAGGCCATACTCTTTAAATTAAATAAAGGTCATTATGCTTGGTATTTATCTTTGTTGTTCACTGTGTGCACTAGCTGATCCTGGACTAGTGCGATTTACACAGAGGATCCAGGAGTCGTTGCTCCGGGTTCCGACAGACTACTTCAAGCCTCTTCATTGTTTAATGAAACTTCGTATTTCATTCACAAATTCAGATCACGCTTATTTCTTTCTTACTTGATTCTCGATTGCTTGCAGGAAAAATCATCCGTGTTGGACACGGTTGGTAACGACAAGGGTATGGTGTAGCGATTGTAGGATAGACTTGGTTGTTTCGGTCAAGTAGCCTCGTCGTCAACGTCATATCAACAATCGTAGTTATCATTCTCATCGGAAGATCGGGCCAAATTCTCTCATCAAAGGTGGTGTTGCGTCGTGGACCAGTGACGAGCGAAGGAGCACAGCACCAGAGCTCCTCAGGTGGTGGCGGCCCAAGGCGCAGTTGGGGTCAAGTTGGTGGTGCTCCGATCCAATAGAATTGATCGAAAATGGCTTCAATTGGCAATTCTTGAATCATCGGAGTTGGGGAAGATGAAGCTGCTGGCAAGCTACAAATCATTTGGGAGCGATTCCTTGTGCTGGGAGGGATAGTGGTGTGAGGCGAAGACATTGGTGGCATGCTCAATTACTTATAGGGACTGACTCGACCGGCCGACGTGAGGAGTTATGGCGATGGCATGGAGTGGCATGGCGGCAGTGAAGGTGGCATGGCGCAAGGCAACGTGGGGAATGCACAGCATGGCATGGTGGTCGTGGTGCTCTAGTATGGTGTTTGCACGACGTTATACGTGGGGCGGGGACGACGTGAGCGATGGCATGGCACCCAGCGTGGATTGGCCACACAGTAGGGGATGGGAGAGGAAAGGGGATAGGGGGATGGCGATGAGCGTGAGACGGGGAGTGGGTGATGCACGGCTAGGAGGTGCGCAGGCTGTGGTGGTGGCGCCAGTAGCGAGCATGGCACCGTAGCCCACGTGGAGTGGGGGCACACGACGTGTGTCTGGGTGCGCACTGGCGCAAGTGAGCGTGGTCAGGCCGGCTTTGGGCCGAGCCAGAGGCCCAGTAGGCCAAGAAGGATGGATCAAATCAAAATCAATTTGCACTTAAATTTAAACTTGGATTTGGATTTGCCTCGACTCAGGTTTTCTCTTAAATGACATTTAGGGTTTCTAAACGGCAATGTGACCATAGTTTCTTACCCCTAAATTAATTCCCTTGTTCTTCAATTATTTGAACCTGATTGAGTAATTTACTCACGAAACAGGCTCCATTTATTTAAACTAGGAGCTCACCTTCTATTTTTTAGCTCATAAAAATTTGTCCTTGATCTATAACTCATTTAATCATGCTAGTCTCATTTCTCATTAAGTTTGTTTAGACTTTAGCTCATGATTTTATTTTAATAGATTGTAGCTTGTTTTTTCATTTTCTCACCCGGCCTTTTCTTTAACATCATTTTTACTACAAAACGTCCTACCCAAGCTTGTGGATCATCTTTTCAAATTCACCAAATATTTTCATTTAGTTTCTTCTTATTGGTATCATTTATTCGAGATTTTGTTTCCATGAACTTTTACTTAATTGGAAGCTCAATCAAAACCGTGAAAGATGCAAATAAAAAAATTTAAACTTCACACTATTTCTACAACAGACTTTTTTGCATTGTTATAGTCACCTTGCTGAGAAACTACTGATCTATCCACTCACCATAGAGAAAAGATCTCGCTGCCCCCTTGATCATTCGCCCCCTACATCATTTACCTCATGTGCCTTTTTTTTTTTTTTGAAATCAGCACTTTTTATAGAAACCTAGATATGTTTCTAAAACAGAAGCGGTCGATCCAGGCGGTCGAGATTCTCGGCCTTGTGGGCGGCGGCCTTCTCGCGACGGCACACGAGGTTGGCCTCGGACGCCTGTGAGTTGACGTGGCTGCGGCCTCCTCACGGTAGCGCGCAAGGTCGGACTCTTACATCAGGGCATCGACGCGGGCGGCCTTGCGGGCGGCGATCTTGAATGGGGACAAGGTAGAGGCGGCGGCCTCCTCGACGATGCAGCGGCAACGGCGTCGGAGGTTGCGGTCGATCTGGTCCGCGGCGACCGGGGTAGGAGGTGACAGCCGATTCGGCAGCCGGTGATGACAGCGGCGGCGGTAGAGGCAGCAGGCGCGGCAGCCGGGGAAAACGGCAGTGGCGTCGGCTCGATCCGGATAGCGACGTCCTCGGGTGGCAGTGGCGGCGGTCCGATGACGATGGCGGCAGTGGTGATGGGATTAGGTTAGTGCCCTAGTTTTCATACTATATTATAAATATTGTGTGTATATTTATAAAACCTAATAGATAATATATATATATGGGATAGACTATTGCACAGGCGACTGAAATTTTTTTATCTTTTAGTCACCTAAAGTTGCATTTTGAATCACGCATATGTTTTTTTGGAGGGGGCTGCAATTTTAGTTGATTGAGAGTGTAATTTCAGGTCACCTGAAGTTGCACTCTGAATCACCTAAAGTTGCAGCTGTTTTTTTTAGGGGGGGCTGCAATTTTAGTTCATTGAGAGTGTAATTTCAGGTGACTGAAACATAAAAAAATTTCAATCACCTGTGCAATAGCAAAACTGTATATATATATAGAGAGTATAAGAAACTATATGTAAAAATACAAAAGAGGTATGTCACTCTAACAAAAAGTTCAGTTTGACCAACCTCAGTCTTGTTGCTGCATGGAAATCAACAATGACTTGCAAGCTGTTCCTCGAAATCTGAAATTTGAACCTGGGTCAGAGCTTAGAGTTTCCTACTAATTCATACCATAGTAGTGCGAATGTATATTTCAGAAATTAGGCCCTGTTTGGAACGTACGAAATTCACAGAATTTCACAGGAGTTTCTGAAAGTGAGGGTATTTCTGATCTGATGGATCATTCCTTGCAAAGATAATCAAGATGCCATCTCCATAAGACAAAGGGAACAAAATTAATCCTTACATAGTTCCCTTGAACAACTTTATGAACAGTGCTTCCATATGAACACTTGCTTACCTATAAACTATTAACTTATCTCCATATATATAGCATCTGAGAAGGTTCAGAAAATCTTCTTCTCATGACAACAATTCGTCTGACTGCCAAACCAAATATCTCGGCAATCTTCTTGCCACAGCAATCATTTCACAGCTAAACAGTCAAATTGTGCTGGATAACTTGCTGAATCAAACAGCTTCAGATTGCCATTCCAGCTTTCAGTTGAGGCGCCATCATTCTCGACTCCGGGGATGAATTCATCAAAGTGGGCTAAAGATTTCAGTTGCCTGCTCAGTGAAGCTATTGTCTTCTGGCAGTCTGCCAGCTTCCCTGCAGCACGAGCTAGCTCTTTCTCCTGTAGAAATTGATGATATTATGCCAGAGTTCTGAAACTGTTCTTCACCAGACTTGATTGCAATAGAAATCAGTTAGTACTGTAAAATTTACCTTTCTGATGTGAAGATCTTTATTTGCCATAGGCTTCACTGGTTGATGACCAGGAGCTCTGCTGGACAATTCCTCTTTCAGATTCTGACATTGCGCTGCAAATTCTGACGATTGTGCTCTCTCTTTGCCAATTTGTTCCTCGAGCAAACTGATCTTTCTGTGCAATTCCTCTGCTTCTTTCACTCTGAGCTCAAACCGACTCGCCAATTGGTTCTTCTGAGCTTCAGAAACATCCAATGCAGTTATGTAAGCTGATGACAAGTTCTTGATTTCAGCTTGCGCCGACTTGAGTTGAGATTCCAGTTCTGCAGTCAATGGCTTATGTTTCTCTACAGTCTCTTCAAGCATTTTAACCTTCTCATTCAGGTCAACAATTTCTGAATTTGCGGATTGGAGTTGAGATTTGAGCTCATTGTTCTGCACATCCAGTGCCTCTATATCACGATACTGCCTTGCGAATTCAGCAGACAATGCCTTCTCTTCCTGAACTTTCAGCTCCAAGCTACTCACTTTGTTCTGGAATGAAGCAATTTCCTCTCGTGCCGACTCAAACTCAAGCTCTACACCCTTCTTCTTTGCTTCGAGAGCTTCGATGCCATGGCATTTCTCTGTGAGCTGCGCTGAAAGCACCTTCTCCCCCTCCAGTTTCCTCTCTAACAAAGTGATCGTATCACTGAACTTTCTGGCGTCAGACTGTGATGCCTCCAACTGAATGTGCAGCTCTTTTCTCTCTGACTCCAGTGCATCCATATGCTGATACTTAGCTGCAAGCTCCAGCGTCAACGCCTTCTCGGATTCAAGCCATTCCTCCAGAATGCGTCCCTTGTCCAGCAAGCTTGCGATCTCGGCATGGGCCAGCTCAAGTTTACCCTCCAGTTCATTCCTTTTCATCTCGACGGTTTCCATTTCAGTCTCCATGGCATGCTTTTCACCATTGACAAGATTCAGCTGCCTCTGCAACTCAACTGATTTCTCCTCTGCCACCATTGCCCGATGGCGGGAAGCCCTCAGTTCGCGCTGAGCTTCATGCAATGCCTTCTCCCTGTCGGCCTTGGTGGCTGTTAGCTTCTTGACCTTCTCCTCTAGCTTCACCAATTGACCACTGGCATCCTCGACCTCACTCTTCGACAAGCCATTCGCCGAGGCGAGCTTCTCCATCTCAAGGAAGTCGTCCATCATGCCAATGTCTGCAGTTACAAGGCTCGCACTCCTTGTGCTGCTCATCTCGTTCTTGAACTGATCAAGCTCAGTGATCAGAGCTGAGGCCCATGAGTCCGAGCAGTCTGATTGGCAGTCCGTCACTGACTGGGCGCAGACTGAGCTCGGAGCACGCCTGAGCTCGACGCTGAAGGAGGATCTCCGTGCAGTGGCCTGCTGAAAACCTCAGAAATGTTAGAAAACAAGGTTGTTTCACACAATTCTTCTAGTGTAAAACTGTTTGGCACAAGGAAAATGACATCACCTGCAGCCTTCTGCACTCGGCTTCGAGCTTGGCAATCTTCTTGATGCTCTCAAGCTGCTGCTTGCTCGCCGTCTCTGCCGTTCTTCTGTTCAGCTCCTTCTCTATGGTCCTGAGCTCCAATTCCTCTGTCTTGTTGAGCAGCTGGACCTTCAGAGCTGAGTTCTCCTTCTCCAGGGAGGCCAGCCTCGAGCTGGGATCGCTGTCAATGGTCACTGAGAGCTCGGACTTCGCTTCGAGCTTCGCCTTGAGCTCGATGATTCGCAGCTCGAGGTCGGTCTTCTCGGACTCCAATCGCCGAGCTTGCTGTGCTAGTGCGCCCTGGACCTTCTGATCCTGCTCTTCCTTGGCAGGCCGGAGTTGCCGGACGCATTCCTTGAGGGCGCCATCGAGGTGGACAATCCTGTCCTCCAGCGTGTTGTTCTTGACAGTTGCAGCATTCAGCTGGGTTTTCAGTGATGCAATCTCCTTTTCGGCATTCTCCCATCCTAGTGGAAGAAATTCAGGTTTTGTTATGCGGGATCGACTTGTGAACTGACTTCTGTTTAAGCATAGAAATACTAATGTTTCCTGATACCTTAAGCTTTTGGTTCAAATCGTTGGTGCATTGAACTTAAGCACGGTAATGCTTTTTTTTCAGAACTTAGTTACGGTAATAATTTGTCTGAACTTTTGCTGAACATACTGTAATTCTCTGATTCACTCATATTTAACAGCATACCTAGAACAGCTTCCTCCGCAACTTTAGAATGCTGCTTCACGAGATCATCTTTCGTGCGTATATCCAATACTGCAGATGACAGCCTCTCGCTCAACACCTTAACTTTTACATTGTTATCGTCCTGAGCTTCCTTTGATGCGATCTCTGGTGATGGAGTGGATTTTGGGGTATCCTAAGCAAGAGGCAACAGAATCAAACATTGTTGTTCCTCAAAAAAAGAATCAAACATTTTCCAGGCTAACTTGGCTCAACATTTAGCTTCTAGGGAAAAGAATGTAACTAAACTCAAACTTAGGTCATTCCTATGCAATTTTGGTCATGCTACGCTCGTATGATCCCGGCATAATGCTCAGCAAATCAGGATGCTCCTTCCTAATCATTCATGGACTAAGTTCTACACATCAGGACAGCTCAGCTCTTGATCTCACTGTTGCATCAGAGCATCGGACATTGCTAGGGGTACAGTACAGACTACAGGATGGAGAAAGACAACTTTGGTCAAAGATCACAACTGAGGGCACCAAGTACTAATGTACATGAGCAATGTTGGAAGAGAGAGAGAGAGAGGCATCTTGATTGCCCTGTGCCAGCAATATTATGAGCCATTTGGGTTGGGCCAAAGGTGATGTTGCAGCACATGGAATGGCCACCCAAACAAATGTAATGTTGCCATAGAAAAGCTAGCCCCAACTAACAACACATCCTTATTGTCCATGGATAGGTAGGGCTTCTTGTCCTATAAGCCTTCCCGGTATAGAAACAGTAGGACCCTCGGTGGTGATCGATTCGGCTGAAAGCCTCATGGCTTATGGCTGAAAACACTGTAGCTGGCTGAAAAAAGCACTGTAGCTGACAGAGGCTTATTTACCATAATTAAATTTAAAAAAATTTAAAAATAGAAAAAACATATTAGCCCATCACGTATAATGTAAACAAATACGAGGAAAAAAAGAACCGGTAAAAAAACTCAAAAAAAGCCAAAAGTTCAGAAAAAGACGAAATTTATGAATAGTGCAAAAATAAGCTGAAGCCAGAAGCTGAAACCATATTGATCAGGGGTTCTCTCCTTCGATTGGAGGCCTAGTAAAACTGTCACATAATCATGAAGAAATTGTCAATGTTACCCACCAAAGTAGGAAGTGAAACTGATCTTGCAGCCCCTCACTGTCATGTGGCTGGGACTTATGGTGTGCCTGTACAAAATGATCGAGCTGCTATTTAGAGGTCTACGACGTCGTGTATGTGCATTTATCCAAGTATTACCAGACAAGAGGCTAAACCCAAACAGAATTGATGAAACATCATACAGCAAAATTCTTATATTCTTATACCCCATAGAATGACAAGCAGGATGAACTAGGGTCAGGAGCAACTTAGCTCTGTTATGCAGATGAACTCCGATCCGTCCTCGGAAATCTCCACACACTGTCCGGTCCGAGCTACAAAGCTTTGATTTTAGGAGTTTATATTTGCAACTTGGTGACAGATTACCAAGCTTAGAGGCCCTACAGATCTGGCACTCGACGAAATCTCACATGTTTGCCATGTCACATGGCTTTCTTATTTTCTCTGAGCTGCACATGTTACATGATCTGTTAAGGGGAAGGAGTGCAGGACTCACAAAGTCAATAAGCACTCATCGAATCCTTGAAGAACACTCCTAGACACTAGACAGGCATTATTCTTCAATATCAAGTCCTTTTTACTGTGGTTCAATTTCCTTTTCCTGCTTCTTGGACCCATTAGTAGTTGGCTAAATGTGAGATAAACATGAAGAAATCGGCGCGACATTGCAGAAATATGGAACTTAGAACATGAACAATGCGCGCTTCTGCATACTTCCCAAAACTAACTTGCAGATGTCAGTTATGCCATGGGGGCTTTGTAAATTGGAATGCAATGGATTGAAGTAGAACAGGAAATGTTCTTCATCATCAGTACAACAAGAAGGAGAAGAACATTTTCTTCTTCTTCTCACCTGTTCATCAGTTAGCCTCTCAGATGGGGAGGAGGTGGAGCTCTCGATCTCGGAGGGGCCCTTCTCCGTAGACCTCCGCCGCCACAGCCAGCTCCGGCGATCCATCCCTGGAGCTCTCTACACCATTCAACTCAATGCCGATGCTTTTGCGCCCCTCTCTCTTTCTCCCTGTTCAGCAATCCATTGAAGAGTCCATGATCACACTAGAAACCAAACTCAAAAAGGAAACAAGACAGATTGCAGTTTAGACCGTTTATTCAAGAATTACAAGAGTACGAGCAAAACCTTCAAGAAGACGAACTTCATGGAATCCAATGCGTATGAGATTAACAATGTTTCTGAGAATTCATCAATTTAGGAACTTGGGGTGCACGCCCAAACATCCAAATCGAGGCATCCATTTCAGCTCAATTCAGATGTTCATTAGTGTGCCCCTTTTGAAGAACTTGCCAAGAAGTTTACAAACTCTTAACAATTTACTCATTCAGACACACAAACCCACCTATTAGAGCCAAAATTTCATCCAATTCATCCACAACTGCAGCAAAAAAAAAATCCATCCATGGAGAAACACCGGACCATGGACCATCATAAGGAGAAACACGCACTTCAGTCAACCCAAAGCAAACAATACATCACTTGACTACTCCAAGAGAAACCGCAAGTTGCACAAGTTCATCAAGAAACAACACAATTCAGAACCTGCTCTCCACCACCATAAATCACCAAGAAAGGAAAAGGCACACGCCAGAAAAAAAGGGGGGGGGGGGGGGGCCAAGAACAGAAAGGAAACTTTAGGCCAAGAAGCGAGTTGAGCCAAGAAACGGAGGAGGAGAAGCACACCTCTCAAGGGCAAGAACCGTGCGGAGGCGAGGACCCAACAAGACCCCGGAACTGGGAAGCGGCTCAGGTGCTGTGCCCCCTGCACTTAGCGCGGTGCAGGGGTGCGCCAGCACCCGCCACGTGGCGCCCCAATTTCAAATAAACTCCGAAAAATTCAAAAAAATACTTTAAAAAATCTGAAAAATTATAAAAAGTATTTTTTAAGTATAAAAAGTATTTTTCTTAAGTACCTAAATTTTTTTTGATTTATAATTTTATTAAAAAAGTATTTTTTTAGTACGTAAAAATACTTTTTAAGAAAAATATTTTTACAAAAAAGTACTCTTCACAATTTTTCAGATTTTTATAATTTTATAATTTTTATACTTAAAAAATACTTTTTATAATTTTTCAGATTTTTTAAAGTATTTTTTTGAATTTTTCGGAGTTTATTTGAAATTGGGGCGCCACGTGGCGGGTGCTGGCGCACCCCTGCACCGCGCTAAGTGCAGGGGGCACAGCACCTGAGCCGCTTCCCCGGAACTGAGCTCTGCACTCTGCAATTGCCTCCAAGATTCTTCTATACCTGGGGCTAGCTAGGCTTATTTAAAACTGTGAGTTCGGAGAGTACAAATGGGTAATAAATTAGGAAAGAGAGAAAGGTGTGGTCGTTTCAAAAATGGATTGATTGTGTTGGTAGTCGTGCTAATGACTACACCGTAACTACTAACCACTGAGCTTAATTAGGATGCTTTACATGCATACTATCCGCTCCCTCCGATCCGATTTAGATGTTAATAAACGATTTGGAGAGGCGTCTGGTGAAAAATGTTGAAAACCAACGACGAGACGAGTTACTACAACATCTGCTTTGGACCGGAGGAAGCGCATTAATAGTGTTATCACTACTAGTGGAGGAAGGAATTATCTTGTAGAATTATTGAGTAGCAAATTAGGGATGCAATTAAGAGAAAGAGTGAGCTTGCTGTGTGAATGATCGACAAGTATAGCGTGCTGTACACTGAGAGCGACTCGCTGTCTCGCACTGGAGTACGTGATGCAAATATTTGCTCCATTTAAGCAGCCTACCACATTATTGGTGTGCTGTCCTCCACAAGCAAGTGATTAGTGTTCATTTGAGTTTGTAAGTCCAAACTTCTAATTTTTCACTCTAGAGACTGAAAATGTATTATAACTGCTGTTAATTTTTTTAACATAATTAAATTTAAAAAATAAAAAGGTTACATTATTATGGATAATACAAAAGAATAAAAAGAAAAAGAAAAAACAAAAAAAACCTAAAAACAAAAAAATGAAATTAAAAAGTTAGAACACAGAAGTAGAAGCTCGTTGAAGCAGACCGCAGTAGGATATACAGCTCGTTGGAGCAGGCCGCATAAGGATATTCTTTCTCTCTCTCTTTTTACCAAGGAGAGTTGGATGCTGACACAATTATCAGGTTGGCGTCCTGTGGGATTTTGAAAACACCTTGCAAGTCAAAATTGGCGGAGAAATAGTGTCAAAAGTATAGGGTCACGATCGAGGTGTCCTTTTCATATTCTTTTCTTTTGTAATAAGTAACTAGACAATCAAACGTGTACTAATTAATCAGCCCCTTTCTGATCTTCTCTCTAATCATCCCAATTGATGACGGAAATTTGACATGTATTGGCTGCCAACCATCTAGTCACTTAAACAATTTGAGGTTTTCTATATCCCAAGAACACTTAAGTTTAGGTAGTAGGCATTCTAGTTCAAGTCAATCTATTCCTTTGACTAAATTAGAACACATAATGGTGCCTCGAATCTACAATGCTACTAAACTCCAAACCTATACTACTTGCGTCCGTTAGATTTGCTTTGGAGATGGAGTGTCAAAAGAAGAAGGTGAGAGTAAGGTTTAAAAACTAGAAGGCGAAAGAAGTTTACTTCAAGAACAAAAAAGGCTCTAGACTAGTTGTCCCACTGCTATAAATTTCACTGCCACCTTTTATAAAGTACGTTTTTATAATTTTACTAACATATGATTATAACGTGATTGTTAAAAATGTATATTGAAGATTGTGCGGAAGTCTAAAACAGCAAGTATAAAGGAACCGGGGTAGTAACATACATTTTTATGCTAATACTCTCCCTCTTACGGGTCTTTGTCAATCTTGCATAGTTGCCTTCTTAGTGACTTCAGGGATTTTTCTATTTTTCTGAAAAAAATATAAAATGATATAAAGCACCGAGATGAAAGAAAGTGATATGACAAAAGAAAAACATCTTGAATGGGTTATCTCTTCCTATAGTCTTTGGGTTAAATGAGTGGGCTGGCCAGGAAAGACTACCATAGAAGTGAAAGGAGAGGTTAAGAGAGTTCGAATGTCGATGAAACGGTGAACCTCCCCTGTCAAATTGGCACGGACCAACCTTTAGGTGCTTACTAGTTAGAGATCTGTATGCTGCAACGGAGTCATAAAAATAATGAGACAAAACTTATTGCTTGACCAACTTCACATATCAAACATTGGAGAGCAAGCGACTGATATAGAAGGGTGGCCATATGCGTGAGGAGATGGGGAAAGGGGAGGGGTGGGCGGTTGTATCCTGAGAGAGAGGAGGAGGAGAGAGATGAATGATCCAGATCAAATCGGGTAGCTATAGAGGAGAGGAGAACACACCGACGATCACCAACTCATCTTTATATAATAGTAGAGATATTTCACTCAGTTTGGAAACTTGTTGGATGATACCTCGGTGCTCATTCAATCATTTGATACAGAAGCAACAAATTCAGCCTTTTTTACATTAACAAAAACTTCATTTAGAATTCGTGAACACAAATATTCCAGCTCCGCCCACGGAGAAACATGTCACTTTCCTGGAACGCCGTCACAAAATTGAAATTTGACGACCAGACAGAGTCACATTATAGGACACGATTTTTTTTTCTTTTTAAGATCCAGCAGGAGAGCTGCTGGCTTCGTATAGATAGATATCATTACAGTACATAATTAACGCGCACGTAGCTGCCAAATCGAACTACACTTGCATACGTACGCCTCCCTCGTGCCAGAAGTAAAATGTTTCGTGGTAAAACGGATAGCCTACTTCAATAATCCGGCGCCAAGTAATATCGCTCGCAATTATTTGGAGGTTAATCGAGCCAACTAACACATCAAGCGATGATTAAACTAGATTAGATTAGAGTGTATGGATATGATTCAGATTAGAGATGCAAACGGAGCGAATAATTTTCGTCCGTCCGACCGACGGAACGGATACGGAAGGGGTAGATAGGTATCCGGCACTATCTGTATCCGACTCCGACTCCGAGGAAAAAATATGGAATAAGATACGGGATAAGTGATATCCGTCTGTATATATCCGTATGTCAAATGATATGAGAGTCTGTTGTGACTTCACCTAGGAACAAAATAACATATAGTCAGATTGTCATATCTAAACAAGTAGGAGTACTGAGTGTTCTTTCTTCAACATCTCAGTAATTAGTCTCTCTATGTCCGCTCTGATCGTACCATGTTGTCCAATATCATGTGCAAAGAAGCGAATAATTTCTGTCCGACCGACCGTCCGAAAGATTATAGAACGGATATGGAATGGAGAAATAGATATCCGACATTATTCGTATCCGACTCCGACTTCGATGAAAAAATATGAAATAGGATACAGGATAAGCGATATCCGTCCATATCTGCTCCGATTGCACCCCTAATTCAGATTATCCTAGCGCCTTCGCAATTAGGCGGGCTCGATCTTATTCCGGCAAAGCGAATCCATCGACGTGAAGCGCAGCAAAACGCCACAGGTTTTGTAATACCTGGGCCGAATGAGCTCAGCCCGGCCCAACCAGCCCATCCCACAAATATCTATATGAGAGAGAGAGTGACAGAGGGAGAAGCAAAACCGATTTTGCTCTCTCCCCCAGACTCACCTGTGCTGCTGCTTCTCCCCATCGCGCCGCTCGCCAACCCAGCGCAGTCGCCGCCGCCCGTCAGCCCCGCCGCGGCCGCCGCCGTCGCTCGCGCCCGCGCCGTGTGCCGCTGCTGCTCGTGCGTCGCCGCTGCTTGGGCGTGCCGTCCCCACCCCGCTCGCGCGCACCATCGTCTCCGCCGGTGCCGCCGTCGCGCCTCGCTGCCGCCGTTCGTCGCCTTGCTTCCCCTGACCGCGCCGCCGTCCCATTCGCCAGCGCCGCCCGTCGCTCGCGCCCGCCTCCCTGCTCTCGCCGCCGTCGCCCCACGGGGGTGGAGGCCCGGCCGTGGGAGCAGAGGGGGAACCGTCGGCCGTGAGGGAGGAGCCGGCCGTCGGCTTGGAGAGAGGAGAAGAAGAGGCGCCGGCCGTGGGAGAAAAAGAGGGAAGGAGGAGGGAGCCGGCCGAGTGAGAGAGCGGAGGGGCCGGCTGAAGAAGAAAAAAAGCCAGGAGTGCGGCCGGCCGACTGGAAGAGAGTAAAAAGAAAGGGAAGAAAGAGAGAAAAAAAAGGGTGACCTGCCGTCAGATTCACCAGAACCGGCCAGAGTTTGACAGTCCGTACCCGGGTTCAGTCGTCGGGCTTGGGGTAACAGTTCGAAAACCCTCTCCCATTTATTTATCGAAACAGGCATAAGTTAATATGTGGATTATTAGAATTGGTTCGGGTAGCCATTAGAATATTGTTTATTAATATGGTTACCTGGGCGGAGAAATCGAGGTTGCCACTGGTGATCTGGTCGATCCGTGGCGATAGAGGAAAGAGAATAAATATGTAAAATGCTATATACGAGTTTAATTGACCATATCGCTAAACATCGGGACAACAGGGAGATGTCCGATGATAGAGTTTGGTTGTGCTAAGTTGACATGTAAGTGCGATGTTATGTACTCGTATGTATCGCATGAGTGATGATTGAGATGATTAATGCTTGTTCAGGTGGCGGTTCGAGTTTGGTGCCGTCCACGCACTGTCCGCCAGGTTAACAGGCAAGTGCATGGTAGAACAGTAAAATATGGCGAATGTTTGTTATTCGTGTTCCATGCCATGATTTACAGCATTTATGAGAGGATGCATGTGATTATGTGCTAATCATACCTTGACGAGTAATGTTTATGATTAGACATTCACATTTGAGGCATATTGCATCATGCAATTGCATAAGAGCCAGGTCGGTGAGAAAGTCTTACGACTAGTCCGGAGTGCTCTTGAATAAGACCTACAGAGGTAGGCACTCCACGGGAGTGGAGGTTGTGACCTCGTATGAAAGAGGACGAGGCGAGTGGTCCATCGACGGGTGGACACTCCGCTATACCGGTATAAGCTACAGTTACAGAGCATACAGAGCATACAGATGCATTGCATGATATTGCATTGCATTACAGTGACAGAAAGTGATACAGTTACAATTACAGTTGTGATTTACAGTTTACAGTTACAGTTGTGATTTACAGTTTACAGTTACAGTTGTGATTTACAGTTTACAGTTACAGTTGCGCTTTACAGTTTACAGTTACAGTTGTGCTTTACAGTTTACAGACATAGGGTTGAATTACAGTTTACAGACATAGAATTGATTTACAGTATACAGTTACAGACTTAACTTACAGTTTACAGTCATAGAGTGGAATTACAGCTTACAGTTCATGAAGTTGATTGAAATGACTAAAGTGATGTTACTGTTTTTATCGTGTGCTTGCTGAGTCTCCGGACTCACCCTTGCTTTGTCGTTGTTTTTAGGTGAAGGATGACGACATGCATGGAATGGGATAGCACTTTTGGCACTGTACAGATGAAATAACAGTTTAGAAGTATATTGAGCTTGTATGGTGAATCTAGGGTTTAGTTTGCTAGCAATGGAACCCTAAGCTTGTTTATGTTATGGTTGTGCAATATAAAGTAGTTGGCTTTGCAATTATCTGAAATTTAGCTGTCATTTGCCTCCTGTGGGTATTAAAACAAAATAGAGGTGCTGCTAAAAGTTGAATAGCAACACTTTTGAATTGGTAAGTGGATGGTGGTAGCATCTTGGGCCCTGTGGAGGGCCGGGGTGTTACAGTTGGTATCAGAGCCAGGTTTTAGGTCCGTGGTAAAGAAATTTGATTTAGGCCTAATACTAATAATAAAATTTGACACACTTTGTTGCACAGTAGGTTGGGATTTGGGATTTGCATTGCATATGCGTTTTCCCTAATTGTGTTGTGGATTTGTATTGTTAAAGTTGATGATTGTGTGATTGCTTCTCTGTTGTGAGCAGAGATGCCGAGAGGTAGAGGTCGTGGTCGCGGTGCGCGACGTGGCCGTGGAGGCCGTGGTCGTGGCCGTGCCCAAGCAGAGCCATCGCTAGAGGTTCAGCAGGAGGCTCCCGACGTGGAAGTTGGGTCTGCTGAGCAATCTGTAGCTGGGGATCAGGCAAGGTCTTCAGCCTTGTTGCGGGAGTTTGTAGAGGAGGTTCGTGCTTTACGACGACAAGCACCTGCAGCTGCTGCGGCCGTACCTGCTGCTGTCCCGACTGCCGATCCAGTCGCGCCGGAGCCAAGAATGGGCCTTCGCGAGTGGATGGCATTGCGGTTGGACACCTTTGATGGGACGGGTACGCCAGTTCAAGCTGCAGACTGGTTGCGCTATATGGGAAGACAGTTTGAAGCGTTAGAGATGACGTCACAGCTGAGAGCTCGCTTTGTGGCCTTTCAGTTGAAGGGTCAGGCGGACATCTGGTGGGAGGGAGTCCTTTCAGCCAGGACCCCTGCCGATGGTCCAGCCACCTGGGAGGTATTCGTCGAGCAGTTTAAGGCGAAGCACTACCCAGAGTCTTTTATGGAAAGTATGGAAGTTGCCCTGTCAACTCTTGTGCAAGGAAAGATGACAGTAGCTGAGTACGAGGCGCGGTTCAATGACTTGATTCGCTTCGTACCGTCGGTCGCAAAAAGTGACCTTGAGAAGGCAAAGAAGTTCCGCCGAGGGCTCAGTTCGGAGTATCGGCATGTTATGGGTGCTACTGCGCCACGTGACTTTAGGTCTGTGGTTGAGCAGGCTAGAGGAATGGAGATGGAGATGCACCTCACTAAAGGGGCGCAACCCTCTGGTGGTCAGAGTGCTTCTGGTGGTGACCAGAAGAGGAGCTATAGTGAGAAGGGTGGGTCATCTCAGCGGCCCGCTCCTAAGAAGTCCAAGTGGGGTAGACGTTCTTCACAGTCATCCAAGTTTAAACCGTTGGCATCGTCGTCTCCTGCACCACCGGCTTTGCGTCCTGTCTCTGGGCAGGGCATGATTTGTTTTAAGTGTGGTGGTGAGCACCGAGCTGCTGAGTGTACCTGGACAGGGGAGTGTCGACACTGTGGCCGGATGGGCCACATGGAGAAGGTCTGTCGACAGAATCCCTCCAGTATCATTAAGTGGGAGCCAGTATCTGCGTCATCGAATGTCTCATCCCGGGGGTCAGTCCAGGTGTTGGCAGCTGCTCCTACACAGCAGCCTTACTGGGCGCCACCTGCTGGATATTGCTGGCCTCCTACCACAGTTACTCCACTTCAGTATGCTGCACAGCCTCACTTTCCGATGTCGTCACAGCAGAGTGTTGGGGCTCTTGCCGCCCCAGTGCCGCCTGGAGTCTACACATTGCCTGCCACTGAGTCTGCGAGTCGACCGGACGTGGTGACAGGTACTTTGTTAGTGGATTCACACAGTGCTCTTGTTCTTTTTGACTCCGGTGCCACGTATTCCTTTGTTTCCTGTGAGTTTGCTAGAAAGGCGAAATTGAGTATGCAACAGATTTTACAGTCGGTTAAAGTCAATTCTGCAGGGGGTATTATTGTTAGCTCTATGGTTTGTCCCGGATGCATGATTTCCATAGATGGCGAGGATTTTGTGGCTAACCTTATGGTTATACCGATAGAGAATTTTGATGTTATCCTCGGTATGGATTGGTTACATTGCTACCGGGCAGTGATTTCCTGTTTCTGGAGGACAATCACTTTGCTAGCTCCTTCAGGGGAGGAGATAATTTTTCAGGGGAATGCACCTCCAGGTTCTCTTTTTGTGTTGGCCAGCTTGTTCTCTGGCCGACGAATGTTTAAGTTTGGGTTACTTTTATCACTGGTGGAAAAACCGAGTGCGCCTTTGCGCATTGAGGATATTCCAGTGGTATGTGAGTACCCCGACGTATTTCCTGATGAACTTCCGGGAATGCCACCCGCAAGAGATGTTGAGTTTAGGATTGAACTTGTTCCTGGCACTCGACCTATCTCTATGTCCCCGTACCGTTTAGCACGACCACTCCAAGAAGAGTTGAAGAGGCAATTGGATGGGTTGTTGTCCAAGGGGTTGATCCGTCGCAGTGTATCACCTTGGGGAGCCCCCGTCCTATTTACTGAGAAGAAGGATGGGAGTTGGCGCATGTGTGTAGATTATCGTGCTCTTAATCGGGTGACCATCAAGAATAAATACCCATTGCCTCGCATTGAGGACTTGTTTGATCAATTGAAGGGAGCCAAGGTGTTTTCTAAAATCGATCTACAATCTGGGTATAATCAGATTCGAGTGCGGGAGCAAGATATTGAAAAGACAGCTTTCTCCACGAGGTATGGGCACTATGAGTATAAGGTTATGTCCTTTGGACTTACAAATGCCCCTGCTATCTTTATGGAGACAATGAACAACATGCTACATAAGTATTTGGATGACTTTGTAGTTGTGTTCATTGATGATATTTTGATTTATTCCAAGACGGAGGAAGAGCATGAGCAGCATTTGAGGCTTGTGCTTGAGACTCTGAGGGAAAATCAATTCTTTGCCAAGTTAAAGAAATGTGAGTTCTGGATTTCTGAAGTGGGCTTCCTAGGACATGTGATTAACCAGGAGGGCATTTCAGTAGATCAAGCCAAGATTTCTACAGTAGTAGATTGGAAGAGACCGTCCAATGTTAAGGAGGTGAGGAGTTTTCTTGGCTTAGCTGGTTATTACAGGCGTTTTGTGAAAGATTTCTCCATTATTGCTAAGCCAATGTCTCAACTCACGCGGAAGGGCGTGAAATTCCAGTGGACCGGTGAATGTGAGCGCAGTTTCAATGTTTTGAAAGAAAAGTTGGTAACTGCTCCTGTTCTCACTCTTCCTGAGCCAGGGAAGCGTTTCACGGTCTACTCGGATGCATCGCGAGTAGGTTTGGGTTGCGTGCTCATGCAAGACAACAAGGTGATCGCGTATGCCTCGCGACAATTAAAGAAACATGAGCAGAATTACCCTACTCACGATTTAGAGCTGGCTGCAGTGGTTTTTGCTCTAAAGATTTGGAGGCATCATTTGTACGGAGAATCCTGTGATATTTTCACTGACCATAAAAGCCTCAAGTATATCTTCACTCAGAAAGAGTTGAATTTGAGGCAAAGAAGGTGGTTGGAACTGATTAAGGATTATGATCTTACTCTTCAGTACCATCCAGGTAAAGCAAATGTGGTTGCTGATGCCCTTAGTCGCAAGACGACACCCTCCACTGTAGGTTGTCTCGTTGCTGACTTCGAGCGGATGGGAATTTCCTATTGTTATGCCGGTACAGCACAAGTAGAAACACAGTTGTTACTGGAATCGGCAATTCCAGAACGGGTGAAAGAAGCGCAACAGCACGATAGATTGCTTCAAAAAGTGAGGAAGCGCCTCGATGAAGGAAAATCAGGGGACTTTACCCTTGATGAGTCGGGCGCAATACGGTTTAGGGGCCGTCTTTGCGTGCCACAAAAGGCTCAGGTCAAGGATGATATTTTGAGAGAGGCTCATCGTACCCCGTACACGGTACATCCTGGGGAGAACAAGATGTATCGGGATTTGAAAAAGAGCTTTTGGTGGAAGAGAATGAAAGTGGATGTCGCGCAGTATGTGGCGTCTTGTGGGATTTGTCAGCAAGTGAAGGCTGAGCATAAACGTCCTGCTGGACTAATGCAGCCTTTAGAAGTTCCACAGTGGCCATGGGATGATGTTACCATGGACTTTGTAATCGGCTTGCCTCGTAGCCAGCGAGGTAAGGATGCGATTTGGGTAGTGGTGGACAGATTCAGTAAGTCCGCGCACTTCATCCCTATTCGTACGACGAATACGGCGAGTGATTTAGCACCTGTCTATGTGCGTGAGATAGTGAGATTACATGGTGTGCCCAAGACGATAGTTTCGGACAGAGATGCTAAGTTTGTCTCCAAGTTTTGGGAGAGCTTGCAAAGCGCTTTGGGCACAAAACTTCAGTTTAGTACTGCTTTCCACCCACAGACAGATGGGCAATCCGAACGCACCATTCAAACACTAGAGGACATGTTGAGGTCCTGTGTTCTGTCGTGGAAAGGTAGCTGGGAGGATCATTTGGCACTCGCGCAGTTTGCCTACAACAACAGCTACCATTCCAGTGTTCGGGCCGCGCCATTTGAGGTCCTGTATGGGCGGAAATGTAGATCGCCACTCTGTTGGGATGCCGTAGGCGAAAAGGCAGTCCTAGGTCCAGATTGGGTCCAACAGACAGTGGAACGAGTGGCGGAAATTAGACAGAATCTGCTAGCTGCCCAGAGTAGGCAGAAGAGCTATGCAGATATTAGAAGGCGAGACTTAGAGTTCGAGGTGGGAGATCATGTGCTTTTGAGAGTGTCTCCCACTAAAGGGGTTGTGAGATTTGGTATTAAAGGGAAGCTTAGCCCACGGTATACTGGGCCGTTTCCGATTCAGGCACGAATTGGAAAGTCGGCATATCGTTTGGGTCTTCCCGAGTCGATGCGAGGAGTGCATAACGTGTTTCATGTGTCTATGTTAAGAAAATACTTAAGGGATCCGGAACATGAGATTGTTCTAGAACCATTGCCCCTTAAGCAAGACCTCACCTTCGAGTCCCGTCCAGTTCGGATTCTGGAGGAATCGGAGAGAGTGTTGAGGCACAAAACGTTAAAGTATGTGAAAGTCCTATGGTCGCATCAGACTGAGCGAGAAGCGACGTGGGAATTGGAGTCTCGCATGCGCGAGAAGTACCCAGAGTTGTTCTCTACGGGTACGAGTTACAGTTGATTTCTGTTTAGTTCTGTTGTTTGTTTTGTACAGATTATCGAGTTGCAGAATTCGGGGTCGAATTCTGTTAAGGGGGGTAGAATGTAATACCTGGGCCGAATGAGCTCAGCCCGGCCCAACCAGCCCATCCCACAAATATCTATATGAGAGAGAGAGTGACAGAGGGAGAAGCAAAACCGATTTTGCTCTCTCCCCCAGACTCACCTGTGCTGCTGCTTCTCCCCATCGCGCCGCTCGCCAACCCAGCGCAGTCGCCGCCGCCCGTCAGCCCCGCCGCGGCCGCCGCCGTCGCTCGCGCCCGCGCCGTGTGCCGCTGCTGCTCGTGCGTCGCCGCTGCTTGGGCGTGCCGTCCCCGCCCCGCTCGCGCGCACCATCGTCTCCGCCGGTGCCGCCGTCGCGCCTCGCTGCCGCCGTTCGTCGCCTTGCTTCCCCTGACCGCGCCGCCGTCCCATTCGCCAGCGCCGCCCGTCGCTCGCGCCCGCCTCCCTGCTCTCGCCGCCGTCGCCCCACGGGGGTGGAGGCCCGGCCGTGGGAGCAGAGGGGGAACCGTCGGCCGTGAGGGAGGAGCCGGCCGTCGGCTTGGAGAGAGGAGAAGAAGAGGCGCCGGCCGTGGGAGAAAAAGAGGGAAGGAGGAGGGAGCCGGCCGAGTGAGAGAGCGGAGGGGCCGGCTGAAGAAGAAAAAAAGCCAGGAGTGCGGCCGGCCGACTGGAAGAGAGGAAAAAGAAAGGGAAGAAAGAGAGAAAAAAAAGGGTGACCTGCCGTCAGATTCGCCAGAACCGGCCAGAGTTTGACAGTCCGTACCCGGGTTCAGTCGTCGGGCTTGGGGTAACAGTTCGAAAACCCTCTCCCATTTATTTATCGAAACAGGCATAAGTTAATATGTGGATTATTAGAATTGGTTCGGGTAGCCATTAGAATATTGTTTATTAATATGGTTACCTGGGCGGAGAAATCGAGGTTGCCACTGGTGATCTGGTCGATCCGTGGCGATAGAGGAAAGAGAATAAATATGTAAAATGCTATATACGAGTTTAATTGACCATATCGCTAAACATCGGGACAACAGGGAGATGTCCGATGATAGAGTTTGGTTGTGCTAAGTTGACATGTAAGTGCGATGTTATGTACTCGTATGTATCGCATGAGTGATGATTGAGATGATTAATGCTTGTTCAGGTGGCGGTTCGAGTTTGGTGCCGTCCACGCACCGTCCGCCAGGTTAACAGGCAAGTGCATGGTAGAACAGTAAAATATGGCGAATGTTTGTTATTCGTGTTCCATGCCATGATTTACAGCATTTATGAGAGGATGCATGTGATTATGTGCTAATCATACCTTGACGAGTAATGTTTATGATTAGACATTCACATTTGAGGCATATTGCATCATGCAATTGCATAAGAGCCAGGTCGGTGAGAAAGTCTTACGACTAGTCCGGAGTGCTCTTGAATAAGACCTACAGAGGTAGGCACTCCACGGGAGTGGAGGTTGTGACCTCGTATGAAAGAGGACGAGGCGAGTGGTCCATCGACGGGTGGACACTCCGCTATACCGGTATAAGCTACAGTTACAGAGCATACAGAGCATACAGATGCATTGCATGATATTGCATTGCATTACAGTGACAGAAAGTGATACAGTTACAATTACAGTTGTGATTTACAGTTTACAGTTACAGTTGTGATTTACAGTTTACAGTTACAGTTGTGATTTACAGTTTACAGTTACAGTTGCGCTTTACAGTTTACAGTTACAGTTGTGCTTTACAGTTTACAGACATAGGGTTGAATTACAGTTTACAGACATAGAATTGATTTACAGTATACAGTTACAGACTTAACTTACAGTTTACAGTCATAGAGTGGAATTACAGCTTACAGTTCATGAAGTTGATTGAAATGACTAAAGTGATGTTACTGTTTTTATCGTGTGCTTGCTGAGTCTCCGGACTCACCCTTGCTTTGTCGTTGTTTTTAGGTGAAGGATGACGACATGCATGGAATGGGATAGCACTTTTGGCACTGTACAGATGAAATAACAGTTTAGAAGTATATTGAGCTTGTATGGTGAATCTAGGGTTTAGTTTGCTAGCAATGGAACCCTAAGCTTGTTTATGTTATGGTTGTGCAATATAAAGTAGTTGGCTTTGCAATTATCTGAAATTTAGCTGTCATTTGCCTCCTGTGGGTATTAAAACAAAATCGAGGTGCTGCTAAAAGTTGAATAGCAACACTTTTGAATTGGTAAGTGGATGGTGGTAGCATCTTGGGCCCTGTGGAGGGCCGGGGTGTTACAGGTTTCTCCGGAAATTACGGGTGGTGATGTTCTTGTGATGAATATGTATTGCATAGGATTCCTGTATGTGTCAAAATTTGGGCATACAAATTAGATATCAAGATGGTGATGAGGCTGTATTATTCTCTTTCGATATATACGTACAGATAATCTTCGCCTCTGACAAGTGTACAAATATAGTGTCTTCCTTGCAAATTCTAAGCAGCGTTGTGGAAACGGTTGATGGGGTAACATTAGCCGTCAGTAATCTCACCGTATAAGATTTCTGATGATCTGACGTGAACAAGAGAGAACGAGGGGAGAGAGAAAAAAAGCCATCTGGCATGCAATAGACAGTCTATATGGCTATGTACAATAATTTGATGTCAGCCGTCTATAAATCATGCCACGTAAAACAAGAGACAATATGGAGGAGAGAAAGAGAACACAGAGAATTAGGCTGTCTCTTATGCAGTAGTCGAGTGTAACATGATAAATAAGACATATCGTGCCATAGAGAAATTATCTATAGAGATATACAAAAAGACAACCTATTGTATGAGCTGTCTTTAGTGTCATCTATAGATAATATAGATGATATTATAGATAGCAGTTGTCTATACCATTGTACATATCCTAAGACTTTCTATATATGGTTTTTTTTTGTTGTATCAATGCGGTTTGTAGAAATTGTAGAGTCAACTTAGAGATAACATATTATATGAATTGTTTTTAGTTTTGTCTATAGATAACATAAAGAGTACTACAACCAACAGCCGTATGTATAATTGTACATGTTCTAATCATCCATATGACGTATTTTTTTCGGTTACTTTGATCATGCAATGACCGTATTCCATTTTTCACAACATCGATTCTGAGCCGTAAGGTGATAGTCAAAAGTTGTGAAATGAACAGTATTCGTTACATCTCTCCAGCCACTTCTTCCTTCTGTATCATGACAAAATGTATATAGTAGATTCTCCTAATGGTCCCCGACAAACAAACAAAATTCGGCGAAAACGATTGCGAATTCTGTCATCCATTCTCATGGCTTTTTGTCGCCCTTGGATTCTCTACCCTTTTGTCATGTTATAAGCTCTAGCCAACTTCTAATTATGCTAGCTCTTTTCATGTGATAGAGTCAGTTTACAATAGCCTAACCTAATCGAAATAAATCAAATAGTTGATGTAATATGAATCTAATAAAACTTTCAGGCAGAGGTTTGAGACGTCAATGCCAAACAGTTCGGTAGAGCTGGCAAGCATTTCCTCCCAACATGTGTACATCATAATGGTTTCTTAAAATAAAAACCAGGGGACTTACGAATATGAAAGACCATGTACTAAGTCTGATATATGTTTGTGATGAACAATTGTCACTTTGGTTAAGTTGAATCTGAATTTTAAAATAGTTTCAGAAAATTCAGATATAATATCGGTGTTCCCGGTCGAACTGCTGGGAGGTAGCAGTCGGACCAACCAGTGAATGGCGTCTGACCGGGGATCCGGTGTGACTGGATTTTTGGAGCGGTTAAACCGGGGAAGCAGTATGACCGATTTCTAGTTGGCAGTTTGTTTTTTCTAAAGAGCATGTTTTGGTATTGGTCAGGTGTGGTCGGACCAACCATGGTTGGTGATTGGGATGGGTTGAGTTGGTCAGCATGGCTGGCATTAAAAATACGAACACACCAGGTGGCCAGTCAGATCAATCAATAGTTGGAGGTTTGACTTGGGCGGTCTGACTGGCCTGAGGAGAGCGGTCAGATTGGTGGTTGCGACCAAAGATCAAGGTAAGTAAAGTTGAGTTGGTTTGAGGTTGGTTCATGATTTGAAAGCCATGAGGGTTTGTGTTGTATTGCATTATGTATTATTTTGACTAACGTGAGTTAATTACATAGAATTTGTGCTCGATATGGTTGCTTAATTTTTGAGTGTGCAAGTGGCTTAGAGGACGTAGTGGACAACGACAATAGACCAAGACTAGACAGAAAGCTAAGATCCAAGTAGTCATGTAAGTCCAGGCGAAACTGTGTGACTCAAGTAGGAAGTATGGAGAAGATAAGGATCGTGAAGATGTGAGTTAATGCATGTGATGTGCTGAATGATGAGATCGATGCACATAGAGACAGTTCGAAAGAGTCCAAATGCATAAAAATGTGACGAATAGTCATTAGACACTACGGGCTGCTTGTCATAAGCATTGAAAGATGTTTTGAGGTGAAGATGAAGACAAAGTCAAGAGAATATGCTCGGAAGCTTCTTCGAGGGTATTTTGATAGTTAGCCAAATATCGGTTGGTGCTTTGATCAAAAGCGTGCGCGAAGAGGCACAAAAGAGAAGTGGTTTAGGTCAAAGAGAGCTAGAATTGACAAATGGATCAATCGCTAAATAGCTAGCGGGTTGAGCCTTATAAATGCTTTAAGAAGCATGCGTAAATATGTAAAACCCATATTAGTGGGGTTGATATTTTTTCTGGTAAGCTTAATAGGTTGAATCCATTAGAATTGTGCTGGTTATTTAGAAGGAATGAAAGGAGCTGGTAGATTCAAGGATTGTAGTTTTAGTTTTTGCTCTATCACCTTGTCTCCTTACATATTTTTGAGAGAGGAAATGGTGGTGCTTTAGCTGTATATTGTAATCATCGATGAGTATGTAAACTTCATCCTCTACTGAAAATAGATCAAAATTTTGTCTCAATCATATTCTTACTTAAGTTCTTACTAGGCTCTGCTTGTCTTGAGTTAAATTTGTGATTTTGGGTTTGTGAGAGTTCTAGCTCAATATGTTGCTTAAATTACCTTGTTAGGACATATGAGAATATATCTGAAAGATCTCATATCTTAGATTCTCATGAGCAAGAAGTAATTTGAGATTTAGAATTTTTGGTGTTATTGTGATCTAGATTCGATTACCTTCAATTTGGTAAACTTGAGCTTAAGAAACTTATGATTCTTGATTAGTTTAGATTTCTATTGGCCTGAGCAAGTCTTATGCAAAATTTGGATATATTTCGATGAGAATTATGCAAGTTCTTGATATTTGAGTTATTATCCATTTTTTTGGTATGAGAGCATGGGACAGGTTGGATCAGCCCTAGAGCTGTTGTCAGACTAGCCTGCCGGTGTGACTGATTATAGGCTGGTGTTCAGACCGGTCAGCGGTCTAACTGGCCCTGTGCAGGAGGCTATTAATCTTGTTGGCTCTTATATCTACGTTTGGTTTGCACAGCCTTGTTTATATGTAAACCTTTGGGAAAAAACATTTCGGGAATTATTCATCCTCTTTGATTGTCAGTATGAATCCTACATAATAGAACTATTGAACACAAACATCACTTTCAGTATTTCATTTACCGTTTTAATGCGATAATGCTTAAAACAAAAGGGAGGTTCTGAAAAAAAAAACAAAAAAGGGAGGTAACAAAATTTCATAGTATTTAAATATTCGCTCCACGTATTTAACCGACAAAAAGGGCTCTTCTTAAAAAGACAAATGGCACAAGCCCCCCCACCCTCTGAGGAGTAAAAGCGGAGGAACAAACAAAGACAGTATACTCTAGCTCTGTAGCCATGAACAATACGAGTCTGAAGGTTCTTTCCCGAAATCTCTTCGCGGACGTGTATTCGTATTCGACATGTTATGTCGCCGCTTGATTTCTGATCGGACGGTCAAATACACGAAAACAACATGCCCATATCTGTAGATCCAAACGCTTACGAGTGACCCTGTGGGAGATCCAGAGATTTGATGTATACAAATTGTGCTTGTCCGGCGGGGGCAATCGAAACACTGTACATGCATCTCCTGCTACCGTTTGTCAGCTACCACACAGAGAGATCTAGCCGCAGAGCGCAGTGCAGGACAGGCATGCATGCATGCATGCATGCGCGCACGGTCCCAGCGAGGCGCAGGATTGTGGCGTGTCGTCGCGTGAGCGGCTGTACTAGGCTCGCTTCGCGAGGTCTGCCGTCGTGCGAGTTTGATCTCTAATCGGTTCTAGTGCTACATGAGTCACTGGACAATTATAAAATTGATCCTGCAACTTTTGTTTAAGTTCTAATTTGTGTTTGAGAACACAGTGGTGAGTCACTGATGTGCGTCCTCCATCGTTGTAATTAAAAAAACCCGAGCGGTTGTACTGTGCGTACCATTATGCGCCATACGTGTGTGTATGCGCTTCTCAAAAGTCAAGCAGTCTTGACTCATCTGCGTAACCTGCGTGCCTGCTTGGCTGCTTGTGCTGGCTGCTGCTGCTGCTGCATCGCATTGCATGCCATCTTTTCATACCGACTGATGAACTGCACCGTCAATAAATCGTTTGGTTTGGTCGTGTCATGGCACATCGATCATTCATATGCAATTATGCATGTGTTATATGTGCAGGCTATAGACCTCTAGGCTCAGCGACGCTACATCCATGAATCTCCCATGGTTGCTCTACCTTCAGGATGGATGGCACCGCACAAGTACACGTTCTGAATTTTGCATCATCCTCCTTGTGATCATTCCGTTATTGTTGTTACACACTCTCCCGGCCTCTCCATCTGATTTTGGCCGATCTGTGTCACTGACACGTAGGATCAACACATTACGTTCATGGTATGATGATTGTAAGGGACAGACGTATTGAAAACTAGGACAACCTGAATTTTAAAAATAATTTGAATTTCATCGAATCTTTGATTTCACGTAAATCCTTACGCAATTCCACATCTTCTTTACTCCTTGGCGCCTTCCCTCATTGGTCCTACCCCTCCTCAGTCCACTTGTGCCAAGCCCCGGTTGTCGTCACTATTCACCGTTCGACAAATATCGGAGGACGATGTATTGTCGTGATTTTTGCTACCGCCTCTCTCGATCATCGGCCAATCATCGTAGCAACCTGGTCAGTCGATCGTACCATATTTTCTTGAGCCTCGACACCTCATTAATTTCCCTTGGCTTGCGCAAAAGCTCATGGGCTGGACTTTGCCACCGCCTCACTGCTTCCACTCACGGTGACCACCCCAAGCCGCAATATTTGACCACCGCTCCTAACGCTTTTAGCCTCCGTACGCACCCGTCATCTCTCTTGAACAAGCACCGTGGCCACCTCGCCTCCCACCGCTCACTGTCTCACCGACCTCTCTACTCTCACTCTCTCACAGCCGATTTGACATTCTCTTTAGCTTTTGACCGCCGCAATGTCGTGCTCGAGGAAGCACCAAATATCTGCACCACCAGCCGTGTTGCGCCCTCCTGTGCCTTCCCGACCCCTGCCATATGCCGCTGCTGCCATGACCCATGTCCTGTGCCAAACCACCTTTCTCATACTATTTAAACCCTGAACCCCTCCATTCGAAAGGACCGGTACCTGAGGTGAGACACCCACCCTTAATTGCTCCGGCGACCAAAGCTCCGGCGACGATTACCGGAAAACCCAAAGTAAGCCCCAAATTCAATTCTATTGATTTAGCCTATTACATTTCGATTGCCCTTGCCCGTAGCTTCCTCAAGCCCCGTGCAATACTCCCGAAGCAAGGCCCTACCTTCTCAAGCCCCCTAATGCGCTGGTGACTAGCACCACCACGCGGTCATGGGAGGCCACCGTGGGTAGCTCAACTCAACCATCCCTGACCTAAACCACCACACCCTTAAAATTCCCCTACTCCTAGAGATGCAGAATTGCAAATGCTATTGTCCTTTAACCTACCATTAACCCCTAAGCATTCAAAAGTCCCAAAGAGAGAATACCTCACCGTCGACGCTCGTTTAACTTCTAGCAGCTCTCGAGCCCAGAAATGGAATCCTCGTGGCCCAAGAACCCACCCATGGTCGTCAATTGTTGTTTTGACCATGGATTCTCTGATCGCTCCATTACTTGAACTCTCCGACCACCTTGTAATCGAGAGGAGCTTCGACATCTCCGTTTCGAGTCTTGAGCAAACACCACTTGTACACTGTTCAATGCTCTTAAGCCACTCGAACGACGTCCGATACTCTTAAACCGCTCGAACATCATCGGATCTTTTAAGTCACTCGGACGCCACCCAATCTCCGCAGCCACTCGAACACCGTTCGATACTCTTAAACCACTCGAACATCGTCCGATCTTTTAAGTCACTCGGACGCCACCCAATCTCCGTAGCCACTCGAACGTTGTCCGATCTTTGTAGCAACTCATTCACCGTCTGATCTTCGCCGACTTCACACTCGAAGTCGAACCTCAACTGTCCACCCGACTTCATAGTCGTACTCAAGACCACCCAGTACTCGTAACTCCTCTGTTCTCCAAGTACGCAGGGACAACCCGATAAGGACTAAATTCGCCGTGAAGAGTAAAACCCACGATGAATTGTACCAGACATGTTACTGTTCACTGAACCCTAAAATACATATATACATCTATTTCGAGCCCATCTACCCCTTTCTTAACTTCGTTTTCCCATACCAGTCCTCCTGTAATCCCTAAACATATTTTATTTGGTTTTACTTCTTTCTTTTCTTTCTTTTTATTCCTAACTCAATCCTTCGAGCACGGAATTGATTTATTTCTTTTGCTTTGCGTTGGCACACAATGTCATAAACCAACCAGCCCAGGAAGGAAAGCTCAAGTTCAAACTCAAGTATCAAAAGAATACAAAATCGTATAATACATTGATCTGTAAGGCAAGTCACATATTTTTAATCATATTGAACCTATATTCCTTTAATTATTTATTTATCAGTATTTTCATTATGTTATTTATGCGTTGTTATTTCTTGTATAATAAATGTTTAGAATAACATGATACTAGTTATGTCCTCTCACATGAAAAAGCCTTATTTTATTTGATGGCCGTATTCACCTTGACAAACCCTAGTAATAATAAATTATTATAAAATATACCATGGTAGTTTAGAAAATTCAACTGCTTTACATTAGTAGTAATAGTGCCACAGTATACTGGGTTATTTATTTGTGAATGGTTACCTGGTTGATGAAAAGTGAAGACTAGAACCTTATGCTAAGTAAAGAACGTAGTAATCGCTCAACCATAAGCGTTGACTTGTCAAATCTAATTTAGTAGCTACTCAAATCAATTAAATATCTACTATAAGGATACAATATACTGTTCCAGAAAAGGGAACAACAGACGTGAGAATATGGTATGGAAATAGTAAAACCATACTTTCACAACGGTAGACTCCGTCCTGTCAGGCCGCCATATTCTGTGACAGGGGTACCTAGTCTATCGGGTAGAGGCCACATAAAGAGATGAGCAGTGAAGTAACATTGTTTTCTTAACTCCGTAATGAGGGTTGAGAAATCTTGTGGGTAAAGCTGGGCAACCCTGCATAGACATTTATAAATGATACTTGAATACGCTGTGCTTCCGGTAAAAGAAGCTGTGTTTAATGGGTGATTCCAACACGAGACATAAGTAGATTTGGAAATGATTTGAAAATATTGCAGTTTGGTAATCAAGATGTTGAAACCCTAAATTCCTTAAGAATTATATGATTTGTTATTGTCGTAGGGGTGGCCCCCACCTAAACCCAGCAGGCCTGATAGGAAATTATAAGGCCCAGAATAGGCCATGTGTAATGACATAACTGCCCCCAGAGGGGATAACCAGATGTAAGGGTGTAGCTGTAAAAGCACCCCTCATGTGTATATATATATGAGTAAGCCATGGGAAGGACCCAGGCCATTACACTTATCTTCATCACTCTCCACTACCATCTCTCTCTCTGTTTGGTCTGTAGCCACAACAGTTGGCGCTGTCCGTGGGGAGGACAGGACAAGCCTGAAGACCGAAGAAGAAGGATGGCACCGAAAAAAGCTTCGTCAGCGGCGGCGAAGGGAAAGAAGGCGGCCGGGCCGGAGCATCGTATGAGTACCAGGGCTTCGGCATCGGCAGCGGCGGGCGCAAGTGGCGACGCAGTCGCGGTGGCCGAAGACATCGATGTTCGCGCGGTGACGACCAACCTCGTCACTGGCACCGCGACAACCAACCTCGTCACCGACGCTGCGAGGACGGACCCCGCGGTCGAGGACGCCGATGCGGGTGCGGCGACAACCGACCCCGCCGACGCAACCACAGCCGGCCTCGTCGCCCCCACTACAACCCTCGCCGGTGGCGCAGACCGGGCGGTTTGAGGTAGCCACGACGGAGCGACCGGCAGCTCGGGACCTCGCGACGCGGTCGTCCCCGCGCCGATTCGCCCGTCGGCAGTACCGGCGACCCCGCCTGCACCGGCGATGGAAAGTGCCCTGCTGGCGGCTCTCAACGCGTTCCAGCGGGAGCTCGGGGACCTTCGCGGAGCCGTCAGAGATATACAAGAGGCTCGGAGTCAGCAGGCCGCGCCAGTAGTCGCACCCGAGCCCACGCCAGCGAAGGCGGACAGCCGCGAAGCCCCCACGTCTAGCCGCGTCCCGCTAAGGCGCGTAGATCCGGAATCCCCGCTTTCGGCGGGGCTGCAGCAGGCGGCGTGGCCCGAAGACTTCAAGTTCCCTAGCATCACCAACCCGTACAAAGGCGACACGGATCCTCGCGAGTTCGTACGCATGTACGAAATCGCGATCCAGGCTGCGGGCGGAGACGACACCACGAAGGCGAAGGGACTCCCCCTCGCACTGCATGGAGTGGCGCTCTCTTGGTTTTTCACCATAGAGCCGGGCTCCATCTACGCGTGGGAGCAACTTCGCGACCGCATTTATAGCAACTTCCAAGGACACTATGTCGAGCGAATCACTGCGGACCAACTATTCGCTGTGAAGCAACGACCCTCGGAGACGCTCCGGGGCTATTTCAAGCGCTTTGCCAAGATTCCATGCCAGGTAAACAATATTAATGAAACCACAGTCGTCAATGCAGCCATACAGGGCCTTTGCCCGGGCCCGATGGCCGAGTACAACGCGCGGAGGCCAATCAAGACAATCGCCAAGCTCTTCGACAAAATGGACGAGTATGCGCGGGCGGAGGAGGATGCGCGAGGACGCAGCATTACCGCCCTCGGCCTCGCCCGGGAGGAGCGCCCCTCGCGCGAAATCAGGGCGGGTGGTACCTCCTCGAAGCCGGGCCGCAGTCGAGAGTCCCGAGGAGGCCCTCCCCGAGGCAGTGAGGCCGGGGTACAGGAAGGCTCCTCAAGGAGCAGGCCTAAACCCCGGCGCCGCCAGCGCCGGTCGCAGGCGGCCCATCATGTCCTCGACACCGAGAGCGCCCACCAAGGACCTGACCCCACCTCACGGAGGGGAGATCGGGGATCGGAAGGCGGACTTGATTATGGCGGCCAACCCCACGCAGAGCAAGAGCTCCTGCACTATGGCAAGTGGTGCGAGGTACACGGCTACGGCGACCATTACACAAGGGCATGCACCGCGGTGATGGAGCTGCGGAGGGTGACGGCCGTATCTCGGGCTCCGCCTCCTCGGCCCCCCACCGGAGCCAACGTGGGGCACCCGAAGGATAGCCCCACACGAGCCACCGCACTGGAGGGCGTGCAGCATCGCACCGTCAGCGTCATCACCGGAGGTTCCTCTTCAAAAGCCCCCGGGGAGCGGCCGCAACTGTGGATGCTGCCCCGCAACATCACCTTCGACTTGAATGACGCCAGGGGCGTGGAGTACCCTCACCAAGACCCTCTAGTCATCCAGGCCCACATTGCGTGCTGTGACGTCAGGCGCGTCCTTGTCGACGGGGGAAGCTCCGCGAACATCTTGTTCGCAGAGGCCCTCGACCGCATGGCGATCCCCCGAAGCCGGCTAGAGCAGCCAGGAGCTCCACTTCAAGGCTTCGGGGGTCAACCGCTGCAGGCCTTGGGGCACGTGTCCCTTCCGGTCACCTTCCGTCAGGAGGGCAACAAAGGTAACATCCGGACCGAGCATGTCACCTTCGATGTTGTAGATATCCCGCACCCCTACAACGCCATACTGGGGCGACCCGCCATCAACTCTTTCGAGGCAATCCCGCACCACGCGTTGTTGTGTGTCAAGCTCCCGGGCCCAGAGGGTGTTATCACCGTCTTCGGCGACCAGGACCTGGCCAGACGAGCCGAAGGCGGCAGCCGTGTTCCGCATCGCCCGGTGCATAACCTCTCTGGCGCGCTCGGTGACGGGCCCTCCGCCCCCGGGTGGACGCCCAAGCCTCGGCCCGAAGGCGGAGTCAAGAAGGTACCGCTCCAGGCGGAGGGGCAGTTTGTATCCATTGGCGAGGGGCTCCCACCGGGGGTCGAACGGGATCTGCTCCGGGTGCTTCAGAACAACGTGGACATCTTCGCATGGTCCCCGGAGGACATCAAGGGCGTAGACCGAGCACTAATCGAGCATCGCTTAGCGGTCCGCCCCGACGCCAAGCCGGTCAAGCAAAGGCTTCGGCGTATGTCGATGGATCGGAAGCAAGCGGCCAAAGCAGAGGTGGCGAAGCTTCTTCGCGCTGGGGTCATCCGCGAGGTCCACCATCCAGAGTGGCTCGCTAACCCGGTACTAGTCAAAAAGGCTAGCGGGGCCTGGCGCATGTGCATCGACTTCACGGCACTCAACAAGGCGTGCCCGAAGGATAATTACCCTTTGCCGCGCATCGACCAGCTGGTCGACACCACTGCTGGGTGCGAACTCATGAGTTTCCTGGACGCCTATTCCGGCTACCACCAGGTATACATGGCCGAAGACGACGAGGAGAAGACCAGTTTCATTACACCACTTGGGACGTTCTGCTTCGTCAGAATGCCCTTCGGCTTGAAGAACGCGGGCGCTACCTTCACCCGCCTCGTCGCCATTGCCCTGGCCGCCCAGCTTGGGAGGAACGTCGAAGCCTATGTCGATGATGTGGTGGTCAAAACTCGGCAGCTTGCTCTGCACGGCCGGGACCTCCAGGAGACCTTCGACAACCTCCGGAAGGCGGGCATCAAGCTCAACCCCGACAAATGTGTCTTCGGGGTGCAGGCGGGCAAACTCCTAGGTTTCCTCGTGTCCGGGCAGGGCATCCAGGCGAACCCCGACAAAGTAGACGCCATCCTGGGTATGGAGCCGCCCAAGACAACGAGGGAGGTCCAGAGGCTGGCAGGCCGCATGGCAGCATTAAGCCGCTTCCTGTCCAGGGCAGCGGAGCGGGGCCTGCCGTTTTTCAAGACACTCCGCGGGTGCGATGGATTTCGTTGGGACAGAGACTGCGCGAAGGCCTTCAACGAGCTCAAGCAGCACCTGGCAAGACTCCCCACTCTGGTCGCCCCAGCACCAGAGGCTCCCCTCCTGCTATATCTGGCCGCGTCAGCCACCGCGGTCAGCGCCGTCCTCGTCTTAGAGGAAGGCGCCATGCAGCGGCCCGTCTATTTTGTCTCCGAAGCCCTCCAAGGTGCCAAGACAAGATACACGGAGCTTGAGAAGCTCGCCTACGCGCTCGTCATGGCCTCCAGGAAGCTTCGGCATTATTTTCTGGCCCACCCGATCACAGTACCTTCCTCATTCCCCCTGGCAGAGATGCTACACAACAAGGAGTCCACAGGGCGCATCGGCAAATGGGCTGCCGAGCTCGCTCCCTTCTCCTTGACGTATGCTTCGCGAACGGCAATCAAATCCCAAGTCCTGGCGGATTTTCTCGCCGAATGGACCCCGCCGGCTCAGCCCGTCCAGACGCACGATGATCCCGTCTGGACGCTTACAATCGACGGAGCTTACAGTGTCGCCGGTGCGAGCGTAGGGGCGGTGATCGTCACGCCCGACGGACAGCGTTTGCTGTACTCAGCGCGTCTTGCCTTCCCTGCCACCAACAACACAGCTGAATACGAGGCACTGCTCTTTGGCTTGGCGAAGCTCAAGGCAATCGGCGCGAGACGGGTGTTGGTCCGCACCGACTCGCGCTTGGTGGCTGGCCATGTGGACAAGTCATATCAAGCCAAGGACCCTGAGTTGGCCAAGTACCTCGCGGCGGTGAGGGCGAGGGAAAGGCACTTTTTGGGTGTCACCGTCAAGGCCATTCCCCGTGCGGAGAATGAGCAAGCCGACGCCCTCGCTAAGGCGGCCAGCCAGCAACTGCCCCCCCCCGAGGGGGCGTTCTACGAGATGTTAGCAAAGGCGGCCATCGCGCAGGACAACCGGGACGCGGCACTCGTCCACCGCATTGATCGCCTAGGAGATTGGCGAGAGCCCATCTTTAATTTCTTGCAAGGCATCACCGAGCCGGAGGACCCTGCCGAGCTGCGACGCTTGCAGCACCGTGCACGGTCCTTCCAGGTGTTCGAAGGGATACTCTACAAGAGGGGGTTTGCGCACCGCTCCTGCGCTGCCTCTCGACTGAGGGGGGAAGGGAGCTCTTGTCGGAGATCCACGCGGGCGTATGCGGATCCCACCTGGCACCAAGGTCATTAGTCGGCAAGGCATTCAGGCAAGGCTTCTACTGGCCGACTGCCATCACCGACGCCCAGGACCTCGTCCGTCGGTGCCAAGGGTGCCAGTGGATGGCGCGCATCATCCGCAGGCCCCCGACGAGCCTCAACCCCATTCCCCCGGTGTGGCCACTGGCACGCTGGGGTCTCGATATAGTAGGGCCACTTGCTCGAGCTCCAGGGGACCTCCGGTTCGTGGTAGTCGCGCTGGAGTACTTCTCCAGATGGCCGGAAGCGATCGCTCTGGCCAAAGTAACTTCTGCGGCCATACAGCGCTTCCTATGGCAAAACATCATATGTCGCTTCGGTGTGCCCCGGGAGCTCACGGTCGACAATGGCCTGCAGTTCGACGCCACCCTCTTCAAGGATTATTGTGACAGCATGGGCATCACCCTCCGATTCGCCTCGGTAGGGCACCCCCAGTCCAACGGGGCGGTCGAACGGGCGAATGGCGCCATCTCTGCCGCCATCAAAAAACGCCTGGTTGGATTGCCGAAGGGCAAGTGGCCAAGCGAGCTTCACAGCGTTCTATGGTCGCTTCGCACAACGGTAACGCGCCCGACGGGATTCACGCCGTTCAAGCTCCTTTTCGGTGATGAAGCGGTGACGCCCGAGGAAATCAAGGCCGGCTCGCGGAGGGTCCTCGTCCAAGCACCTGAAGAGGAGCGCCGTGTGTCCTTGGACCTCCTCGACGGGATACGAGCAGACGCAGCCCACCATGTCGAGAAGTACGCGCGGCAGACAATGCGTACCCGGGACCGCTCTATATGCCCGCGGGGGTTCAAGCCTGGGGATCTCGTCCTCCGAGTGGCGCTCCAGGCGGAGACCGTTGGCAAGCTGGAGTCCAAGTGGGAAGGCCCGTACATCGTGACGGAGGCACTGCCGAAGGGGGCGTATCGCCCCGCCACGCTCGAAGGACAAGCCTTCCGGCATACATGGAACGTGGACAGGTTGCGGCGGTACTACGCCTAGGAGCAGGACAGCAGGTGTAGAGCCACCAGCCATTTGTTATGCGATGCTCGCCCGCGCAAACGGGAGTTCAATAAAGGTTGCTGTTCCCAGAGCATCCCCTGTCCGCGCTAAGCAGAACAAAGTCCACGGACTTTAAATAAGACGTAGCGTCGAGGTCCGCCTCCGCACGCGAGAGTCTGCGGACTATAAATAAGACGTAGCGTCGAGGTCCGCCTCCGCACGCGAGAGTCTGCGGACTATAAATAAGACGTAGCGTCGAGCCTAGCTCCGCACACACCAGTCCACGGACTTTAAATAAGACGTAGCGTCGAGATCCGCCTCCGCACGCGAGAGTCTGCGGACTATAAATAAGACGTAGCGTCGAGCCTAGCTCCGCACGCACCAGTCCACGGACTTTAAATAAGACGTAGCGTCGAGGTTCGCCTCCGCACGCGCGAGTCTCCGGACTATAAAGAAGACGTAGCGTCGAGCCTAGCTCCGCACGCACTAGTCCACGGACTTTAAATGAGACGTAGCGTCGAGGTCCGCCTCCGCACGCGAGAGTCTGCGGACTATAAATAAGACGTAGCGTCGAGCCTAGCTCCGCACGCACCAGTCCACGGACTTTAAATAAGACGTAGCGTCGAGGTCCGCCTCCGCACGCGAGAGTCTGCGGACTATAAATAAGACGTAGCGTCGAGCCTAGCTCCGCACGCACCAGTCCACGGACTTTAAATAAGACGTAGCGTCGAGGTCCGCCTCCGCACGCGAGAGTCTACGGACTATAAATAAGACGTAGCGTCGAGCCTAGCTCTGCACGCACCAGTCCACGGACTTTAAATAAGACGTAGCGTTGAGGTCCGCCTCCGCACGCACTCTACGGAGTATAAATAAGACGCAGCGGGGGGACGCCTCCGCGCGCACTCTCCGGACTATAAAGAAGACGTAGCGTCGAGCCTAGCTCCGCACGCACTAGTCCACGGACTTTAAATAAGACGTAGCGTCGAGGTTCGCCTCCGCACGCGCGAGTCTCCGGACTATAAAGAAGATGTAGCGTCGAGCCTAGCTCCGCACGCACTAGTCCACGGACTTTAAATAAGACGTAGCGTCGAGGTTCGCCTCCGCACGCGCGAGTCTCTGGACTATAAAGAAGACGTAGCGTCGAGCCTAGCTCCGCACGCACTAGTCCACGGACTTTAAATAAGACGTAGCGTCGAGGTTCGCCTCCGCACGCGTGAGTCTCCGGACTATAAAGAAGACGTAGCGTCGAGCCTAGCTCCGCACGCACTAGTCCACGGACTTTAAATAAGACGTAGCGTCGAGGTTCGCCTCCGCACGCGCGAGTCTCCGGACTATAAAGAAGACGTAGCGTCGAGCCTAGCTCCGCACGCACTAGTCCACGGACTTTAAATAAGACGTAGCGTCGAGGTTCGCCTCCGCACGCGCAGGGGCGGAGCCAGGATCCAGACAAAGGGGGGGCCGACCCGCCAAGGCGCCGGCGTCATAGGTCCTGGGCGCCGTGTGTCGGCAAAATTAGACATACACATATATAATTAAACATACGCATATATATTGTCATATAAATTCAATCATAACACATATGACAAAATAATATAGCATACATCTAGCATACTGAAAAGACTCTCTCAGTGGTCGCTGTTGATACTGGAAGAGTTATGACTAATCTTAGCAATCTATCGACCATTGGATAAATAGAATTTTTACCTAATCTCACTAGTCCCTTTGTTAGATCAGCAAGTGATGGCAATGTACTTAGCTCTAGATGGTTGCATACATCAAGTTGAAAATGTGGTAGTTGACACTCCAATTGAGCTTGATCTTGACTTGAAAAATCAGCGGGATAGTACTTTTCCACCAGAGTACTTATCTTTGAAATGTCAAAGCCATCTTTTCTTGGATCTAGTGAGGTACAAAGTGATAGAAGCTCTGTTGCTTGAGAACTGAATCGATCTTCTAACTCAATCAATTGTTGGTCGACCGCAACATTAAACACATCTATTTTATAATGGTGAAGAGTGGTGGTATTATCATTTTTGTTCCGAGATTTGGTCACATCCACATACCTACAAATTGCGACATGTAGTTAAACAAGTTAGATATGTACCATAAGAATAAAAAAAATATGTATTTGTGCTCATATTAAAAAAACTGAAGGTAAGATAATAACTTACTTGCGATTTAAATCCGAAATCTCAATCTCGTGCTTGTCACAAAAGGCTTTCACCTCCTCAAGAAGTGGTTCCCAGCCATCATTTCTCAAGTCACTAAGCAATGATTTTGTGTTAGAAATGCAGGGGCCTAATTGACTAATTGACTATGATGAAGGGTGATTAAGGGGTCCTATTAATGTATTTGGTGGACCATTGGGGGGCCAGGCCCTTGCCCGCCCCCCCTTGTCTCCGTCCCTGCGCACGCGCGAGTCTCCGGACTATAAAGGAAGTCGTAGCGTCGAGATTCGCCTCCGCACGCGCCACTCCATGAAGTATAAACAAGATACGCAGACCTGCCCTCCGCGTTCGGCGGCAGGTAACACCAAGCATATGGTTCCACTTGGTTCCATTATAAAAGCAAAGGGGTTACATGGTTACAAGCGTAACAGCCAGCACATCATCCCCCTGCCCTACCCGACCAGCCGCTCAGCCTTGGCGCGGTGCGGACGAGCCCGCGCCGTCGTCGCCGCGGCGCTGAAGGACCCCTTCAAGCCACTGGAGGAGGTCCCCCTCCCCATGCAACGTCTGCTGCACGGCGACCCTCGCGGCACCTTCCCCGAAGCGGCCCCAGATCCGTTGGTGGAAGTTCTGCAGGCTAGGCCCGATGGAGCGGATGGCATCCGACATAACCTCTGGGCGGTCGGGAGGATCCAGTTGAGGATTCGCTAGCTCATGGGCGCCAGCCTCCGCTGCCACCCGTTCGAAGCGTACGGGACGGAGCGCGCGCGTCTACTTCGACTTGGGCGCCAGCCTCCGCTGCCACCCGTTCGAAGGGTAGGGGACGGAGCGCGCGCGTCTACTTCGACTAGGCGCCAGCTTCGCTGCCACCCGTTCGAGGGGTAGGGGACGGAGCGCGCGCGCGTCTACTTCGACTTGGGCGCCAGCCTCCGCTGCCACCCGTTCGAAGGGTAGGGGATGGAGCGCGCGCGTCTACTTCGACTTGGGCGCCAGCCTCCGCTGCCACCCGTTCGAGGGGTAGGGGACGGAGCGCGCGCCTCTACTTCGACTTGGGCGCCAGTCTCCGCTGCCACCCGTTCGAGGGGTAGGGGACGGAGCGCGCGCGCGTCTACTTCGACTTGGGCGCCAGCCTCCGCTGCCACCCGTTTGAAGGGTAGGGGACGGAGCGCGCGCGTCTACTTCGACTTAGGCGCCAGCCTCCGCCGCCACCCATTCGAAGGGTAGGGGACGGAGCGCGCGCGCCTGCTTCGACTCAGGCGCCAGCCTCCGCTCCCACCATCCCAGACTTCAGCCTCCCCAACCACAAGCTTGGAGGAATTCACAGGCCGCAGGGGACGGAGGGGGCCAAAGGACTCGGCAACATGGCTTCGGCCCTGTGAAGCCCTTCACCATGAGAGGCTCCTGTCGTAGGGGTGGCCCCCACCTAAACCCAGCAGGCCTGATAGGAAATTATAAGGCCCAGAATAGGCCATGTGTAATGACATAACTGCCCCAGAGGGGATAACCAGATGTAAGGGTGTAGCTGTAAAAGCACCCCTCATGTGTGTATATATATGAGTAAGCCATGGGAAGGACCCAGGCCATTACACTTATCTTCATCACTCTCCACTACCATCTCTCTCTCTGTTTGGTCTGTAGCCACAACAGTTATCTTGTTTTAAATTCAAAAATGTTTATGATTTGTTATCTTGTTTTAAATCCAAAAATGTTTACAAATAAAATTGCATCCACATAAAATATTAAAACATATATGTCCCATCTCTTGGAAATCTTGGCATGTAGTTAAATAGCATCTTCCTATGTGACTTGTTGAGTATAGTTGGTTGTACTCAGTCTTGCTTCATTTTTACAAAAACAGAGATTAGAAGAAGAAAAGACATTTTAAGATTTCATGTTAAGCTTACGACCGCACTCAAGCGTTTCCGTGGGAGTTTTCTTCGGATCTTCTGATTATAAGTTAAGTTTTGGTTTTGGATACTTGTTAAACTACTAAAGTAGATCGTTAGATCTATATTTTAATTAAATTAACTATTTTAAATATTTATGAACAGATATGATATTTTTCTGTTTGCAATAGAACTTTTAAGCTGTTATAAGACGTACAACGATCTTATTCCATAAACGAGCGTTACAAAAATAAGTACGTACGTGTATATGTGATAGTCCGTAATATGAGCCCCGAGAAGCACGTACGAGCTTGCAGTTCATCGGCACGGAAGGGCAACACGACTACACGCCCCCGGCCAGGCCGGACAAAGTTTACTACTACTTGCTGCTGCGTACCGCCTCCCTTTCTTGCTCTCCTTCAATTTTTGTCTGTCACGCACTGATGATTCACTGCACATCTTTACCATCGAGCAAAGCAGGCTGCTACGCTCTGATCCACTTATGTTTAACAGCCCTGAATCAGATCACAATTGTGAATACCATACAAGCGTGCAATATTAAGAATATGAGTATAAACAATTATCATTCTCTCACAGTCTCTTTGAACATTTTAGAATTATCTGATCTTTGCTCTATAATATAGTATTAAGGCTGTAAAAAAGCTTGAAGCTCACGAACTATTCAAATTCGGTTTATTTTAGGCTTGATTTGAGATTGATTCGAACTTTAAACGAGTCGAACTCGAGCTTGATCTTGAGCTTGCGAGCTTTACCGAGCCGATCTCGAATAGTTCGCGAGTCTCGATTCAAGCTTAAATAGTGATACATATTAACTTTAAACCAGCTTACTCGAGCCGAACTCGAGTTCGAGCTTTTCTTATTATTAAAAATTAGTGTATGTTTGAATTATTTTTACTGTTATCGAGTTTACTAGAGCCGAACTCGAACTCAAAATTTTCTTATTATTGAAAAATAGTGCATAATAAATTATTTTAATCGTTGTCGAGCTTCAACGAGCCGAGCTCGAACCTACTCGAGTTTAGGTCGAGCCGAGCTCGAGTCTAAGTCTAGACTCGGACCCAACTCAAACTCGACTTGAATTTCTACCGAACTCAAATCTAAAGGACCCAAACTCGTTCAAACTCGACTTATTTACCGTCCTATATATATAGTACTAAATAATAACTTACCTTCTAACTCTTTCGTACGCATCTTAGCTTTCCATGAGTTGTTTGTGTCCTGAGTTCTCTTGCTTCAAAATAAAGTAGTGTTGCTTCAAAATAAAGTAGGAGTCCTGAAGCTCCGAAGAGAAGCAAGAATCTTACTCCACCAGCTGCTGTAGCACCATTAATGCGATCCAGTCATCACCTGACAACTGCAAGAATCTCAAAATCGATCGATTGACGCTTACTAGCACCTAGCTCTCGTGCATGCTCCGTCGTTTTACGCCATCATTTCAACATTTGTAAGTAAGTAGAGTTTTGGGTATTTTTGGTCCAGCACAATATAATAATATCATAAATAGCTTTAAGATGTATGTAATGTTATTTTTGGCCTCTTCTCTGAGCATGAGACTCTGATCGGCTGACGTATACGCAATCCCGTGCCCTGGCATCATAGCATCCGAGTCATGTGGTTCGGGAGCGCACGATTCCGGTAATTGGTCAAAAGGATACCGTGGTCGAATACGACAGTGGTCGAACAGGTAGTGGTTTAACATGGGTGTTGTCGAAAGCGGCGGTGGTTGAAAGCGGTTGTGGTCGAAAGCGGCTGTGGTTGAAAGCGGCTGTGGTCGAAAGTGGTTGTGGTCGAAAGCGGAGGTGGCCGAACATGGATGTAGTTGAAAGCGGCGGTAGTCAAAACCGGAGGTGGTCAAAAGCGCTAGCGGTCGAAAGCCGAGGTTATCGAGGGAGGCAATGGTCGGAGGTGAATGTAGTCGAACAACTATGGTTGGAGCGGCTGCAGTTGATGCGGGGTATCATGCGCTCCCGGTCCACATGACTCGGGTGCTGGGGCGCGGGACGACGTACGCGTTGGCCGGTCGGAGTCCCGCGCTCGGGGAGGAGCCAGAAATGGCATTGCATACACCAAGAGGCTACTTCTGGTATTGCTATGCTGCACAGGGCCAAAAATGGCCAGGATTCAAGTAAGTACAAGGATGACGTGAGACTATCCAAAGTTACTTATAATAAATCATCGTTATTTTAGAGAAGAGCAATTTTAGATTTTATAAATTTGTAGTTTTCCAGAGTGGATTATCAGGCTAACCGGTTTGACCGACCACCATCAATAGTCAGACTGGTCAGGACAAACGGTCTTACTTGGTAGGGCTAGGTGCTTCGGCTAATTTTGGATTATTTGGGAAATTGAGTTGTGATGTGTTTTAGTTTGACCTAGGTCAGTACATATGTATTGTATAATGCATGTTTCAGCTAACGTAGGTTAAGTTGTGAAGACTTGTGCCTGAAAACAAAATTTTGGTCTTTCAATGTGTAGAGTTGTTTGGAGTCAACCATGCTTTAGCGAGGATCGAGGCTATGCTCGTAGACGAGTTGAGGCCCAGAACAATCAAGGATACTGAGTGAGATGGCTGAGGTCAAGCATGGCACGAGAAAGTGAAAAATATTAAAGGACAGTTCTAGCGATGGGTTGCACCATGTGGTTTAATCGGTCTAAGTGAGACGTCGTCCGGCGGAACCATAATTGAAGAGACTTGTTGACACGTGGTAAGCCAGTGATGCATCTATACGTGGTAAGCACAACAATTGCTTGCAAGGAAAGATGAAAATCGAGTCAAAAAAAGTGTATTTTGGTAAGTTGAACAAAATACCGAAAACTATTTGGATCAAAACCACAACGCTTGAGCTGCACTTGGGAGAGCGATTTAGGTCAAGCAGAAGTTGAGAAGATCAAGTTGGATCAAAAACTAAGAACTTAACGGATTCATACTTATTTGCTTTAAAAAGCATGTGTAACTGTAGTGTGTGAATAAAATCTGTGTTTGTGGGGTTATCGAGTTTCCCATTTATGCTAAGTGGATAGTATCCATTAGGATTAGATTGGGTTGGTTGCTGTTGTGGTTACAGACCAAACATAGAGAGAGTGTAGTAGTGGAGAGTTGAGTAAATGAATGGCTTCTTGCCCCTCTCTTCGTGGCCTATGCCACATATGTATATTCACATGGGGAGTGCTTGTACAGTTGTACCCTTACACATGAGTGTTCCCCTCGGGGGCTCTTATGTCATTACACATGTCCTATTTCGGGCCTAACAGGCCTACTGGGCCTAGGTGGGGGCCACCCCTACAACAGGAGCCTCTCATGGTGACGGACTTCACGGGCCGAAGCCATGCCGCTGAGTCCTTTGGCCCCCTCCGTCCCATCGGCCTGTGATGCCTGATGACTTGGATAGTTCGCACGTCCGCCCGTGCTTGCGCGAGGGCTGTCTTTGGGTCCTGAAGCTGGCGCGGCCTCGAGGCCGAAGGCATCGGGAAGGCCGAGGTCATGCTCTTGCGAGGGCTGTTGCCCGTACCCTGGGGCGGTCGCGGCTTCGAGGCCGAAGGCACTGGGTAGGCCGAGGGCTTCGACCGGTCCGGGGTCCGGGCGTGCCCTACCTCGCGCTCCGGATATTTATGGGCGAAGCCGAACTTGGTCGGCTGCCCTTGGCAGCCGAGTCTCGGGTAATGCTCCGCGCGATATGGCGCCAGCGCGGGGAGATGGTTGCTTGGTCCGGGAGTGCGCTTTAATGACGCCTGGAATCACGCCGGCCTCTGTCAGTGGTAGGCTGGCACGGCTGCTCCGCCTGCCCTGCACTGGATGTGGGCACGTGGCCGGCTGTAATTGGAGCGTCATGGGATGCCAGCGTTCCCACGACCACGGCCGTTCGCCTCTTCCCCAGGAAAGGTGGCCACGCGGCAGGAGTGTATCAGCGCATTGGGCGCTGAGCGGCCACCTACCGCCACCTGCCGTGGTTGCCAGCGGTTGCACTGCCCGATCGTGGGTAGCCGAACCGCTGTAATTCTGTCGTGCGATCTTCTGCCTGCAAGGGAGACGGGGGCTTTATAAACCGCCCCTGTGGGCATGTAGTCGTTCCCCTTGGCTGCTTGATCGCTTGTGCGTTCCTTCCTATTCTTCTTACGCCTCCTGCTGCTATTCTCGCCTCCGCGCCTGCCCGCCGCCGTGAAAGAGAGGGATGGCTGCGCGTGACGACCTCCCAGCTAACATGGGTGCCGCCCTTGACGACCCTTCGCGTCGCCTTAGCGAGAGTGCCTCGTCGAGCCAGCGCTGCCTGACGCCGCCGCCGGCGGAGTACCGCCTGGTTCCGCGCGACAAAAAGCAAACTACCCACCGCTGGGACGTCGTGAAAAGGTCCAAGGGTCGCTGCTCCCGTGTGCTGGGGCAGAGCCGCGTCACGGAGGAGACTCTCTGAACCCTCCTCCAGGAGAAGAAGCTGGAGGAGCGTGCCGGGGCTCGCCTGCCCGGGGCTGACGAAACGGAGCCGAACCCGGGAGAGTCGGAGGCGATCGTCTTCGTGGCCTTCTTCGACGCCGGTCTCCGAATTCCCGCGACACACTTTGTTCGTGAAGTGCTGCGAGCGTATGGGTTGGAGCTGGCGCAGTTGACTCCGACCGCGGTCGTTCGGTTGGCCATCTTTACTTGGGCGATGCGGACGGAGGGTACCCGTCCCCGCGCCGAGTTGTTCGCCATCCTGCACGACGCACGGTGCCAACCGAGGAGAGTAGAGGGGGGGCTTACTCGAACTTCGGCAGCATGGACTTCGTGCTAAGGCCGGAGTGCTCGCACCTGTTTCCCGCGTTGGCTACGCGGGAGAAGTGGGAGTCCGGCTGGACACGGTGGTGGTTCTACTACACCGTGACGAGCACGAGCGGCCTCCGGAGCCGTGGAGGGCCGATATGCTTCGACCGCTGTCCGAAAGTGACGCCTCGGCCCGGTTCAACATGCGTGACCTCGCCGAGGAGTTCACCATGTACGGGATATCCCCGCTTTCTTGTAACTGGAAGTACGAGCGGCGAGGGCCCGACTGGAAGGACGGCATCCACCCCGGGGGTGTCTTCGCTTCATAAGCCCTCCGCGCCCTGTAAGTATCCCTGCGATATGCCAAGTACCACATGGGTGGTTGCGAACCCTTAGGTATGATATTCCGCTTGTGCATGCAGTACGCCGGTTAGAAGATGCGGAGCGCGCAGTGGCTGCGATGCTTGGGCCGTACACGGCGGAGGAGCACAAGGCCCGTGAGTCCGCGACTTCCTTGGCGAAGCAGGGGCGGATTAATCGGGTGTGCGAGGTTTTGGAAATCCCCATTCCGGAGCGCCCAGTGCCTGCGGAATCGCCGAGCGGTGCGACGGTGGTGGCGCCATCCTCTCGGTGCGGGGTCCAGTCGGAGGTCATCGCCCTCAGTTCGCCGAACGTGCCGCCGGTCAAGAATGTGAGGATGGGGGGCGAGACGAGCGCTGGGCTCGGATCGACCGGTTCGGGGGGCCGCGTAACCCCCGACGAGGCCGTATATGGTGGCAAGGCGACGAGCGTGCGCCTCGCCATTCTTGAAGATGACGCCTCGTCACCTCCGTCGGCAACCGCAGCGTTGTCGCTGACGACAGCTTCCGCGGCTGCCCAGGTAGCCACGGAGGCTTCACCTACGACTCCGAAGGCAAAACGGCCTCGGGTGCAGTCGCCGCCATCTTCTAGGGGCTGGTTCAGCGTGGCGGGTCCAGTGACTGCGGCCCTGACAGCTAGCGGGGATGCTCCTGGAGCCGGGAGGGTTGTCGCTCCTCAGGCCAGCGAGGCGCCCATGACCCAGGTGGAGGCCGCGGTAGAGGGCACTGGAGGTAGGCGTAGTTCGTTTTCGTCGCTCGACTTCGAGAAACTCTCCCCGATTTGCTCGCTTATTCCGTCGACGCCAGGCGAGACAGGGTCTCCCAAACGAGGGCAAGAATCGAGCAATGGGGGGCCCCGCGATGTCGCCGGCCTGATTGAGCCAGGGACTGTGTGTGCCCCAACTGCTGCGGAAGGCGTTGGGGCGGGGGCTCTAGGGCCTGACGTCTCTGACTTCGTACCTCGGTGGGAGACGCTTCGCGCCTGGAACGAGGTGACAGAGTATGCTGGCGCCCGCCTAGATCGACAGGCGCTGCACTCCTGCGGGGGCGACCTTTTGGCGCTCGCGCTGGGTGCCTCGGAGATGAGGGTAATGGTCTCCGTTCTCGCTGCATATCCCTTGCTTAGCTGATAGGTAACCTTTGTTGTTACACTCGTGTAGAAGCTTGCAATTGGCAAAGCCCTCGAAGAGACTCGCGCGCGCGAGCGAAGGGCACTGGAGGACCAGCTGCGCGTCGCGGACGACGCCAACGCCACCAAGGACGAACTCATTCGGGTGCTGATGGCGGAGCGGGATGAGGCTATTGACGACACGCAGCTGATTGGCACGAACACGAAGAACGCGGCAGTGGCCGCACGATGCGCGATGGAGGAGGCCCAGCGCGTTGCGACGGAGGAGCAGACCGCCCTGCTTCAGCGAATCTCCGCGCTAGAGGTGGAAAAGGAACAGCTTACTGCCTCCGTTGCGGAGAAGACGCTATCATGGGACAACGCGTGCACCTCCGCGTGGAATGCGATGGAGTAATTGGAGCAGGCCCTCCGGGGGCTTTGCGTGCACGTGGAGGACGCCACTCATGGCCGCCAAGACCTGATGGAGACGCTTGGGCGAATCGAAGAGGGCTCGAGCGTCGCCCTCCCCGGCGCCAAGGCTTTCGGCAGCCACTGCGGCTACATGAGTGCTGGGCTTGCCCTCGCCTTGCTGCACGCCGGTGGGTGCGAGCATGTCAATGAGTTGGCGAACCCTCGGCTCGACTTGCCTACCCAGCCCGGGGTGATATCTGATGCCGTTCGTGCCGCCAAGCCCGCGACCCGAAACTTCCATGACCGAATTTGGAATTATGTCGGGGAGGGTGCCGCCGCGGTTGCTTTACGGCGGACGCTGCGGAACGAGGGCGACGTGCTTCGCTGGCTCGAAGAGGTCCCTCGGCGCAGCGGAGGCGATGCGGGCACTCGTCGCGGCGAAGATGGCGCAAACTCATAGGAATAGTTCCAGGTTTTGGTGCGTTCCGCATCATGCGTGTCTGCTTCTGTAATGTAACTGACTTGCTCGGGCCAAGCAACAATTCTCCCGTGCACTTGTTGTTATGTAATATGCTGTGAGCTGGGGGGTCGTGTAAAGCGCGGGTATCGTGTCACCCCTCGTTCGGGTACCAGCAAACGGGCTTGGGAACACTTTGCGCCTCGGACCCCCGGCTAGTCGAGGTAGACGCGCGAGCGCTCCGTCCCCTACCCTTCGAAATGGTGGCAGCGGAGCTGACGCCTAGTCGAGGTAGACGCGCGAGCGCTCTGTCCCCTACCCTTCGAAGTGGTGGCAGCGGTGCTGACGCCTAGTCGAGGTAGACGCTCGAGCGCTCCGTCCCCTACCCTTCGAAGTGGTGGCAACGGAGCTGACGCCTAGTCGAGGCAGACGTGCGAGCGCTCCGTCCCCTACCCTTCGAAGTGGTGACAGCGGAGCTCACGCCTAGTCGAGGTAGACGCGCGAGCGCTCCGTCCCCTACCCTTCGAAGTGGTGGCAGCGGAGCTGGCGCCTAGTCGAGGCATGCATGGGAACCTCGACCACGCCCCTTGTTTTTATGCTCCAGGGAGGGCGCGCAAGGGGCGCGCCTAGCGTGCTTGGGAGTATCCAAGCCGCGGTTGTACACCGTAAAGTGCGCGGAGATAGCGTCCGCGTTGGTTTTTTTTATACTCCGGATAGTGCGTGGGGTCGACATCCACGTCTTATTTATACTCCGAAGAGTACGCACTGGGGCAACGCCCATGCGTGCACGAGGTTCACGTCTTGTTTATACTCCGTAGAGTGCGCAGGGATAGCATCCGCGTCTTCTTTATACTCCGGAGGAGTGCGTGGGATCGACATCCACGTCTTGTTTATACTCCGAAGAGTAGGCACTGGGGCAACGCCCATGCGTGCGCGGGGTTCGCGTCTTGTTTATACTCCGTAGAGTGCGCAGGGATAGCATCCGCGTCTTCTTTATACTCCGTAGAGTGCGTGCAGAGGCGGACCTCGACGTTACGTCTTATTTAGAGTCCGTAGACTGCGCGCGGAGGCGAGCCTCCGCGCGTTGCGGGCGGTGAAACTGCGTGCGGAGGCGGACCTCGACGCTACGTCTTCTTTATACTCCGTAGAGTGCTTGCGGAGGCGGACCTCGACGCTACGTCTTATTTAGAGTCCGTAGACTGCGCGCGGAGGCGAGCCTCCGCGCGTTGCGGGCGGTGAAACTGCATGCGGAGGCAGACCTCGATGCTACGTCTTATTTATACTCCGTAGAGTGCGTGCGGAGGCGGACCTCGACGCTACGTCTTATTTAGAGTCCGTAGACTGCGCGCGGAGGCGAGCCTTTGCGCGTTGCGGGCGGTGAAATTGCGTGCGGAGGCGGACCTCGACGCTACGTCTTATTTATACTCCGTAGAGTGCGTGCGGAGGCGGACCTCGACGCTACTTCTTATTTAGAGTCTGTGGACTGCGCGCGGAGGCGTCCCCCCACGCGTCTTTATTTATGCTCATGCATAGTGCACACGAAGGTGACCCTTCGCGCGCTTTTAGTATGAAAACGGGAGAATTTGCATGAACGATGCACTTTATTAAATTTCCGTTTGCGCGAGTGAGCGGTTACAAGGGTTAAGGCACTAACCGTTAGCCGCTTATGGCCGCCGAAGCCGTGGAAGGCCCTTGCCCTTGTGTGCTTGACTTAGGCGTAATACCGCCGTAGCCTGTCCGCATTCCAAGTGTGGCGGAGCGTGTGCCCTTCCAAGGTGGCTAAGCGATACGCTCCCTTCTGCAGGGCCTCCGCGACAATGTACGGGCCTTCCCACTTGGACTCGAGCTTGCCTACTGTCTCCGCGTGGAGTGCCATCTTAAGGACGAGGTCTCCCGGTCTGAATTCGCGCGGGTACAGCGAGCGATTGCGACCACGCACCATCTGTCGCGTGTATTTTATGACATGCTGTGTTGCGCTTGCCCGGTCTCCGTCAAGGAGATCCACGGACAATTGGCGTTCCTCGTCTGGTGCTTGGACGAGGACCCGCCGCGAGCCAGCCTTTATTTCTTCAGGTGTGACTGCCTCATCCCCGAAGAGGAGCTTGAAAGAAGTGAACCCCGTTGGGCGTGTGACCGTTGTGCGAAGGGACCAGAGGACGTTGTGGATCTCGCCCGGCCACTTCCCCTTTGGTAACCCGACGAGACGCTTCTTGATTGCGGCGGAGATGGCGCCGTTTGCCCGCTCCACCGCCCTGTTGGACTGTGGGTGTCCAACCGAGGCGAACTGGACGGTGATGCCCATGTTGCCGCAGAATTCTTTGAATGTGGCTGCATCGAACTGCAGCCCGTTGTCGACGGTGATCTCCTTGGGCACGCCGAATCGACATATGATGTTCTGCCAGAGGAAGCGCTGCAGAGCTGCCGAGGTAATCTTGGCCAGAACTACCACCTCCGGCCACTTGAAGAAGTACTCCAGAGCAACCGCGACGAATCGCAGATCTCCTGGGCCCTGGGAAGTGGTCCCACGACATCGATGCCCCACCTCGCCAGCGGCCATACTGGGGGTATGGGATGGAGGCTTGTCGGGGGCCTGTGGATAGCCCTTCCCATCCATTGGCAACCTTGACAGCGGCGCACGAGATCCTGGGCATCCGCGACAGCTGTTGGCCAATAAAAACCCTGTCTGAATGCCTTGCCCACCAGGGACCTTGGTTGGAGGTGCGAGCCGCAGAGACCCGCATGTATTTCCGCAAAAAGGCGCTTTCTGTCTTCGCGCGGGAGGCACCGCGGGAGCGGTGCGCAGACCCCCTTCTTGTAAAGCGCCCCGTCAAGCACCTGGAAGGACCTAGCGCGGTGTTGCAAACGCCGAAGCTCGGAGGGGTCATCCGGTTCCGCGATGCCTTGCAGAAAAGCGAGAAGGGGCTCCCGCCAGTCACCCTGCTGGGTGATCTGGTGAACGAGGGCCGCATCCCGATTATCCTGTGCTGTGGCCGCCGCTGGCTGGGTTTCGTAAAATGCCCCTTCAGGAATTGGGAGCTGCTGACTGGCAGCCTTGGCCAGGACGTCAGCCTGTTCGTTGTCCGTTCGAGGGATGGCCTTCACCGTGACACCCAAAAAGTGTCGCTCCTTCGCTCGTACGGCTGCTAGGTACTTGGCTAGCTCTGGGTCCTTGGCTTGGTATGACTTGTCCACATGGCCCGCCTCTAACCGGGAATCAGTGCGGACGAGGACTCGCCTTGCTCCTATCGCTTTGAGCTTCCCGAGGCCGAAGAGTAACGCCTCGAATTCGGCCGTGTTGTTTGTAGTCGGAAACGCTAGGCGCGCCGAGTATAACAGGCGCTGCCCCTCTAGGGTGGTGATAACGGCGCCCACTCCTGCGCCCGCAACACCGTACGCTCCGTCGGTGTTAAGTGTCCACACCGGGTCTTCGACCTGGAGGGCGGGCTGAGCTGGGGGGGTCCATTCCACGAGGAAGTCCGCCAGAAACTTGAGACTTGATCGCCGTTCGAGAGGCGTATGTTAGGGAGAACGGGGCCAGTTTCGCCGCCCATTTACCAATTCGCCCCGTGGACTCCTTGTTGTGCAGCATCTCTGCCAGAGGGAACGATGATGGCACCGTTATCGGGTGCGCCAGGAAGTAATGCCGGAGTTTTCTTGAGGCCATGACCAGCGCGTATGCAAGCTTCTCGAGCTCGGTATATCGCGTCTTGGCGCCCTGGAAGGCTTCGAAGACGAAGTACGCTGGCCGCTGGAGCGCGCCCTCCTCCAGGACGAGGACGGCGCTGACCGCCGTTGCCGAGGCAGCGAGGTAGAGTAGGAGGGGAGCCTCTGGTGCTGGGGCCACCAGAGTGGGAAGGGTTGCGAGGTGTTTCTTGAGGTCGTCGAAGGCCTTTGCGCAGTCGTCGTCCCAATGAAATCCGTCGCAACCGCGGAGGGTCTTGAAAAATGGTAAGCCCCTCTCCGCCGCTCTGGAGAGGAAACGACTCAAGGCCGCCATGCGGCCTGCCAGCCTCTGGACCTCCCGCGTTGTCTTGGGAGGTTCCATGCCTAGGATAGCGTCAACCTTGTCGGGGTTCGCTTGGATGCCTCGCCCAGATACGAGGAAGCCCAGTAGCTTGCCCGCCTGTACACCAAAGACACATTTGTCCGGGTTGAGCTTGATGCTCGCCTTCCGGAGGTTATCAAAAGTCTCCTGAAGGTCCCGGCCGTGGGAGGCGAGCTGGCGGGTTTTTACTACCACGTCGTCTACGTAGGCCTCCACATTTCGCCCTAGCTGGACGGCCAGGGCCAGCGCGACGAGGCGGGTGAAAGTTGTGCCCGCGTTCGTCAAGCCGAATGGCATCCTTACGAAGCAGAAGGTCCCCACCAACGTAATGAAGCTGGTTTTCTCCTCGTCGTCCTTGGCCATGTAGACCTGGTGGTAGCTGGAGTAGGCATCCAAGAAGCTCATGAGCTCGCATCCGGCGGTTGCATCGACCAGTTGATCTATGCGCGGTAAAGGGTATTCGTCCTTCGGGCATGCCTTGTTGAGGGCTGTGAAGTCGATGCACATGCGCCAGGCGCCGCTGGCCTTCTTAACCAACACCGGGTTGGCGAGCCAATCCGGATGTTGAACTTCGTGGATAACTCCTGCTCGAAGGAGCTTCGCCACCTCCACCTTGGCTGCCTACTGCCGGTCCATGGACATACGGCGAAGTTTCTGCTTGACGGGCTTGGCGTCAGGGCGGATCGCGAGGTTATGTTCGATGAGGGCGCGGTCCACTCCTTTGATATCTTTCGGGGACCATGCGAAGACGCCTATGTTGGCCTGGAGGACTCGGAGCAAGTCTTGCTCTACCTCCGGAGGGAGGTCTTCGCCTATGGATACGAACTGCCCCTTCGCTTGGAGCGGCACCCTCTTCACCCCGCCCTCCGGGTGGGGCTTAGGTGTCCAACCCGGAGCGGATGGCGTATCCGCCTGGTATTTGTCGATGAGGGCGTGCACCTTGCGGTGCAAGCGTCCAGCTTTGGTTTTGATGCTCCGAGCCATATCCTGATCGCCGAAGATGGTGATAACGCCCCGCCGTCCTGGGAGCTTCATGCATAGGAATGCGTAGTGTGGGACGGCTTCGAAGGAGTTGATGGCGAGCCGGCCCAGTATGGCATTGTACGGATATGAGACATCCACGACGTCGAAGACGACATCTTCGGTCCTGGCGTTGTAGGCCTGGCGTAAGGAGACTTGGAGGCGAACCTGACCCAGAGCCTTCAGAGGCTGCCCTCCGAGGCCCTGAAGGGGGGCTTCCGAAGCTTTTAATAGACTCCGAGGTATTCCCATACGATCGAGGGCCTCCGCGAATAAAATGTTGGTGGAGCTCCCTCCGTCAATGAGGATGCGCCTGACGTCGCAACCTGCAATTTCGGCCTGGATGACCAAGGGATCTTGATGGGGGAATTCTACACCCTGGGCATCAGCTGATGTGAAGGTGATGCTGCAAGGGGACGCCCGCCGAGGTAGTTGTGCCGAGGAAGTGCTCGACGAAGAGCCTCCATTGATGACATTAATGCCACGACATTGGGTCTCTCCGGGGGACCCAGCACGGGAGGGGCCGCCTTGCCTATGCTGTACGCGGGCTGTTACGGGGGTCAATGTCTTCGAAGCCCGTACATGGGCCACCGCCTGCCGTAACGCCGCAACTTCGGTGCATGCCCGCGTGAAATGACCCCCGTAGCCGTGTACCTCGCACCATCTACTGCATTCTAGGATTTCCTGCTCCGCGCGCGGCTTGGCATCGTCGCCTCCTTCGCGTCCCCCTGTAACGCGCGAGGTTGACACGGCCCCCCAGGGAATGCCCTGCGCAGCCAAGATATGGCGGGCATTTTGGGGTCTCCGCTGGTTACGCTGGGGCTTACGCCTGTCGCCTGGTGAGGTTTGGTGCACCCCATCGTCGACGGGCTCAGAGTGTCACCTGAGGACACTTGCTTGTGGTCCGTCCTCAGGTTGTTTCTTGCGCTGCTTCTTTGTGACAAGCCCTCCGCTTGCCCGGCGTCGGAGCCGTTGCCGCTGCGCCTCTGTACGTCCTCTTCGGCTCGGGCGTACGCTTCCACTTTGTCGAAGAGCTCTGCCTCCGACTTGAGTGGCTTCCGCGCGTTATATTCAGCGAGTGGTCCCGGGCGGAGACCTTGTGTTGCTACGTTGATGACGGTTGTTTCGTTGACGTCCTTGACCTGGCAGCGCACTTTCGCGAAGCGCTTGAAGTAATCCCGGAGCCTTTCGTCGGGTTTTTGCTTGACTGCGAAGAGCTGGTCCGCATCGACACGCTCGACGTAGTTTCCCTGGAAGCTGCTGCAGAGTTGGCCGCGGATCTGTGCCCACGCGTGGATGGACTGTGGTGCAATGGAGAAGAACCAGGACAGCGCCACGCCTTGTAACGCGAGAGGGAGTCCCCTTGCCTTCGTGGTGTCGTCTCCGCCAGCGGCTTTGATAGCGGTCTCGTACATGCGCACGAAGCCTCGCGGGTTGGAGTCGCCCGTGTAGGCTTCGATGACGCTCGGGAACTTGAAGCCCTCGGGCCAAGCCGCGTCCTGCAGGCTCGCGGAGAGCGGGGACTCTGGATCTATTCGCCGCGATGGGACGCGACTAGACGTAGGGGGTTCGGACGTCATCGCCGGGGAGGGGGGTTGGCTCCGAGCCTCTTGCATGTCCCGCACAGCTCCGCGGAGGTCTGCTAACTCCCGCTGGGACGCGCTAAGGGCCGCCAGCAGGGCGGCCTCCACTGCAGGCGTGGCTGGAGCCATCGGTGCGCTTGGCGGCGCGACCAGTACGGCGGTGGTCACGGCCTGCGCGCCCAGGTTACCCGCCGCATTGTCACGGGGGGCCCTGGAGCCGGCGACGCGGTTTGCGTCGCCGCTGGGGCCGTTCACCGCTTCTACGCTGGGGGAAAAACGGATGCGCCTGCGTTGCCATCTCCGGGGTTGGTCGTCGGGGTGGTGCTGGTGGGGTTGGTCGTCGCGTCGGTGGCAGGGTCGAGCGTTGCGTCGGTGGCGGGGTTCGCTGTCGCACCTGCACCCCTGCTCGTACCTGCAGCTGCTAGAGCCGAAGCCCCAATGCTGACGCGAAACCTCGTCGCTTCCGCCTTCTTCTTCGCCGCCGACGGTGAAGCTTTCCTTGGTGCCATCCTCCTTCAGATCTGGAGGCTTGTTCCTGTCCTCCCCACGGATGGCACCAACTGTTGTGGTTACAGACCAAACAGAGAGAGAGTGTAGTAGTGGAGAGTTGAGTAAATGAATGGCTTCTTGCCCCTCTCTTCGTGGCCTATGCCACATATGTATATTCACATGGGGAGTGCTTGTATAGTTGTACCCTTACACATGAGTGTTCCCCTCGGGGGCTCTTATGTCATTACACATGTCCTATTTCGGGCCTAACAGGCCTACTGGGCCTAGGTGGGGGCCACCCCTACAACAGTTGCCATGGCAATTTAACGAGTTGGGATGGAAACTGCTAGTTAACCATTCAATTATCCAATCTTTGCTCGTTAAAGCCAAGTGTTCTAGGGTTATAATAAGAAAAGTGTGAGTGATGTGGTGTGCTCTATTGTCCTTCAATTGAAGTGGTTGTAAAAATTTTATCCTTAAGTAGCAATATATCAACTCTGTTCATCTCTCATAGATCCATCTTGTTTTAGTTGATTTGCTCTTGTTTTGGTTTGTTTTGGTGTTCCCTCTTCCTTTTTTGATCTTGTTGGCTGCGAAGGACGAGTAAGTGATACATGTATATCTTGAAAATCAATCACCATCTATCTAGACATCAAGTTTGGCAAGTTCTTAAAGTTGTCCGGTTTGTTTGGATTTGGCTTCTTCCAGTGATTTCTTGATCCGAGTGTTTTTGTCTCTAATCCTTGGATGTTCTTATTTACTGTGATATGTGGGAATGTATCTAGATCTATCTCGGGCATCCTTCATCGATGAACAAGTTGTATTTTTTGTTTTTCTCTTTTACTGGGTTTTAGTGCAACCTTTTTTAAATAGAAAAATGTAACAACTTTGATAATGATTTTCTTGATTGCTGATTTGAATAGATTCGTGGCATTTTAGAGAAGATGCATGCCAAGTTTCAAATTATTTGGATCTACGAATCAAAAGGTTAAATAGATTATTTGATTTGAAGTAGTGCTGATTTTATTGTTCGCCGTTCTAACTGCAAATCGCAAGAGTTCTGACCAGTTTGGATAGAGGTTTGATCGGTTTTGGATAAGAGTTCTGACCAGTAGCACAATGAATTTTTGAAATTTTGGTCTCTTGATTTGCTGGCTTTTATATTCGCTTTTCATCCTAAATCTTCATAGTTCTGTAACTATCAGAGTGAGGATCGACGAATACTTATAGAAGAGTGGTCTAACTGGTAGTATAGTGAGTTTTTAAAATTTTGGTTTCGTAATCTGCTGATTTTTGTGTTAGCATTTTATCATAAATTTTTATAATTCAGTAGCCATCAAAGTAAAAGATAAATAAATACGTGAGAAAAGAATTGAAGTCACTGTTCTCCCTTTCCATTGCCATTCGGTCCTTACCAGTACATGAGCAACCCCTTACATGCCAGAGGCTGCATATAATTAATTTCTGACCGACGAGCGAATCCAAAAGCACTCGAATCCAAATGTACTCAACCAATGCAGATCGAGTGGCCGTCTGTCATCACAAGCAAAAGCTACCAAATCTCGAGAGAAAAAGTCTACCCATGTAGCGTCGCATCACACGGATCGACCCTCATCCTCGCCGTGTCTTTTCCTGAACTCGATCTGCCCACTGTGCTGCACTGCTGCTCGAATTGCTTGATTAGCTACGTTACTAATCCGTTTGGGCCCTAGTAATATCCTCACCAACCTCGCTAAACCTCCATGGTTCCATCCATATATCATGCACGATCCGTGCATGACAAATGCGTGCCTGTTCTCGGGTCATCGTTACTCGTGTTCTCACGATCCTTACCTGCTAATCGACCGACAGCTGCTAGCTTGAACGTTACTAGTTGTTGCGCGTGCATGTGTAGGGTAGTCACCAACTAATAATGCTGATCTAATGAGCTATTTAGTGAGTAAATTAATTGAAGCTGCTTTTATTTGAGTCATTGGCGTCTGTTCTTTAGGCTCGATTGAATTTTCCGTAGAAATCCTGTACGGCACTATTTCTACGAAGTTATGGACCAAACAACTCGGCCTGTAGTTGGCGCATTTGATGTATTTGGAGATTCGTGCACCGGCTCCTCTTCCCCCTGGACTCTTAGGGCCTGTTTGGAACAGAGGAATTTCACAGGAATTTTGCAGGAATTTTACAGGAAACAGTTCAATTCCCGCAGGAATCGGGAAAAATTCCCGCATTCCAAACAGGGCCTTAATGCTCCTCCTCTGTAGAATGCCACTCCTTTCTCCATATATTAAGATTAGGATTTTCTTTTAGTGGTCTTTGGGGTGTGCTAGGGTTAGAGGAGAGGTGTGGCGGTAAGATAAGAGATGCCGCGGAGGACCGCCAACACCGGCGAGGCCAGAGGAGGAGATCATGAGGGCCGATGAGTGTGAATATGGCTAGGGTTTTATTGGGAGTGGAGAGAGGACATGAGGTTAGCGGGAGAGGGAGATTTGTTGCTTCTAGATCCAAAGTTTAAAATTCAACTAGATTGTTGAGTATTATATAGATATTACCTGCACTTGTCCTATTTAGAATGTATGAATTTCATAGAAAATAACTCGGTCCTCGTAGAAACCAGGAAAAATTATCACGTTCCACATTATATTAGTATTTGCACTCTTTGCTTGTCCTGTGTCTCAAAGACTACTAACTGAAAAAGATCAGCCAGCTATATTGAGTAATTGCCCTGCTTGGTGTCATCTTTTCTTATTTAACCCATATCCTGTCGGTTCTATATAAAAGTTGTGTACCGCGTGAGAAAACCATGGCACATATCAGAACCTTTAAGATGTGTCAAGGATGTTTCCTAAAGCAACACCCATACGCGTTGCAAGTGCGAATAAAGCAACAAAAGCAAAATTCCGTCGTAGGTCTTTCCGTGTTCAATTGTATCAAAAGATTTTCAAATAATTGGATTGGTTCTTTTGGACTATAGTTTATGGTTATGGTTTATGATTTTTAATCTTAGTGTGAGTGCGAACGAATCGAAAGTCGATAAATCGCTTTTGAAAGACTATCCCGATAAGTCGTTTCGAAACGGCGGCGGAGAAGTTGTCTCAATTATTTATTCAGGGAAGTCATAAGCCATAAACCGAAATAAGGTAAAAAGAACAGGCTAAATCTCCAATGCATAAGGGCATCTGTAGTGTATATAACCCAAAGGGCCTTAAGGTGGGTCCCATCTAAACCTTAAGACCAACTCCATACACTACTACAGAAAGCCTCATAGTAGACGCCTCATCACAGACGGTTTTGTGAAACCGTCTCTGATGAACACTATTACAGACGGTTGTAATTAGGAGGCCGTCTGTGGTATTTGTGGCGGGAAAATGGATTATCACAGGCGGTTATTACCAAAGTATCACAGACGGTCTGTATTAAAAACCGTCTGTGATAAGCTAGTTTCACAGACGGTTTTTAACTAAAACTCGTCTGTGATAATGGCTAAGGCATTTATTGCGCTACTCAGACCGCATCTGTCTTCATTTCGATCCAGATCTAGCCACTGTTGCGCACTTTTTCACTCGGGAGGAAGCTAGGCGATTTCAGGCCAGTTAATTTGGTGGGAAGAGGCAGAGATTGAGCTTTGAATATTCAGTCTTTCCTGATTGTTCTAGATATGGTTAGTAATGTAAGTTATTTTTTTCTTTAATTGCATTACAATTTAGGTCTAAGTAATCCATTAGTGGTTATTGAAGATGGTTAATTTGCAAAATTGTTGGTTATATAATAGCTGTTGTGTTTGTAATATGAATTGAGCTAGCAAATTAAGTCTCAATATAATAAATGCGGCCGGTATATATGTAGTTATAATTAGTTAATCTAGATTTTAATACTAAGTTGTTATATATGTACGTAACGTAGGACCGAAACTGGATGTATGCCGCGAGCCGTGTGAGTGAAGAGTACATTAATGGCGTTTCTGCTTTTATAAGAGCCGCCGAGGAGGATATGTTGAATAAGGGGGTGGAATATATGTGTTGTCCATGCACTGACTGCGAGAATTTGAAGATGTTTAAGAACCGAGGGCAAATTGTAGCGCACTTGATTCGGAAGGGTTTCAAAAAGGATTATACGTGTTGGACCAGTCATAGCGAAGTGAATGATCATATGCCGCCGGATGACATCGTCGGTGAAGTGAATGATATGCCCCCGGATGACATTGCCGGCGAAGTGAATGATATGCCCCCGGATGACATCGCCGGTGAAGTGAATGACATGCCGCCGGTTGATGTCGATTGTGGCTCGGATTCGGATAGGTTGCACGATGATAATCTGGATCAAATGCTTCGCGATGTAGAAGAGAACTATGATGAGAGAGAGTATGTTAAATTCCGTGGCTTGATGGAGGACTCAGAGAAACCTTTGTACACGAGCTGCAAGTACACGAGGTTGTCGGCCGTGCTTGAACTGTTGAAATTGAAGACAAGCAACGGTTGGTCCGACAAGAGTTTCACGGCGCTGCTAGGTCTTTTAGCGGACATGCTTCCGGAGGGAAATGAGTTGCCTAAAACCACGTATAAAGCCAAGAAGGTTCTTTGTCCGTTGGGAATGGAAGTAGAAAGAATACATGCATGCCCGAACGACTGTATCCTCTACCGTAAAGAGTATGCAAACATGCATGTATGTCCGGTGTGCAACGCATCCCGATACAAACGTAACAATCAATCAGAAGATGGCGAGGGAACAGAGGCGAAGAAAGGACCTCCTGCTAAGGTGGCATGGTATTTTCCTATAATTCCCCGTTTGAAAAGGTTTTTTGCAAATCCAAAGGAGGCAAAACTGCTTCGTTGGCACTCGGAGGAGCGCAAGAAGGATGGAATGATAAGACACCTTGCTGATTCCGCGCAGTGGAGAAACATCGATAGGAGTTTTGCAGAGTTCGGTGCAGAACCAAAGAATATAAGGTTTGGACTGAGTACAGATGGAATGAATCCTTTCAGTAGCATGAGCAGCCGACACAGCACATGGCCCGTGACTCTCTGCATCTATAACTTTCCTCCTTGGTTGTGTATGAAGCGAAAGTACATTTTGCTGTCGATACTTATCCAAGGACCAAAACAACCTGGGAATGATATCGATGTGTTCCTAGCACCGTTGGTGGAAGATCTAAAAGTACTGTGGAACGAAGGGGTACAGGTATGGGATGCATACAAACGAGAGAACTTCACTCTGCGCTCCTTATTGTTCTGCACCATAAATGATTATCCTGCCCTTGGTAACCTATCAGGCCATAGTACAAAAGGTGCCAAAGCTTGTACTCATTGTTTAGATGGTACCGAGAGTGTGTGGCTGGTCATGACGAAACTAGTTACGTACGCATTGATCATGATGAAGGGCTAATTTTTAAAGGAAAATAAGCAAGTACAATAAGAATGTATATGTCAAAATGTGTGATGTAGTCAATTTTGAGATGTATATGTGAAAATGTGTGATGTAGTCAATTTTGAGATGTATATGTGAAAATGTGTGATGTAGTCAATTTTGAGATGTATATGTGAAAATGTGTGATGTAGTCAATTTTGAGATGTATATGTGAAAATATGTGATGTAGTCAATTTTGAGATGTATATGTGAAAATGTGTGATGTAGTCAATTTTGAGATGTATATGTGAAAATGTGTGATGTAGTCAATTTTCAGTTGTGTATGTGTGACAAAAATGAATGCAGATTGAGAAAATGTGTAAATGAATGCAGCTGGTAGGTAGTTGATCATGAATGCAGATGGTTGGCTGTTGATCATGAATGACTACTGTCGGGCATAGGCTTATCACGTACGGTTCTAAACTTGGAACCGTCTGTGATATTAATATCACAGACGGTTCTAAGTTTAGAACCGTCTGTGATAAGCCTACTATCTCAGACGGTTCTAAACGTAGAACTGTCTAAGATAGTATGCTTATTACAGACGGTTCTAAACTTAGAACCGTCTGTGATAGTCTTATCACAGACGGTTCCAAGTTTAGAACCGTCTGTAATAATCCGCTATATATACCCGTGTCTAGGGTTTTCCGTGTATTCTGCAGTTATTCTAATATCTAAATCCCGATCTGCCTCCCCCGAGCCCTCGCCGCCGCCTCCCTCGAGCCCTCGCCGGCCGCCTCACTCGAGCCCGTCGTCGCCGCCGCCTCCCCGAGCCCGTCGTCGCCGCCGCCTCCCCGAGCCCGGGGCCTCCTCCTCCTCCGTCGCCGCCGCCGCCTCCTCCTCCTGCGTCGCCGCCGCCTCCTCCTCCTCCTCCGTCGTCGTCGCCTCCTCCTCCGTCACCAAAACCCTAAGGTCATCAAATCCCTCCCCGAGCTTCATGCTTACTGTTAGGGTTTAGGGTTGATGCTTGATACTTCATACTGAGTGTTAGGGTTTAGGGCTTACTGTTATATGCTTACTGTTATGTATATGGTTAGTTGCTTACTGTTATATGCTTACTGTTATGTATATGGTTAGTTGCATTCATGTATATTCAAGTTTGTTAATCTTCCATATACTGAGATTGCCTGTGGGATTTACAGTTGCTCGATGATGATAAATTCATATACTGAGATTGGTTCATTCGGTCTTTGAGCTCTAATAGCTGTTATATACAATCTTCCATATACTGAGATTGCCTGTGGGATTTACAGTTATGGCATGTTATTAAATTGATCTGTTAGGATTTCATCTTGACAAGTTAAAAGTTAACTGCTATCTGAGTATATGCATGCTGAATATATCTTGATCTTGAGATTGTAGAGTTTGTATCTAGAGCTCAAAAGACTGAATTCATTATTTGGCATAACCAATCAAGGAAGAGTATATGATTTAGTAGCGGGACGGCCAAGATTAATCTTGTGCAACCCTACAATTTGAGAGCACATATTCATGTTGAGACTGTTATTGATTCTATTATTTGGTTTATAGTATTAGCAACTAAAGTAGGTGCTAAGATAGGCACATCACCCCCTCTTTATGTCCATATTACCCCCTCCCTTCTCCCCCTCCCCTCTACTCCTCTCTTCCAATTCAATATGATTACATTCTCATCTTATCTTAATAGACCCACAAAATGAGCAACATGTCACCCGCGCATTCTTCAGCATCATCGCCGGAGGCGTCCGCTCCAACATCAAGACGCCAAGGAAGAGGGCTATCAAAGAAGCCTCAGAGCCGACAGACCATCACAGCGGTAAACGCAGCTGGGGTCCCTATCCTTCCTAAGCAAGCGGTAAACGCATTCCGAACCATGGTCAGAATAGTTGCACGAGAACAAATTGAGATCACATACAATTCGTGGAAGAACGTGCCTGACACTCGGAAACGTGAGCTGTGGACCGAAATTTTGGCATCGTTCGAGTTCCCAGAAGAACACTTACACGCTGTGGAACGACAAACCTACCAAGCGGCGTGCAAAGCATGGAAGAACTTCAAGAGCACGCTTGTCAAGAAATACGTGGAGACGGACGAAACGTCTTTCACTAAATACCCATTCCTGGAACCACAATGGGAAGAGTTCAAGGCGATGAAAACGACCGAAGATTTCAAAAGTACAAGTGTGGCGCACAAGGCCCTCCAGGCAAAACACACGCACCCCCACAGACTTGGCACAGCTGGGTATGCGGGTAAAATCCCGCAATGGAGGTTGGAGGATGAGCTGGCAGCTGCAGAGGACATCGCCCCGCCGTTTTCCAATATCCCGGATGACCGCGCTCGAAATTGGCTTAGAGCAAGGTCATCTACAATGACATCGGGGGACGTCTCCTTTCGAAACCCTGCAGACCAGCAAGTGTCCCAGCGCCTGGTAGTATATCGATCGAACTACGTAGCTTGTAATTACTCCACAACTTCGTACGAATTGAAATGACATGTCGTGCTCTTACAGGAAGAGCTGAGTTTTCAATCTACCGAGGGATCATTCCAGGGAACAAGGGAGAATGATATGCTCTCCGTGGCCCTGGGAAACAAGGAGCACCCGGGCCGTACGAGAGGCCTTGGGCTTTACGTTCCATGGAAACATGGTTTCCAAGATGACTCCGACATGTATCGGCGCAGGAAGAGAAACAAAGGCGAGCGTAACGCGCAGCTACGAGAAGAGATCAAGGCATCTCTTAAAGAGAAGCTACTGGGTTCGATGGCTGATATAATCAGAGATGAGGTGCGAAAACAGACAGAAAGTCAGCAGGCCGCCACCGCCGCTGCTGCGCTAGCTAGCCCAAACAACCGTCCGAGTAGCTGCGCGTCCAATCCGACGCAAATCCAGTCCAAATTTCCTGTGGACGACATCCAGGTAATAATTATTACCTCTCGAATGCTTGCTCCATTGGTAGGCCTATTCGAGTAGCTAATTTTGTATCGTTATGTAGGAGCCTACGAATTGCAAGCTCCAAGTGAGATATGGCTCCGTTCCCTTGTACGCTGCTTGGGGCCAGGCATATTCGTCTGGTATCGGGGCCATGGTGCACGGTCAAGCTTTAGCGCCAGGCTTCGCAAAAGTTAATGTGGATGGTGTGCATGTCAATTTTGAGGTGGTCCCGCTACCGAAGCCCCCCAACGATGAGATCATGACTCTAGGACAGGCCATCGGAACATTCATCCAGTGGCCCAAAAGCGACATCTCCCTGGAGTCTTCTTCACCGGTGGCAGGACCAGAGCAACATGCACTGGTTCCATCTCCATTACAACACCAGTCGGTTCTACCACCGGATACTGCACCGGTGCTATCTCCACTGGTCATACTCTCGCCAGAGCAACTTGCACTGGTGCCATCTCCATTACAAGACCAGTCGGTTCCACCACCGGATACTGCACCGGTGCTATCTCCACGGGTCCTATTCTCGCCAGAGCAACTTGCACCGCTGCTGCCGACTGCCGTTAAGTCGGCCTATAGCCGAAGCAGCAAGGCCAGCAAGGGCAAAGCAAAGAAGACCAATGATGATATTGCGTACCTACCTTTGGCCCGCAAATTCGTACTTGGTCAGCCGTTGCTCAAGGAAAAATACCTCCGAAAGCTACCATATAGTTGCACGCAATTGCACATGTGGTATATTCAGCAGTCCAATAAGCTAGAGGCAGAACGGACTTCAAGTATCAGTGTCAAATTCACCGAAGAAGATTTACACCACAGTTTTCAAGAGTGTATGTTCGTGGTCGCCTTTGAGGATTTATTCAATCTGTTCACGTTCAACGCTCTTGACGTCTCAATCATTCGATGCTGGACGCTGTAAGTGTGTACAATCACAGTCTCCGTTAATGTCATACCGATAAATGCCATATCTAATTTTTTGCTTTCGTGTGTATATATATAGACACATGCTGATTAAAGCTAGATCATCCAACTTATCAGTTGGTTTCTTGGACCCACAATTGGTCGCCAAGGAAACCATCGACCAGGATACACCCCTCGTCGAGAGGTACATTGCAGCAGGACTGCTACGTTGCGTCAAGAAGGATTATGTACTTATTCCCTTCCTTCAAAACTTTCATTGGATTTTAGTAGTAATTGTACTAAAATGGAACAAGGTATATTACTTTGATTCCCTAAGTAAGAATAAAATGGACTTCACAGTTCTCAGCCAAGTAATCGATAGGTAAGCACATATTTCCCATACATATCTACATTGTACTTTCTTTCCTTCCGAATGATTAAGGTTAACTTTTTCGAATTACGTAGGGCGTTCGCCACCTACATTGAAAAGGGAGGTGACTCGAAGCGCGGGGCCAAATGCCTGCTGACACATGTTCGAGATTTTAAGGTATTCGCTATTTCACATTAATTAATCCTATGCAACAGTTGGTACTAATGCCTCTTGAACTAACACATTCCATTTTTTGCAGTGTCACCAGCAGGAGCCGGGCAACACATGTGGATACTACGTTTGCCAACATATGGAACTACTCCTCGATTCCTCGAGGCTCACCAATCGCAAGGTTTGTCACTCTTCCCATAATTACTTCATACTTAACACGTTACATATATACGCACATTGATATTCCTATCGACAGGCTGCGTCCATCCCGTCAACTGCATTGAAACAGCCTGTTCTTGGAGGGATTCGAGGAGAGTTGGCGTACTTTTTGCTGACTCAAGTCATAACGCTAGGAGGACGGTTCCACTGCGCACTATGATTTCTTATTGATCTTATCACTAAGTGCAAATGCAGTGCACATCTTTTGTAAATGAGATGTGTTAATGGACATTATATTTCATTTCAATTCAATTAATCGATTTGCGAAATGGATGCATGCTTTATGTTTGTGAAATAAAGTGCGATGTCAATGGGATGTTTTATGTCTGTGAAATGTATCTGAAAGGAAATGAGATGTGTGAATTGTATGTTTTTTGTCTGTGATTATCTGCTTGTTTCTGAGGGCATGGCTAGCATTTCCTGAGGCTAGCTATAAACAGAAATAGATTCTGCTGGGGGGGAGGAGTATCACAGACGGTTTTTCATTAAAAACCGTCTGTGATTATGCGATATCACAGACGGTTTTTTATTAAAAACCGTCTGTGATATCGCATAATCACAAACGGTTCGAAAACCGTCTGTGATAACTTGGATTATCACTGACCCATAATTTCAGACGGTTCAGAAAACCGTCTGTGATGACGATTTCGAACCGTCTGTGATGACCTTTTCTGTAGTAGTGATAGTGTATATAACCCAAGGGGCTTTAAGACGGTCCCACTTGGCAGATAAAGAAAAATTATATTTTAATGCTTGTGGCCAGGTCTTTAGCTTGAGGACCAGCCTTAAGCTTTTTTTGCTTAGGGTCTGTTTAAGGTCACCCCTGTAATGTATAAGGTTGACCTTAAGGTGGCTTAAGACCTCCTCTTTTCATACACTACAGATGCCCTAATCGCTACAACTCCTCACTAATAAAATTTTCACCTACACCAAGCACCACATGTCATACTAAGGGGCTGCTCTAATCGGCTGTTGGCTACGGCTTTCGGTTGCAGCTTCTGGTTGTTGGCTAAAATTGCGCTGTAGCGGTTGCTAACTTTTCTGAGTAATTCAATTAAAGAAAAATAAAAAATAAAAATTCCGTTATATTTTCACAGACAATATAAATGAAAAAGCAAAAAGCAAAAAAGCTGAAATTACAAGCTTAAATATTCAAAATGACTTTTAACTCAAAAAATCAGAAGCTAAAAAGCCTATAAATCAAAACCGTTTAAAACAGGGTCTAATTAACTCACCTCAAGTCCTCAACCGCGCGTGGTTGAAACTTGAGGTTCAGGGGCTCAATGAAATACGGCAGTATCGCGCCAACCAAACACACGGCTTACATACTCGAACAAACTTTTATGTAAGGATGCTTCATTAATTGGACGTGAGAGTCGTAGTAGCAGTAGAATACCACGAATTATGGATCCGTTGATTGGCCAGTTTCTTTCTCAAAAATTAGTTGTTTCTGTTGTCCGTTGGATCTCCAATGGTCCATGTTCCCCTCCCAAGACCTATTGCTTCCCTTCCCTGATCCTATCGCTCTGCCTCTTGATCCTATTCTACAGCGTCGCCCACCCCTTACCTCCTGAGACCCCACCTAGCCGACGACACCGACGAGCCTCTTCCCCCGCCCACCTGCTTCTCCCCTATCTCTTCCTCTATCACCACCGTCCACTTCCTCCTCCCTCACTGATGCCGTCACCAGTCTCCATCTCCCTACCTCCGCCTTCTTCCTCGTCTCTGGTTGCCACCGCCTCCTGACGCCTTATAATATTCTCTTGGTCTTCTCTTCCCCGCTGACCTTCACTGCTCTCATCCAAGCCCATGGTCGGTTAACCCCAAACCATAAATGTTAAAATGCAAGCCCTAATTCGATGGTGGCAGGAGATGACAATGCTGGAGAAGAGGAGGACGAGTTTGCCGGAGCATAAATCTTCAAATATATTGGAAGGTGAGAAATTCGACTAATTTCATAAAACATTTCATTGGGCAGATTTATGACAGTTACGTTGAATTATAGAGGGGCTCGACAGCCCCGTCGGCAACTTGGAGATTTGTTAAGTATGCAGTACTTATAGTGCCAACTAGGAAGTTGTGGCTTTTTTGGTTGAGATGGACGTAGGGGTGCAATCGGAGCGGATACGGTGGGTAATCGATCATCCTGTATCCTATACCATATTTTTCTCGGAGTCAGAATTGGACACGGATAGTGTCGGATATGAATACAAATGCGGATAGTATCGGTCACAAATACTGAACGAATACAGACCGGATTTGATACTGTAACTATATATCATCGGATAACACACGAAAACAAAGATCACACATATCAGTGTATGAATATAGATTCTGGTGCCTCCCCTTGACCTTCGGCATATGAGTGCATATATCATATCATATTAAAAAATTATGGATATGAGAATATATTGACAACATTGTTAGCAGATTTTTATGGCTGAGTTGCTATTTTAATTCTTAATGGGTTTCTACCATCTACATGTGACTAACAAATTAATTAATTATTTAAGCTTGTATCAGAATGATTTAAACAACAATATATCAATTTAATTGGTACAAGCTAAATTTTAATCTACTTACAACACTTAATTTCTTTAAATAATCATAATAATTACTAATGGGTTTGTGTAGTTTAAATGAGACTAACAAAATTATCTAGGTATTTAATCATGCACTGAAATGATCTTAGACGACAGTACGTGAATGTAATCTGTACACATACAAGTTCTAGCCTACGGACGGTACTTAATTTATTTTTAATAGCCATGAATATTTCCTAGTGGAGTTTTACAATTAATCTGACTAATATAAATTTTATCGAGTAATTTAAACACGTAACAGAATACTCCGTATTAAAGCTCACGAATAGAATTTACTCACGTACGCTTTTCTCTCCTTTCTAATCTCTCTCTTCCTCCACAGCTCCCTACTATTTATCTACTGTTCAGCCAATTGTCCCAAGCCACTCATTCTTTCTTTCTTCCTTTCTTCCTTCCTTTCTTTCTTCCCCTCTCTCTCCTCCTTTCCTTTTTTCTTCCCAACCGACCGAGTAGTCATTCACTGCTTGCTCTTGTTCCTCCTTATCTCCTTCCCCAACTCACATTCTCTTTCCAATTTCTTGCTCTCTCCATTTCTCTGGTTCTTGCTCTACTCGACGCCAACTCCATTTGGCTCCACCAGTCTCTGGCACCAGCCTAGCTCCCCTACGCCGCCTCTAGCTCAATCTTCTGTTCATTGTTGCCTTGTCCAGATAGGGAGAATAGGAATAGGGTAGGAGAGGAATAGGGAAGGAGAGAAGGGAGGAAGAAGATGACACCAGAGCAGGAGGGGGGGGAGGGAGATTGAGCCGGAGGCCGAAGGGGGAGCTTCACGCCCTCGCGGACGTCGGAGGGGGAAGCCCGTCAGCTAGCACCGGAGGCCGGGGGGAGCTCGTGCAGGTGCTGTTGATGTCACTGCGTATATGGAGGAAGACGCCCGCTGGTGGTGGCGTGGCCCGTGGGGAGCGGGGGACTGGGGAGTGGAGTTTGCTAGTGCGGTGCCGCGCCTCAGTCTCAGTGGGCCGACGGTTGGGCCGTGAGGCATTGAGAAGACAGGCTTGGGCTTAGGAACTAGGGATTGGGGGTCCCTTCGGATATTACCGATTCCATTTACCCGATATTACTAAATATATTTTCGGATATTCTCCTATTCGTCGGAAGCTGCACTCCCGATTCTAATTCCGAAAAATACCATCCGATACCGACACCATATCCGATAAAATCTGTCGGTTACCGATTTTTTTTGCCCAAATACTATTTGAAGTTGTTCGGTCGGTCGGTCGGTTGGAAGGTATCTGCTTCGATTGCACCCCTAGATAGACAACAAAAAATCCCATGAACTTTTCGTGAATTAATTGATCAATTAATTAATCTGTTCATGTACCTTAACTAACGCATGCGAAGAACGTGATACGGCAATTTTGGCCTCATGTATAATTAGTGCGTACTAGTAGGAGCTCGATCAGAACGCGCGCGTTAGCTAACATCAACTACGAGCAGCTCATCGATCCTATCGAACTAGTGCTCGACCAAATCAAAACAGGTTCGCACTGCACCTCACTATCTTGGTAATTGAGTAGTTGTACATCCTATAATTAATGAACTTTACACATTGCCAATAATTATTGCGCCAGTTAAGTCGCATTATGCCCCTACATGTATGAGCACATATGTAGACAAGACTCAAAATCAAGAGAGTTCAATTGCAGTGAAAGTAGTACTACTCTCTCCATTATTCTTTACTTCACCTTCTAAAATTCGTGTTGTTAAATTTTTTAGAGTTGACTGCTAATAAGTTTAAAATTATTTAGCTTGGCTATATAAAAAATTATATTATTAAATTTATCATAAAAATTATAATTTAATTAGTATATTTTAATATAAAGTTGTAAAAATAACAATCAAAGTTATATCTCTGAGATCATAAAAATAAAAATAAAAAACGTTAAATAAAAAATAGTATATAAACGTTAAGGCAGCCGCAATGGGACAGCGGCATGGCTACTGCAGTGTTAGCTGAGGCCCAGAAAAAGTTGAATTGGAGTGCCCCAGGAAAAGCACCCCATATGACACAGCACAGAAAAACAGCCCTGCCAAGCACGGCCAGCTGAGCTGAACACGGTAGCATACGGATGCGGCCCATGTTGGATTGCCTCGTGAGGCCAGCCCGCTACACGGAACACACAGCACTAGGGCCCAAGGCCACCCACCAGCCGGTGGCCTGCCCAGCGCGTTTTGCCGATTAGATTGTCCGATCAGATTTAACTAATTCAGAATCTTTTATAAAACTATTATATTATTCTTTAAATCAGTAGATAATGCTTATAACATACATCACTGAATTATTTCATGCATAATGTAAACCACGCCATACATTAACATTACAATATCAGAGTTTAAATAGACCGTATCAGATCAAGTTTACAATAAAGGCCGATTAGGCCAAATAAATACATTACATAAATATGGAAGTGAAAACGAAAGCAAAAAAGGAGATCACATCTCACCAAAAGCAAGCAACTAGGGGTGAATTGTGTGTGACCGATATTAACCAAGAGTTTTGGATAATTTTGATGCGCACAAATACCAACTTAGTCACCAGGACTCAGGGTGAAACCTAGACTAATAGAGATTAATTTAATCTCCATCTTTTTCTGTAGGATCGAATACTACAATTAGAGGGGGTGAATGGAGACTTTGACTATTTGTCACACAATTGCCCAAACGATTGCTCAGCTTCGATTGCTTGTTATTTGCCCTGTTCGACCGCTTCAATCACTCTATCTGTAACCAGTTTGTATGTGGTCGTATACTTCAACATAACTGTAATCACCAGCAATCTTTAACAAATCATGAACCATATTGATTTAAGATGATCTTTATTGCTGGTTTTTTATGGATTTACAAAATGCTCTCACAAGCATCCCTAAAAGCTCTAGCTAGAAAACTAAGCCCAAACTTTATTAAAACTCTCTAAAATTGTACGTTAACCTATAGCCTCTCCATGCTTTTATAGGTTAACGTCACAAACCATGTCTACCTCAAATACAGACTCAAAACTTTATCTCTTCCAAAAACCAAGGGATCTGAAACCCTTCCGAACGCGGGTTTTATTCAAACTATAAATCTTCCAAGTTATGGAGTCCATCCACAACTCGTAACTCTCTACGTAATGAAGCCTTCAGGACAGCATCTCCTGTATCTTCATCACGCATCATCAACTTCCGTGTCGAAGCCTCCTGGACCGCACCGCCAGTAGCCTCTCCACGAATCACCACCTTTGATCTCCACATGCTCCAGCGTGAGCCCGATCACATCGCGTGACATTCTTGACCGCTTGGATATCAGATTTCCCCATCCTAGACCCAGTCCTTCTCGTCATTGACCATGACCGTCTCCATGCCAACCTGCACATGCAAAGACCAAAGAACATTTTCCTCGACACAATTCTTCACAACTTGACCGACATTAGTCCACACAACCAAAACACACTCTTAAACATCCATTAGCATCAAACAGATCTTCCATGACCAAAATAACCAACGCTATCTAGAGATCAATCTCAAACTACTCATTACAACCGGTTATGCCCTCCATGGAAAGTCCAGTTGTTGGCTCATCGAGTACTCGAAAACACAAGTACTCAGGAATTCTTATTGCTCTACTTAGAACACTCAGAAAACATACGTATCGTAGCTCTTCAGTCTCCGAGTACCGACCATCAACAAGTACCATCAACAAGTTACTATTCCATCAACCACCAACCAACGAGTGCTGATCATCGAGTACCGACCAGGTACTGAATGCAGACTATCGACTTCCCATCATTGAGTACTGTAGCACCGACCACCGAGTACTAACCAGACACTATAGCAACGACTGGTCAGCAATACTAGTCTAACTACCAAGCACAAGCCGGTTAGACCACTGGTCCATCAAACACGAGCACTCGAGGTACTAAAAAATCACAAGAATTAAAGCACTCAAAGCTTATGAGTACAGATCGTGAAACCTATGATAAAGTCTTCGTCTACCGACTGCAAAATCTATGACTACCGATCACAAAGTCATCGATTATTGACCGCAAAGTCTACGACTACCAATCACAAAGTCTAAGACTACCGACCAGCAAAGTCTATGACTATCGATCATAAAGTGTACGACTATTGATTAGTAAAGTCTACGATTATAACAATCAATGTAGCTATGGCCATTGAAAAGGTACTGTAGCTACGACCATCGAAAAGGTACTGTAGCTATGACCATCAAAAGGTACTATAGCTACGACCATCAAAAGGTATTATAGCTATGATATTATGACTACCGACCGGTTCACTATAGCTAAGATCGGTTCACTGTAGCTCTCGACCGATGCACTGTTGCATACGACCGGTTCACTGATCGTGGTCGAAGCGAACTGATTACCTGCAGTGGTCAAAATGTTGTGGTCGAAATACCGTGGTCGAAGCCTGATGTGGTCGAAATGCCATGGTTGAAATACCGTGGTCGAAACCTGCTGTGGTCGAAATGCCATAGTCAAAATCTGCCGTGGTTGACATTTGCCATGGTCGAAATCTTGCTCGTCTACCATGGTCGTTCGCCATCATGAAAAACTCAAGCATAAAAGTGCATCGACCAGAACTTTCCAAAATGCAAATTTCAAAGAAATCCAAATATCAATTAGTCATCGTCAACAAAAAGCACGACCACCACATGGTCTAACATTTTCACTATTAGCTCCTAGGGCGTTGTAGTATGCATAGTGTCCTTGGTCCACATGTTCTGAATGATTTCGTCAGCGAGGGTGAGCACAAGCAATAAAGCTCTGTGAGCCAACACACAGAATGCAATAGTATATTTGTAAGGTTCAACAAAGGTAGGCCTGGATTCTTTTATTTACTTAAGAGCATTGTTTGAAAACTACATTTATTAGAAATTCCTATAACTTAGCATTTTAACCAAATTATATTTTATTAAAGGGAGTATAAGTGTGCAATATTTATAATGTACATGTTTCATTCACCAGTTACATGGTTCCATCCATCATATACTAGATTTTGCTACTAGGGTTATGTGCACCTATTATCATCACCAGGTTACATCCACCTAGGGCAAATAAAAACCAGGGTTACATTCACCCGATGAATTTTCATCTTAATCACAAAGTTTTAGAAATAGATACTAACTCGAGTAAGTTCCCATACCCGCCTTTGACTATGGGCACGACTGTTCGAATTGTTTATACTCTATAGAGATTGTACATTTTACCCATAAGAGATAATCAACTTGTTATGTTTCACATATTTGTTTGGACATGTGAATCAAGAAGATCACTATAAGACCTTTACAATGCATCATCTAGTGTAAGTTGTAGCCGCTAAAGTTTTATTTTAGTAAGGTTACGCCCAACACGCCAAGATCCCCTCTTGCACCACAAGGCGGCTTACACCAGCGATACGATCTAGGGTACTTGGTAAGTACTACATTTCTATTGGCACATTCTATCATTCCTTGGTATTTGGCCAATCAGTCCATCCCTAGTATGATGTCCATTGTTTGGGATTCTAGCACCATAAGGTCTGCTAAGAACCCAAAATCTGTCATGGTAATTTCTATTCTAGGACTTACTAATGTAGAAGTTAAGAGTCCTCTGGGCGAGCTAAGTACCACTGGTTTCTTCAATTTAAAAGTTGGCAACTTAAGCCTTTCAACAAACTTTCCCAACATGAACGAATGAGAAGCCTTAGAATCAAACAGAACATGTGTGGGTATTGACTTAACATAAAATATACCCATCAACACTTCGGTAGCTTCATGTGCTTCTTCTGTCGTGACATGGTTCACACGGCCCTAGTTCGGTATCGATGCTGCTCTGGATGTTTGTGGTGTCTGATAGCCCTTGTTAGGTGTTGATGCTTGACCTTGAGCTGGAGTGATGCCTAGGTTTAACTTCATAGGTGAAACTTGACAGTTTGGGCAATGGTTGGCGAAGTGTCCTTTCTCCCCACAACTAAAGTAATGGAGATGGGCTGCTGGGTTGACTGCGGCAGTTGTCCTGTTGGACAAGGGGTGTGAAGTTTGTTGCTACTGAGACATGGAGCTGGAGCTTTTGGTGGTGGAGCTGCTACTTGCTTGTAGAAAAGATTTCCATAGTATGCTAGCCTCTGAGGGTAACTTCCTTGCGGCCTCTGGGCTGCCATCTTGCACTTGCGGATTGCCTCTGTCATCCTTATCTCATTTTCTAGGATGAGAGCTTTGTTGACCAAGTGGTGGAAACTAAAAAAGTCTTGAATGATCTGTTGTACTCTCATCTCTTCCTACATACCTTCTAGGAAGTGGTCAATCTTTTCTTTCTCGTCTGCTACATCTCTTGGAGCGTAGTAGACCAATTGATTGAACCTAGTGAGGTATTCATTAATGGACATGTTGCCCTAATTCAGTGCTCAAAATTCATTCTTCCTCATGCTCATGATGCCAGCACGTACAAGTTTGTCCTGAAAGCAGTCTTGAATTTAGTCCAAGGGATAGCATGCCTTATTGGTTTAGCTTCCTCCTCTGCTTGCTCTTCAACATTTTCTTCCACTACTTGCTCTTGTTGTCCTTCTTATCCTTCTACTTGTTCTTGCTGCCCTTTAGCTTCTGCTGCTTCTTCTTCAGATACCTCGTTGGCTATTGGGATTTCTCTTCTGTGAGCGGCTGGTAGTTCTCCCACCATGCATCTGCAGTGCCCTTAAGTTGGTGAGTGGCAAAGTCCACTTTATACTTTTTTGCACACCGTGTAAGAGGGATGGAGTTTCTTCTCTGTGTCACAAAGCCGGTCTTCTACTTCTAAAGGTTCATGGGCAAATGAGAAGGTCAAAGGTCGAGTCCTCAAGAAATCTACCAGCTTAGAGTTGCAACTAGCTACTCTTGCTGCTAACCTGTGAGCATGGATTGAAGGATCTGGGTCTGCTGAGCCATTACGTAAGCTATGGTTGGGTGAACTGGTGGTGGCGGAGATAGATTTGGTCCATGGACACACCCTCTTCCTCAGCCTATGGCGCTGGCGGCTTGGCAGGTAGTGACACCATGTCCTCGTGCAGCAGCTCTCTTAAGGGCCATCTGAGATAATAACCTGATTTAGAACTAAAGGATATATATGAGGGTTCACTAGCCCTCTAAGAACACAATAGAAAAACCAACCAAATAAGAGAAACGATGAAATACAATACAAAGCCTAAGGCGGTTGCATAGCATTAATAATAAGGGTTAACTGTTACATGACCACTAGTACATAGCATATAGGGGATGCTAAGCCATGACACCAAGATAAAATTCACAACGTCTATTCGGTTGGTAGAAGAGGAAATGAAAAAGTGCTTGTTACCCAAAAGATTGCCCTAGTAAGCATTGCTAGCTAACCTGAACCTAAACCCGCCTACTCCTCTATGAGGGTATGGCCACAACAAGCTATGTAGTCGTCCAGAGAGCATGAATGGGAGCGGCTGCAGGTAGGTGAATGGGAAGGAGTGGGAATGGGAGAGACTTCGTACTCTACTGGAGTCTCCAAGGTCGACGATGATCGTCGGATAGGGGCATCGCATGCTCTTGCACATAGTGACCCTTAAACGAGGTCCCAGAGGTTGAGTCACTGTCAGGTTGTTGGGGATGACAAGGGTTCCAGGAGGTTCCAGGGCATAGGAAGCTGCTACTACCGTTGTGCACCCAAGCTTAGCGATTGCTGCTATCCTCTCGCCCTTCACAACAGCTAAGGTCCTCTCTCAACTGTTGAGCTGGGCACGAAGAGTGTTGGAGTAGACGTAGATGGCGGTAAGGAGCATGCGGAGATGACCTATCTCCTCCAAGTTGTTGGTGTAGGTGGCCCTCGTGGCTCTAGTGAGCTGAACCTGGTGCATCAACTACATGTTATTGTCCATGGTGATGTAGGTTTCGTAGTATCACTCACCCTCCCAGACAGATGGGTAGAAGTGGAACGGGAATAACATAGAGTAGCCTTGTGAATCTCACATAAGCATGTCAAGGCCAGACAGGCTGCGTCCTAGAGAACATCTGAAGAGGTGCTCCTAGGGTGCTAGGTCATGAAGGTGTGAGGCTCAAACTCACCTCTTCTCTCGTAGAGGAAAACCTCCATCATCTAAGATCCAACGAGGCACTATAGGGGAGGCAACATTAAGCGAGGAAAATTCAAATTGGGGTGGAATCGCGCAAGATGACACGGTCAGAGAGCTAAGGGCTCACTGAAAAGGCTCAGGCCATAGTAAAGCGTGGCAATGGGCGTGCGCACTAGAGCTCGAGATGAAGGCTTGTTCCGAGCGAAACAAGGAAAGGGAAGCTTGGTCGAAGGGAGAAATAGGGACGACATGTTGCGGGGAAAATAACGGCGCACTCGAGCGACCTTAAATAGGGCTGAGAGCACGGCTAGACTCAAAGATGCTTCCTAGACCATGACGAGAAGAAGAAGCTCCAGGCAACTCTGGTGATGGGACTGCTCGGGGATGGTAGAGGGGAGGCAGAGAACTGCGTGGGGGAAAGAAGCTTGAGGCTAGCAGTGAGCATTGTGGCATTGGTAGTGTGGCGTCGAGCTCTGCAGGAGGCAACTATGGTGCAGGAGTGAGATGGTGAGCTAAAAGAGATGATGTGAGCGGGCGGCTCATAGGAAACAGTGGGCGGGTGCGGCGACGGCGTCGGCTATGATCAACGTACAGCAAACAGACGTGGCAACGAAGTGAGAGTGACGAGGTGGGCGGCAACATCTGCAACATGGGCCCTAAGGATCCACTAGATAGCGGCCTGACAAGAGGAGGCAGGCGCGATGCATCTCCACACGGGCGAGCGTGTGCGACTACAGTGGTGAAGGAGGGGGCGCAAGGTGGAAGACAACTCTGACAGGTGGGTCCTGAGCCCACCAGTCAATGAGAGAGAGAGAGGAAGACCGTTGACAAGCGGGTCTCGAGCCCACCAGTCAATGAGAGAGAGAGGGAGACGGTGAGAGAGGAGACACACTTGGCAAGATTATGCTTTTGTGTGAAGAAAATGGCAAATGAAATAGAGGGAGGCAGCATTGGCCGGGAGTCAGCGCGTAGGCCGTTCATGGGCTAGAAGTGGCGTTGGACTGGACCAAGGCTATTGTTTTGGCCCAGAAAGGTTTTCAATTTTTAAATTGTTTTCTAATTTAATTAATCTAGAAATTAAGTTTCAATTTTTAAAATTAGCAAACCAACTCCAAAAATTATGAAATTTTCGAGAGGTTTTTGAGAACACCTAGCATTTAGAAATATATTTTTAGTATATTTACAGCTTTAAAATTTTCTAAAAAATTCAAGCACTACTGCCTTTAATAGGAAACTATTTTAAAAGAATAGCTAAAATGCAGAAAATCTTATAAATGCATAATTTAATATTTTAAGCATAATTTACAGAGAATTTAAATTATTGGGATGTTACACCTCTTCCGTGTGATAGGGCATTTTCCCCATACCCAATGTATGCAATTAACACTTCCTTGCATGCTAGGGAAGCCATGAGCTTCACCTATATGTAGCAACCGTCGAGTGTCTTCTTCGGTAGGTATTCTAAAGATATTCCTGTTCCAAATTCTCTCTAACTCCTTTCACAAATATGCTCACACACTCCCCTTTTACATTTATCGTAAAATTGAATGCTAGCTCCATTTGAAACACATGAATTCCAAAGAAACCATTATATTTCGTGTGAAAACTCTGCTCGAAATAGGCTGGAAATATATGTGCTTTACCAGTACCATGTCCTTTGGAATTCCTACAAGACTGAAAACACATGAAAACTTCAAATGTGTCTGTTGGATATCACACAGGAATTCAAGACCTAGAGAGGACAAAACGCATGAAAACTTCAAATGTATTTTTCTAAGAAAAACTTGAGAGGACTACATAATTCAGGTGCAGGTGCTCATGTTCTTGAGAGGATTCCCAAAATGACTAGTCCAGTCTTGCTGCACCAGCACCATGGCATGGCACCATATCGTATGGAAAAGAAAAACTGCAATGTATCATATCAACTGATTACGTCAATCCACGCTGAGAATGCTAAATGGAAACCTTGTCTGCATTCGGAGGCAGCCCATCTCAAGGACCCAAACCTCACAAGAGAGAGAAGCAAGTGATCACCACTCATCAGTCATCGGAGAGAAACAGTGTTGTGTGGTGTGTGACGTGTGTGAGGTGAGAACCGGCTCGGCTGGCCTGTTTAATCATGTTTAGGCTTTTGATTTTCGGCTTTTAGAATAAATGTGTCGTTTTCTTAATTTTATTTTTTTGTTTTTTCCTTTCTATTGTCTGTAAATATAGTTATCGGAGAGAGAAACAGCGTTGTGGTGTGTCACGTGTGTGAGGTGAGAACCGGCTCGGCTGACCGTTCAATCATGCTTAGGCCTTTGATTGTTAGCTTTTAGAATGAATGTGTTATTTTCTTAATTTTAATTTTTTTCTTTTTTCTTTATATTGTCTATGAATATGTAACGGTAATTTTCTTTTTTTAATTAAGAAAAATCAATAACTGCTATAATAGAATTCCAATCAAATCCAAGGCTCCGCTCGGTTGGGCTGAAAAGCTGTGGCTCATGGCTGAAATTATATTGTAGCGGCTGAAATTTCACTGTAGCTGAAGGTGGCCTTTTGGTGTAATTAAATCTAAAAAAATTTAAAAATAGAAAAATATGCTAGCCAACACGGACAACAAATATAGGGAAAAAAGAGCCGGCAAAAAAGCTCAAAAAAGCTAAAAATTTAAAAAAAGATAAAATTTATAAATAATAAAAATAAGCTAGAAATGAGAAACTGAAGCAGAAATAAGCGGACCCAATACCTTCCAGCCGAAAGCTGCAGCCAGATTGAATGGCCTGAGAAGTCGATACAGTGACCTTTTCCTTGGGGCAGCTTTATTATGGCGTCGTCCTCTGCGAGTCAGACAGTGAGCGACTGACAAAGCGGCCTCGGATCACGTGTAACTGCACGCCTAAAGCCGAGGATGCCAGAATAGCCGAGGCCCCCCTCGCCCTTGGTTGGTCGCTGCTGCTGCCGCCTCTCTCTCTCTCTCTCTCTCTCTCTCTTCAGCTTTCGCCAATCGTCACCTACTGCTCGCTCACACTGCACGCGAAAAGGCGAAAAGAAAAAGGCCAGCCTCGGGCCCACCTGCCAGAGAGAGGTCGCCCGGTCCTTGGCCGCACATACCTCACGTGCTACGCGTATAACGGCGTTATCTACATAAGCTTGTACACATACGGTGCTGCGTATGTATATACGGCTACAGCCTATACTGTTCTAGGGTAGCTTTTGCCGCCCTTTGGAAGCGTCCACTGATTGGAGCAGGAGGGCTGGGTTTACCGAGCTGGTCGAGCTCCCAAGGTTTTCAGGAGGTGAAGTCTAATCTGAGAAGAACTTATTCCAACCCTTTTCCACTACTCTCTGTAAGTCATAGCCATAATTTTATTCTATTGTACGTATGCGCCAATGAAAATGACGGCGGTAATGGCACCATCACACGACTAGTTAGTACTGTTAATGGACTTGACGTGACTCGTCACCTTAGAGAGACTGGTTGAGAAGCATTTTGAACTGTACAACGATTGTGAGGGGCGGTTTTTATTAGCTTTGCTTCTGGTTTCTGATTAGGTGGTGCTCATTTGAGCTTCTAGTTTAAAGTTTTTTTTAGCACTGTAACTGTTGTAAATTTTTTAACGTAATTAAATTAAAAAGAGAAAAAAGGTTATGTCATCACGGATAATACAAACGAATAAAAGGAAAAAAAAAGGCAAAAAAAGCCCAAAAGAGCCGAAAAACTAGAAAAAGATGAAACTAAGAAGCTAGAAACTAAAAACTCAAAACTAAAAGCTTAAGCCCAACAATATTGATCAGTTACTACTATAAGTCACGTTGTAATGCACTATTTATTTTATTATGTCACAATTCAGTAAATCGTATGGTGGTTCGAATATTGTAGTGCCTTACGTTACACCGTCGTTTGCTCTTCTTACATAATACACCCAGCAAAAAAACAAAAGCTATAAGCTAATACAAACATTCTATTTTCTATAAGATATTTTTATCAAGTACTACTATTTATCAACTACTACTATTTATTAGTTAAAGCTAAAAGTTATCAGGAAAAGCTAATACAAACAAACCAAAAATTATTAGCAAAAATAATACGAACAGGCCCTAGAGCGTTTGGTGGCTTTGGTCTTATAATAATTTTTGAAGCTGTGTTTTTACGCTGTTTGACCCAGGACTTGGACCCAAACCAAATCGCCACCACCAAACAATACGTCGTGACCGTACAATAGAGGAGCAATTGGAGCTTAGACTGGGAAGAGCATAGGGGTTGTTTGGTTGCCTGCCTCCGCACCGCTCCTTGCATCCGTTGGGCCAGGATGAGGAGCGAAGCTCCCTCTGCTCGTTTCCCTCGGGCCTGGCTCGGGGTGAAAATTTACACGCGATGGACCTGGCTCTGAGAGCCAACCAGGCAACCAAACACACGCTCTTTGTATGAGCTGATACAGACTAAGTGCATACAGGCAACCAAACAGCCCCATAGAGTTCGGGATAAAGCAGCAAAAAAAAACCCAGACAAATTGAGCCAGGAGCCAGGGATCTTGTTTTTCTTGTAATGCCTCTGTTCCAACCAATTGGGCCAGGAGCCAACTGGTCAATCCTTCCCAACCCGTGAGCCTAACTCCGAGGGCCCACGTCCGTGACACCAACGTACGTCACGATCCAATCTTTCCCTGAAATAGGAGAGCATATTTCCTCTTCAAAAATACAAGTTTATATCCAATCAAAGCATGTGTAACCATGGTAGGATAGCTTCTCTCCCAAGTTATCACCAGATAAGCGTATCTCTATTTTTTCTATAAAAAATACATGTTTATATACAATTTGATACCTAATAATCAGTAAAAAAATATAGCGGGTGCTAGTACATACGGGATATTCAGAATTGTTAAAAACTTTGATCCAGGAGAAAACGTATACATCACAAATAATCTGAGAGAACACAGGAGAATTTCTGAATTTCTCTATTCTCTTATTTTCTCCCCTTTTTTCTTCTTTTCTTACAAAACTGGCTACAAGCCTTCTCAATATATAGGCTAATAATCTCCTACTAGTATATGTATTCGGACTTCAAGTTGGACACAACTTCAACTTGAGTTACACACGGAGACGAATTCTATTACGTCTTGAACTTTAAGTTAAGATTATTTCTAACAATCTCCCCCTTAATCTTGACTTGACATACTCTAGTTTTAGTCTCAATACATTATGAACTACCAGTCACGCCTCCACATGAAGCGTTCTACATGCAAGCTACAGTAGGAACTCAACTTAGCCGGCACAGGTTCATCCGGATGCAAAGATTCTAAAACATTGATGTAGTCGGACTCAACTACAACTTACTAAACTCATAATTGACACAGAACGGTGACACATCTCCTCTGCCTTACTGCGTTGCTTGACCGATGGATGTGCCACACGGATGAGCTGCTGAAACGTGATGACGCGTGGAGCGGATGCCTCAGGAGCACTGCGCGAGACGAGCGCAAAACGGAATCGTCGAGATGATTTTTTCAGCGACTCGCTTCTCGCCTAGGCTCTGATACCACTTGTTATATTTTGGACCCTGGCCGCACGCTTAGGTCCAACCGGGTTTACCTCCTAGGCCACATGTCTAAATGGGCTGAACACAATTAAGCCCACGGAGCAACGGAGCAACAACCTTATAAGTGGTATTGGGCCTTCTCCCCCCAAAAGACTAGTCCAATGGGTGGAGACTCCCTCACACTTATAAGTTGTGCTTTCTCCTTTTCCACAATCCATGTGGGACTATTCCTAACAATCTCCCCTTCACACATGGATTGTGCACACCGTACTCCTGGGAGATGTTAGGCGCCTGGGCTCTGATACCACTTGTTAGATTGAGCACATGAAGAACTCGTCATATGCTATACGTACCACATTGTTACATAGAAAATTTGAAGAATTGGAATGCATCAAAACATACATCAGGAGCAAGTTTGTTCCAGAATTTTGAAGGAAGGAATCGTGTAGAGATCGCAGTTTAAGCAATCTGAAAATTACTACAGTAACATGGTGTGCATGGTACCAAGCTGGTACCCGGTAGGGATAGGCATTCGGTTTATGTGGTTCGGTTTATTTAGTAAAAAAATATTTCAGTTCTTAAAAGTTGACATCCAAATTAACTAAACTAAAATAGAAAACCGAACATCATTAACCAAATTATTTTGGTTCAGTTAATTCAGTTTTCGGTTAATCGAAATATGCACAATGCTTTAATGTATAATAACATTCTTTAGTCTAATGTTATTATACCAGATTTATTTTTGAGCGAATGATATCTCCAGAAGCTACTAATGTTTTTCCTTTTGAGATGTTGAACAATACATACAAAATTAAATGAGAATAGCCTTTGTTTACTATAAATTCACATAAGGGAAAATGCTATTTCAGTTAATTCAGTTTTTATGACTTAAAAACCGCACCAAAAATCGAAAACCAAATAGCATGAAAATATAAACCGCACCGAATACCATACACCGAATAAACCGTAATTTTTGGTTTTTTTTGTTTGGTTCGGTTCAATATTTCGATTTCAGTGTAAAAATGTCCGCCCCTAGTACCCAGTGTGCAGGACGAGAGCTGGGCTCCTCGCCTCACCAGCAACATGGTAGACCCTACCGTGCGCGTCCACTTTGGTTCGGCCATAGATGCAATGGCCCCAACAACTAGCTAGCCTCTCCCTCCTTCGTCGTCTGCCATGATTCTCACTCGTCGTTCTTCACTGCTACGTCGACACCTGCGTGATCCCACAGTCTTGGGGCTAAAAAGGAAGTTAGTAGGTATAACTATATGCTACGAACACAAGCACAGGCTAATAATGAGCTTTTGGTCGAAATAGCAAATTTAAAGTGTGATTAGCAAAAATGATATCTTTGTAGTCGTAATTACAAAAATAGCACTCTCATTCACACGATCACCGTGCAATTTTAACCACAGGGCAACATGTGGCAGAGCACCATACAATCACCGTGCAGTACAAGCCATGCAACGATACGTGGCGGAGGACCGCACGGTCACTGTGTGGATGAGAGCGTCATTTTTGCAATTACGGCTACATCATTTTTGCTAATCATGTTTCAAATTTTACCATTTCGGCCAAAAGCTCAATAATAAGCAGCACGAGTAGCAAATTTTGTTTATTACTAATTAACCATGCACTCGATTTTGTTAGATCCCTCACATCAAGATCCGGCAAATCTCGTCGCTCCAATCCCTCTTGTGTAGTGTCTACGTACTCTCCTCTTCTCCAAACTCTATCTTCCGCTCCCCTAATTAGCACAGTTGATGGTAGCGACGGAGTTATAATTTTTTTAGAACATAGGCAAGCTCACTGCGTTGTTTGCCGGTGAAGCCAGAACATCGTCACTGTAGCCAAGAATGGTAAAGAATATATCTCTAAATCTGTCTAGAGTTCGGTTTTCTTGTATCTCTGATTCTAGAGTTAGTTGTTGTATTATGATCAAACTCTCTTCTGTATTCTATCAATCCAAGTGCTTACAGGTAAAGCAATAAGTTGTATTGTCATGTAATTACTATTTGACGATAATGCAATATAAAAACAGAGGCACATAACCTGTGAGAGCAACTTCAATTCATCTCTGAATATATGTTTTACATGATATTAGAGCCACCTCTTCTACAAAATCAATCTTGTCATGTCATCTTCATCCTCTACTTCTGTCGTGTTGACCACGTCATCATCAATTTCTTCTTCAGTTGGATTGCTCCCATCGGCAAGTCTTGGCCATCGTGTGAATATCCATTTGAGCCAGGAGAACTATATTCTCTAAAAGACTCAAATCCCATGGTATCTTCATGGACAGCAGCTTCTTGGGTTCGTTGATGGAATGAACGTTTGCCCGTGGGCGTTGATCACACAGTTTGGTGGAGGAGCACAACAAGTCCCCAATCTGGCATTTCAAGCATGGATTCATCAGGAACAACTTGTTCTTAGTTCACTCCTGTGACCCTCTCTCCAAAAGTCCTCGCGCAAGTCACATCCATGGCTTCTGCAACAGAGGTCTGGAAGGCTTTAGAAAGTATGTTTGCATCTCAATCTAGAGCCTGAATCATGCAAGTCCACATGCAGTTGGCGGGCACACAAAAGAAGGATTTCTCATATGCCAAATACTTTGGGAAGATGAAGGCACTAGGAGATACCATGGCGTCTGGCAGCGTACGTCTTCGAGACAACGAACTAATCTCTTATATTCTTGTAGAATTAGATGCTGAATATAATCCTCTAGTGGCATCAATCACGACTAGGGTAGAATTTATCTCCCTTAATGATCTATATGCACATCTCTTAAGTTTTGAGATGCGACTTGATCATCAAAACTCAGGGTTGTCGTTTGGAGGCTTCGTGGCTAGCATGGCATCCAAGAGCAACCACAGTGGCTATGGTCGTGGACGTGGTTGAGGTGACCATAATGGTGGTCGAGGAAATAAAGTAGGCGACACTAGGGGATAGAACTACAACAATCACATCACCGACAATAGCAGGCCGATTTGCCAAGTTTGTGAAAAATTCAGCCATGTCGCCCTAAAGTATTACCACTGCCTTGACAACTCCTATCAAGTTGACAAGCCTCGTGTGGCTACTACTGCACCTACAAGCAACTACAATATTGACACCGATTGGTACACTGACTCTGGAGCCACAGATCATACCACCAGCGATCTTAACAGGGTTACTTTGCATCAAAAGTATCATGGTAAAGATCGTGTGCAGGCGGCCAATGGTGTAGGTATGTTCATTAGTCATGTTAGACACTCAAAATTAATACTTCTAGTCATGATATGCATCTTACAAACATCCTTCATGTTCCTAATATGTCTAAACACATTCTCTCTGTTCATCATCTTGCATCTAACAATGATGTCTTTCTTGAATTTCATCCTGATTGTCTTCTTATTAAGGATCAGGCAACAAAGAAAACTCTTCTTCAAGGCAAGTGTGAGAACGGCCTTTACCCTCTCCAACCAAACCTTGGTCAGCACAAAGAAGCTCTTTTGGCTACCAAGATTATATAAGAGCAATGGCATGGGCATTTAGGACATCCTTCCTTTTTAGTTGTTCAATAAATTCTTAAGTCAAAGTCTTCCTTGTTTAGATTTGTCTAGCAAAGTGCCAGTTTGTGATGCCTATCATCAAGGCAAAAATCATCAACTACCATATCCTGTTTCTAGTAGTGTGTCATCTTATCCTTTAGAGCTTATATTTTCTGACGTATGGGGGGCCTGCCCCTCTCTCTATTAGTGGATACAAATATTATCTATGTTTTATTGATGATTTTAGCAAATTCACTTGGATATATCTTTTGAAAAGCAATAGTGATGTCCTCTTGTTGGATGGTGAATAGAGCGTTGTCAGTAGTGTTAGGATAACAGAGATGCCCACCACCCTGACAGCACAAAATCCTACTATGACAGCAAGAATTCCTACGTGGCAGAGTCGTCATAGCAAACTGTTGGCCATCCACCTCACCGACCAAGGACCCGAGCACGGAACAACATATATTCTCCAAAAGTGTATAAAGATGGGACAATATACTATGCTTTTAGCAGTTTGGTTCTACCTGATTCTCTTGATGTAGCCCTCATAGATCCAAATTGGAAGAATGCAATGGATGAGGATTATTTGGCTTTGATGAAGAATCAGACATGGTGACTATTACCACCTAAGAGTGGGCATAATATTATTGATTATAAATGGGTTTACAAGATAAAGAGGAAGCCTGATGGAAGTATTGATAGGTACAAGGCAAAACCAGTGGCGAAATGATTCAAACAAAGGTATAGAATTGATTAGATATCTTTAGCCCAGTTGTTAAAGTAGCAATTATTCGCCTTATTTTGCAAATTTCCATGTTAAGAGGATGGAGTTTACGACAACTTGATGTTCAGAATGCATTTCTTCATGGCGTTCTTGAAGAGGAAGTGTTCATGAGGCAACCTCCAGGTTATGAGGATAAGAAACACCCATATTTTATTTATAAGTTAGACAAGGCGTTGTATGGGTTAAAGCAAGCACCTAGGGCTTGATACTCAAGATTGAGCTCGAAGTTGCAGGAGCTTGGTTTTATTCCCTCACGGGCTGATACTTAATTGTTTGTCTATAATAGTGATGGAGTAGTGATCTATGTTCTCATCTATGTGGATGACATTATAGTAACAAGTTTGTCAAGTGATGCCATTATAAAGCTTCTTTGAGATTTGCAAGAAGATTTTGCATTGAAAGATCTAGGAGTGTTGCGCTATTTCCTAGGAATAGAAGTGCAGAAAAGTGTTGGATTTTTGTTGTTGTCACAATGCAAATATTTGGTAGATCTCCTTAATAGAGCCGAGATGAGGCAATGCAAGGCAGCTACTACACCCATGGCTATTTCAGAAAAGCTGTCCGTACACGAAGGAGAGAAGCTTGGCCTTGAAGATGCTACCAAATACCAAAGCTTGGTGGGAGCATTTCAGTATCTTTCACTAACATAGCCAGATATAGCATACTTAGTAAATAAGGTTTGTTAGTTCCTGCATTCTCCAACGATGTAGCATTGGGCAGTTGTGAAAAGAATTTTACGATATTTGAAGTAAACACTAATAGTTGGTTTGAAGATAAAAAGGTCTGATTCAACAGTTGTAAGTGCATTTTCAGATGCCGACTAGGCCTATTGTCCAAATGATTGAAGATCAATAGGGGGCTTGCCATATTTTTTTAGGTCGAATCTTGTGTCTTGGAGAAGAAAGCAACCAACAGTTTCAAGATCAAACACAGGGGTAGAATACAAGACACTAGCCAATGCAACAATATAAATTGTTTGGATACAATCGATACTTGGAGAGCTCAGTGTATATCAAGCAAAAGCTACATGTTGATGGTGTGACAACCTTGGAGCTACTAACATGTCGGCAAATCTAGTTTTCTATGCTAGAATAAAGCATATTGAGGTGGATTTTCACTTTGTTCGAGAAATAGTAGCTCACAAAGTGTTGGACACCAGATTTATTTCGTTGCAAGATCAAGTTGCCAATGGGTTTACCAAGCCTCTGTCTACTCAGCTACTCACAGATTTTAGACATAAAATCTGAACCTAGAATCAGCTCTAGATTGAGGGGTACCATTAAACAATATATCTCTAAGTCTGTCTAGAGTTTGACTTCCTTGTATCTCTGATTCTACAGTTTGTTGTTGTGTTGTGATCGAACTCTCTTCTATATTCTATCTCTTCAGCTACTTACAGATAAAGCAAGGAGTTGTATTATCATGTAATTACTATTGACGGTAATGCAATGTAAATACAGAGGCTCCGCACAGGTTACGTGCATGAGAGCAACTTCGATTCATCTTTGAATATCCGTTTTACAAAGAACACCCACTTAGTTGTTTGTCAGTGAGCCCAGACAGTCGTTCGAGGTCACCGGAGCTGCCACTAGTTGATGGTGCCAGCGAGGCCTACCCAATGTCTGCTGCCTACCACTCTCCTCATAGTTCGTGATTAAATCCATAATGATACGGGCTTGGCGAACCTAGAACCTAATCAGTGTTTAACGTATTATGTCACCGACGTTGATAGCCGAAGCCACCACTGAAGCACAATTCTAGCAAACCCATTTTGTGATCACACGGAAGAATGCTTCATCATCGGCGTCCCAATCCCGGAGCAAGTAGAAGCTGTGGAAAACGAAGCCATTGTCTGGGAAGCTATGCCTTGGTGGCCGTGTATATACACCGTGTGGTTGAAGATGGTGAGCTTCCACTTGCTGGAGAAGAGGACGCAATTATCACACTAGTCCTCGAGGGCGCATCGGCCGGAATCTTGTAGGCGGTGAAGAAGAAATCACCACGGCGGACCATGACGACGTGGGCGCCGATGCGGCCATCGGCAAGGGATCGGCCAAGGACAACTTCCATAGGGTAGTAGTCAGCGGCGTGAATGGCATCTCCAGCGCTAAGAAGGGTGAGGGCGATGGCGCCGCTGCTGCCGAAGGTAACATTTGAACTTTTTGAATTCAAATAGTACTTTCGAATATTTCGATCGATTTTTTTTTGAAAAAACCAAAATTTTCCAAACTTCCGAAAATCGGATTTCTCGCATGGTACCAATTTTTTTCAATTGAAATTGTAATCCCTGGTCTACATGTCTCTAAGCAGATGTAAGACGTATACGAGCGTACAACACATAGGTATAAACGCACGCACGTACTCTGTCGTATACTATACGTATTCCATAGTACCGCGCCCACATGCGCGCCCCTGCCTCCACACGCACGGCACCCGGCTTTATATCCCTTTCAACCTTTTACACCTCCCCCCTCCGGCCCTCCTCCACTTCCACTCACGAGCTAGCTCCAGCGCGAACAACCCATCCCCCCCCCCCCCCCCCCCCCCCCCAAGGGGAGCACTAGCCTCCCCGTCGCCACCACGCGCCGTGGTACTAGCCGGCATGGACCGCAAGGACAAGCCCCGCATGTCCTCCTCGGCGGCCTCCATGGCCGAGCTCGCCGCAGCGGCTGCGGCCGGCGACGGCGCGGACGTCGCCGGCGCCGACGGGATGGTACCCCCGTCCGGGGAGGAGGACAAGAATCCGAATCTGGTGAACGTGCCCGTGGCCGCCGTTGGCGCCTCCAGCTCCTCGGCCGCGGCGTTGGCGGTGAGGAGGGGCGGTGCTGCTGGTGGCCCCGTCGCGGCGGGCGGGGGTGGGGGCCCGAGCTGCCAGGCGGATAGGTGCGGCGTCGACCTCAGCGAGGCGAAGCGGTACCTCCGGAGGCACAAGGTGTGCGAGGCGCACTCCAAGGCCGCCTTCGTGCTCGTCGCCGGCCTCCGCCAGCGCTTCTGCCAGCAATGCAGCCGGTAAGACCATGCTAGCCAAAATCTTTGGGCTGCGTGCAGAACACGACGCGATTTGGCCTAATTGGCATACTCGAACGTACGTCTTTTTACGACTAACTATATGATTGGTTCCTTTTAATTGTATAACCAAGTGCATGGATTAATTAGACAAAAGGTTTAAAGAACTGCCCTTGGATCATGAGCTGTTAATTTGGCTCTTAGCTTTGCAGCAAAAAGCTCTTGCAATAATCTTGCGCAAATTCCAAGTCCAAGCTCTGTTTGATTCTTTGCCTACTGCTGAAGTTGTATCGCAAATTATAAGGTGATTTAATTAAAGGGGCAGTATAGTTAGTGTTCTTGGATGTTGTTCCTGGATTTTTAATAGACATGTAGCTGTATAGTTCATGGCCTCTTGGTGACTGCAATGGTCTAATACTGTGAGCCTGTGATCATAAGAAGTCAGGTTAGCCTTACAGATTGTTGCACTGAATAAATGGATTAGTTCAAGCTCCTGTTCTCGGGTGCTGTATATGTAAACTCTGTACGTATTTTCTCCAGCAGGGTGGTGAAAAGTAGGATAAGGCAACTAGGTTTTCATCTCATTCAGAGGATTCTTTACTTTGTTAGTGCACCATGCACCATTGTCCTTTGCTTGCTTCGGAAGGGTAGTGGCCGTGTTCTTTATGGGCCATGAAACTTTAGCTTTTGTCAGTGGAGTTCAGAACTTGACTTACCCTTCCTTTTGCTAAAAAAATGGCGAGGTCCAATTTGTTCTGCCTCTCCAAGGCAGCTCCCCAATTCAGCTGCAAACATTCATATCTTTAGTTCTTTACTGCTATGTTTGATGGAAGGTAGTTCTGCGCCCTCTAATGAGGTGTGTGTTGATGTTGTGGAATGTAGTCAGTCCTAGATTAGCTCACCTGTGGGCCATGACTAGTCTGGTTGCTGTTTTCTGATGCTTTATGTTTCTTGTGCCATCTTGCTGTTTTGGAGTATATATGTATGGCACTGCAATTGCATGTTACAATATATAGATGTCATGTTGGCATTTTTCGGATCAGAGGAGTCATTCTACTGTTAGGCTTATTCTCTTATAGTGGTCTTTCATATTTCAGATTTTTTCAAATTCATGTGTGTCACATGAGCAATGGAATTATATCTAGTTTGAAGTTAATCTAGTAGTACTGGACCAGCTCTTTTCCAGAGCAGTTGGTCGCTAGCCCTGTTCATGTTGTCCCAGTGCTGTTTAAGGTTTTGATAAAGACGCTACAGCAGTTCTTGTTTGCTCATAGGTGGGGAATTTAAAAGTGGAACAAACAAAATAGTTGTGGTCCTTAGATTTAGAATGCCCTAGACAAGATGATCATGCTCTTGATGACCTTTAGTGTGAATGATAGTTCTATCCCACTCTGCTGTCGGTGACATGAGCACATCCTAGGGGTCTAAGTGCTTGCTAAGGACCAGTTTCTAGAAGCTTTTCAGCTGCACGTTTCTTACAACGGAGTTGCAATCTTTTATAGTGGTAGATCTTATCATATCATGATGTGTGTGTTTGACATAAATGGAAAAACTAAACAAGACTACGCATTCCTGGATAATAAATGATATGGCAAACTGATTAAGGTTTTTGACATTGAGAACTGAGAGCCAGACAAGAGAACACTTGCTCTGTTCTTCTCTGTTTTTCAGGTATTTCATCCTAATCAATGCAACGGTGCAAATTGCAATGTTAAACTTGGAGATTCCTGGCAAGCATGGTGCTTCTTCAGCGTTGGTTTTTGCTGGGCATCTTTATACGGACGACCACAGGACCGTGGACTAGGACTAATACGGCCTCATGCTTGCTTTTGTTGTCTCTGCTTTTGCTTGCACATGCATGTGCACGGCGCATAGCACCAGATTCCAGCAGTAATACTCGTCTGTCCTGCTCCTTTCTCTTTGGTGCCGAGCAAATAGCTTTCGGTGATACGCTTTAAATGCAAGGCACTAGTAGCAACTGCCATCTCTCTGATTTGACAAGAGTACATGCATGCTAATTACTGCTTCACATGCTATAGTTTTCATCTGTTGGTATTTATTTGTGAATAGTGAAGAGATCAGGTTGATGTGTTTGTTTGTTGTCTGAAAAACCGCTGCTACTCCTGACAATGTATGTATGCAGGTTCCACGAGCTTTCGGAGTTCGATGGCACCAAGCGCAGCTGCCGCCGGCGCCTGGCCGGCCACAACGAGCGCCGCCGGAAGAGCTCGGCGGAGGCGCACGGCGACGGCTGCCGCCACGCTGACCCGGACGGCCGGAGCCACCCGGGGAACCCACCCCTGAACCACTTCCAGATCAGATAAACCTATCTAAGCATGCTCTCTCTCTTCTGTCATGCAGCCATGCTACATCTACATATCTTTGTATCTGCCTATCTCTCTCTCTCTATCCTGTGTACTATATGCACCGGAGGCATATGTGCTATATCTGCCACAACCTAAGCTAATTGTAACATGGCGATTAAGCAGGTGTTAAGAGTGATTGGCCTGTGCCCAACTGAGGCTTATGCAGGCTGTGTATTGCTGTTTTGTTGGGATAATTGTGGTAATATATGCTATTTATTCGAGTAAACTAGGACAGTTCTCAGGACAGCCTCGTTTAGAGCGTACGAATTATATAGGAGTTTTATAGAAGAGAAAATATATGTACGACAGATGCCGGCAATTATAATGGTGAATGATTCCTAAAATTTTTTCTCTTTAACGTATTAAAATCTTCACTTGAGTGACTATAGTAGTTATCAAGTTCAGATCACACTAACTAGACTAAACAAAACAAAACTAGAAACAAGAATAAACAAAATCAACAGTCTCCTATACAGGGCCGATCAGATCGCCATCAATGGGTCCGTTTGACCGCAGGACGGTCCACCCGTCGGCCTGTGAGCAGTTACATCGATAGGTCGATCTGACTGTAGATCTGGGGGCGATCTGACCGGTCCCCTGTTCCCCAACCTACAAACCTCTCGGGTCAAAGGTTCAAATTTCAAGAACTTGCCTAATTCTCATCCAAACATTTTTCAAATTTTGCATGAAATTTGTTCAAGGCAATAGGAACATAAATCAATCAAGAATCATAAGATTCTTGAGCCCGAGTTTACCAAACTGAAGATAATCGAATCTAGTTCACAAGAACAAAACAAACCCTAAAACTCAAATTATTTTCTGCTCCTGAGGATCTAAGATATGGGGTCGTTCAAATCTATTTTCACTTGTCCTAACAAGGTAATTTACACAAGAGATTGGGTTATAAATCCTACGAACCCGAAATCACAAATATAATTTAAGAACAAGCAAAACTAAGCAAGAACGCAAACAAGAATATGATTGAGACAAAACCTTGATCTATTTTAGTGGAGAATAAGGTTTACATACTCATGGATGATTACAAGATAGAGCCAAAGTACTACTATTTCCTTTCTCGAGTTCTCTCTTACAACCATGGAAGAAGACAAGGTGGTAAAGCAAAAACATAGAATTTTGGATCTACTACCTCCTCCCTTCCCCTCTTAATAGCTAAGCCTAATGGGTCCAACCCATTAAGGCTACTGGGAAAACCTATCAACCCATTAACACATGTTTTACATACTCACGCTAACTCTTTAGCGATTGACCCACTTGTCAATTTCAGCTCTTCTTGACTTAAACCACTTTTCATTTGTGCTTCTCCGTGCCGCGGTTTTGATCAAATCACCAACCCAGTATTTGATAAACTACCAAAATACCCTCGACGATGTTTCCGTGCATCTTCCCTTGACTTCATTTTCACCTTCACCTCAAAGCATTTCCACATTTTTTGACCCGCAACCCGTAGTGCCCAATAACTAGCTGTCACATCTCCACTTGGTGCACCATATGCGCTAACTTGTCTCTACATGATCCTTGTCTTTTCTATGCTTCTCGTTTGAGCTACATAGCATAGCCTCACTCGGACTACACAATCGCTCGGACCTTAGCTCCCCTGCTTAGTCCGGGTCAATTGTCGTCGACTGCTAACATTCTCTAAGCCACCTGCACATCCAAAAACCAAGCAACTATCTTAAGCACAAATTTTATGTACTTGATTCATGTTAGTCAAAACCATGCATCATACTATGTAACACAAACCCTCACAGCTCCCAAGCCATGATTTGATCTCAAACCAACTCAGCTCAACTCAACCGTTCTTTGGCTGCAACCACCGATCTGACTACTCTCTGCAGGTCAGTCGGACCTCCCCGATAAGACCGTCGGCCACTGACCGGCTCACCGGTGTGACCCCATTTTTAGACCACCGGTGTGACCCCATTTCAGTGCTGGTCACACCAACCACTCACACTTGGCAAATTGTTCACAATATCCGGTCAGATCGCGCGAGCCCAAATCCAAAACATTCTCTTTGGGAAAAAACAACCTCAACTAGAAATCGGTCATACCGCCCCTACAGTTGAACTGTCACGCAACATCCAATCACACTGGACCACCAGTCAGACCGCCGTTCACAGGCCAATCTAACCGCTTCCTCCCAGCGATCTGACCGGTCACACCGACCGGTCCGTCCGAGAACACCGACATTAAGTTTAATATCTGATTTTTTTGAAAATTTTACAAAATACAAATTCAACCTAATTAAAGTACTAATTATTTATTGTAAATATATACTAGATCTCTTATACATGTCTCTCAAAGTCCATTCAAATTAGATGCAGAGTTTCCCATGAAATTTCTATCATAATAGTACCTTCCAAAATTGAGACCTAAATGTGTTCCATCCGTGTCTTGTTCAACAGTCCATGTGTCAGTTAGCATGATTGCACTCATACGCTTGATAATGATATACATCAATCAGAATTCAGATGGATGCTAGTCCGATGTTTTATTTCCACATGGTCTAATTGCCGTCCAGATATCAGACAAAGAACATTAGTTGGTTTATTACATACATCCATGTGGATGTGGGGAAGGGGATGTGGCACCTGGAACATGTCCATGTTGTCCAGTCATCTGAAAGCGACTTCACAGCTTACTTAGATATTTTATGGAACGAAAACAGTTGGCCCCCAAAGCATAATAATTTGCTAGAACAGAAACTTGCCACCTGTAATTCAATATCTTCGTGCATTTTAGTAACTGTATGCGCCAAGTATCATCTGAGATCGTCAGTTATGATCTTGATTATCCTTGGTGTGCTGTGTGCACAATGTAAAAATGTTCGAAGATCTACACAATTCTGGTGTTGCGATCAGTGCACGCATGCATACCTTCCTGTGTTTTTTGGTCATGGAAGGCGCTCTGATCTAGCTATATTGTATAATCCTTGTATTCTAGGTATAGTTTTTTAATCTTGTTTACAGCGTGCTTCTTGCACACACTTGTATCCAAATCTTGGCATAAGTAAATTTTGCCGTAATATATTTTGTATCAAGCATATGTTATCCAAACAGTTCGAAGTTCAGACGTTAGCCAAGGAGCTTTGATTCGGAAGAACCCTTCGTTTCAGGCAGAGCAAGGCGTGCATCTGTGTTACGGATTGCGCGAGTTGCGATATCGTCCTTAATTTGTACCTTTCTTGGCTCGATCGTCTAAAGAAAAGAAGAGTTCGATCCAAATATACCCGATGCAAAACTGCAAAGGAAGTTTATGCTAGTAGGTTACTTTGTTTGAGAAGTATAACAACTTGTAGTTACCTGATTCTTGGTTACAATGGAAGGAACCAAATAGCAACTATGGTAAACGCTGCAACGGAAATGTTCCAGGCAGAGTTCTAGGAAAAATGAGTACACCTGAACCTGTAGAACACAACTCCACACTCCTAGCCCTTCCCACATAGAATGTGTGTGTATGTCATATTACACTTGACGCGTAATACTGCGTACCAACAGAGAATACTAGAGGGAAAAAAATACAGAAAAAAAACACTAAAACAGAGAGATGCGGACAGGAATAAATTAACCTAAGATGTTTGATGATAATGCACAAGAAGTATTATGCGCTCCAAGTCTCTGAATAAGAAACAACCAAAAACCATATCATCAGCCCACTTAAACAAGGCAACCAGCCGGCCGTTTGGCAGCAGTCGGTGGGTTTTGTCGACCGGCTATATGGTTTCGACTCCTTTTACCCTTGGGCTACCTTCTCGGCTACAAGTTCTACTATGGTGTTGGGGTACAAAATTGATGCTATCAATTAAACTACTGCATATTGCAACCAGAAAATGCACAGAATGAGTGTGGTATATTTTTCTTTCCTTTTTTTCCAACCATTAACCAACTAGACGACCATCAAGGTAGTATATATATTATTGTTGTCTCAACCATGTCATCATCCAAAGTCCAAGCTACCAACCACGTCACTAATTGTGCACATAATTTTGACAATGCATTCATTCCAACTGCAAGTACATTCTGTAGTGAGGTAACAGTACATTTGTTTGTTGGTATGCAGGTTGATAAGTTGCTCAAGAAAGTTGACAATCCAGTTGATAAATACCAACTCCAAGTATCTAACTCCACAAATATAGCTAAAGAAATCTGAATATCCGATGCTGCTAGCTATTGAAAAATAACTAAAAGAAATAGCTACAAAGAAAGCCATTAACTACAAGAACCAAACTATTAACTCTTGACTGAAGTAGTATCTGAAGCCTATTAACCAAAAAAGTGCCTAGTTCTGCAAACTAACACAAGCTCTATTTTGCTATCTTATTCACACTGAACTATGATTTATATTAACTCCCAAAACAGATCACGAAATGCATATATTTCTAAATTCATACAAATATTTAAGTGGAGCTACTGACTTTGAACAAATAACTAATGATAGCTACTGAAAAATGGATATGTCTTCTTCCTCTTTGCTTCCTCCCTGAGCCGGCGCTCCTCCTCCAGCTTCTTCCTCTTCTCCTCGTTCATCGCTCTTGACCTAGCAAGCACGCGGCAACCACAGATCTGAAAATTTTCGAACAAAAGTAGAAGCCAAGAACGCAAGAAGGAAGGAGAGAGGCGCACTTCTTAGAGAGTTGCAGCGCAGCGTGGCCTGCGGTTGCTGCTGCTTCTCGCGGCCCGCCAGCTGCTATTGCTTCTCCCCACCGCCTGCAGAGAACTCCGCAAGGGCCGCTGCGCCCGGCGATGAGACCTCGCCGTCCGCTACGGGAATTTTTTGTACGGATAATCCATTTTTTATTCGAAATTACAGAAATATACCCGTAGGAAAAAAATTTACAAAAATAAGCTCCAGTCGCCTAATGGTTGGGCGACTAGAGCCTTTCGCCCAACCAGACTGCGACATCTAATAAATCTACCAACCGTTCGGCGATTAATTGCAGTCGCCCCACCGTTGGGCGACTGCAATCCAGTCGTCGAACCGTTGGGCGACTGAAATTAAGTCGCCGAACCGTTTGGCGACTGGGGGCGATATAAAAACCCAACGCGCTTGGCCGGCGCCTTTGCACTGTTTTCATTCGGCCGCGCAGAGGAAGAAGAGGAGAAGAAGAAGAAGAGAAGAAGAGAGGAAGAAGGGAAGAAGAGAAGGGGGAGAGAAGGAGATGGAGAGGAGGAGAAGAGGAGAGGGAGAGCGCGATTTTCAGGTATTTTTTGTGTTATATTTTTTGTTAGTGTTAGAAAAATAGTTTAGAAATTTAGTTTAGAAAAATTAGTTTAGAAAATGTAGTTTAGAAATTTAGTTTAGAAAATTTAGTTTAGATAATGTAGTTTAGAAATTTAGTTTAGAAAATTTAGTTTAGAAAATTAAGTTTAGAAATTGAGTTTAGAAAATTAAGTTTAGAAAATTAGTTTAGAAAATTAAGTTTAGAAATTGAGTTTAGAAAATTTAGGTTAGAAATTTAGTTTACAAATTTAGTTTAGAAAATATAGTTTAGAAATTTAGTTTAGAAAATATATTTTAGAAATTTATATGTAGTTTACAAATTTAGATGTAGTTGAGAAATTTAGTTTAGAGAATTTAGTATCGAAATTTTGTATAGTATTTTTATGTATTATTGTAGAAAATTTAGTTTAGAAATTTTGTATACCATTTTTAATGCATTATTGTAGAAAATATAGTTTAGAAATGTAGATGTACAAAAATTTTGGTATGTATTATTGTAGAAAATGTAGTGTACAAATTTAGATGTAGAAAATTGAGTGTACAAATTTTGTGTAGTATTTTTTATGTATTATTATAGAAAATTTAGTGTAGAAATTTAGATGTACAAAATTTAATGTTGAAATTATTGTATAAATTTTGCAGGTATGACTCGTGCTGGACGTGACTCCGACTGGCGGTACCCGCTGTTGGACGAGCACGTGGACCGCGTGCATCGCGCTTCCCGTCGTGTGCCGCCACCGGGGAGCACGGACGAGCCGCCTGAGCTGGGAGTGGTCCGGACACGCACACCTCGCGTGGCCTGGGGACTCGACCCCCGTTGGACTGCCAGGTTTGCACTGCGCCAGCGTTTAGTGCGACCGTAAGAACGTTTCGTACTGACCTTAACTTTGTTTGCAGGCTGCGGGATGCCAGGCTACTCCCTCTTGCCCAGATGGTGCAAGCCACGGAGGAGGATGGAGCCGCCTTGGCCACGGGCGGGGACGAGGCGGGCGGAGAGCGATCACGACGCTTCCCGTTCGACCGTTCCCTGCTGATGGCTTTGGTGGACCTTTGGTGCACCGGAGGAGGGCCAAGCGCGGCCGTATGGGAGGACGCGGAAGCGGTGACGGGGCACACCAGGGTGGCGAGTGAGGGGTGCAGCGGATGCTATATGTTATGCATGTAATGAAAAAATACGCGGCATGTTACTCACAGTTATATATTATGAAGTTTATTTAAATTCAAACAAGTCTATCATCTCTTCTTTTCACATTGAATCATTCATATATCAAGTCATCTAAAAAATTAACATACCGGTTCTCCGCACACGAATTATCATCGTATGTCACTTAACAGTGTATGTATCGATCGTTCTCTAGTTAATCTTTAATAAAAAAAGTTTCTAAAAATTTTTACGCACCTACAATATACAATAAACATAAACTTTTATTAAAACTCTACCGCATTTTTTACCAGTTTAAAACTACAAAGTTCACAAAATTCACGGGGGATTCATGTAGTCGCCTAATGGGATGGCGACTGCATGAAAGTCGCCTAATGGGATAGCGATTGCATGTAAGTCGCAATACGGAAGAGCGATTGCATGCAGTCGCGCCAGCGTGCGGCGACAGATATTGTGTCGCAGTCTGGTTGGGCGAAAGGCTCCAGTCGCCCAACCATTAGGCGACTGGAGCCTATTTTTGTAAAAAAAAATTCCCGCGAGTATATTTCTGTAATTTCGAATAAAAAAAGGATTATCCGTACAAAAAATTCTCCGCCACGGAGGGCAAGTCAGGGCTCCTCGAGTTCTCGGTAGTCAATTTTGGTCCCGCGCAGGCGGCGGTGATTCGGGGAGGAGGCGAATCAACGGGGGATCTTCATGGCTCTTTGTGGGCTCCGTAGGTCGGCCCACTTAAGGTACTCAACTGCTGCAGTCTACCCACATCTTTTTTGCGGGTGGGCTAAGCGGGACTGCGGGCCGACCGTCGCTGGGTATATTCTCTTCAGAGCTACGACTTATTAGCGGGGCATGTTATTTTCAGTTTCTAAAAATTATTTTTTGATTTTTTATAGTAACTAGTTTTTAAATAGAGTATCTTTGTAAAATAGTGTCTACTAGTTAATTGTAGGGCATAGTATACCGACTTCATTTATATCAGCAAAAACCACACGTGAGTTTCTGTTACTTTGTAATCTCTCGCACGGACAACCCAAAAGCCACAAACCGAAGCCAAAAACCATAAGTTTCAACCAAAAAGAACAGACCCAGTTTTAATAAATACTAATTATTGATTGAATTTGAAGCTAGAAATCAACTAAAAAACAAGACCAATTAAAGCGGCGCAATTTCGGTGGAACAGTACTTAAATCAGCAAGAAATTACAAGATCAATGAGAAAAGGTGGCATCTCAAATGGATAACACATTATAACTCGATGCTGCACAACAAGATTCTAACAACAAAGAAGCAAAATCCCTTCACCCATCTTGCACTCAGCGATGGCACCAGTTGCTAATGCTCAGTGGCGGAATCAAAATTTGGCTACGCCCCGGGCTGAACTCTAACAACCTAAAACTAATGTCAATTTGTACCCATACCACGATATGTGGTTCCCTGACTCCATTGATATTATTGAAAGGGCTGATGTTACAAATACATCCCCTAATTTCTCTTATGAATAATCATAACTCAAGTTGCAAGAACAGGGAAAACAAAGTCGTTAACTTGGGTATAAGCACCAATGGTTTTCATATATCCATAATAGATGTTAACCAGAAAGTCTATGTATGTAACTAAGATAAGCTATATTTTAATAACATGAGCAATAGAAAGACCAAGATAATGGCATTGTGCAATCCAACAATTAAGCATATGAAGTGAAACAGAGTTCACTTAACTGTGAGCTACAAGGTTCTAAGTAAAATAGAAGTGCATAAGATTGAATGAAGTATTACTTTTCCTTGTATACTTTCATATTCACTTGATGTTCAATATAAAATGATATGCATGTCTTAGCTATGTTTCCTTACGAGAATCTTGACATAGAATGTATATTGGCAATCATCAACATTAGAGCATGAGATGATAATCATTGAATGATGAACAAAATTATATTTTTACTTACATATCTCCAGCCAAGAATCTGTTGGCAGCAGCTACAGTCAATGTCATTAACTGTGTGCAATCCAGTTATAAGATAGCGATCCTCATTAGTGCCTAGGCATATATTCACCCTGAAATGCGACAAATATAAAAATTAACAGCCATAAGGAAACAAGTTTGTATCATTGTATGAATTGTAAGCAAACAGCCTGAACATCTAAAATTCTAAATGAGCTTTTGGTTGGTTCTGCTGTATAACAGGTTATTGAAGTCAAGAATAGATATTTCGCCGAGCGGGAGGGGGGTGACGCCGGCGCTAGCCGCCTGGCCGGGAGGTGGGCGGCGCAGGCCAAGAGGAGCCGAGGAGGGGCGCTGGCCCGGGAGACGGGGCGGCTCCAGGAGGCGGTGCTGGTGACGAGCTGAGACGGCGGAGGGAGGCGACGATTTGAGACGGCTCGGCGCAGATCTGAGACGGCGGAGGGAGGCGACGATCTGCGACGGCTCGGCGCAGATCTGAGACGGCGAAGGGAGGCGACGATCTGAGACGGCTCGGCGCAGATCTGAGACGGCGGAGGGAGGCGATGAGGCGGCGCTGGAGCGGCGCAGATCTGAGACGGCGGAGCCGCGGAGGCGACGAGCGGTTGCGATGCGCCGTTGCGGTGCGGTACGGCGGCGCTAGATCGGCGCCCGCTTGCCTTCTGCTGTTACTGGCGACGAAACGCTAGGGTTTCGCGTTGAGAGACCGGCGCTGCGGCGGCGCGTGAAGGCTTAGTCCGCGCGAAGACTGTGGTGGGAGTGGTGGGCCGCGTGAAGACCAGGCCGAGCGGAGACTGCTGGGCCGCTGGCTCAGTTCTAAAATATTGTATGGGCTACCTGGGCTGAAACTAGTTATAATACCCCGGGCTGGGCTAAAAATACCTGGGCCATTTTCTCACGCCCCAGGCTAGAGCTCACCTTGCCGGGGGCCCAAATCCGCCCCTGCTAATGCTCTACTTGCACTGTCGGCGCCTCTACGTACGTGTACGGCCAGGCTGAACATGCTCCGTGTCCTTCTTTGTGGGTGGGTGGGGCAGTGCGGCTCAGGTGCTGGGGCACAGCACTTAGCGCGTGCGGGGGTGCCCCTAGCACCCGCCACGTGTCCCATAAGGCCCAAAAAAATTCCGAAAAATTCGAAAAAAAATACTTACAAAATCCGAAAATTTGTAAAAAGTACTTTTTAAGTATAATTACTTTTATTAAAAAATATTTTTAAGTACTTAAAAAAATACTTTTTAATAAAAGTACAAGTCAAAAAAAATTTAAGTACTTACCAAAAAATACTTTTTATACTTAAAAAGTACTTTTTACAAATTTTTGGATTTTGTAAGTATTTTTTTGAATTTTTCGAAATTTTTTTGGACCTTGTGGGATACATGGTGGGTGCTGGGGGCACCCCCGCACCGCTAAGCGCTGTGCCCCAGCTGAGCCGCACCCTGGGTGGGGGGGGGGGGGGAGCTTAAATGCACCATCACCATGTGCAACATTAGGAGGCAGTCGAACTTCGAAGGAGCAGGCCATCATGTACGGGTAGTACCGCCTAACCTTATTGTCAGAAATAGGCTAAACTGCATGTGTTCATGGCATTTTTTTTCAAATCCTTTACGAGCCAGGGCTCACCATGTAACTATGTAAGTACCTCGATGCATTGGTGGTGCGATGTAATTCAAAGGTATTTGACTGATTATTTAAATTTTTTCATATAATATCTAATATTTAGTAAATATATTACATATGTAATGATAATTAGATAGAATATTTCATACATGTACTCGTAATTGATTTAAACCTGCTCCTACACCTTCTCTCACACAGTTGATTTTAACCTATTCCCACACTTTCCCTCTCTAATTCACCTAAAATAGCGCGACCTAATAACCCATCCGTCCCCTTATTAGACTGGTCCATTGGCCCACTGTAGATCTCTCAACCCCTAACCTATTCCCTCCCTCCCCCTCTCTGTCTCTCAAGCTCCACTAATCCATATCAAAATTGTCAAACTCGATGGCACTAACACACGAGATCGAGGGGCAATTGGCCATCAAGCGAGTTGGTGAGAGGCTGAGAGCAACTATGGCCCCTGGTTTGGCCTTAGTGGCAAGGAGCATAGTTATGACAAATGGCGATACGTCTACAAGAAGTAAACGGGTAACAACTGTCACCTGAGAGCCAAGGAGGGAGCGTGCGGCAGTAGTTAGGTCGATGAGGTAATAGGCACTAGGCAATAACTACACGCTGTCGTGCACTAGTGCATGCAGGTCAACATCAGACTGCATCAACATAGTTTCATTTTAAGTTATTTAGTAATTTTTCTAAATTATTTAGGGATGTTTTTTTTTTTTGCTATTGTGAACTACTACATTTTGCTTGTCAACTCTGGATACCCATTATAGAAACCTTGGGTCCGCCGCTACCTCGATGCTCATCTCACCTCCTTTGGAAATATGAAGGTTTCTGTCTTCCCCTAAAATATATTCGACATGTTGCAGTCTCTCGATTAGTTTTCTCATAATTTGGCACTTGTAGAATCCAACTTCACTCTAGTTCTTCTCACTGAAAATGTGAATGTGTATGTATAGAATACCAATGCCAAACTTAATAACAGTAATTAGAATCTGTAGTTCTTCTGCAAAAGCGAGAAATATAATTGAAGCATGACTTTCTTCTTGTGCATCATTCTGGAAAGGCCTAAGCAGACAAGTTATTGTACCTACATACTCAGCTAGTTAGCTTCATACCAGTTCTACGGACTACGGCACTGGTCTATGCAGGGGCAGTGGTGATCAAACTTGTCGACACAGTTGTCGCGGACGATGCAATGATAACTTCTCGATCGACGACTGATCTTGCAGATTCTGCAATACTTCAGCTTGGTTTTGATACTGTCGACAATGATGCGCTGACTCCTAGATCTTCCGACAGTGCTTGTGCCGATTTTCTTCTGATGGTGAGGTCAAATTTCTTGGTATGATTCCAGGGTCTCTTGTATCTTGTTACGGTCAATAGCAAAGTAACAGTCACCTATGAACAAACATGACACTGAAAATTCTTACGGTCAATAGCAAGGTAACAGTCACCTTATGAACAAATATGACACTGAAAATTCTTTCTGACAAATTTGTGACTCAAATCATCTGTATCACGGTAACAATGCATTTATTCTGGTAAGATGTGCTCATACTTACAGTTGCTGCTATTGCCATGGAGAATGCAGCTATCAGAATCGGATATTTCAACGATGGATCAACAATGTGAGCAAGGAAAATCCATTATGTAAGAAGAACTGAAATGGCTGTCAAGATGAGACCTCGCGGATCAGGCCCACATGTGACATGACTATCGAAGAAGCACATCAAATCAATTTTAAACTGCACTGCCAGGCAAAGCACATCGGAAGCCACCACAGGTTGCAGGCAAAACAACGTATGATTGTTAACTTGTCAAGATTCAGGGCACAGGAGTGTGACTGCTGAACACTTGATTACAACAAAATTAAGAGCAGCAGTGCGCATTCTGATGAGGAAACAAAACAAAAAGTATGGATTGCATATATGAGAAGAGATTGTAATTCACATATACTCAATGATATATACATCATAGATTAGGCATTGTTCTTATTATGCCAAGAATTCGGTACACTGGATACAAGAATCAAGAGTAACACCTATAATTAATCTACAATAATTTTCCTAGCTACATCACAGTGCGCCTTCCATGCATGACCCAAAAAAACAAAGGAAGACGTAATCCCTAGTACATGGAACTACCAAGCTGCCAAGATCGCCTCTGATCTGCCCCGCATCTCCATCTCCAGCCTCTTCAACACCGGCAGCGACTTCCCGGCGACCGTCGGCCGCGGGGCCGCCTTGCCACTCGAGGGACGCGACGTGACTGGGGTGGTGACGGCGGGCGCGGCGGAGGCGTCGGCGGACAGAATGCTCTTGACCTGGTCCCTAGCGACTCGCACGGTCCGGAAGGGGTCGTCGCGCGGGAAGTTGCCGTTGTAGACGACCTCCAGGTAGCCCTCCTCTGCGGCGGAGACGACGACCGCGCTGAGCCAGAGCACGAGGCGCTGCCCCGTGGGTAGAATTCCCACCGGCGTGCGGACGCGCACCTGCGCACCCTTCCTGATGGACCCGGAAGCGGCCGACGACGGGAGTGGCGGCGTCGGCGCCAGGACGCTCTCACGCCGGGGCGATCGCGAGATCGAAGCAGAGCGCGGCGGCGGCAGCGGCGCGGCCGACTTCTTCATGGCCGCTCCGGCTGGCGCGGGCGGGATCGGAGCTGATCTCCACCGCGGCGGGGGCGTAGAGGACTTCTTGGTGACGCCCCCCTTCGCCAAGACCGCGAGCTTCCTGCAGCGCTCGAAGTCGCGGTGCGGCTTGCGCATGCCGGCGGAGCAGTAGGTGGAGCGGTGCGCCATGAACGCGGGCATGGTGGTGGGTGGGGAGGAAGGAGAGGAGGAGGCGGCGGGAAGGATGGGCTGTGAATGCGGCGGCACTGGCTGTGCGGCGCTAGGGTTATAGCGAGGCGAGGCGGTGGGGGAGGACGCCGAGTTGGAGTCGGAGTCGGAAGCGTGAGGGCCAAGCAGAGTGGACTCGCTGGAGCGAAGCGAGCACCTGCCTAATTTGTGGCGGGGAGGGTATTAATGACTGGAAGATTAGCGGATGGAATTTGGATTGGACGGTGTGGATCGTACGTTGGTTTGACTAGCTCATGTGATCAACGCATTCAACGCGTCGGAATTCGGAATCCGAGTCCTCCCGGCCGTAACCCTCCTCTAATATCCACCAGTGCGCCACCGCCTTCAGCTTCCGAATCCGCCTAGAACTCGGAAACCTCTGCCTAAAACCCTCGAGCCGCCCTCTCCCCATGCCCAAGCCATTAGCTCTTCTCCTCCGTAGCGAAGCCACCATGCCTTCCATGATGGTGCAATCCTCCACCATGCGCAGGCTCCGCCGCGAGTTCGATAGCCGGAGCAGGCTCGCCGTCACGCCGTCAGGAGGGATCTCCAAGAAGTCCTCTCCGCCGCACCTCTCTTCGCCGCGGAAGCGCGTGCAGCCGCCGTTCCCGTCGGGAGCGTCATCTGCCTCCCGCTCGCGCCGCGATGCAGCACCAGCCGGAGCGATCCTCAAGAAGTCATCAGCGCCGGCGCGCTCTGCCTCGTCGACACCGCGGGAGCGCGTCCAGGCTACGCCGACGCCGCCTCGCCTCTCGTCTGCAGCCTCCGAGTCCATCAGCAGGGGCACGCAGGTGCGTGTGCGCACGCCGGCGGGTCAGCTTCCCACGGGGCAGCGCCTCGTGCTCTGGCTCAGCGCCGTGGTGGTCTCCGCCGCCGAAGACGGCTTCCTCCACGTCGTCTACAAAGGCAAGTTCCCACCCGACGACCCCTTCCGCACCGTGCGCGTCGCCAGGGACCAGGTCAAGAAGATGCAGCCTGCCGACGCCTCCAGTGCGTCCGCCAACTCCACCAGCTCGTCCACCGTCACCACAGCCACCGCTCCTCGTCCCTCAAGGGATAAGGCGGCCCCGCGGCCGACCGTCTCGGGGAAGTCGCTGCCAGCGCTGAAGAAGCTGGAGAAGGAGATGCGGAGCAGCTCCGAGGCCATCATGGCCTCTTGGTAGTTGGAACTTGGAAGTAGGGCTTAGCAGTTAGCACTAGTCATCAGTAGTTCATGCATGTCTAATGTCTTCCTGTGTTTTTCTGTCATGGAAGGCAGTGATGTTTCTAGGTATAATTGTTGTCTTGTTGATTCTTCTTTGCAGTGCTCTTCTTGCACGCACTTGTATCGAATTAATCTATTACTATGTACCTGCTAGTATCAAGCATGAACGAGAAAGAAATAAAGTTTTGTTCAACACGTTCATCTGATTGCCCTTTTCTGATGACGAAATGTGAGTGAGTGTGCATAACAGCATATACATATGTTAACAGTTCAAATGTATCAATGTACTACACGAAAATCGGTAATGGATTCTGTAGTGAGGAAGAAAGAGTTGGGACTCCACGACGAGTTTGAAACACCATTCATTTTATCCAATGCGAATGCAACATGAAACAATTCGACGTTGGTAATGCAGCCATGGCATTTGATCTAAAAGATGCCTGCTTTATGGACAGATCAGTTGCATACATCTGTTGGCAACAAGCAAGGCTGCAGAAGCAGGCACAGTTCTGCAGAGCCGGCAATGGATTCTGTTTGTCTTTCACTCAGCAACTCAGGGATGCCAAATATGCAGAACATGCATAAAACTGGCATTCCTATATGTTTTGCAGAGCTCCCCTGATACATCTACTACGTTTACGACAATGTGTGTATGATTGTGTTATTGAATCTGTTTCCTGGGCTAAGATATAACCCTCCTTTTGCTGCTACATAATCACTGCTGCTTAGCTGCATGCTGGAACCATACAAAATCGTATCAACTGAACAACTGATTATCACACTAGCAGCTTCAAGTACCGGAAACACGCACAAAGAACATCATGAAAAATGTTGGTATGAACTAGTTGTAGCAAGACATTCCGTTGCAAGAGAGAGAGAGAGAGAGAGTTGTACCAAGTCACGAGAGCTGAATACAGAACAGAGTTTGATGTATCGACCATTTTGTCTGAAGCATAATAGAAACTAGAACTAGAATGTTCGTACAACAGACACAAAATAAATTGTTTAATGGGCATTACCAAAAAAGAAAGGGAATTGACATGGCTCCTACGACCGATCGGATACCTCACTTAGCCACTTCACTCGAGCACACCCCTTCTTAGACCCTACGGCCATCTCTCTCCCTATTCCTGCTCGCCTTCTCTCCCACCTCCTGCCTACCACCCCAATCCCAAATCCCCCCAGATCCATCCCTCCATAGACGTGTGCCGCCCAATCGCTCCGCGCATGCGGATCCGCAAGTGCGCCTCTCGCCTCCTCGGCTCCGTCTACTCCCCCGCGGCGCCAGGGCCCCGATTTGAGCTCTCGCTCCCGCCCCCACCGTCGGCCCCAAATCCCACACGGGGGGGGGGGGCACCAGTTTCGTGGCCGTGACTACCACCTGGGAGTCCGGCAAAGTCAGTTGCAATTTTTTGACAATTTTATCCGATTCGAATATTGCTCAAAAATTCATACAATTTTGATATTTCTAGGAGTCGTTACATATAGCAAATGAGTTCCAAAAATTACAAAGTTTTATGTGAATCCTCCCGACACATTCATCCTAATTGTGTAGTTTTTTGAGAATTTTATGTACTCTGAATTTACCATGTTAATTCATGATAATTTCATCATAATTAGCGATATGCAAGGAGGATGTCCCCTCTTGGTGATGCCCCCTTGCCTGTAGAAATGTCAGTCTATCCATAATGTCCCCTCTTGTCTGTTCCCTCCTTTGGACATGTCTTGGCTTGACCATACCGGCCCCCTTGCACACTCCCTCGTCTACACAAATGTTAGTCTGTCCATGTCGTCCTGCCTCACCCACTCCCTCGTGTGCGCATATGTCACTCTTACCATGTTGTCCCCTGTCGTCTGCGGTGCTATGTGTCGACAATGCGTTCGTAATTTCTAGTGGCAATGCACCGAGTTCTCTTTCGCTCGACTTCAAATACGGAGTTCTCGCAATAGGCAGGCTCAACCGGCATGGCCGAAATACAGACATAGGGATCACACAATCGTGTAGGTCGTTGAAGGCCATTTCAATGGCGGGCGACGTTTCTTCTGATGCCCATATTCTAGGGTGCAATTAGCCAATAGTTTATTTTCTCTTACTACTAATAAAGCTTTTATGTTAACTCTCCTTTCCAGCAGATGGCGAAATACGACTTCGTCTGCTGGATTGATCCTCCCTATGAATGCTATATTGTGAGGTATATAGATACACTGTGGGAGTGAATCTTAGAAATAGAGCACAGATTGATAGTCTCAATGAGGAGAACGATGACCTCTGGCAACAGATGCAGCGTGAGAGGGGCAACGAGGAGGTCGTCAATATAGAAAGTTTGTATGATCACACATGCTACTGCGCGAACCCTACCTTCATATGTGCATGCCACTACAACGACGGCCAGCCATGTCCGAAGCGCCCCCCACTGCAATACTCCCGTGGGTACTACGAGGCACCTTCTACCAGTAGGCACGCACAGAGAAGCTTGTAGCACGGTGTAGGATCAAGGATACCAACTAGGGGGTGAATAGGAGGTTTTTAAATTTTTCTTGTCTACTTAATTAATTCTTTACAATTTTAATAGCAAGAATGTAAAGCAATTAATCCTACACAATTCTAGTCAAGTAAACAATAATACTAGCTCTAAATCAAGCAAACGATCACAATAAGACAAACAAATAGGAGCTAGGAGAAAACAAGTAAGAGATGTACACAAACGATGTTTTTACCGTGGTGTTCGGAAATTTGCCGATTTCCCCTAATCCACGTTGAGGTTAGCCTGAACAAATTGGACCAGCTCCACGAATTAAGCTGAAGCACCTCGATCACTAGTGGCAGCTCTTCCCCGCTCCGGGTAGGTGAGCTCCAACCTTCACACGACTATCGGGTCTTCTCACAATCTCCTTTGAGAAGATCACCGATCAATTCTCCTCTAAATCGTCCAGGTGCCGGCAAGCACCAAGAGTAAAAGATCTGGGCTTCACTTGATAGCAATTGAGTGCCAAGGATCAACTAATGAATGCAAATGCACTAAATTGCCCAACCACCTCAAATTTAATGCTCAATGTGTAAACTAGGGGTGGAGTGAATGCTCTATGCTCAAGAAATGTTCAATGGGTCTCTTCTTGCTGTCCTTGAGCAGTGGTACAGGTATTTATACCCTCCACCAACCAAAACTAGTCGTTTGGAACAAATTCCTGAAAAATTCAGGACGAGAGGAACTACCGCCGTTATAAGGTCGGTAGTACTGCTCCCATTTTTGGTGCGGCAGAATGGCTATGTCAGGGCTCTGCAGTGACTGTTGGAATGTCAGCGCGGTACTACCGCTGTTGAAAACTCCGGTACTACCGCTCGCCGGTAGTTCTGCAAAGTCGGCGCAGTACTACCGCTTGAGCCGAACTTCCAAAAGTCCCAACTTGGCGCTCTCTGGAAAAAGGCTCCGCTTCCCTTCCAAAGCTTCCGGGCCCCGAAAGTACCGCTCTGGATAGCAGAACTACCGCACCATGCGGTAGTTTCGGCGTTGAAATCTTCGGTACTTCCGCTCCGCGAAATCTCATATTGCGTCCGAAGGGTGCTCTCTGGGAAAAGGTTCCGCTCGGATTCCGGAGCTTCTGGTCGCCGGTAGTACCGATTCTGGGCGCGAAACTACCGCTCTGTGGTAGTTACGGCTTTAAAAACTGCGGTACTACCGCTCTTCCAGACAGAGCACAGTTTTGGTTTTAAATATGATTTTTGATGAATGCATGCTTCTAAATTAATCCAAATGGCACATAAGTTTTGCTATCAAGCTACTTGCCATGATCGCTCTTTATAATACGATTATCTACCCTATAATCCGGTCTTCTAGGTGATCCCACTCAACATACTTGTGGTCTGCGAAAAGTCTGCTCTTCCCATATAATTAATCAAAGATCTGCCCCAGGAATCTGGTGTGAAACTTGGGGTTGACGGAATTGCAAGGAAGCTCAAACTGGTTCCTATGTCTCAACCTTGCAAACTCATCAGCAGTGATTTTCTTAAGGTCAATCTCGAGGTTCTCCCTTTCTGTCAAATCCTCCTCAAATGCTTCCATTGGTGAACTAACTGCTTGTTCAGACTCTGTCTCGGAGTCTGACTCGGATACCGAGGCTTTCCCTTTGTCTTGAGCAGCCTTCTGTGCTGCCTCGGTGGAAGGGAGAGTGGGGGTGCCAGCAGAATCCTCGGAGGTGGAGGAATACATCCTCCTGCCCGCGGCTCTTGTTCTAGGCATCTAGAAACAAGGAGAAATACTTATGAGGACCAAGGAAGAATAGATTAATTTAGATTGAAAAAGATTAGAATGAAGTTGCTGTTCTGTCAGGAAAATCGGAAGTACCACCGTTCTAGGCCGGTAGTACCGCGCCAGTCGAGCGGTAGTTCCACTCCCCCTGACTGATTCTAGGTTTTTTGGCAATGTGCATACAAATTTGATGTTTTCTTGGATTGAATCCATGGAATAGGTGTGCAAATACCCTTAAACATCAAATCTACTCATTTTCCCTAGAATCAATGCGCAAAATCATCTACATTTTAATCCAATCTAAAACTTGACCTAGGGTTCAATAAAGAGATCAAAAAGAGAGTTTTGATCCGAGATACCTTGAGGATCGGAGGAGTTGAACCCTTTGGAGAAGAGATGACTTGAAGAATCGAAGAAAAATCCGCTAGATTCAAGGATCTAGGGATGGTTTTTTGTGGATTTTTGTGGGGGACAGAGGGGCTTGTACAGGCTCGGTCGGAGGTTGTGGCCGGAAGGAGCAGAGAAGAGAGGAAGGAGGCCGTACAAAAGGACCCTCGGGCGTGGATGGTTTTTCCATCTCAAGTCAGATGCGGTAGCACCGCCGATACGGCCGGTAGTTCCGCTCAGCGGAAGTACCGCTTCTACGGCCGGTAGTTCCGCTTACCGGAAATACCGCAGGAAGACAGCAAGAGTTCCGGTTTTTCTGGAACTTGAAGGAAAAGAATTGGAATGAGAGTAGATGCAAATGATCCCTAGTTTTTGCACTCAACTAAAATCATTAAGGATCATTATGCATTAAATATACCAAAATAATATTTTTAAATAGTTTTTGCATTTGATTAAAATCAAAAACATTTTTGCATAAAATCTTTTGCACACAAACTCTCAAACTACTTCAAGTGTGCATACATTTAAATGTGCCGTAAATTTATGCAACATTAGAATAATCTATGACATTTAATTCTCCTTCATTTGCAAAAGCGGCTTTCATCTAAGGGTTTGGTGAAGATATCCGCTAATTGGTCTTCGGTCCGGATGTGACTAATGCAAATATCTCCTTTGCTAACATGGTCCCTCAAGAAATGGTGGCGTATATCTATATGCTTGGTTCTTGAGTGTTGGACTAGATTCTTGGAAATTTTGACCGCACTATCATTATCACACAAAAGAGGTATTTTATCAAAATTAATTTCATAATCCATCAAAGTTTGCCTCATCCACAATAATTGAGCGCACCAACTCCCGACGGAAACATATTTGGCTTCAGCGGTTGAAAGTGCTACGGAATTTTGTTTCTTTGAGGACCAAGATACTAAGGATCTACCTAAAAATTGACAACTTCCCGAGATGCTTTTTCTATCCACGTTGCAACCCGCATAATCGAAATCCGAATATCCAATTAAGTCAAATATAGCACCTTTAGGATACCAAAGCCCTATGTTATAGAAATGTTTTAAATATCTCAAAATTCTTTTTACGCCTTTTAAATGACACTCTTTTGGAGAAGCTTGAAAGCGAGCACACATGCATACGGTAAATATGATATCGGGTCTAGATGCGGTAAGATAAAGCAAATTACCAATCATGGATCTATAAAGCTTTGAATCTACCGACTTACCTCCTTCGTCGAGGTCTAGATGCCCGTTTGTTGCCATTGATGTCTTGATGGGTTTTGCATCTTCCATGCCAAACTTCTTGAAAAGGTCTTTAACGTACTTCGTTTGGCTTATGAAGGTCCCATCTTTGAGTTGTTTGATTTGAAGTCCAAGAAAATAGCTCAATTCTCCTATCATGGACATCTCAAATTCACTAGACATCATTTCACCAAATTCTTCGCAAAAATCTTAATTAGTAGAACCAAATATAATGTCATCAACATAAATTTGGCACACAAAGAAATCATCACCAATGATTTTTGTGAATAAGGTTGTATCTACTTTTCCAATTTTAAACCCTTTTGAAACAAGAAAATTTCTAAGGCGTTCATACCATGCTCTAGGAGATTGTTTTAATCCATATAGCGCTTTTGAAAGTTTATAAACATGATTAGAGTATTTAGGATCTTCGAACCCCGGAGGTTGTTCAACAAATACAAGTTCGGAGATAGTTCCATTTAAAAATGCACTTTTAACATCCATTTGAAATAATTTAATATCGAAGCTAGATTCAAAATCAAGCAAGATTCTAATTGACTCAAGTCTAGCAACGGGTGCAAATGTCTCATCATAATCTAAACCCTCGACTTAGTATAACCTTGAACAACTAACCTTACTTTGTTTCTTACCACAACTCCGTTTTCATCTTGTTTATTCCGGAAGACCCATTTTGTGCCAATAATGTTGTGCTCCTTGGGTCTTTCCACCAAAGTCCAAACTTCATTTTGAGCGAAGTTGTTCAACTCTTCCTGCATGGCATTGACCCAATCCGGGTCATCTAGAGCTTCATCTACACGCTTAGGTTCAAGTGAAGACACAAAAGAATAATGTTTACAAAATGAAGCTACTGTAGAGCGAGTTTGAACACCCTTACTCACGTCACCCAATATTTGATCTATTGGATGATCCTTGATGATTGCATTGTGAATCTTGAAGATATTTGATTGTTGATCCTTTTCTTCATCTTCTATGACTTGAACATTGCTCGTTGTGGAGGAGTGGGTGGTTCCACTTGTCTTGATGAGTTAGGTGATGTTGGATCTTCTTTTGGCTTGATGTCACCAATTTGCATATTTTCCATAGCTTGTGTAGTCCTTCATCCCCTACATCATCTAAATTTTCTTGCTCTTCTTGAGAGCTATTAGTCTCATCAAATTGAACATCACAAGATTCTTCTACTAATCCTGAATTTTTATTAAAAACTCTATATGGTTTGCTATTTGAAGAATGACCAAATAAAAATCTTTCATCATATCAATTTTGAAATTTAGAGAGTCGAACACCCTTCCTTAAGATATAGCATTTGCAACCAAATACTCTAAAATAGGATATGTTCGGCCTTCTTCCAATAAGAAGTTCATAGGAAGTCTTTTTCAAAAGATGATACAAATAAAGGCGATTTATGGCATGACAAGCGGTGTTAATAGCTTCCGCACAAAATTTATCGGAAGTATTATATTCATAAAGCATTGTCCTAGCCATTTCAATTAATGTTCGATTTTTCTTTTCTACAACTCCATTTTGCTCTGGAGTGTAGGTTGTGCAAAGTTCATGCTTTATTCCAAGTTCATCACAAAAATCTTCAATTTTAGTGTTTTTGAACTCGGAACCATTGTCACTCCTAATTTTCTTTATTTTAAAATCAAATTCATTTTGGGCCCTTTTTGCAAAACTTTTGAAAATCCCGGAGGTTTCGCTTTTGTCATTTAAGAAGAATACCCATGTATATCTAGAGTAATCATGTACAATGACTAAACAATAGCTATTTCCCCGATGCTCTTATAGGTTGTTGGCCCAAACAAATCCATATGTAAGAGCTCCAATGGCCTAGATGTTGACATGATACTTTTGGAGGGATAAGAATTTGCGACTAGTTTCCCGGCTTGGCAAGCACTACAAAGTCTATTTTTCTCAAACTTCACATCTTTCAAGCCAACAATTATGTCATGTTTGAAAAGCTTTTTAAGTTGAACCATGCCCACGTGACCTAGTCTCCTATGCCATAACCATCACAATGAAGTTTTTGCAATTAAACAAGTTTTTAAGCAAGATTCATTTGAGGAAAATCTACTAAATAAAGATTTCCAAATATAAAACCTTTGAAAACAAGTTCATTTCCATTTTCTTTTGAAATAATTACATTTCCTTTAGAGAAGGAGTAAGTTAAGCCTAAATCACACAATTAAACAACGGATAGCAATATAAAATTCAATGTTTCTACTAAAGATACATTAGAAATAGAAATGTCATTTGAGATAGCAATTTTTACCCAAACCAAGTACGTTTCCTTTGCTATTGTCTCCAAAGGTGATTTTCTCGTTGCTCCCGCTCTCAAAGGTGGTGAACATTTTTCGGTCTCTGGTCATGTGTTGAGTGCATCCACTATCTAGCACCCAATGCCTTCCACCGGTTTTGTAGTTCACCTACAAAAGAAAAATCAAGTTTTTTAGGTATCCAAATTTGTTTGGGTCCTTGGAGATAGTAACCAAGGTTTTGGGTACCCAAATGGATTTCTTTTTAGCACACAAAATCGAGGTGCTAATAAAATGAGCAATAACATTTCCATTTTTAGACTTTTTAAGCATGTAACATGAATCATATAAACCAATTGATTGAATTTAACTTTTAGGACAATTGTTGTATACATGTCCTACATCCCAACACTTTGTGCAATACTCACCATTTTCTTTTACAAACCTTGTGGGTTTGTATGCCGGCTTCTTACCTTTCTTTGGAATATACCCAAGGCCTTCCTTGTTGAATGAACATCTTTGATCAATCAATAATTTATCAAGAATGGTCTTTCCCTTGTATGCTCTTTCCAAACTCTTGTTAAATTTTAGCACTTGTTTCTTTAAATTCTTATTTTCATTAACATGTACATTATCATGGGCAAGAGTTAAATCATTTTTGGAATCAATATTTGAAGAGCATGGCATGGCAAGAAGATCATCACAAGATGTAGATATACTAGATTTTGATATCTCTATACTAGGCATTTCATTTAAAATGTCACATGTAAATGCAATGCAAGTACAAGATTTTTGATTTTCTTGGAGAAGTAAATCATGAGCTTCCTTTAGCTCCTCATAGGATTCTTGTAGAGAAATGTGTTCTCTCTTCAAGACCTTGAATTTTGATTTTTCTTTTCCAAGAAACTCATTTAGTTCAATTAGCATGTCCATGAGATCATCATAAGAGGGTTCATCATCGTCAAGGAATTTTACCTTCTCTTCTTTAGCCATAAGGCATGTAGGAGTGGAGAATAGCGGTGAAGCCTCCTTGATGGCGATGCCAACAAGACCCTTCTTCTTGGGAGACCCGTCCTCGCTTGTGTCGGAGTCGAAATACTCCTCCTCAGAGTCCCACTTACCAATATGGGCTTCGTTCTTTCCATCTTTGTGAAGCTTCTTGAAAAGTTTCTTCTTCTCGTGATAGCTCTTCTTCTTTGATGACTTCTCCTTGTCATCCTTCTTGGTGGGGCATTGTGAAGCAATGTGCCCCTTCTCGTCGCATTCATAGCAACGAATGTTGCTATACTTCTTGTTGGAGGAGGAGTGCCCCTTCTTAGCCTTTTCATGATTTGCACTTCGGTTTGAGCGCCTTCTCATGAATTTGTTCATCCTTTTTACTAGAATGGCCAACGCCGCTTCGGAATCCTCCTCTTCGTCTTCGGATTCATCACTCACCACCGCCTTGGTTTTGAAAGCGGTGATCTTCTTCCCTTTGGAGGTGGATTGCTCCAAAAGCTCCTACTTATCCTTCTTGTATAACTCATTGGTAATGAGATTACCCAAGAGTTATGGTGGTGTCATTCTTGCCAACTTCGGTGAGTTCAGGAAGAGTGTCACCAACATCTCGTACTCCTCCGGCAAGTCCCTAAGCATCTTTCTCACAATATCAAGATCAGAAAGGTTAGTTCCAAGGCCTTTGAGCTCATTCACAATGTTGTTGAGTCATGTGTACATCTCATTGATGTCCTCATGGGGCAATATTGTGAATGTCTCATATTTGATCCTAAGCCGATGCAATTTTGCTTCTTTAACCGTGGACGTCCCTTCATGAATTTCGAAAAGGGTTGTTCAAATAGCGTGAGTCGTTTCTAAGTTGCTCACCCTATTGAACTCGTCCGCGTTTAAAGCCCCAAATAGAGCATTCAAGGCTTGGACATCTAAATGAGCGTTACGCCTATCTTGTTCCGTTAGGTGCGATGGATCAAGAGGCATGACATAACCATCATTTACGATTTTCTAAATATTAATACTCATGGCCTTTAAATAAATTGATATCCTAATTTTCTAATATGCATAATTTGAGCCATCAAAGAAGGGTGCCTTGCCTATCGCAAACCCCTTGCTAGCCATCCTTTCGCTCTAGACGGTTAAGTCTAATAATGAGAGACCAAGCTCTGATACCACTTGTAGGATCAAGGATACCGACTAGAGGGGGGGTGAATAGGAGGTTTTTAAATTTTTCTTGTCTACTTAATTAATTCTTTATAATTTTAATAGCAAGAATATAAAGCAATTAATCCTACACAATTCTAGTCAAGTAAACAACAATACTAGCTCTAAATCAAGCAAACGATCACAATAAGGCAAACAAATAGGAGCTAGGAAAAAGCAAGTAAGAGATGTACACAATCGATGTTTTTACTATGGTGTTCGGAAACTTACTGGTTTCCCCTAATCCACATTGAGGTTAGCCCGAACGAATCGGACCGGCTCCACGAATTAAGCCGAAGCACCTCGATCATTAGTGGTAGCTCTTCCCCGCTCCGGGTAGGTGAGCTCCAACCTTCACACGAATGTCGGGTCTTCTCACAATCTCCTTTGAGAAGATCACCGATCAATCCTCCTCCAAATCATCCAGGTGCAGGCAAGCACCAAGAGTAAAAGATCTGGGCTTCACTTGATTGCAATTGAGTGCCAAGGATCAACTAATGAATGCAAATGCACTAAATTGCCCAACCACATCAAATTTAATGCTCAATGTGTAAACTAGGAGTGGAGTGAATGCTCTATGCTCAAGAAATGTTCAATGGGTCTCTTCTTGTAGTCCTTGAGCAGTGGTACAAGTATTTATACCCTCCACCAACCAAAACTAGCCGTTTGGAATAAATTCCTGAAAAATTCAGGACAAGCGGAACTATCGCCGTTATAAGGCCGGTAGTACCGCTCCCATTTCTGACGCGGCAGAATGGCTATGTCGGAGCTCTGCAGTGACCGTTGGAATGTCGACGCGGTACTACCGCCGTTGAAAACTCCGGTACTACCGCTCGCCGGTAGTTCCGCAAAGTCGGCGCAGTACTACCGCTTGAGCCGAACTTCCAAAAGTCTCAAACTTAGCGCTCTCTGGAAAAAAAGGCTCCGCTTCCCTTCCAAAACTTCCGGGCTCCAAAAGTACCGCTCTGGATAGCAGAACTACCGTACCCTGCAATAGTTCCGACGTTGAAATCTCCGGTACTTCCGCTCCGCAAAAATCTCATATTGCGTCCGGAGGGTGCTCTCTGGAAAAAGGCTCCGCTCGGGTTCCGGAGCTTCCAGTCGCCGGTAGTACCGATTCTAGGCGTGGAACTACCGCTCTACGGTAGTTCCGACGTTAAAAACTGCAGTACTACCGCTCTTCCAGACAGAGAACAGTTTTGGTTTTAAATCTGATTTTTTATGAATGCATATTTCTAAATTGATCCAAATGGCACATAATTTTTGCTATGAAGCTACTTGCCATGATCCCTCTTTATGGTACGATTATCTACCCTATAATCCAGTTTTCCTCCTTTTCTTCTTAAGACTGGTAAAAATAAAAGGGATCATATTCTAAGTATAATTTTGCCTTGAGCCAATTTTGGGTCTTCACATTTATCCTTTGGCTTGCATCTTGTCACCAACATATGGACTTAACCTTTGCATACTCATTAAACACGTTAGTCCCATATTCACATAAATTCATTAATTACCAAAATCATTTTTAGGGGGCCTAGATGCTTTCACACGGTACTCTCCCTAATAGTTCGTGGTTATGTTTAATCTCGTAAATCATGTAATTGAATGGTGGACTGTGCAAACACTGCATCGCATGCATTAAACTAGAGGGGTCGATATGCATTGAACAAATGTACATCACACAAAGGAGTACAAATAAAAATGCAACAGTATTATAGATATCACGTGCGATAACAGATTATGGAGTAAATCATTCAGGTAATTAATTGATTAATTACCAATTGCATCTCAAATTGGTACAAATATGAATTAATGCGATACATGAAATTGTGACACTGAGTGGCGACCAGACGAGCTCAGTCTATTTGACGCCTGGCTGCGGTGGCTCTGCTGACAAAATAACCAATAGTGTGAGTCCATGTCTCCTCCACAATCGTGGTGATGGGGAGGCACCGCACGCCTTTCAAGACATTGTTGTACATCTCAGATATATTGGTTGTCATAATCCCATACCTCGTACCGTCTGTGTTACGGAGAAGGTATCATTTCTCTAATTTAGGAGCGTGTCGACGAATCCACTCTGTGAAACTTATGGCACCATAGGATTGCTCTCCCTCCTTAGTTCACCTTTCTAGCTCTATCCAAATGGACTTGAACTTCCGCCTCTAGTTTTGCAAACACAATGTCTTGAACATCTTTAGAACTTTCTGACTACAGAACCATGTAAACAAGTTAGATCAAAATGCCTCATGCACCACTGGACTCGCACGTTATTCCACATTCAGTGGTATCATCTTGAAGCTCCGCCTGTGGTTCCCCGGGTGTCGAGGGACCAGGCTCATCAACATTTTTCAACGCTCGATGCACGAAACTCAGGTACACCATCAGCCTCCCGTAAATAGCCGTCTCGAGCTACGAGGCAATTTGCATGTACTGCCTCCATACTACAGTGTCATTCACCTTCACAAACTCCTACAAACCATTGGTGCAGGTGATCCCCTTGATCGCAAGTTTCATCGCCATTGCCTCCATGGCGAACTCCCTCTGGATGCAACTCCGTAGCTCATGAATATTCATGACGCTGAGCCCCTCGGCCCGGAGCACCTTGTATTGGCATGTCGATAGTTCCAACCCATTGGATCCAGCCCGTACAAGACCATCGCCATAGAACATTGTTAAGTGTTTTATGTCTACGACTACCTGAAGCCACAACAACCAGATCCACAGTAAGAGTTACAACAAAAAATGATGACAAGCAGCATGCAAATTAGTGATTACATACGTGTAACTACATACGAATTTTAATTAATTACCGACAATTTGATTACCCATCTAAAAAATTACGAGTAATTCATTACCGTCGTCCTTAATACTTAATTACTTAGCACTAACTCATTATTTAATCCTAATTAATTGCCACTACAGTAATTAGGACTGATTAATTACACACTACCATACAATAACAAATTATGGGTACCGTATGTACTCTAAAATACTAAAAACCTATGTCTAAATTACTACGAACTATTTACTTGATAATACAAACAACATTAATTATGACTAACTAAATAACACTAATTAACTAGGACTACAGGAATAACATCAAAAGCACACGATAAAAAAATTACATGTCTTTCGAGAGAAGCAATCAGCATTGCCTTGTCCTCGTGCTGCGTCCTTAATGAGCTTTGTACTGGCTTTTCAAAATAATTAGCTATACACTCTTAATTTTGAGCAACAACCACGAAAATGAGCTTCCACGATGAGTGACTGAGATGACCGATGACCAACTACGAGAGGTTCGTATTTATGGCCAATCGAAAAGGGAACCTAATGCGCTCGCCCCATAAATTAGGACTACTTGCAATGCACAGCACTTCGAATGAGGGGGACGGCATGGTAACATTGACAAATGTGGAGACGAGGGAGCGGGCGAGAGTGAACGGCATGGACATAACGATATCAGTGCGGACGAGGGAGCGCGCGAGGGGGGATGACATGGACAGAGTGACAATTATGCGAAGGATGTAGTGGAAAAGGAAAGATAGCGAAAACAGGCTGACATATGTATGAAGGACAGAGTTCACGCACTACAAAAGATGCCTGAACATCGCATGTCGCTAATTACGATTAAATTAACACGAATTAACATGGAAAATTCAGAGTACATAAAATTTCCAAAAAAATACACAATTAGGTCGACTGTATTGGAAGACTTCATATAAAATTTTGTAATTTTTGGAGCTCGTTTGCTATATGTAACAACTCCTACAAATATCGAAATCGTACGAATTTTTGAGCAACATTCAAAGTGGATAAAATTGTTAAAAAATTACACAATAAAGTACGTTGTGTCGGAAGGCTGTGCATAAAATTTATTAATTTCTGTGCTCATTTGATATATTTAAAATTTTGAATATATAGCATAAAATTACAAATTTAGACAGGTAATTAAGCTGACTAATCGTCTGTCGTTTTATTGGTGAACACCAGGTGGCCTGTCCTCTGGTGACCGAGCGGCAGGTGCCTATTGTTTGGTGACCGGACGGCAGGCATCACGTGTCAGCTTCGCAGTGCTACCGCCTAGTGACCAGACGGTAGAAAAGTTATTTTTGACAATACCATGTGCATCCAAATATTTTTATAAATACAAGTTCAAAAGACGCTATATATAGCAAAAATTCTGCTAGTTGGGATAGAACGTTTAGGTACAAAATAATACTATTGTACCGTTCTAGAATATAATAAATAAAATAAATTTGTAGATATATTTTATGATGTATTCTTATAGCCCATAGATAGAGGTGGCAGTCAGTCGGGTTTATTGGTACCAGCCCAATATGGCCCGAGCACGGTGCGGCCTCCCACATGGTATACCAGGCTAGCACGGCACAAGATGGCCGAGCTGGGCCTGACCTGGCAAACCGGCTCGTCGGGCGGCTCGGCCTCACACAGCGAAGCATGCCGTGTTTATGCTGGCCCGACATGGCGGTGCATGCACGGCACAGGGAGCGCGAGTAGGCGATGGCGCCGGTGGCAGAGAGCGTGAGCATGGCTGCGTGGGACGTGAGCCCCCAACGAGGCCGATGGCACCGAAGGCGAGGAAGAGCAGCAAGAACACAGCGGCGCTGGTGGAGAGCATGACGAAGGAGTTGAAGAGGTGCGTGGCAACGAGCGCCAGGTACGCGCCGGCGACTGCCGCGTACGGCGGGAGTGACACTAGCTGCCACTGGTGGGGCCACTCCTGTCGCCCGGGCGGAGCATGCCGGCGACGCAGGCGTTGGCGAGCAGCAAGAAGGTGAGCGTGGAGGGCAGCGTGGCCGCAAACGTGCAGACGGTATCTGACAGCTTGGCGGTGAGCACGGTAGGCATTAATGGAAATGTAATGGGCTGGTAGGCATTAATGGATGGTTTCCGCTCAGCTTTAATTGGTTTTTTTTGGAAATGAATGGGTCAGGTAGGCATTAACGGATGGAGAATAGTTATCATTGATAAACAGAGAAAAAATTTAAGGTCTTTCAAGCCTATTCAAATGCACGAGTTTACTACAACGAACTGGGTGACACATTGCGATTTAGTTGGAGATAAATCATGAAATTGTTGAATAAATCTTTTTGTCGTAGTGCCAAAACATTCTAGCGTTGTCAGTGCAGCAGAAGAAACTCTTTTGAGGGTTATTCCTGTATGTACTTCCAATATCCTATGACTCGGCTTCGGCTTCTGGCTTCTGGCTTATTTTTCACTATTCATAAGTTTCGTCTTTTTCTGAACTTTTGGCTTTTTGTTGAGCTTTTTTGCCGGTTCTTTTTTTTCCCGTATTTGTTTGTATTATACGTAATGGGCTAACATATTTTTTTTATTTTTAAAATTTTTTAAATTTAATTATGCTAAATAAGTCTTTGTCAGCTACAGTGCTTTTTTCAGCCAGCTACAGTGTTTTCAGCTATAAGCCACGAGCTTTTCAGCCGAACCGATCACCACCAAAGTCTTTATGAAAAAAGAACAGAAAGGGAGGGCGCCGAAAGTTATATCAGCGACAGGTCTAGCTGGTAAGATGATAATTGTAATTATTCCTATCTCGGCAAGGACACAATATTAGTTTAAGAGTTAATGGTTTCAATAATCTTTAGAGGTACCGATAGTTGTGCATTAGCTTCTAATAAAATTTAAAGAATTCCATAAGAAAATTAAAAAAAAGTGCCTTAAGAAGCAAACTCATATACGCTTCAATCAATCGATCATTTTGCAAACATTGAATCAAGGTCAAAAATTGAAGCGAAAGGGGAAATATCCATATTCCTTAAGTGTGAAGAATTAGCAGTCATGAATCCGAAGCATGTTACCTTGAGCTCATTGTACTTATTTATTAACTCCCTTTTCATGAATTTTAGCTGATCAAGAAAATGAAGGTAAGAGCAAGTATAATAATGATCTTATAGCCAAGCTAGTCAGCATTTTTGCTGATATGGAGGAGAGAAGAGAGGAGAGAGATGAGAGCTTGGCTCTCATGCAAGCAACAAGCTGGGCACGGGAGCCTATGCAATGGTGGGCCTAGATAATAAATGTATGTGAAGAGGAATAGGGAAGAGAATGTGAGACATGGTACCACATAATAATAAAAAACATTTTGTAGACAAATTATTGTATAACTTGGCTCTTATAACTTGACTTATAGCCAAACACTTGGCTCTATTATTGGACTTGCTCTAAGCTTTAGATTTGTAGATAGACATATAGTGAGGGGAGGAGGGGGTGGGATTGGGGAACAAACATTTCTTTAGATAATATGGTCATTTTCCGGTCTATGCTGCTTTCCTCTCTTTCTGGATATGCATTAAGGGTTGAGAATTAGCTAAAGAGCGGCAATAGTATTAACTAGATGATCTTGAAATCGTGTAGACGTACACTGACATCGAACGCATAAACGATTTGGACATTGATGAGTAGTTAGTATGTACGCATGTTGTTATAATTAGTATGTACGTATGTTGTTACTGTGCTCGTTTTCTTACTTAGCGAAACCCACTCTAGGGCGTAAGGTTTTTAACGAGGCAGTACCATTGTATCTGTAAAATATCAAGAAAATTACACTTCCCTCGAAATATTTATATGCCCATGTTTTTATGCAATTAATTCAATTTTAACTAGATTTTTTAATAAGGCGGGCACGAGAGAAATAAAGATGGTGGCCACCGTCTCTGCTGTCTATAGTTACTTAGGGCCGGGTTAGGGTTGGCACAGCAAGCTTTGGACTGTGCATGGGCCTACTGAAGGCGAGACGAGCCGGCATGGCATGACAAGGCCCGAAGCATGCCGGACCCTATTAGTGATAGGCCCAAGAGATAATCATGGAAATAATTGTATCACTTCTATGTTTATGAGCTTTTGAATAATATGTTATTTTGTCTCTTGAATAAATATCTTTCGTATTGATCAACAAGTATGTGACTTGTTCGTAGAACTTTTTATTTATGTTTTGATGTTATTCTAAATTATCCTTGATATTATATCATTATGTGGGACAATTATGATTTACAGATCAATACATGTATTGATTGATGATCATGTTTCACGGATCATGAATATGGGATATCAAATCAATAATATGAATACATGTTAGAGAACATGGTGTTAGATTGACCCACCATGAGACATTGCGGGAATTGTTATATTTTTAAGTGTCATCAGTTGGTCTCATACATAGTGTATGTAGGATCCTTAGACCTGAGATCATCATTGTTTCATACATGTGTAATAGTTTACTTAGGGATTATCAAACACTACTCCGAGACTGGATGGTTATAAAGGTAGCTTTCGGGTTTACTATAAAACATGCGGAGGAATATGAGCGATCAAGATAGAATTTGCCCCTCCTATATAGCAGGAGAGATATATCTAAACCCCTCGATATGGTTGGATTAAGGAAGTGCATGGCCATATCAAATGTGGTTGAAGAGTCAATCACAACTAAGTAATTTACTACAGGTTCAAGTGAAGGATCGAGCTATCATAGGATGGCATGCTTCTCGCCTTGAATTTGATCTAATATTATGAGGCAAAGGGATCAGTATATAAGCATTATATAGGTTCGTCCGATATGATCTTTATGTATATTTAGGAGTCATTATATCCTACCAGGGACCGGTACCAACTTATTGATCGGAAAGGAGTTTTCGGCCCATGGCAAAAAATACATGAACCTATATGGTCACACATTTAATGGGCTAGAACGTTAAGAATTCCGATGATAGTCTCCGAGTGGGATACGATCTCTATTCATATCAGATACGGATCCGATTGGAGGCTATATAAAGAGAGGTGTGGGGCTGAGAGAGGCATCCCGAAACACACCCATCGAAACCCTAGCCGACACCTCTCATAATCCCTGACGTGCGCACTGGTGCTAGCACGCTGATGTACGGTGTTCCATCTCTGGACGTGTGGACTTCAGTAGAGACGTTGCTGCAACTGCGGTGCTAATTGGGACGATCACAAGGAGACGGTTGTCTAGAAGACGATCGATTATCGAGGACGATCGACTACTACCACTACACCAATGCGCTCTTCATTGAATTGGTTGCTTCAACTCTACTTGGGTTATATTGCGTGTCTAGTGATAACGATCTATAGTCTTACTTGTATCTAGATGTATTAATTAATTAATTTACAATGTGTGCATCGCAACCTGGATATATTCAGCGTGATTAATTTCATTTGAACTTAGAGAAAGACATGCGTGATTAATTTCACCGCATCTAGCTTCACATCCCTCCATCGCGTGGCATCTCCTGCGCGAGTTTCTTCAGCGCAGCGTAGGACGACCCGCCCTTTTCCACGGCCTTCCGACACACGGCCTTCGTCTCCATTGCCTTCTTCCTCGCCTTGCTACCCTCCTCCGACCCACCATCCATCAGGCTCCGCACCGCTCGTTCCAGCTCCGCGGCCTCCACGAAGTTGTCCCGCTTCCTATCCACCTTCATCGCCACGGCGACGCCCATGACGGACACGAGCTCGAACGCGTTCAGGTGCTGCTCCGCGTACAGCGGCCACGGCACCAGCGGAACGCCGTGCCACAGGCTCTCGAGGGTCGAGTTCCACCCGCAGTGCGTCACGAAGCCGCCGACGGCGGCGTGGGCGAGTATCTCCTTCTGCGGGGCCCATTTCGGCCACACGAGGCCCCTGTCCTTAGTCCTCTCCAAGAACCCATCCGGGAGCAGCTCCTCCACGTTGGCGTCCGTCGGGTACGGCGACCCGGCCGGCGGCGGGCCACGCAGCACCCACAGGAAGCGGTGCTCGCTGTGTTCGAGGCCATCGGCTATCTCGAGCACCTGCGGCGGGGGGATGTTGCCCATGCTCCCGAAGCAGAGCAGCACGACGGAGGCAGACGGCTGCGCGTCGAGCCATCGCATACACTCGTCCGGCCTCTCGGCGGGCGGCTTGAACGACAGGACAGGACCAATGGAGTAGACAGGTGGAACGCGGCGTTCAGGCACGCACCGGCCATCGTCAAGGGCCGCGAGGATGGCCGGCTCGAGCTCCGCCACCGTGTTGACGATGATGCCGGTGGCCTCCATGAAGCGGTTGCCATGGTACACGAACCACATGTAGTTCGGATCCTTCTTCATCATGGGCGTCGGCATCAAAGCCGCCGGCACCGGCGGCATCCCAGCCACGTTGACCGAGCCTTCCATCTCCTCAAAATCCACCGCCACCTCCTGATCGAGCGCCGGCAACCGCAGCATGAGCGCTAGCATGGAAGCGGCGGACGTGAAGTACACGTAGGTTGGCAGGCCAAGCTCGCGGGTGACGTCGAACAGCGTGGTGCAGAAGTAGTCCATGACCACGGCGGCAACGGGGGACTCCAAGCCGGAGATGGCCGCCTTGGCGTGGGACTCGTGGAGCTGTATGAAGCGGCAGATGAAGTCCTCGGCGCCGTGGAAGTCGTTGGGGAGCTCCACGGCGGGGAGGTGGAGGAAACGGATGTCAAAGCCGGACTCTGCTTCCCGACGTATGATGTCAGCAAGCTCGGACATCAGGTTGGCCATCCGCATAGGCATGACAAGCACGGTGAGCGACGTGGCACGGCTGCTGCTGCCGAGCAGCCGCTTGCCGGCTTCGAGCATGGACGCGAGGTGGCCAGGGACGGAGAACGGGATGAGCACGATAGTTAGGCTTGCCATTGTAAGTCTTCTTCGGTTTAGATACTTCCGAACACTGAACCAAGCAAACAGCTTTGTTCAAAAGTGGTGTGTATGCCGAGGGTTCGGCTCACATGCTGTGGTCACAGCACTTAGTAATGTGCAGGCTATACATAACATCAACACCTGTCCTCCTCCGGTCCCACCACCACGCGCATTGAACGGCATTGAACGGGTTCATCTCCCCCGACGCCACTTGCTTCGCCCACCCACCGGCTGCTTTTTGCATTCAACTCTCCGTCTCCCCCGACTCGGAACCGATTAGAGTGCAGTTGCAAATCTGAACCGCCCCGATGAGAAATCTACAGTTCAGATCTAATTTTGGTACAGTAAAAAAGTACTGTAGATACAGTAATTTTAGCTACAGTAAAAATTACTGTAGCTACAGTACTTTTTACTGTAGTAAAACAAGATCTGAGCCGTTCATTTCTCATCGGGCGGTTCAGATTTTGCAACTGCACTCTGACGTTGCCTTACGCAACGTCAGAGGACCCCGATTCCCCCGACTCTGCTTTCTTCGCCCACACCACCTCGGTCTCTCCGGCCCTGGCGCCTCCACCTCCGGCCATCTTCGAACCGCTGCTTCGCCGTCCGGTCCCTCACCTCTGCCAGCGTGGTTCCCTCATCTCGCGCAGCTCGGGCCATCGGATCCGTGGCCCAGGGCTCGGATTTGGCGGCAGCTCCGGCCATCGGATCTGTGGCACCGGGCCCGGATCTGGCGCCTCCTCAATCGGATGCATCTCCCCCCTTCTGTGCTCTCTTCTTGTGGCTATTACTTCCTATGTGGAGCTTATGTTACTCGTTACTAGTTTGATTTGCTTTGCTTTTTGGTTAGCCCGCACGACGAAAGGCATGGAGGTGAGCTACCTTGGCTAGTCACGGCGGAGCTCGAAGTTGCCCGCACGCTGGGGAAGTGCGCGGTGGCTGTCGGGTGCGTGGGCTAGGTCGATGGTAGTACGCCGCCGCCGTTCTTCATGTACGGTAAACCTCCTCCCCCTCTACTCCTTTCCCTTATACGTACCTACTCTGTGATGCCTAGTGATGCTAAGTGACATTCGGCTAGTTGTTTACTTCTGACAATTTAAGGCCGACAAACATATCTTTCATATATAGTTCATATGGTTTGTACCGATGAAAGGTATGCTCCAAGAACATTACACCAAAAACAAATCTTTCATGGAGCAATTCTAAAAATAAAAAACCAAAAGTTTGTGCCAAGCCATTTAGAAATGTTTGTCTTGTAGATGATTTCCTTGGTTATCGAAGATCTGCAATAACATAGAAATGGACTTTCTTGTCAGATATGAAATTGGATTTGATAATTAACAAAGAAATGGCTGATTTGATAATTGAAGATCTGCAGTGTTAGATATGAAAAGGTTACCTGACTTGGTTGTGTGCTATAATATAGAAATGGATGATTTGGCTGCATGCTAAACAGATGTTCAAAAGCAGTGTAGTTTTGGGCTGCTGTACTGAAATTAGGGGTTAATTCAGATGATACAGGAGTACAACCAACATTCTTGTCCACTTTACCTTTACCTATACAATAATACATATTAAAACAATGTTAGAATTCTTTCAAACATTTTAATGTATTCAATAAGTTTTTTATATGCTAGAATATACCTCTCTTTTGTTGCCTTTTTTGGTTCAGTTCAAGTCCAGATTTTGGCCTTTTGTTAGTATATCCTTTTTGCTCCTTTCTCTTTATTCCTTGTACCTGGATTCAATTTTCCTTGTTGCATACAACAGGCTGTTTCTCTACTGATTTTTGAGTTGCTGCCATATCTTCTGAGTGGTTTTCATGTATGATTTTATCAACTTGATCCATCAATTCCAGTGAAGTCCTTTCTAGTAGTCTGTACACCTCTTCATTTTCTGCAGCTTTGCTCAAGATGTTGTTATAAGCACGACATAATGATCCATACTGTCTAGCTAGCGCAATTCTACGTTCCTCATCGGTAGCACACTTTTGGTTAGCATGTGACAGTCCAATCTTTGCATGTCTTGTCCATCTTTTCAATATATAATCCTGCGGCAATTCCTTGATGTTGTTATGGTCCAACACCTTCAATGCATGACGGCATAATATCCCAACAAATTCGAACTTTTTGCATGAGCAAGAAACTTTTGATCCATTAGGATCGAACTTCACTAAGAAAGCATGCTCTCCACGCTTAGTGGAATCAATAACCTTGAAATTGGAAGTAGAAGCAATGTGACCATTATTGTACAAACAACATCCCATCACCATGTTAAATTCTTCTCTAAATAGCTCAAACATTGCAGGTGTATATACTTTTGATGCTTGAGTCAACATCCGCACTTGTGGCACTCTTGGAGATGTTTGGCTTGCATAGAAGTCACTCTCTAGTTCACCATGCCTTCTATCATCCACTGCTCTCTCAAAATGTTTAAAGAAATCTAATAGATCAAGCCGAATATGCAAGTACCTTTTTAGTAGTGCATTTAGGCTCTCACTTCTTTGTGTGGATTTCATATCTGCACAAAATGTTTGCCGACCATAAACCAAAGCCCACTTCTCCTTGTTCTCAAATAATCTATGTAACCACTCATTCTCTTTCAAATTATATTTCTCTATCATGTCATTCCAAGCTAATATGAATTCATCAACTTCTTCAAAATCAAAAACACACTTATTGAAATCTTTTTGAAATGTTTTAGAGCCTTGAAAAATGTGGCTCAAATGTGTCGCAGCATTTTGATACATGTGCCAAACACATAGGCGGTGAGTTGAATTAGAAAAAATTGTCCCAATGGCATTGATAATGGCAGCACATTGATCCGTCAATATTGTCTTCGGTTCCTTGCCTGACATTGCTCTTTTGAAAGTCTCAAACAACCATTCAAATGTAGTTGTTGTTTCATCGTACAATAATGCTGCTCCAAAAACAACTGTTTGCTTGTGATGGTTGACGCCAACAAAAAGAGCAAATGGTCTACCATAACTATTTGTCCTATATGTTGTGTCAAAACATATAACATCACCAAAATAGTCAAAATCCAATACTGATCATGGATCTGCCCAAAATATATTTGTCATCATCTCATCTTCATCAACTTGAATTGCATAAAAGAAGGAAGGATTTTCCATTTGCTTGTCTTGTAGGTATTGAAGTATGGCACCTGTATCTCCTTCTTGGATTGATTTCATGCGCTTTGATCGGAGATAGTTTTTATAATCTTTTCGAGTAAAGGTAAGACTTTGTCGACCCCCTGCTTGTCTGCTCATCACCTCATGGACAGATTTTGGTCTAACACCTGAATCATCCAAGATGTCAATTTGAGCTTTTTGTGCTGCTATCATTCGTCTCTGAGATCGCAACATATGAGCCTTGCTTGGAGTTACAAGTTCATGATTATGTCTACCTTCAAAGCTACTTACAATATATCTTCCATTAGGACTGATTTTGATGGTCATTTCAACCATACAACCAACTCTTGCATCAGCTCGCTTCCGCTGACATGAAACCAAAGGATTTTTCTTATTGAATCCTTCCCTTGAGCATACAAATTTTCTTGTTCGAATCACACTTGTTGTAGATCTGTCGTGCCAAAATTTTCTAACACTAAAACCAACATTTCCTGCATACCTATTGTAGAACTCATATGCGATATCGTCTCTATCAAATTCCATTCCGATCACTGGCTGTAATTTTTCCCATAACAATCATTTGTGCTTACATCTGCCTCTCCTGTCTCATTACCTACATACCAAAGAAATGGAAGGAAAAGATTGTCAATACAAAAGATTAACATTTCGTGATGTGTTTTTTCATATGATTTGTGCAGCTGCTAATTGTTGTGCCTGCTGCTATTGATGGTCCAGGAAAAGGTAAAGAAAAGCATGTTTGTGGTATGTTGTGCAGTTGCTAATTGCTGTGCCTGCCGTCCAGGAAAAGGTAAAGAAAAGGCATGTTTGTGGTATGTTGTGCAGCTGCTATTTGCTGTGCCTGCTGCTAAATCTTGTGCCTGCTGCTAATGCTGTGCCTGCTGCTATTATGGAATGTTTGCGTGATGAAAAGGCAAAGAAATGAATCATGGTCCAGGAAAGTTTGAGCTCCAAATCTAGCTAGTGCAGTAATCAATTCTTTGTTGTTTAACATGATTACGTACCTGTTGAACACAAAGGGTTAGTTTGAACTTCCGCCATATTTTCCACTTCATGTGCAACAGTATGCCATATTTTGTTGTTTAACTCATGTCTTTCAAATGGCAGAATTCCAGAGAAGAAGAAGACGGCAGGCGCAAGAGAGGACGCTCGGAAGAGAAGAAGCCAGGCGCGGGAAGAAGCCGCACGCGGGAAGAATGCGCACGCGGGAGAAGAAATAGCGTTGTGCGGGCTTCCAGTTAGGTGGGACCGGAGGAGGACAGGTGTTGATGCTATGTATGGCCTGCACATTACTAAGTGCTGTGACCACAGCATGTGAGCCGAACCCGTATGCCGACTGGTAAGAGTGATTCGTGTTTTATACACACTCTGTGTACAACTTTGAATATTAGACAGAAATTTCAGTGTGTTGCCTTGTTAAATCGTTACTGTGGCTGATGGCTACACAGAGAAAGGTTACTTTGCCTGATGTGGAGTTAAAGCTGAATTTAGCACTGTTATATACGATATTTATAAAAATAATCATATATGTATAGTATGTATAAAAATAACACTTTTACCGTTCGGTGGACGAGCGGCAGCGTCGGTGAGGCGACACACGTCGTGGCGGCCGGCGCCAGGCGCCTACCGCCCCTTCACCAGACGGTAGGTAGCCTACCACCCGGTGGGAGACGGCAGGCTTACATGCCGTTTGGTAAAGGGGCGACAGGTAATTAAGTCGGCTAATTAGCTAGCTTAATTATCTACCCTAATTTTCTTCATTTAATGATTGTTTGACTTTTTAAATATATCAAATGAGCTCAAAAAATTATGAAAATTTATGTACAACCTCCGGACATGACGTAACTCGTAGTGTAATTTTTGGGTAATTTTACCCGTTGCGAATGTTGCTAAAAATTTCATACAATTTTGATATTTCTATGAGTTTTTACATATAGCAAACAAGCTCCAAAATTACGAAATTTTATGTAAAAACTCCTGACATAGTCATAGTTATTGTGTAATTTTTTAGGAATTTTATGTGATCCGAATTTACCACGTTTATTCGGGTTAACGTAATCATGAATGTAATGATCCTCACGCATTTTTTTTGCAGTGGCATATGTTGGCCATTCGTGTTATATTTTATTTCCTGCTATCTGGCCATTCCACGGATCACAGTGTGCACATGAGCTACCCAGTGGGGGCACCATGCTCACCCACCAGGTCATTGCGACCTAGCGAGTCCAGCCGACCATCGCAATCTACTGAGTCTGCCTGGCGCCGTAGTACTAACCGCCGATCATCCGTGCTCCATACCGACAAGGAAGTAACTTATGTACGAACCTACATTTTGTTATCCTATTAGGCCTTACGTTCCACTAACATTATCGCATTTTCCCACCGCAGGTCCGTCGTGAGATGCATCGCTTTTGTCGTTCGCACCACCTGCATAGACTACCGCTCTCCGTTGTTTATCTTCGCTGCACATTCGGGAGGTATGAGATTCGCATTGTACATCTAGAATATTTATTGTGACTAATATCATTTAATCTTGCAACCTCCAATTCAATGTGGGGGTGACGACGAGTCCACCGATGATGACACAGGCCTCCGAGATGCTTCTAGGGAGCAGTACACGACGCCAAGGTTTACAGCGTACGCAGGGCAGAGCTCAGCATTTATAGCATACCTAGGATTTGGACACTTTGGTGGACAAATCTCCTCCAGTTTTGCTACCACGTGAGAGCTCCTTTGTAGCACGAGGGGCATTTTTAGAGTCCTTCATGCACGACATTATTGCAGACAGCTCGTAGTTTGGTATGTCCCAGCAGGAGGACTTCGACCCTCACTGGACCCAGCCTACTGTACCTAAGCCTGCTAGACCACCATTGGCCACTGAGTAGACAGAATGGTCTCCATACCTCCTTTGACCCGAGACACAACCTCCAGACCAACTGACGTACCCGTCGGGACATGCTCGTGAGCAACAGAAGACAAGGTCAAGTACGAGGAGGCAGACGCGATGAGAAGATAGCAGTGGCTTAGATGAGTGAGCTATATCGCATCTAGTATGATGCATTTTTTGCACTATTAAAAGTTTAATTGTACAAGATTTGTAATGAATAAAATTGTAAAAATTTGTGAAATATTAGAAAATTCATGATTAAGTTAACGCGAATAAACATGGCAAATTCAGACTATATAAAATTCCTAAAAACTTACACAATAACTATGACTACGTCAGAGGCTTCACATAAAATTTTGTAATTTTTGGAGCTCATTTGCTATATTTAAAAACTCATAGAAATATCAAAATTGTATGAATTTTGAGCAACATTCGCAATTAAAAAAATTTTCTAAAAATTACATTACGAGGTACGTTCTGTCAGGAGGCTGTACATAAAATTTCAATTTTTGAGCTAATTTGATATATTTAAAAATTCAAACAAATACTAAACAAAAAAATTAGGGCAGGTAATTAAGCCCTGCCACCCCTCACCAGACGGCAGGCAAGCCTTCCGTCCCCCACCAGGCGGCAGGCTCCCTACCGTCTGGTGAGGGGGCGGTAGGCGGCTACCGTCAACGGCCGCGACGCGTGTCGCCTCACCGGTGCTGCCGCCCGCCCACTGGATAGCAAAAGCGCCATTTTTGCAAATACTATGTGCATATGGCTATTTTTGTAAATATGGCACGTAACAGTGCCAAATGTGGCTTTAACTCACCCGATGTGCATCCTTTGCCTTGCTACTACAATGGTAGAGGGCTACAGTGAATTGACATTAGCTCACTCCTATCTAGACCTGGGACTTGATAGAGTTAATCTAGTTGTCTTCAAGTCTAATCGAATCTATGACCACGCTCTACGATCACAGTAGTCTACGACCACATTCGAGTACTGTAGCAGTCATAAGTTGTGAAGCTACTGTAGAGGTCATAGTTGTAAGGGTCAGGAGTCAGAGTCTGTTTGGGATTCAGAGTGGTTGTAAAAGGAAAGTCAGGATGTTTCCATATCGGATTCTGGGCGATTTTCCCAATAATTAGTATCAGAGCCTGAGGGGACAAAGCGATAGCCGGCAACACTGGTGATCCGTCAAAGTCAGGAGAGGTCATTAAGATCACAAGTAACGAACTCGATCCATCGAAGACTGATGTGCTCATCAAGCCGATAACAAGAAGCACCACGATCCCAATTTAATACCCGATGTTGAGCGAAACGAATTACAGCATATGAGCCATCAAGATGAAGTTAATCTTGCGTTCACTAGGGGTTTGGTCGGTAGTCGAAGCTGGAGATGACGAGGGTGACATGGATCAAGGTGCGATAGTGGCCATCTCGCAAGCAGTACTAGATGACATGATGATGTCAATCGCCAAGAAGGAGACGGTGAAAGAAGCCTGATAGCATTGAGGGAGATGCGGGTAGACAAAGATTGTGTCAAGAAGGTATACGCTCAAGTGCTCAAATGGCGACTGAGCAAATTGCAGATGGGAGACTCAGAGATGATCACTGAGTACTCCATGAAACTTACCACTCTGGTGGGTGAGATCCACTCGATCGGCGTGAAGCTGGAAGAAACCAACGTTGTCGAAAAGATATTCAGTTCAGTTCCTGATAGATTCCTCCAGATTATCGAAATGATCGAGCAGTTCGGTGATGTCAAAATGATGTCAGTCTCGGCGGCGATCGATCATCTTACAACTTTCGAGGAAGGACTCAAGGGTCGACGGCACTCGAAGGATATAGGAGACAAACTACTCTTTACCGAAGGTAAGTGGGAAGAGAGGAGCTTGAAGACTAAGAAGAACGAGGGCTCGAGCAGTGCTAAGAGAGGAGGTTGAAATGAAAGAGGTCAGGGACACGGTCGTGGACAAGGCAGTGGTTGGGGAGAAGGCAAACACATTGTCGATGAACGATTGCCGGTAGACTTCAACAAGACCAAGGTCAAGTGCTTCAACTACAATGAGTACGGGCACTTTGTGAAAGAGTGTCCAAGTTGAATCGAAGAGCAAGGGTGAATTTTGTAGAGACACTGAACGATGACGATCCTCAACTGCTGATGATCGAAGTATGTGAACTCATTCATACAGTCCCAACGCTTGAAGAAGAGGTATTCCTGCATGAAGAAAAAGTGATGCCAAAGCTTAGTAGCACCCAAAATAATGCTTGGTACCTAGACATTGGTGCAAGTAACCACATGACCAGATGCATAGAGAAGTTTCCTAAGATTGACATGAAGGTAAAAGCCTCAGTCAAATTTGGAGATAGTTCGGTTGTGGAGATACATGGAAGGGGCTCAGTAATGTTGGAGTGTTCCATGGGTGAACATCGTATTCTCATGAATGTTTACAACATCCCAAAGCGTTTACTACATCCCAAAGCTGAGAAGCAATATTTTTAGTCTTGGTCAGCTAGAGAACGGCTACAAGATTGTGGTCAAAGGAGGAGTAATGTCGATCTTAGATAGAACTCAGAGGTTATTGGCCAAAGTGAGCAGATCAAGAAATCGGATATATGTGTTACACATCAATCCGGCACTCCCAGAGTGTCTTCTAATTAGAGGCACTGAAGAGGCGTGGAGATGGCACGCTGGGCACGGGCATATGAATTTTCATGCTCTAAAGGATTTGACTCACAAGAAGATAGTACAAGGCATGCCCATGATCAAGCACGTGGATCGCATCTGCAATGGTTGTCTGATTGGCAAACAACATCAGAACTTGTTTCTGACCACGTCTCTATACCGAGTAGATATGCCCCTCGAGTTGTGGCACGACGACATTTGCGAGCCAATCACTCCAACCACGCATGGAGGAAATCGTTATTTCCTGGTGCTGGTAGATGACTGTACTAGGTATGTGTGGTTGGCGTTACTCCGAAGCAAAGACGAAGCGTTCGAGGAGTTCAAGAAGATCAAGGCAGCAGCCGAGATGGAAAAGAATCAGAGGTTGAAAGCTCTGTGCACCGACTGCGGTGGTGAGTTTACCTCAAATGAGTTCGACGACTACTGTGAGCTATTGGGAATTAGGCATTATCTGACAGTGCCTTACTCACCCTAACAGAAAGGAGGAACCAGGCAGTGGTCGGTATGGCGAAGAGTCTATTGAAGCGTATGGGTGTCGTAGGAGAATTTGGGGGGGGGGAGCGATCTCAATTGCCGTTTATCTCCTAAATCAGGTGCCAACGAAAACCAGCATCGGCAAATCTCCTTACGAAGCATATTACGACTACAAGCCAAGTGTGGGTCACCTCCACACTTTCGGGTGTGTTGCGCATGTAAGGACAACCATGCCACACCTCTCCAAACTAGCAGATTGAAGCAAGCCAACGTTGTTCATTGGGTATGATTCGAAGACGAAAGGCTATCGGATGTTTGATTCGACGACACGACGGTAGTGGTGACTCGTGATGCCGTGTTCGAGGAGGAGAGGAAGTGGGAGTGGAGCAGAGATCCCTCAGCAGAGCTACGGCCTATGGAAGGCATCTTCATGGTGCATTATCTTCCTAATACTGATGTAGGTCTTGATGAACACGTAACCAACACGCTAACCATGGTGGGCATAGTCGGAGGATCTGACCACAACATGGTCGTAGATCCTAATGACCACATAGTAGCTTCCGACACTACGACCACACAGGATGAAGTCAAAATGCATGACCACGTTGTAGAAACTCTAGGCACGACCATGGCAAGAACGAGCGTGGGAATCGGGATGCCCGGCTCAACTACACCACATACTCCTGCAGCAACGGTGGGAATGTCGATCTCACCTGGTGCTCTGCGAAGATTGGAACCCGATGAAAGCTCGTCTAAAGATCCTCGACGGGAGCATGACATTAAAAGTATCTATGATGCCACATCTCTGATCGAGCAGGAAGATTCCGAGTTTTTCTTACTCGAATAGGAGGATCCTGTGAACTTTGCAGAAGCTAAGGCGAAATTAGAATGGAGAAGAGCTATGGAGGAGGAGATGTCCTCTATCCAAGAAAATAGAACATGGAAGCTAGTTCCAATGCCAGTTAATCACAGGTCGATTGGGTTGAAGTGGGTGTATAAGGCGAAGAAGGACACCCAAAGCATGATTGTAAAGCACATGATGAGGCTAGTTGCAAAGGGGTACGTTCAACGACAAGGTGTTGATTTCGATGAAGTCTTTGACCCAATTGCAAGACTAGAAATGGTGCGACTGCTTATTGCACTTGCAGCACACGAAGGATGGGGGGGGTTCATCATATGGATGTGAAGTCAGCCTTCCTCAACGGCGATCTGGAAGAAGAAGTTTATGTTGTGCAACCTTCAGGATTTGAGAAGAAAGGATAAAAGCACATGGTATTAAGATTGCACACAGTTTTATATGGTCTGCGTCAATCCCCGAGAGCTTGGAATACAAAGCTAGACTAGTCTCTAGTGGCACTCGGTTTTGAAAAATGCCATTAGAGCATGCAGTGTACAAACGAAGCTAAGGAAAATGGAGTTTGTTGGTTGGAATTTATGTGGATGATTTGATCATCACTAGAGAGAGTATCGAGGAGATCAATAGCTTCAAATGTCAGATGAAGAAATTATTTAGCATAAGCAACCCTGGGTTACTCAGCTACTACTTGGGCATTGAAGTATGTCAAAGCTTTCGAAAAATTACTCTCAACCAGTCTGCATATGCAACAAAGGTGTTGGACAAATACAGCATGAAGGATTGCCACCCAACACAAATTCTGATACTCCCATAAACAAGACTCTGTACAGAAGCATAATCGAAAGTTTAAGATACTTGCTACACACACGACCAGATTTCACGTTCTCGGTTGGGATGATGAGCAAGTACATGGAGAACTCGACAACAGAACATATGAGTGATGTAAAGCGCATATTGAGGTACGTGAAAGGAACTTTAATTTACAGGTGTGTATATGAGAAGAAGGTTTGAGGCTGATCGGTTACTCGGACAGTGATCTTGCCGTGACATGGATAATCGAAAAAGTACTTGGGCATGGTATTTTTCTTTGGGTTGAACCCAATTAGTTGGTGTTCGTAGAAGAAGAAGGTGATCACTTTATCCTCATGTGAAGCAGAGTACATTGCAGCTTGTGTGGCAGCATGTCAAGGGGTATGGCTGGGATGATTGTTGGCTGACATGTTGAAAACAAAGGTTAAGAAGGTAACTTTGAAGATTGACAATCAGTCTGGAATAGCATGCAAAAACCCAGTCTACCATGAGAGAAGCAAATACATCGACACTCAGTTTCATTATATAAGAGAATGTGTGGAATATGGGGTGCTGGAAGTGCAGCATGTTTGCACAGAAGACTAATTCGCAGACATCCTGACTAAATCACTCGAAAGAATGAAGTTCATGGAGATGAGGGAGAAGATCGGTATGCAGAACATCGACAGAAGACAACAAGCTTAAGGAGGAGATTGACAAAGTTAATCTAGTTGTCTTCAAGTCTAGTCGAATCTATGACTACGTTCTACGACCACAGCAGTCTACGACCACACTTGAGTATTGTAGCAATCGTAAGTCGTGAAGGTACTGTAGTGGTCATAAGTCGTAAGTCGTGAAGGTATTGTAGCAGTCGTAGTCATAAGGGGTCAGGAGTCAGAGTCTGTTTGGGATTCAGAGTGGTCGTAAAACGAAACTCGGGATGTTTCTGTGTCAGATCCTCAGCGTGGTATGCCGCATTGGTTTCAAAGTCTTGTATATTACTTATCTATGTAAGAAAGAGGAAAAGGACGCAGACACATCGCACTGCATCGTGTCGCAAAGAAATGAAATCAATCTGAGTTTACTCGTCTAGATCCTAGGCGATTTCCCCAATAGGAGTTAGTGCCATGCTGTCAGCACGACATGGGCGACATGGCCATGATGGGCCTTGAGCCAGGACCCAACCATGCCAGCTTGCTGTTTTGAGTCGGCACGGCCCACCTCGCCTCCTGACGAGCCCAGGCACAGCACCGTGCCCTGCCGACCTAGGTCTAGTCTTTTTGCACTGTTGCGGGGTGGCAAGCGGTAGTTAGAGTTAGAGGGAGCGGGGTTGTGGTGACCTGAGCAACTTAGTTGATGTCAACATGGAGCGCTGCATAGCGGCGAGTGGGCACGATCCCGACTGGGACAATAGCGAAGTTCGCGCAGTGTGCACAATGGTTTCGATGGTGAGTTCGGCATGCACGGTGGTGTTTGTCGGCGGTGCGCATGTTGGGCAGTGGCGGCGGCGAGCCAGTAATGACAACAACACCGAATGCCCATGGGCCACCTCCCCTATGTCGTAGCAATGACTACATCCCTTGTGCTGGGTGCCATGCTGTCTTTAAGCTATTAGGCCTATTTCGTGCCATGCCAGCTTGAGCATGGGAGAGATAGGTGTGTCGTGTTGTGCCACCCATCATGACTGCTCGGCAAGACCAGCACGTCACTATCTTTCGTACCATGCCGGCCTGGCTCTCCTATGTTCGTGTCATGTCATGCCATGCTTTGGACCCTGTTGGGGCTGTCAGGCTGATGGCTGGCCCCAAAAAACTTGACCCAAGTCTGACATCAACTCCCATCCACGGGATAAAAAAAACCAATCCCTCTGTTTACTGTTGTTATAGTAGTTGATGCATTGTCGGGATGAACCGTGCACTCTTTTTTTTTGTCCAGCAATCTGAATTGATAATAGGTGGATTCTTTTCTGTTATGATTCATAGCTGCGATTTATGATTTTTGGTCCTACCGTGAATATTTATATGAACAAATCGAATATCCATAAGCTAATAAGTCACTTAAAAATCTGTCCCGAATAGTCACTTCGAAATTACAATAAAAGGTTATTTTATTTATTTGTTTGTTTAAGGAAATCTATAATCTACCATGCCATTATAACATCATGGCAGAGGATGCGCTTCGCCGCTTCCTACTTTGGCTAGCAAGTGTAGACCTGAACTTTGTGCTGTGCTTGCCTCCTGCCTGTCCTTTTGTTTTGCTGCGCACGCGCATAGAACATTTTCTTTCAGTCCTGGATGGATTAGCTTTGGTTATCTCCACTCTACGGCGCGTCACGGCCTTCTTCGCGTTCCAAGTTTCCAACGTCACAATCAGACAATGCTGTCCATTGTCGAATTGTACGGCGCCCAATGACCATTCAAAATTTCCTCCTCGCCGTCTCACCGCGGGTCATCCTCACCAGTCATTTCACTGTCGTTCCAAAATCTTGTCAAGCAAGATGCGTCTCACCGCCGGTCATCCTCACCGGTCATTTCATTGTCGTGCCAAAATCTGGATCTGTTTTTCTCATGGCGGTCCTGATCAACTCGGCTTCAGCTTCTGACTTCTGGCTTATTTTTTACTATTCATAAGTTTCATCTTTTTCTGAACTTTTGGGTTTTTGTTGAGCTTTTTTGCCGGTTCTTTTTTTTCCCGTATTTGTTTGTATTATACGTAATGGGCTAACATATTTTTTTATTTTTAAATTTTTTTAAATTTAATTATGCTAAATAAGCCTCTGTCAGCTACAGTGCTTTTTTCAGCCAGCTAAAGTGTTTTCAGTCATAAGCCACGAGTTTTTCAGCCGAACCGATCACCACCATGGTTTATTGATAGGTTTATAACTTTTAGACTATTTGTTAGAGAAAGCATAAAATAATAGAAACTTATATACTATTTTGGCTGATATAAATAAAGTCGCTACAGTGTATACTACAATCAACTTGTAAACCTCATCTTGAAAAGACGTTCCGTTTGAAAGGTAGTTACTATAAAAAAGCCAAAAAAACAGCTTTTAAAAACTAAAAAGAACAGGCAAACTTTTGACACAGTGCATGTGCGCTTGCACTCTCCTGGTTTTTCTCGCACCCTATACGCACGCGCGACGGCGACCGAGGGGCACGCACTTGGTTGAGGGCTTTTTAGCATATTTAGCACTATTTGATATTATATTTACAAAAATGACTGTATGTCTAACGTATTGATAAAAATGATGTTTTTGCCGTCCGGTGACCGGACGGCAGTGAGCGTGGGCTGCACGTAGCCATTGTAGTCCCACGGTGGGACGGCAGGGCGTCCCGTGGCCGGACGACAGGCGGCCTACTGTCCCACCACTAGATGGCAGGGGACCTGCCGTCCCACAACCAAGCGGCAGGTGATTAAGCCAGTTGATTAGCCAGCTTAATTACCTGCCATAATTTATTTTTTTGCTTACTATTTGTTTAAATTTTTAAATATAGTAAATGAGCTTAAAAATTATAAAATTTTATGTGCAACCTCCTAACATAATTGACTTAGATGTGTAATTTTTGGGTAATTGCAGCCACTGTGAATGTTGCTCAAATATTTATACGATTTTTGATAATTGTAGGAGCTGTTACATATAGCAAACGTGCTCCAACAATTACGAAATTTTGTGGGAAGCCTCCCGACATAGTCATAGTAATTGTGTAATTTTTTTGGGAATTTAGGTGCTTTGAATTTACCATGTTAATTCATGTTAAATTAATCGTAAATTAACGATGCTCAGGCATCTTTTGCAGTGTCTGATCTCTATCCTTCGCACATATGTAGGACCGTTACTGCTATCTTTTCTTTCATGGTGTGTCCTTCGCACAATTGTCACTCTATCCATGTCATCCCCTCTCGCGCGCTCCCTCGTTCGCACTAATGTGGTTATATCCGTGACGTCTGCACATTTGTCAGTGTTACCATGTCGTTCATCTCACCCAAAATGCTGCTTGTCGACAATGAGTCCTTAATTTGCGGGATGAGCGCACCGGGTTCCCTTTTCGCTCGGCCATAAATACAAACCTCTCGCAGTTCGTCATCGCTCATCTCAGTCGCTCATTGCAGAAGTTCATTCTCGCGGTTGTCGCTCAAAATTAAGAGTGCATAGCTCATTATTTTGGGAAGGCGGTGCATAGCTCATTAAGGACGTAACAGGAGGACGCGGTAGTGCTCCTCCCGAAAGGTAGGTAATTTTTTATCGCATGCTTTTGGCATTATTCCCGTAATCATAGTTAATTGGTATTATTTAGCTAGTCATAGTTAATATACTTTGTATTTTGAAGTAAATAGGGTGTAGTAATTTAGATGTAGTTTTTACTATTTTTGTGCATGTACGACACCTATAATTTGTTATTTTATAGTAGTATATAATTAAGCAGTCATAATTACTATAGTGGCAATTAGTTAGGGTTAAGTAATGAGTTAGTGCTAAATAATTAAGTGCTAAGGACGATGGTAATGAATCACTCGTAATTTTTCGAACGAGTAATCGAATTGTCGGTAATTAATGAATTATTTGTATGTAATTACACGCATGTAATCACTAACTTGTATTATTTTACTGTCATTGTCAATATTCGCACTAAAATTTGGTTTATTCCATTTCTTGACAAGTATGGCGTTATCGGAGCTTCTCGAACAATTCTACGTGAGAACCACCAGTGCCATTCATGGATGATGGGTGACGTGGCTAGCCTTGGCCCTTCAAGCTACGGGGTGGGAGGGATCATTGGGAGCTGGATGAGCGCTACGTCCCAATCTTGTGGGGCAGGGGCTTGTTGCCCTTTGTGATGCTGGTCTCTATCGGACACAAATTCACTATTGATGGCAGCCTACTCACAGCATTGGTGGATAGGTGTAGGCCCGAGACGCACACATTCCACTTTCGGCAGGGTGAGATGACAATCACTCTGCAGGACGTCTCATTCTTGACTGGTCGTTACTGAACCTGTTTCGTATGTCATTTCAATTGGAGCGAGCGCAACACATCGCAAGCGCATCTGAGATCGTCCTCACCTGCAAGGTCATCGCGACCTAGCGAGTCCGACATGCCATCGCAATTTACCGAGTCTGCCCGACATTGTAGTACTAGCCACTGATCATCCGCAGGCCATATTGACGAGGAAGTAACTTACGTACAAACGTACATTTTGTTTTCCTGTTAGGCCTTACATTCCAGTAACAGCATGGTGTTCCCCCGCTGCAAGTCTGTCATTGAGATGCATCACTTTTGACGCCTATACCACCTACACAGATTACCGCTCCCCGTCGTTTATCTTCGCCACACATTCGAGAGGTTTGAGAATCGCATTGTACATTCGAAATATTTATTGTGACTAACACTGTTTCATCTTGCAGCCTCCAATTCAACATAAGGGTGACGTCGAGTCCACCGATGACAATACGGGCCTCCCGGATACTTCCAAAGAGTGGTACACAGCGCCAGTGTTTACAACATACGCAGGGCAGAGCTTAGCGTTCACATCACACGTAGAGTTTGGAGACTTCAGTGGGCAGAGCTCCTCTAGCTTTGCTGCCACATCGTGCAGTCAAGGTGAGAGCTCCTTCGCACCACGAGCGGGATTTTTAGAGTCCTTCGTTCATAACATTATTGCTGACAGCTTGCAGTTCGGTATGTCTCAGCTGGAGGACATCGACCCTTACCGGACCCAGCCTACTGTACTTGAGCCTATTGGACCACCACCGGCCACTGAGCAAACGAAACGGTCTCCATACCTCCTCTGAACCGAGATGCAACCTCCGGATCGGTTGACGTACCCCACGGGATATGCTCGTGCTTAACGAAAGATAACGCCACGCACGGGGAGGCAGACGCGGTGAGGAGATAGCAATGGCTCAAACGGGTGAGCCATATCGTATCCCGTGCGATGTGTTTTTTGTACTATTACATGTACTTCTACAAATATTTATAATGTATGAACTGCAAAAGATGCCTGAGCATCGCTAATTTCACGATTAAATTAATATGAATTAACGTGAAAAATTTAGAGCACATAAGTTCTAAAAAATTATAAAATTACTATGACTATGTCGGGAGGCTTCATACAAAATTTCGTAATTTTTGAAGCACGTTTGCTATATGTAATAGCTCTTACAAATATTAAAATTGTATAAATTTTTTAGCAACATTCACAGCAGATAAAATTATGAAAAAAAATTACACAGCTAAGTACGTTGTGTTAGGAAGTTTCACATAAAATTTTATAATTTTTTGAGCTCATTTGCTATATTTAAAATTTCAAACAAATAGTAAACAAAAAATAAATCAGTATAGGTAATTATGCCGGCCAATGAAACGGCCTAATCACCTGCAGCCTGGTGGTAGGACAGCAGGTCCTAGCCATGTGGTGGTGGGACGGCAGGCCACCTACCATCCGGCCACGGGATGGCAGGTCGTCTGCCGTCCACTGTGGGATGGCAGAGGCTACGTGTACTGCCGTTCGGTCACTGAACAACAAAAATATTATTTTTATCACTATGATATGCATATGACTATTTTATAAATACTAAATATGCTAAAAAGTCCTTGAGGCTCCACAAGGCGCCACACAACATAAGTTAGCTAGCATAGCCCAACAATGGGTCAACGTGACCACGCGTGAGTAGCCATTTGGAGTAGCTGCAACAACGTCCACGAGAGATTTAGGTTGGGAGGCATGGAGCACTTTCTCTTCGCACAGGCTCAGGTTTGGGACCCGTGCATCAATTTTGGTTCTCTGCCATGCAATACTGTTTACCAGCTACCGCTTGGTTCAAACCATGCTCCGCAATTCCTAATCTGCGGTTACCCGTACCAAAGGAATCTCGCGGACGCATACGTGGCTTTGGTTCTGTTCCTATTAGAGCAACTACAGCAGTAACCCTCAAATCAGGACCCCTACTTTTGATTTGAGGGCTCCTCCTATTTTTGAGGACCCAGTTTTTTTGCATTTACTCCAACAGCACCCTTTAAATCTAAGCACTCAAATCCATTCCACTACACACTGACACATGAGATCCACTCCTCAAATCCGATCGGAGGCGAGCAGAGGCCCCGGGCGAGCAGGGGATTTTGGCGGCGACGGCGACGGGTGGAGGCGACGGGCGAGGTGACGGCGACGGTCGGAGGCGTCGGGCGTGGCGGCGGGCGAGCGGAGGCGGCGGGCGAGCCGAGGAGCCGGGCGAGGTGGCGGGCGAGCGGAGGCAGCGGGCGAACGGAGGAGTCGGGTGAGGCGGGGGCGAGCGGAAGCGGCAGAGGCGAGGGATTTTGGCGGCGCAAGGGGACACTGGTGGCGGCGGAGGAGTCGGGCGAGGCGGGGGGCGAGTGGAAGCGGAGGAGCCGGGCGAGACGGGGGGCGAGCAGAAGCGGCGGATTTTGGGGGGGCGCGGGGGAAATTTCACCGAGCGGGAAAAAACCGAAGAATGAGAGTCAGGAGAGGGCCTCTAGGAATGAGGGCTTGGAGACCTTATTTGAGAGGCCTCCTATTTTTGAGAGCCAAGTAGGGGCTCTGTTGGAGCTGAGTTTTTTGCTCTGCCTCTCAAATTTGAGTTTGAGAGGCCAAGTAGGGGCCCTGCTGGAGTTGCTCTTAGCTCCTAAAAATCGTTTTTACAGTATCTAGCCTTTAAATAGAATATCTTTTTAAGATAAGATCTACTAATCGATTATAGTAGACAGTTTAGTGACTTCATTTATATCGATCAAAATCGCATGCAAGTGTCTCTCTCCGTACGGTTTCCATAAAACTATTACTATTTCTAAACCAAAATAAAAAATCATCAGCAAAAGACAATATAAAAGGACCTTTCGTCACCGTTCCTTCCTTCTCTTCTCCCGCATGCTTCTTCTCCCGCATGCTTCCCCTTCCTCTTATCTCTCGCCCCATGTCTAACGCTAGAAGCTTGTTACCCCGGCCCAGCTCCTCTCCGTACGCGGCCAGCGCGCTCGCGTGGGCCAGCGCCCGCGCCGCTCGCACTGCCCCGCCTCTGCCACGCGGGCCCGGCGCTCCTTCGCTCGCTCTCGCTACCCGGTGGACCGCGCCCCGCGCCTCGCTGCCGCACGGCCCCACGCGCCAGAACACCTCTCCCTCTGGCCGGTGGCCCTCTCGCGCCGCGCTCTCTTCCTCCTCCCTCTTCTTCCTCCACGCGCACGCAGCTCCTCCCCCCTCGCGCTTGCGCTCTGCCGCAGCCAATCCTTCGCTCCCTCTCTCACCTCGCGACCGATTTAAAAAGTACGGTTACAGGAGGGGGGAAGCACCTCTCCCGCCCTCTCTCTCCTACCAAATCCCGGCGAGATCTCGTCCATTCCCCCTCGCCGGCGTGAACAGCGGAGCTCCACATGTCGACCTCGCCGCGCGCCTCTCCCGGCTATAAAAGCCTTGCCTGGGAGCTTCAACCGCGTCGCAGCTCCCTCCTCTCCCCTTCCCTAGCTGCAACTGCACCGAAAAGCCCCAAATCCCCGCCGATTCCGGCCATCCCCGAACCCTTCCTCGCTCCCAGAGCTACGTGGGAGCAAGGCGAAGCTGACCCTCTCCTCCCTCGAGTCTCCCATCGCCCGAGCTTCGCCGGCGTCGACAGCCTCCCCGAGCCGCCGCCGTCGCACGCCGCCGGCCCGCCCCCGTGCTTCTCCACCCCAGCCGTCTACACCAGAAGACTCCCCGTCGCTCGGAGATTATATTCCACGCAGCCCCGAAGCCTCTCCGACCACCACTCGCCGCCGGCGCCGTCGCCTTCTTCTTCTTCAGCCGGCCTCCCCCAAGACATACTTCAAAAGGTATACTTACCCTATATGGGTAAGCATCGCTCGGTCGTCCGAGTGGCTTCCAGCGTTACTCTTCCATCCCCCTCGCTCCCGCGGCGCGCGTTCGAGCCTCAGCTCCGCGCGTAGCGGTCGAGTTTCTTTTAATTTCTGCGCTGACAGGTGGGCCCCGCTCGTCAGCCGCCGCGGGACCGCAGGCTCACTGACAGCCTGACCCCACCCGTCAGTGTCTAAGTACGCCGACAAATGGACCCCACTGGCCATAGAGACAGAGAAAATAATAAAAGAAAAAGATAAAAATTAAAATATGACATGTGGGACCCACTGTCAGAAATTTGATAATATTTGGAATTAACTGAACTGAGAACTTTGAATAATCATAACTTTTTCATTTTAACTCCAAATTGAACGAGACAAATTTCTAAATTCATCTAAAATCAAAATCTATCCAATGGAACTGAAATCATAATTTTTAGAGTTCATTTGAATTTTTGGTGAAACTTTATTGATTGGGTATTTTCTTTTTATCCAAATTTTCGCGCACGATTACAATAGCCTACGAGGCTCAAGAGGAAGAGATCGAGGCCGCAGCACTAGAAGCCCCGGACAATCAAGCACCCGACCACTGTGACTAAGGCGAGTCAATACTTTGATCATGTTGAACCTACATTTCTGCAAATTACTTTGTTTTAAATTAACAAATTGCATTGCTGTTATTTTTATGCAAATGCATGCTAAATTTGATATTCTAGTTATATGCCATTGTTTACCTTGAATAGTATTACCCCCTCCTTTGAGTAATTGAATGTGTGAACCTTGTCGCCCTAGCAAAAATATATTAGTAGCGTTTCGAAAATAAGTCCGTAACCGTATGCCATGCTTAGCATTGATTAGGAACTCGGGGCAAGGAATTGTCCCGAGCAGCACTTTTATTCATGAGAAATTGGTTTGGGCAGTCATTGTGATAATGATTGGTATATGTTGGATATGATTATTTTATACTCCCAAGATCCCCAACTTGCTTAATTATCTGGGCGGATTGGTTCGATGGTGTGTATGTGTGTGGTGCAGTGATTGCATAAGTGGGTTAGTGGTAGACCGCCCAGATACCACTAAGGACTGAATCTTGTCATGTCACCCGTGCAAAACAGTACAACCACAAGCTGGCAAAGTGTAGGCAGGGTTTACTAATTTGTGTGGCTCTAGGTGGTTACGTGAAGGTATGACCACGAGCAAAGGGATGGATGGTCGCATCCCCGCCTTTGCCCGTGATGGCTCACGAGGGACCCTTCCCGAGGGATGGTCGGATCCTACGGAAGATAGACCTTAGCGGGCGTAACCACAGTAGCACTATGCATTGTAACAATCCTGTGATAGTCTACTCAACCGCATGGCTAAGGAATCATGTGGGGCAACGGGTGGATTTATCTCTTGTGGGTAAATTGTGCAAAACTCTGCAGAGTCAAAACTATTCGAATAGCCGTGCCCACGGTCAAGGGCAGACATGGGAACTTAACTAGATATAGTTCTGTTTACAAAAATATTGGAAAATGGGGATGGAAAAGTGGAAGGGCAGAGGAAAGCCCAGATTTGAGTTGTCCTGGGTGTCGTCCCAGTGTGTCCTGGATGTCGTTCCAGTGGTTCCTGGGTGTCGTCCCAGTGGTAAGTTAAGCGGCTATAACGCTGAAAAAGGTCATACGGTGTGATGCCGTATGTAGGGAGAAGTTATGGTAATATTAGGCATATGGTGTGATGCCATATGTATGGAAATTCATATTAATACTCCTTGAACATTATGCTTTTGTTCAAATGCTAGGTCTTAGGAATTTTTATATAATTGTATTCAAAAGCACTCTTCGCAAAAATAAAATAAACCAAAGCCATCCTTTGAATAGCCATACATGTTATACACTGCATTCTGTGTGTTGATTCGCTGAGCACGGGGTCGGAGTGCTCACGCTCGCTTTGCGGCAAAAATCCAGAAACAGGAGCGCAAGACCACTACGCCTACGAGGAAGCTCCCGCTACGGAGGAGAAGAATGACGAAGGAAACTAAGGCGTAGGCTTCGTTGATTAGACATGGACAAGTGGACATCCGGCGTTGTGTGCACGTATATTACTAGTTAGCTGGTGACATATAATGCACACAGTACCTTCCAGTCGCTTGCCTGTGGTTTTGGGTTTGCTTTTGCTGTATTTCCGCTGTGCGTAGTTGTAATAATGACATTTGGCCTAGTCGGCCCCTTTTGTAAACTCTATCACCCGACGTTGTGTATTTCAGTCTATGTAATATAAAGGTTGATTAGGCGATGTATGAAATGATTCAGCAATGTACCTGTGTGCACTAACTACTGATCCAGGGATTAGTGCAGTGAAACACAGTAAGATTCGGATTGAAAAATCCGGGTCTGACAGCGCTGGTATCAGAGCATACGACTGCAGGGTAAAAGCCGTAGAATGGTCGTTAGAAGAACCTTAGGGTAGAAATATTAATGTATAAAAAGTATTTCTGAAAATATAGCGTATTATTGCTACTCGTACCCTTCCTAGTTCTACGCCCCTTCACTTTTTCAATTGATTATTTTAAAGCATTACTAATGCAAAGTAATTGCTTTTACAGATGGCAGGAGAAGAAGGTAACTGGGATTACGTTGCTCATGGAGTTTATGAGGGCGTATTCGCAAGAATCCTGCGCAAGCTCCTCCACTACCTGGAATACCCGGAGCAGCCCATTTATCGTGGGCGCCAGACATCTGCAGGAGGGGTGTACTGCTGAATGTTTGAAGTGTTCATCTACCCGAAGAGTGAACATGACCCACCCCACGTCTTTCAGACAGAACACCCAAGAAGCACCAGGTCTGCCGCACTTCAGGATGCTGCTCGTCTCGCCGCCGCCCGACTCTGCGACATCTACCAAATCTCCCTGCTCCGCACACCCTTCTGCTTCTACCCTTCATGCAGGGAGGGTGTACGCCACAACGAGACCTACCTGCCGGTTAATGAGGATGATCCAAGGCTCACCCACCAAGTTGATCTTACCAGAGCCATGGGAGCAGCTCATACTGCTGCACTGGAAGAGATGACCGCCCTCCGGATGCACCTAGTTGCCCGTCACACCGAGGTGGCGACTCTTCGTGACCAGCTCGCCTAGTGCCAGCAGGCACTGGCAGCCGCCAAGGCAGAAGCCACAGCAGCTCAGGCACAGCTCCATCAACCTCTTGCTCCGTTGGCAGCACCAGCACCTCCTCCAATGGGATCAGGCCCCCGCACCCGGCTGACTGCGCGCAAGAGCGTGCGACCTCCGAGTCTCCAGTCTGCACTTCGACGGAGAAGGCCTCCACCAAGCCACAGTCCCCCACATGCTCCCACGGACTCTGATGGTTCCGACCCATCGGAGTTTAGTGGCAGTCGATCCCGCTCCAGATCGCCAAACTACGATCCCTCCGTCAGTGGTGATCGCTACGCGGCGTAGTAGTGGAAGTGTCGTCACGTCGTGCTTGTAAATTAAGTGTTGCCTTAGCCCTGTTATATTGTAGTTGCGGTAATGTGAACTCTAACTATTATGTTATTGTAAGTCTGGCCTGGGGGGCTGGCTATGTGAATGTTTGTATGATAATGAATGGCCAGGCATAAGGCCTTATGTTGAATGTTCTTTAGCCGTTTATTTTGTGTTCTTTTCACAGCAAGGGTTGATACCCTCCATTTTTCTCAAGGGTAGTGTTAGTACTAAGATATGAAGCTGTAACTGCAGATGTCCAATCCAAGAGTTACCCGATCTCGGACCCATGCTAACCCTCAGCATGCTGAGGTAGACTCAAACCATGGCGAAAACCCCGAGGAAAATCAGAACCCAGATGCTGATCTCCCGAACCCTCCAGTTAATCCCACAATGGCCCAAGTAATGGCACAACAAACCCAGATTCTGCAAGCCATTTATGCTGGACAGCAAGGAAGCTCTGGCGGACACAGAGCTGACTTAGGAGATTTTCAAAGGACAAGACCAATTACATTCACATCCGCGGAAGAACCACTTGAAGCGGAAGATTGGCTCCGAGACACTGAAAGGAAGATAAGGTTGGCCAAGATTGCAGATGAAGACAAAGTGGTGTTTGCCGCACACCAGCTTCAAGGTGCTGCAGCAACATGGTGGGAGAACTAATTGGCTGCCAGAGGCCAGGAAGATGCTACCACCGGAGGTGACACTGAAACTATTCCATGGTCAGAATTCAAGAAAGCTTTCAAAGACAACTTCGTTCCAGCTGGGATAATGCGGATAAAGAAGAATGAGTTCCGCAATCTCAAGCAAGGGAACCTATCTGTCAATGAATATCTTACAAAATTCACGCAGCTGGCCCGGTATGCTCAGAAGGATATAGAAGAAGAAGAAGAAAAGGTTGACAGATTCTTTGAAGGGTTGAAGGATGAACTGAGAGTGCAGCTGATCACCCAGGACTTCACCAGCTTTCATCAGTTGGTAAACAAGACATTGGCCTTGGAAAATGAGAAGAAGATTCTTGAGGCCAGCCGTAAACGCAAGATGACAACTCAACGGCCACGAGGAAGATTTATCCAGAAATTCTTCAAACCCTCATTCTCAAGGTCCAATCAATTCAGTGGGTCAGCTCCAGCCTTTAGACCTGGTGGGAGTGTGTCTCAAACATCACGCCCAGGAGGACAGGTTGGCGGTATAAACCCCGCAGCAAATTTTAATTGCTATAACTGTGGGGAGAAGGGACACTTTGCCTACAGATGTCCACATAAGCAGAGCGTCCCTGTCCGCAGTCAAGCTTCAGCTCCTGGCAAGGGACAGCAAAGCTCTCAAGCTAGCAAGAACACTTCAGCACCGAACCGAGGCAGAGTCAACCATATTACCGTTGAAGAAGCTCAAGAAGCCGCTGGAGTTCTCATGGGTACGTTTTCTGTCAAGACTATACCCGCGCAAGTATTATTTGATTCAGGAGCTTCACATTCATTTATATCTAAGGGGTATGCTGATAAGTTGGGATTACCTATCTATACCCTTAAGAAGCCATTAGTGCTTAACTCACCAGCTGGACCAATCACTGCTACCCTAGTATGCCCAGGGGTGACTATTACCATGGAAAGGTGTGATTTCCTAGCAGACCTTATAGTATTAAACTCCCAGACCCTAGACATCATACTAGGAATGGATTGGTTAGCTAAGAATCAAGGTGTCCTAGAGTGTGCCACCAGAACAGTGAAAGTGGTCAAGTGTCCTGGGATGACCATAAATATAAAAGTGGACAGACCATACCAGTGGGGACGTGCAATCTATCATTGTGAGGACATACCCCTAGAAGGAATGATAGTAGTGCAAGACTATCCCGAAGTATTTCCCGAAGAACTGCCAGGCATGCCCCCAGATAGAGACTTGGAATTTGTTATCAATTTGAAGCCAGGTGCCGCACCCATCTCCAAAAGGCCCTATAGGATGACCGTGGAAGAATTGGAGGAATTGAAGAAACAACTCCAAGAGTTACAAGAGAAGGGATTCATCAGACCCAGCTCATCGCCATGGGGATCTCCAGTGCTGTTTGTGAAGAAAAAGGATGGCACCACCAGGATGTGTGTGGACTACCGTGATTTGAATGAGATGACTATCAAGAACAAGTATCCTCTTCCCAGGATTGATGATTTGTTCGATCAACTTGGAGGAGCCACCGTGTTCTCCAAAATAGATCTGAGGTCAGGTTATCATCAGTTGAAGATCAGGCCAGAAGATATACCCAAAACAGCCTTTACCACTAGATATGGACTATATGAATTTCTGGTCATGTCTTTTGGATTAACCAATGCCCTAGCTTATTTTATGAATCTGATGAATAAGGTATTCATGGAGTATTTGGACAAGTTTGTCGTGGTCTTCATAGACGACATCCTTATATACTCCAAGAATTCAGAAGAACACGCAGAACATCTGCGCCTAGTGTTGGAAAAGCTAAAAGAGCATCAGCTGTTTGCCAAATTCAGCAAGTGTGAATTTTGGCTGAGGGATATCAGTTTCTTAGGACACATAGTGTCAGCAGGAGGAATATCTGTTGACCCCGCCAAGATTGCAGCTGTCACAGAATGGAAGCAGTCTACTTCTGTCACTGAAGTGAGAAGTTTTCTCGGTTTGGCTGGGTACTACAGGAGGTTCATAGAAGGATTTTCCCGAATTGCCAAGCCAATGACCCAATTACTTAAGAAAGAGAAGAAGTTTGAATGGACCAAGTCATGTGAAGAAAGTTTCCAAGAATTGAAAAAGAGATTGACCACCACCCCTGTATTAGTTCTACCAGATGTACGCAAAAATTTCGAGGTATATTGTGATGCCTCCCATCAAGGACTTGGATGCGTACTAATGCAAGAAGGCAAGGTTGTGTCATATGCATCCAGACAACTTCGTCCCCATGAAGCTAACTACCCCACTCATGATCTAGAGTTAGCCTCAGTGATTCATGCATTGAAGATTTGGCGGCATTACTTAATTGGTAACCATTGTGATGTGTATACAGATCACAAGAGCCTCAAGTATTTCTTCACACAAGCTCACCTTAATTTAAGGCAGAGAAGATGGCTACAATTAATCAAGGATTATGATTTGAGTGTACACTACCACCCTGGAAAGGCCAATGTGGTAGCAGATGCATTGAGCCGTAAGGCTTATTGCAATAATCTCATGGTACGGGAACATCAACCCGAGCTCTACAAGGAATTGAAAGCTTTGAATTTGGAAATAGTGGAGCCAGGCACTCTAGCCGCCTTGGAAATTCAATCAAGTATAGAAGAAATGATTATGGCAGCACAACAAGATGATCCAGCCATTTTGAAATGGAAGAAATTAATGGAAGAAGGGAAGGCACCCAACATGAAAATTGACCATGAGGGTACTCTACGATATGGAACACGTATCATAGTCCCACATCACAAGGATCTCAAGAATCTGATATTGAGGGAAGCACATAGCTCTCCATATTCCCTCCACCCTGGGAGCACTAAGATGTATCAAGGAATGAAACACTTTTGTTGGTGGCCCCGTATGAAAAGAGACATTGCAGAGCATGTTGCATGCTGTGATGTGTGTCAGAGAGTGAAGGCAGAGCATCAGAGACCTGCAGGACTATTACAGCCGTTGCAGATACCCCAATGGAAGTGGGAAGAAGTCGGAATGGATTTCATCCCTGGATTTCCACGAACCAAGTCGGGATATGACTCTGTATGAGTTATAATTGATAGGTTAACCAAGGTCGCTCACTTCATTCCGGTCAAGACAACCTACAAGGGAGACAAGTTAGCAGAATTGTACATGTCCCGTATTGTGTGCTTGCACGGTGTGCCAAAAAGGATAGTCTCAGATCGAGGTTCTCAATTTACCTCGCATTTCTGGGATAGCCTACATGAAGCTCTTGGCACTCACCTGGATTTCAGCACCGCCTATCACCCTCAGACGGATGGACAAACAGAAAGAGTGAACCAGATACTAGAAGATATGCTCAGAGCTTGTGCATTGGATTTCTCCAAAGACTGGGATAAATGTTTGCCATATGCTGAATTTGCCTACAACAACAGCTATCAGACCAGCCTTCAGATGGCACCATTTGAAGCCTTATATGGAAGGAAGTGCAGAACCCCACTATATTGGTCAGAAGTGGGGGAGAGCATCATATTTGGACCCGACATTCTCAAACAAGCTGAAGAGAAGGTTCGTTTAATCAGAGATCGATTACAGGCAGCCCAGTCTAGGCAAAAGAGTTATACAGACAAGAGAAGAAGACCCCTGACATTTGAGGTTGGAGATTATGTCTACTTGAAGGTTTCACCTCTACGAGGAGTCAAGAGATTTAAAGTTAAAGGCAAGCTTACCCCTCGCTATGTGGGACCATTTCCGATTGTGGCCAAGAAAGGAGAAGTTGCCTATCAGTTAGAGTTACCTAAAAATCTATCTGATATACACAATGTGTTCCATGTGTCACAACTCAAGAAGTGTCTGCGAATACCTGAAGATCAAACTCCACTTGAAGCCATTAAACTTGAAGAAGACCTGACCTACAAGGAGCGTCCAATGAAGATTCTGGACACCGTAGAGAAAAAGACCAGAACCCAAATCATTCGTATGTGTAGAGTGCAATGGAGTCACCATTCCAAGAAGGAAGCTACCTGGGAACGAGAAGATAAACTGCGACAAGATTACCCCGACCTATTCACTAGCTAGACTAAATCTCGGGGTCGAGATTCTTTTTAAGGGGGGTAGATTTGTAACAGCCTGAACAATATAAATATTAGATTATGGAGCTTTTGGATTATTTTATTGATTTCCATTCGAATTTTGGAGTTTGTTGGCTTTTTGTAAATACAAAGGAATTTCAAAAATAAAAAGAAGGAAGAAATCAACACATAAAATAAGAAAACATGAGCAAGAAATAAAGAATCTGAAAAGATGATCTATAAAAGGTCAAGGGAGAATATTTGGTTAACCATAAAATCTCACCTCTAAAAATAATGGAATAAATAGTATAGGAGTATACAAAATAAAAATGTTATGCTAACAAATATATGTATGTGTAAATGTACATGTATACCATGTGAAAGGACAAATAGATAAATATATGTGTACATACACAAAAATCAGAGGAAATAAAAATATGAACATAGGTGTATACCCCAGGATGTATGTGCAAATATATATACATGTGAAACTCAATTGCAAAAGCAAAATAAAAGAAAAGAAAAAGGAAAAAGAAATAGAAAATGAAGCAGCCGGGCCGGCCGTTACCCCGGCCCAGCTCCTCTTCGTACGCGGCCAGCGCGCTCGCGTGGGCCAGCGCACGCGCGGCCCAGCGCGCCAGCGCCAGCGCCCGCGCCGCTCGCACTGCCCCGCCTCTGCCACGCGGGCCCGGCGCTCCTTCGCTCGCTCTCGCTACCCGGTGGACCGCGCCCCGCGCCTCGCTGCCGCACGGCCCCACGTGCCAGAACACCTCTCCCTCTGGCCGGTGGCCCTCTCGCGCCGCGCTCTCTTCCTCCTCCCTCTTCTTCCTCCACGCGCACGCAGCTCCTCCCCCCTCGCGCTTGCGCTCTGCCGCAGCCAATCCTTCGCTCCCTCTCTCACCTCGCGACCGATTTAAAAAGTACGGTTACAGGAGGGGGGAAGCACCTCTCCCGCCCTCTCTCTCCTACCAAATCCCGGCGAGATCTCGTCCATTCCCCCTCGCCGGCGTGAACAGCGGAGCTCCACATGTCGACCTCGCCGCGCGCCTCTCCCGGCTATAAAAGCCTTGCCTGGGAGCTTCAACCGCGTCGCAGCTCCCTCCTCTCCCCTTCCCTAGCTGCAACTGCACCGAAAAGCCCCAAATCCCCGCCGATTCCGGCCATCCCCGAACCCTTCCTCGCTCCCAGAGCTACGTGGGAGCAAGGCGAAGCTGACCCTCTCCTCCCTCGAGTCTCCCATCGCCCGAGCTTCGCCGGCGTCGACAGCCTCCCCGAGCCGCCGCCGTCGCACGCCGCCGGCCCGCCCCCGTGCTTCTCCACCCCAGCCGTCTGCACCAGAAGACTCCCCGTCGCTCGGAGATTATATTCCACGCAGCCCCGAAGCCTTTCCGACCACCACTCGCCGCCGGCGCCGTCGCCTTCTTCTTCTTCAGCCGGCCTCCCCCAAGACATACTTCAAAAGGTATACTTACCCTATATGGGTAAGCATCGCTCGGTCGTCCGAGTGGCTTCCAGCGTTACTCTTCCATCCCCCTCGCTCCCGCGGCGCGCGTTCGAGCCTCAGCTCCGCGCGTAGCGGTCGAGTTTCTTTTAATTTCTGCGCTGACAGGTGGGCCCTGCTCGTCAGCCGCCGCGGGACCGCAGGCTCACTGACAGCCTGACCCCACCCGTCAGTGTCTAAGTACGCCAACAAATGGACCCCACTGGCCATAGAGACAGAGAAAATAATAAAAGAAAAAGATAAAAATTAAAATATGACATGTGGGACCCACTGTCAGAAATTTGATAATATTTGGAATTAACTGAACTGAGAACTTTGAATAATCATAACTTTTTCATTTTAACTCCAAATTGAACGAGACAAATTTCTAAATTCATCTAAAATCAAAATCTATCCAATGGAACTGAAATCATAATTTTTAGAGTTCATTTGAATTTTTGGTGAAACTTTATTGATTGGGTATTTTCTTTTTATCCAAATTTTCGCGCACGATTACAATAGCCTACGAGGCTCAAGAGGAAGAGATCGAGGCCGCAGCACTAGAAGCCCCGGACAATCAAGCACCCGACCACTGTGACTAAGGCGAGTCAATACTTTGATCATGTTGAACCTACATTTCTGCAAATTACTTTGTTTTAAATTAACAAATTGCATTGCTGTTATTTTTATGCAAATGCATGCTAAATTTGATATTCTAGTTATATGCCATTGTTTACCTTGAATAGTATTACCCCCTCCTTTGAGTAATTGAATGTGTGAACCTTGTCGCCCTAGCAAAAATATATTAGTAGCGTTTCGAAAATAAGTCCGTAACCGTATGCCATGCTTAGCATTGATTAGGAACTCGGGGCAAGGAATTGTCCCGAGCAGCACTTTTATTCATGAGAAATTGGTTTGGGCAGTCATTGTGATAATGATTGGTATATGTTGGATATGATTATTTTATACTCCCAAGATCCCCAACTTGCTTAATTATCTGGGCGGATTGGTTCGATGGTGTGTATGTGTGTGGTGCAGTGATTGCATAAGTGGGTTAGTGGTAGACCGCCCAGATACCACTAAGGACTGAATCTTGTCATGTCACCCGTGCAAAACAGTACAACCACAAGCTGGCAAAGTGTAGGCAGGGTTTACTAATTTGTGTGGCTCTAGGTGGTTACGTGAAGGTATGACCACGAGCAAAGGGATGGATGGTCGCATCCCCGCCTTTGCCCGTGATGGCTCACGAGGGACCCTTCCCGAGGGATGGTCGGATCCTACGGAAGATAGACCTTAGCGGGCGTAACCACAGTAGCACTATGCATTGTAACAATCCTGTGATAGTCTACTCAACCGCATGGCTAAGGAATCATGTGGGGCAACGGGTGGATTTATCTCTTGTGGGTAAAGTGTGCAAAACTCTGCAGAGTCAAAACTATTCGAATAGCCGTGCCTACGGTCAATGGCAGACATGGGAACTTAACTAGATATAGTTCTGTTTACAAAAATATTGGAAAATGGAGATGGAAAAGTGGAAGGGCAGAGGAAAGCCCAGATTTGAGTTGTCCTGGGTGTCGTCCCAGTGTGTCCTGGATGTCGTTCCAGTGGTTCCTGGGTGTCGTCCCAGTGGTAAGTTAAGCGGCTATAACGCTGAAAAAGGTCATACGGTGTGATGCCATATGTAGGGAGAAGTTATGGTAATATTAGGCATATGGTGTGATGCCATATGTATGGAAATTCATATTAATACTCCTTGAACATTATGCTTTTGTTCAAATGCTAGGTATTAGGAATTTTTATATAATTGTATTCAAAAGCACTCTTCGCAAAAATAAAATAAACCAAAGCCATCCTTTGAATAGCCATACATGTTATATACTGCATTCTGTGTGTTGATTCGCTGAGCACGGGGTCGGAGTGCTCACGCTCGCTTTGCGGCAAAAATCCAGAAACAGGAGCGCAAGACCACTACGCCTACGAGGAAGCTCCCGCTACGGAGGAGAAGAATGACGAAGGAAACTAAGGCGTAGGCTTCGTTGATTAGACATGGACAAGTGGACATCCGGCGTTGTGTGCACGTATATTACTAGTTAGCTGGTGACATATAATGCACACAGTACCTTCCAGTCGCTTGCCTGTGGTTTTGGGTTTGCTTTTGCTGTATTTCCGCTGTGCGTAGTTGTAATAATGACATTTGGCCTAGTCGGCCCCTTTTGTAAACTCTATCACCCGACGTGGTGTATTTCAGTCTATGTAATATAATGGTTGATTAGGCGATGTATGAAATGATTCAGCAATGTACCTGTGTGCACTAACTACTGATCCAGGGATTAGTGCAGTGAAACACAGTAAGATTCGGATTGAAAAATCCGGGTCTGACAAAGCTACACAGCCACCTACTCTTGATTTTTCTTGAGCAGTTGAAATTTCTCAAAACCGAGTTGATTTTTTTGGGACCAATTTAGAATTTTTCTGAACCAAGTTGAAACTCGGTTGAATCGGGTTGAATATTTCCGGACTGAGTTGAAACTCATTTGAATGGGAAGGAAGAGAGTGGGGGCAGGTGTGGGAAGGAGGGTGAGAGCGTACGTATGAAGTATGGGGCGTAGGGTTGTTCATTCAAAAGTATGGGTCGTAAATATAGTATTTTTAAAATATAGTTTTGGTATCGGTGAATACCAAATTATTTTGGTATGGTATTGGTAAATACCATATTTACCAAAACTGACATAAATTTTGAAATAATAGGACAATATTTTAGCACAATAACAAACTAACAATGATAGATGGTAGCTAGAAGGGAATAAAAGACAAAAACACACATAAACAATGGTGGACTAGAAGAGAATGAATGTTGAAAGTTTTTTTTGTAATTCGATTCGTTCAGTTTATTTGGTTTTTAGCCGGTTTTTCCAAAAAAATTGAATTACCAAAAACTAGGTTTTTCACATACCGTACCGAATACCAAATATCGGTCAAACTAAGTTGATCAGTACGGTTTAATTTTCCCGGTTCGGTTTGTTTGGTCCGATACAGTTGTGAACAACCCTAGTGGGGGTAGCGGGAAGGAAGGGGAGGGTATCTCACGGTCACGGATGTCCTTAAACTAGCGGCCCCTTAATGCTCTATTAAAATGCACTGTGCCTTTTAGTTTTTGGCTGAAATAGCACTGTAGCGACTATTAGTTTTTTTAAGATATTCAATTAAAGAAAAAAATAAATAGATAAGGAAAAATAAAAACATTGTTATATATCCATAGATAATACAAAGGAAAAGGAGAAAAAAGAGGAGAGAAGAGGAAAAATAAAAAAGCCGCGCTAAGAAACCCACAATTCCAAATAATTTTTGGATTTCGAAACCAAAAACCAGAAGACAGAAGCTATTTACTCAAAAATTCATTTAAAAAATATAATCGACACTTCAATTAGTAACGCCTCTCTCTCTATATATATGTATTTTTTTTCCTAAAGTCCCCTGTTTAGAAATGTTCGTCGTTAATGCGCCATTAAATTTTGGAAAGCGTAGGCGCGGCGGCCAGGCGGCCTGGGAATGCGCCGGCAAGTTCCCTTCCCTTGGGCCGTGGTGACTGACAGACTGAGTGGGTGGTAGGCTCACGCGCTGCGTCTACATCCGTCCATCTTCGGCACGGTGCCTTGCAGGAGCACCTGCGCTTCGCTCGGTCTCGAACGCCCACGCCACCCCCACACGTTTCGTCCTCCTCTGCCAGCATTGACGGTGTTCGTCCTCCCGCTGCACTCTCTAGTCCCGCTCGCGCCACTAGCACTTGGCCATCTCCATTGCCGGCCTCAAATCATTCTGCTCCACCCGCGCGGCCCCGCTGCCCCCTCCCCGCGCAACACCCTCACTTCGCTCGCACGGACAATTTCATTCAGAGCAGCACGGCGAGGACCTACAAAGCAATGGGAATTTCCAATTGCTGAGAATGTTTTCCAATTATTAAGCACGAGATCACACGAAACAAATTGAGATGCAGGCGAACATGCCACTGCCGACCAAATCTCACGAGACCATCTTGGTGTGACAGCGCAGAGGCATGAGAATACCACTCGGTTAGGGTAAAATAAGCTGGTTTATAGCTAAAATTATATTGTAGTTGACTGAAATTACACTGTTACAGCCTGAAGGGCTTTAGCAAAACTAACAGTGGAAACAACGATAAACATAGTAGTCATTCGATATGCCTACAGACAATTGACTGCGAAGCGAAGTCCTACTCCGAGAAGTTGTCGAAGAATTCTCCTTCAAGTATCTCTACTAGGGCCCCGTTTGGCACAGCTCTAGCTCCGAGATCTATGCTGGATCTGTAGTTTGTTGACTAAATTAAAGTGATTTAAATATTTTTATTTAATATATAATATAAATGAAATGAGTCATGTAAATACACTTAACATGCCTGCAACTCTAGATCCAGGATTTCCTAGAGCTACAGATGACCAGCTCTAGGAAATCTACAGATTTCCTAGAGCTAGAGCTCTGCCAAACGGGGCCTAGATATGACTCTTCTTTAGCAACTAAGCAATTATGGATATAGCCTTGAGTGAATAGAGTACTCAGCAAAGAGTACATAGATCCGGTCCACAACACAGTAGTTTTTTTAAATTTTCAATATTTTTCTCAGCCAATTAATTTTTTCAAGAGCACGTTCTTTTCTGTCTTACCTCCGATTGACCCGATTCTTCTCCCTAAATTTATCTAAAATTGAGCTATATCTTTTGGTTCTAGTTTTGTAGTTTCGGATCTTATTTATATTTCATTCGCTTTCTCTCATTAGATAACGTTTTCGAAGAAACAGATGCAAAACCAGAAGATCAAGAGTTGGTAATTGAGCATGCCCAAGGCAAGTCGTGATATTTGATCATGTTGAACTTATTATTTTAAATATATTATTTTTATTTTGTCTTAAATTATCTTGCATTACTAATTTAATGCAAACCCTTGTTACTCGTAGTTAACATCCAATTTGATAAATTCCACATTGGTAATTTGAATGCCATAATTCCATTGTCACCATAGGATAAGTAATTGGCACACGGAATAGTGGACACGCGTGGCTCCGCTGACATGGCTTGACACATGACAACAATTGGTGAGGTGGCACGTGGACCTTGGGCTAACGTGGACAGCTAACATGGTTGCTGATGCGGATTGGTGACGTTGCTTGGTTCATAGTCTATGGAACAGTGCTTCAACATTTGGGTCCGATTCGTCATAGACACGGTTCACGGTGGTCTACGTCCACGGAAAAGCCGAGAACAACGTGGTGCACTATGACGTCAGCACTGACCTTGCAATGACGTTAGCTTGGCAGAAGATCCGAGCTGATGGTGCTCGGATCGAGGGGTTGCGCAGCGCGGGCGGAGCGAGGCGACTGCGACCGAGGCAATGACGGTGCACACTGAGCGAGGTCTGGCCAGCGGTGAAGTCAGATAGCGGTCGAACTCCGGCGGAAGACGACGACGGAGATGGCTCACCGGCGGCCATGGGAGAAGTCGAAGAAGTCCGACGGGCGCGGCGAAGCGAACAGCTTGACGGGGAAGAAGACACCGGCGACTACAGGCGAAGACGAAAAAGCTTGGGCAGATGCTCGAAGTTACGAGGAAGTTACGAGGAAATGAGAGGGCAGATACCCGGATGCTGAGGTCTCCATGGCGGGCTTAGCACGGACGCCAAGAACTCAGGAGCGGCCACGGCGAAGAGATCGAGTCAGTGACGAGAGGGACTCCGGCTCGAAGATGATGAACAGTGCCTGACATCAGGGGCCCACCGGTCAGTAACTGCAACAAGCGGATGGTGCAGATGGGGACACATGGCGATCGAACGGCCACGGCGAAGGGTGCCGAATGGTTGATGCGTGGCAGGGGAAACGGCTGGCTGGTCTGAGGCAGGGAGCGGATCGGGCTGGGGGAGCGGAAGGAATAGGGTTTCGGCCCAATGGAAAAGTTCTAGGTTTTTCTAAAGTTTTTGATTTTCAGAAATTGATTTAATACAAACTAAGCTCTAGAAAAAAGAAAATAAATCCAGAAAATTTCAATAAAATATATAAAAATTTCTTGAAACACAAAGAACACAAATACAACTAATTTCAATTTATGTTTATTTTGTTCAAATTAAATCCTTTAAATGTAGGAAAATTCATATTAAGAGTTAATTAATTCAAGAAAAATCAAAATAGTTAATTTTATTTTAAAAACTTCAAAACACAATGAAAATAGGATGCTACAATAGTTCTCTTAGCATTTTATTTATGGAAGCTATTGAAGATATGCAAGTTCCCAAGTAAAAAATAATAAAGGCTGTGAGATATGCCTTTCATGGTATAGTTCTAGAATCTTCAGCCAAACCGATCAGGCAAGTGCCCTTACCGGTTATGTTCGGAAGTCCTAATAACTTTCGAATAAAAAGGTTCTCATTCGATGTAGTAGATTTTGAAACTGCACATAATGGGATGCTAGGCCGACCGGCACGAGCCATGTAATACCTCGGCTTAACAAAAGTCAAAATATCACCCACAACTAAATATACTACCAATTTAAACCATTATCTGTACCTTATCAACTGCTAGGCATCAATAATACTCATCATAATAATCTTGAATGTAAATTTAAGCAACACCGTAAATAATTAATTGAACTTAAGATTAACCAAATAATCATTAAGATGAATCATAAACAAGTCTAAATTAAGTAAAGCATTGAATAACAATATTATGAACTGTGGAGACTAAGGGAAACAACAATTTATGCAATTATTACAATGAGGGCTGCTAAATTATTTATGACAAAAAGTGACGAGATTCTAGGTGAAGTGGAGAGCTATAAAGTGCAATAACCTATGTCCTACAACCACCCATGCATGTCGCATTCGACGTTCACCTAAAAGTAATAAATAAACAAGGGTGAGTCCATGACTTAACAAGTACAAAGTAGAATAACAAACAAGGTAAGCATCAGTTTAACATTTCATCTTAATTCACCATTATCTAATTATCACATGCTCGTTTTCATCAAGTTCCAAATGTATGCTTCTTTCTTCCCAATTCTATTTTCTTGAATGCAATGCACAATACTCAACTTCACTTCTACAAATACCGGTATAGCTAAGTGTTCACCGATCAATGACATACCCTTGCCCTGCCCTTTTTCATACAGGGTCTCACATCCACTCTCGTGAAGTGCTTATCGAAGTAGGTTTTTATAACTCTGATGCTCACATGCAATGAAGTGATTATCTTTTTATTAGTTAACTAATAGCATGAGTCATTTGATGTAATCATCATTGTAACCATAAACATATGAGCAAATTTGAGAACAAGTAACATAATATGAATCGTCATGGAAAGTAATTGTTTAAACAAGCAATAATCGCAAATACTTGAATACCATTCTACCATACACTTGTCTTTCTAGTTGTGATAACTAGAATGATTTGAAGGTGACAACACACTCGATGCAACTCCTCCTACAGTAAATATTCAATCTCAATACTCACTACAGCCACACAAGACATAATTAATTGACAATTGTAACATCCCAAAAATTCATCATCTTTAAAAAATAAATAATAATTGAAAATTAATTATTTAAAAATGTCTGGATTTTCTGTGTAAATCTAGAAGGAAATCTCAAAATTCCAATTCCACCCAAAATTCTAAATAAATTCTGAATTTGAATTTAAATTTTGAAAAATTAAATTCAAATTTCCAAAAATCTGAAAGTTCAGAAAAATGTCCATTCAAAATTAAATTCAAATTTCCAAAATTTTGAAAGTTCAGAAAAATGTTCATTCTATTTTTTTGGGTGCAACCTATTTTTCTTGGCTCATCTTTTCTTTTCCTCTTTTTCCTTTCTTTCTCTCTCTTCTTTATTTCTCTCTCAACCTTTGGTCACTATTCGTAGCACTATTCATGCGCTACTGTTCATCTACTTCCCGAGAGCATCCATCCGAGCAGAGCCAACAGACCATGCGTGTCCAACTAGTCCCCCAAGTTAACTTCTCCATCAGACCTTATTTTGATGTCTCATCAGAACAAAAGTTGCTCCAAATCTTGCAAGGAATCTATTCCTTCTAGTCCATTTACGATCCATTTATCCATTTGACTTTATCTCATGTTTTCTTGAACCAAATCAAAACCGAATCTTACAAATTAGAGTTTGTTTCCAACTCTTTCGAGCCCTGGTATACGACTCATTGACCCCGCTTAACCCTTCGTAACCCCCTACCAAGTCTCCTCGAACCCCAAAACACCGTTGCCACCAAGAGGCTCCATTCTTGAAATTGATCGTTGCTCCAACTCGCGTTTCGAGCACTCCGATGAGCCTTTTCACAATCCTTTCATGTCACATCGTGTTCCGATGTATCATCCATCTTCTTATCAAATTAATTTGGTTTTGGTGTAGCCTATCGACTGAAACCGAGTTTTTTCCAATTTAGGCTGAAATTGCTTCCCGTCGTTGATTCGTCTCCTCCAGTGAGCCAGACCCGATTCTTTGCTACTGCATGATACCATCACACTCTCTATATATGTAGGATCAGACAGGCAACAGAGGGGGTGAATGGTGTCTAGAGATTTTTCCTCTAAATATTTATATATTCTTTTTTCTCGATAGCTACAAAGTTATGAATATTAGGATATGAGGTACAGTGCCTACATGATCACGTACGGGTGCAGCGCCGCGGTGAGGTACTGCCCAGTTTCAGAGTTCAGAACAATTCCATGTTCTTCTGCTGTCTGCTTGAATTCTTGTTTCCTTGTGTTATGGTGCTCACACTGCATTCCTTGCACCTTGCAGCACCCGGGTGTCGAACGACTTCGGGGCCGGGAAAGTGGACAGGGCGAAGAATGCGGTGACGGTGACGATGAAGCTGTCGGTGTTCCTCGGCGTTTCCTCCATCCTGCTGCTGGGCTTCGGCCACGACCTGTGGACAAGCCTCTTCAGCGGGAGCTCGGTGATCGTGGCGGAGTTCGCCGGCATCACGCCGCTCATGATGATCTCCATCGTGCTCAACTCCGCGAAGGGTGTCCTGTCAGGTGAGATCAGCCATCTATCTAGCTAGGCCTATTGCCAAAATTGCCTACTTGCCTAGATCATTTCTCTGTTACATTTCACAGATACAAATTAGAAATTACGTTGAAAACGCATTTTCCATGGCATGGAAGGCGTGTCGAGGGGCTGCGGGTGGCAGCATCTGGCTGCGATGACAAACCTGGTGGCGTTCTACTCCATCGTCATGCCGCTGGCCATCCTCTTCGCCTTCAAGCTCAAGCTCTACACCAAGGTAAGTAATGATCAATCAACGATGTGTTCATAAATCATAAGCCAATGCGGCAAGCATGCAACTCGTATCGGAAGTCAGAAACATCACAAGTTTCTGAAAGAAAGCTGGAGTGCTGAACATTACTAACTGAACTGAACATTTTCTTGCAACTTTTTTTGCAGGGTCTGTGGTCGGGTCTGATCTGCGGGCTGACATGCCAGGCCGGCGCGCTGCTGGTGATTACCATCCGCACGAAATGGTCCAAGATCGTGGACACGATGCAGAAGGAGAAGGCCAACTACGTTGCTTAGTTTGTTAGTTAAAACTGTAAGTCAAGATCAGACGGCAGTGTCTCAGATATGCATACAAGATGGACATATCTGTAGCAACATCCGCGGCATGCATCACCACCAGTTCTTGCGCAGTGCTGCACCTGTGGTCATGTGCTGTACGTGTTTTTGGAGATGAATGGTATGACCAAATAAACTGAGAGAACATGGGAGAATTTCTGAATTTCCCTATTATCTTATTTGTTCCTACTTTTTTCTCTTTTCTTTCTTCTTTTTATTTTATAAAATTGGCTACAAGTCTTCTCAATATATAGGCTAATAATCTACTACTAGTATACGTAATCAGATTTCAAATTGGACACAACTTTAACTTGAGTTACACACGGAGACGGACTCTACTACGTCTTGAACTCTAAGTTAAGATTATTTCTAACAATCTCTCCCTTAATTTTGACTTGACATACTTTAATTTTAGTCTCAATATATTATGAACTACTAGCCTCCATATGAAGCGTTCTACATGCAAGTTACATGTAGGAACTCAACTCAACCGGTACGGGTAATCTAGATGCAAAGATTCTAAAACATTGAGGCAGTTAGTCTCAACTACGATTTACTAAACTCATACTTGACACAGAACGGTAATACATCTTTTCAACATTTTGATTTCTTTTCACTTTACTTGAGTTTGGACGACGACACATCTTCTCGACGTCCCTGACTTAACTTTTTATCAGAGCACTGTTGACTCATCATCACTGAGCGTTTCAGCAATAAACACTTTCTTCATCTTCGGTTTTGTACCTTTGCTTCCTTCACATGATCAACACCAAGATGCATCGTCTTCAACGCCTCCCACGCAACTTTAGCCGTCTCCTTTTCGGCCAGTAGGAAGAGCGTCTCCTTTATGATGCCCTGATAGATGGCCACCAATGCCATCTGATTATTGCACACATCGACGCTGCATAATAGATTGCTCTTGTTTGTTCTGTTGGCCAAATCAACTTGAGAGAAGAATTGGGAGTTCATCGAAATCAAAATCGTTTAACCTTTCCGTTGGTAAATGGGAGCGCGATAGAATTTCATCTAGTGGTCGTGAAGTTTAGAACGTGTGATTGGGCAAATTATAGAGTGCTAACTCTTGCGTTGGCATCAGGGGATCACTACGGTTCTTCAAATCCACGTGAGTATCTTGATCCTACGTCGAGAAGATCGGGGGACCCCGTATCATCTTAGTATTAGAGCAAATCCAAGAGCCGCTTCAGAGTAGCTCGAGATCTTGATCCGTGCTCAAGATCATGTCGCGTTCTCTGAGAAGTGGTGTCACCGGTGACGAGGCATTATCCAGTATGATGGCGAAGGAGAGTTCCGTTGTCACGCTGCATTATTCGATGCTCACGACGAACAATTATGCAGCATGGGCAATCAAGATGAAGGTGTACATGAAGACTTAAGGAGTGTGGGACAAGCGCGAAATGGAATCGTCGAGACGATTTTTCAGCGATTCGGTTCTCGCCTAGGCTCTGATACCAATTGTTGATTTTGTTCCAGGAGAAAACGCACACATCGCAAATAAACTGAGAGAACACAGGAGAATTTCTGAATTTCTCTATTCTCTTATTTGCTTCCCTTTTTCTCTTTTCTTTCTTCTTTTTCTTTTATAAAACTGGCTACAAGCCTTCTCGATATATAGGCTAATAATCTCCTACTATTATACGTATTCGGACTTCAAGTTGGACACAACTTCAATTTGAGTTACACACGGAGACGGGCTCTTCTACGTCTTGAACTATAAGTCAAGTTTATTTCTAACACAGAGTGTGCACTATGTAACGCCCCCGTTTCCAGGGGCGCGTACGGACACGGCACCTCGCAACTATTCACGCATGAACAGTTATGAAGTGTCGCGCAAGAGTATACCATTGCATGCTTACAACAAAAGTCCAGCATATATTTCACATATGGAATAACATCCAGCTTTTGACAGCGGAGCGTGCAAGCCCAAAGTATAATTACATTACAGAAGCTCCAAGATCCGCTTGAGCGCGGCCAAGACCTAAAACCACGGGTCCTCGTCGAAGAAGAGACCTTCCGGGGCTTCCTCAACGGGGAGACCTTCACCTTCGTCTTGATCCTCTAAAAAGTTGATTAAGCAAGCCGTGAGCCAAACAACCTGGCTCAGCAAATCCCAAAGGGATTCTATTTTACTACATGCACTGATTCGCAAAGGAAAGGGAATATACTTGGTTTATTAACTTGAGTGGATGCAGTTTTATTTGCAAGCATTTTATAAAATGGACTCAAAACTACTTCTTAAGATCTCAGGGGTTTTCACAAAGAATTCTTTAACCAACTAGTCAAGTTCAAATATGTACAAAACTACTTAAGCTTTGCAGCTGGAATCACCCACGTGACACAGCTCCAATAACCGGGAGCACGGCGTATTCGAATACCATTTATTTGACTCTGCAGAGTTTGCTCAGCTTTACCCACACGCACCCTTAACCCTCATGACTGAGTTAAGGAACCGGGTCTTTTCGCTGCTCAACCCTTGGTATACACTCCACCCGATAGATAATAATCCCGCACATCCTCGGGCGTTCGTTGGCCCTCGCGGAACGCCGGTCCCGAGTTGTGAGGACCTATCGTTGTCTTGCACTGACTCCCAATGTGGGGCTTCACTTAAGTTGAGCAGGTACTAAACCAGGGTTGACAAGTCAACACCTGTGGTTGAGCGGTTGCTATGACATTTGCTCAGCGTAAGGGTTTCAGTCCTTATATTTTCACATGGCCCGCAACCTTACCAGGCCCGCGACCCATCCTAGGGTAAGAGTTGGGTGAATAATCATCTGGCGATGCACCACAAACCCCCCCCTTCCTTCAATCCTAGGGTAAGAGACGGGTGAAAAATCATAATTATCTTGCGATGCACCACAGCCCCCTTACCCTACCTTGTGCACGCCGGCACTCTCCGCTCTAAGATACGGTGTCCCATACCACCCTACCTTAGAGTCGGGTTTTATAAATTCTGTTGGCTCGCTGCCACGACCTTATTAGTGTAAAGACTTTGAGTGATAATAATAATCTACAGTTATCTAGATTAACAGATAATTATTTCTAGGGTTACAAAGGCATGGCAACAAGTTTAACAGGGCATTTGTCGGTGGTAGGTTTAACTATATAACATGTCATTCTAACATTTTATTTTACTTTGAATTAACATTTCACAATTAGCATAATGCAAATAGCATAATAACGTAATTAAATAACATGGGTTGCAACATGATCAAAGGATTTGGGACTTGCTGTCAATCCGAATGATCTCAGTTAGCTCGAACGTAGAAGCTCCTGGATCCTGCGACTGCACTTGAGCTTCCGGGATCTCCGACACTAGCGCAAACACATAAAATAATTAAATCCAGCTTGAGCCTAATCAAGCGAGGAAAAATAAACTATTTAAAAAGGAGTAAAATGCATAAATCCTTCAAATGGAATTTTAGGAATTTATCTGGGATGAATCTGGAGGAATGGAGGTCAAAAATGGGTCAAGAATATTATTTGGAGCAAAGTGGTGAAATTTGGGAATTTTTGGGATTTTCTGTGATTTTCTAGGATTTATTTGGCTTTTTTCTGGATTTTAGAAAATCAATAAACCGAGGAAAATCGGATGAACAGTGATGGGCCGGCCTCCTTGCGACAGTGCAGCCTGTGCGGGAGAGCGGCCCGCGCGGCCGAGCGGCCCACGCGGCGCACGCGGCCCATGCGCGAGACGGCCGACGGGCTGAGCCCAACGCGCGCGCGCTCCTCCTCGGCGGATGGCCGACACGCGGCAAGGGCGAGCGGGCGGGATGGCGGGGAAACAGACGGGCGAGATGCGGTGGTGGGGAGATCGGACGGTAGGGAAACGGCGCGAGCGGGCGAAGCGGTACGACCGGATCAAACGGCTGAGGTTAGATATTACAGACGAGATGGACGGGCGGGAAAGAGCCACGTCGCGGGGGAGGATCGTCTTCAACCTCCGGGCGCTACAGTGCACCCGAGGCAGGACAGCGGTGACGACGGCGGCCTGGGCGCTAGGGAGCTCGTCGGCGGCGACCAAGGACACCGGCGGGCGCGGATTGACGTGGGGATTCCATTTTGGGGCTTGGGAGAGTGAGGGGATCAAAGGAGAGAGCGGGAGGGAGAAGGGGAAGGTTCGGCCTTTTGGTGGAGGAGGGGGTTGCCGGCGGCGAGAGGGGCCGATTGGCGGCGATTTCACGGAGAGGGGAGCTAGGGAATTACACTGGCGGTGGAGGCGTCAGCTGGGGAGCTCCCAAACGAGCTGGCCACGGGCGCACGGTTGGGACGGCGGTGAGCTTCGGTGGCGGCGCTCCACAGTGGGTTCCCTGGTCGGAGGAGAGCACAAACATGGTCAGTAAGCTGAGGAGAAGCTCGGGGAGCAAGCAATCGGGGAATGGGGAAGGGGAGCGGGAGATCGAGCTACGGGGGTCGCCGGCGCAGGGAACGATGGTGGCGGAGCTTCGGGCGAAGGGGATCCAATCGGGAGCTCCTGGAGGTACTAGGGAGTGGCGGGATGTGAATGGAGGCGTTTGGGAGGTTCGGGGAGCAAAGGATCGGACGGCCACCGAGGGGGGGGCTTTTATGCCCGAGCGGGGGAGAGGGGATCCGAGGGAGGAGGGGATGATCCTTCGGGGAGAAGGCAATGGGCGCAACCGGGGAGTTGGTGGAGGGTCTACTCTGCGCAGGGGGAATGACGCACGGCCCTGTAGCGGCTTGAAGGCGATGCGACAGGGGATGGGAGCAGGTGGGGCTCCGGTCACGGGCGATGGCGTCCGCGCGCGGGAGAAGAAGGCGCTGCCGCTGCCAGGTGGGGTCGAGGCAGGGGCGGGCGACGTGGCGCGAGGGCGGCCACGCGCTTCGGACGGGGCTGTCGGGGGCGCGGGCGCGGAGGAATCCCAGGCGTGGAGAGGCGGTGCTGGGCGAGCGCAGGCGCAGCGCACGCGCGAGAAGCCAGGGGCAGCGCGGAGCCAGGCGCGGCGCGGGCGCAGCTCGGGCTCGGGCGCACGCGAGGGAGAAGGCGGGGAGGGAGTGCGGCGCCGGCGAGAGGGAGGGAGCAGGGAGACGTTGGGCGAGGAAGAGGGCGGTGTCAGCGCCAGCGCGAGCGCGAGAGAGGGAGGCGCCGGGAGAAGAGAGGAAGCGGAGACCGGGGAGGGAGCAGAGGCGCCAACGGGAGCGAGGGAGCGGGGAAAGCGGGAAGTGGCGGGGCGCCAAGGAGAAGGGGGTGGCGCCTTGCCGAAAAGGGAAAGCGGGAAGAGGGGGAACTTTCCCAAAAGGGTAAGTTTCAGATTTTACACACAAAAATCCACAAAAATTTTAGAAAACTCCTTTTGAATTTTAGGGGCTTTTCAACCTACCCCCCTTAAAAGAATCTCGACCCCGAGATTAACTTGGTCCAGGGAGTAAGTTGGGGAAATCTCGCTGCAAATCTGACTCTTGTTCCCAAGTTGACTCTTCAGGTGTATGATTCTTCTATTGTACTCTGCAAAATCTGACATCCTTGTTTCTGAGCTGCCTCTCTGAGGTTTCAACTATTTGTAGTGGTTCTTCAGCATATGTGCAGTTATCCTGTAATTCAGTATTTGACAAAGGCACTTCATCGGTGGGTTGTCGCAGACACTTCCGAAGCTGGGATACGTGGAACACATTATGTATTTTTGACAAGTTGGGCGGAAGCTGCACTTGATAAGCAACCTCTCCAACTCTTTCGGTAATTTGAAACGGTCTCACATATCTTGGTGCCAATTTGCCTTTGACTTGAAATCTCTTGACTATTTTGAATGGGGTAACTTTAATGTATACGAAGTCTCCAACTTCAAAGCTCAAATCCTTTCTGCAGTTATCTGCATAGCTCTTTTGTCGGTCTTGGGCAATTCTAAATCTTTCTCTGATAATTCTACCATATGATTCTGTACCTTGAGTAATTTGAGGGCCAATCAGTTGTCGTTCTCCTGTCTTTGACCAATTCAGCGGGGTCCTGCATTTTCTACCTTAAAGTGCTTCAAACGGTGCCATTTGGATGCAGGCTTGATAGCTGTTGTTGTATGAGAACTGAGCAAACGGTAAGCAGGTGTTCCATGCTGCACCATATACTATTGTACAAGCTCTCCACATATCTTCTAAAATCTGGTTGGTTCTCTCTGTCTGTCCATCTGTCTGTGGGCGATATGTTGAACTGAAATTCAAATCGGTGCTGCTAGCTTCATGCAATTTCTCCTAGAACCTGGATGTAAATTGTGCTCCTCTATCTGACACAATCTTCTTTGGGACTCCATGCAGTGTCACTATTCTGGTCAAATATAGCTCGGCGAGCTTATCTTTCCCATAGGTTTGCTTAATCGGGAGGAAATGAGCCACCTTTGTCAATCTATCAACAATGACCCAGATAGCGTCATATCCTTCACGAGTCATGGGAAGTCCAGTAATGAAGTCCATCCCAATGCTATCCCACTTCCATTCGGGTATTGGCAAGGGCTGCAACAATCCCGATGGTTTTTGGTGGTCTAGCTTGATCTGCTGGCAAACACCACACTTTGCTATATACTTTGCCGCTTCTTTCTTTATCAGGTTCCATCCATGCTTCTTCTTTAGATCTTGGTACATTTTGGTGCCTCTAGGATGGCTTGAGAATTGTGAGGAATGAGCTTCGGATAGGATCAATTCTCTTAATTCCTTCTTGCCGGGTATGCAATAGCGACCACGGGAAGTAAGGATTCCATGCTCGTCTATCGCATACTTTGATGAATTTTCTTCTTGAATATCCTTTTTCAGTTTTTGAATCTCTTCATCTTCATCTTGTGCTGCTTTAATCTGATCTGTCAACAATGGTTGAAGCTCTAATGCGGCCATACTGTCTTGTTCTGGAATCACCAAATTCAGTCGTAGCATATCCTTTTGCAACGCTGGTGGGTACTCTGTCATGCTGGCTTTGCTTGGGTGAGCCTTACGGCTAAGGGCGTCGGCAACTACATTCGCCTTGCCCGGGTGATATTGAAGCTCAATATCATCATCTTTAATTAATTCCAGCCATCTTCGTTGTCTCACATTCAACTTTGGCTGTGTGAACAGATACTTCAAGCTCTTGTGATCTGAGTATATCTCACAACGATTCCCTAGCAGGTAGTGCCGCCAAATTTTTGAGAGCATGCACCACGGCTGCTAGTTCTAAGTTGTGTGTGGGGTAGTTTTCTTCATGCGGCTTCAACTGTCTGGACGCATAGGCAACAACTTTTCCGTCTTGCATAAGCACACATCCCAAACCTTGCTTCGAGGCATCGCAGTAAACTTGAAATTCCTTCTCTGGATTGGGCAAAATCAAAACTGGTGTTGTTGTCAATTTGGTCTTCAACAGCTGAAAACTCTCTTCACAAGCATCTGTCCATGTGAAGGGCTTGTCCTTCTTCAGTAGCTGAGTGAGTGGACGAGAAATTTTCGAGAACCCTTCTATGAATCGACGATAATAACCCGTCAATCCAAGAAAGCTTCTCATGTCTGTCACTGCCTTGGGTTGTTTCCATTCCATAACTGCTGCGATCTTTTCTGGATCAACCTTGACTCCATCTTCCGATATAATATGACCCAAGAAAGCAACTTCTTTTAGCCAAAAGTTGCATTTATCGAACTTGGCATACAGCTGATGTTCTCTCAATCTAGTTAATGCCATGTGCAAATGCTCTTTGTGCTCTTTTTCACAAATAAAACTGGGGCCGACCAAGGTGAAACACTCGGTCGTATGAATTCTTTTTCTTGTAATTCATCTAATTGCTTCTTTAGCTCTTTCAACTCACTGGCTGACATTCTGTACTGGTGCTTGGCAATTGGCTTGGTGCCTGGAACCAACTCTATGGCAAGTTCTACTTGTCTATCAGGGGGTGTGCCTGGCAATTCCTTTGGAAACACATCAGAGTATTCTTGTACTACTGGCACTTGATCAGGTGTAACTGCTAGCATGTTGATCATGCGCCTTTTTGCATCCTTCAAAACTTCTCGGTCTGTTTTCACTATCACTCTCTGACCTTCAGGATTTACCAAAGATACGGTCTTGATTTCACAGTTTACCTTGCCTTTGTTTTTGGCTAACTAATTCATACCTAGAATAGCATCTAATCCTGATATGTCTAACTGCAACAATTCTGCTCTGAAGTCTACCCCTTGGATTTTTTTTTATATTGAGCCCACTACACCCACTGTGGGACTCCATTCTAATCCCAGGGGTTTCAACCACATAGGGTCTTGGCAATGAAACAGAAGGCAACTGATTTATTGAAGCAAAACTCTTCGAAATAAACGAATGTGTTGCACCAGGGTCAAATAAAATCAATGCAGGTATGGTGTTGATTGGGAACATACCGGCAATGATGTCACTAGCTTCAGCTGCATCTTCTGCGGACACATGATTTACTCTTGCATAAAACGTGGGTCTGGTACGACCTCTGCTACTGCCTGCGGATGTAAAGTTCGCGGTGCCTGCCGGTGATTGAGGTCCATCTGCTTTGATCTGCAGAGAGCCTCCTTCGGGGGTGCCAGAGCCTGACTGTGACTTTGTTTCCTGCTGCCGCTGGTTTTGGAATTGGAGTTTAGCTGCATCTGATTTCAAACTCCTCCTGGGACACTGATGCTTGTAGTGTCCATTCTCTCCACAATGGAAACATGCATCTGTCCTTCGTGGACAGCTGCTAGCAAGATGCTTGCCATTGCAGGTGGGGCACTTGGTGGCGAAGGGTAAAGGAGAACTGTACTGTTGAGATTGTCCAGACTGGTTCTTCGGTAGCTTCACAAACTGACGTGAGGGTTGGGATTGGAATGAGAATGATCCCGAGGTTTTGCTTCGCTGGGCACTATGCGAAGAAGACTGAGATTTGTGCACTGCCTTGCGCTTCCTGTAATCTTCCATTTCACCTCTAGCCTCTTCTGAAGTAATCAGGTTGTTCACCATATCGTGCAGGTCTTTGAACTTCATGGATGAGATATGGAACTTCAATGACTGTTGCAGTCCTGCTCGAAACTTGCTCATTTTCTTATCCTCGCTGTCAACATCCTCCGGAGCAAATCTGGATAGGTGGTTAAATTGATGTAAATATTCCATAACAGTGCGTCCACCTTGTTTAAGCGCTAGGAATTCCCGGCGCTTAGCCTCCATGATGCCATCCGGTATATGAGCCTTGCGAAAGGCATTGGAAAACTCTTCCCAACTAATCTCTCTGTTCTGCAGTGTGTGTTGATAGTTGATCCACCATGTTGCTGCAGCGCCCTGCAACTGATGGGATGCATACAACACCTTTTCTTTATCATCACATCGAACAGTGTCAAGTTTCCTTTCCACGTCCACGAGCCAATCCTCAGCTACTATGGGGTCAGCTGAGGTGAAAAAGACTGGTGGACGCGTTTTCATAAAGTCTGCCCATCGGGTGGAAATTGGTGTACCATCCCGAGGAACATTGCTTCCATCTTGAATTCCCGGAGATCTGGCTGCTATCAGTTCAAGAAGTCTGGCATGCTGGTCTAACGCTTGTAAGATGTTCTGTTCTCCCTGGTAACGATTCTGCTCCAACATTGCTATCACACTGGCGAGTGTCGCTTGATCTGTGGCAGGTGCACCCTGCCTGTTGGTCTGTCCACTCTGCTCTGCCGGATCCATCTGCCAATTGGGGACTTGAGATCAGCTTTGCAGTGGCTTTGGCAATCAAGAGGGGATAAGTAAGACATCGAATTTTCAAGGTAAGTATAGGGCGAAAAAGGTAAGAACGAGAGCGAAAGGGACAGGAGAAAACTTTGAACTGAGAGGGATTACTGATAATTAAGCAAACAACATACAAGATAATGAACATAGATTTACGATATGCAAGTGGTACACAAACCACTTAGGGTTCATGATTGCACCTGCTTTACATTACAAAAGTACTACTACAACTCAGGGTCAGTCTAGTCTAGCGAACGACGGCTACTCCTCCAGCTGCTGAGAAGCGAAATTTTGAAGCTAGACAAGGAAGACAGTAAACATTTTGCAAAAGTAAAACTTAAGCAGAAGAAAACTAAGATAGATAAGGTAGCAACACGAAAGGAAGAAGACAGCAATAATACTTATATTTTTTTGTAAACCCTTTTTATGGCTTTAAATTAAGTTTTGCGATAAAATCGCTTCCTAGTTTGCCTTAGGTCTCAACCTACGGTCAAGAGCCTGCTCTGATACCACTTCTTGTAACGCCCCCGTTTCCAGGGGCGCGTACGGACACGGCACCTCGCAACTATTCACGCATGAACAGTTATGAAGTGTCGCGCAAGAGTATACCATTGCATGCTTACAACAAAAGTCCAGCATATATTTCACATATGGAATAACATCCAGCTTTTGACAGCGGGGCGTGCAAGCCCAAAGTATAATTACATTACAGAAGCTCCAAGATCCGCTTGAGCGCGGCCAAGACCTAAAACCACGGGTCCTCGTCGAAGAAGAGACCTTCCGGGGCTTCCTCAACGGGGAGACCTTCACCTTCGTCTTGATCCTCTAAAAAGTTGATTAAGCAAGCCGTGAGCCAAACAACCTGGCTCAGCAAATCCCAAAGGGATTCTATTTTACTACATGCACTGATTCGCAAAGGAAAGGGAATATACTTGGTTTATTAACTTGAGTGGATGCAGTTTTATTTGCAAGCATTTTATAAAATGGACTCAAAACTACTTCTTAAGATCTCAGGGGTTTTCACAAAGAATTCTTTAACCAACTAGTCAAGTTCAAATATGTACAAAACTACTTAAGCTTTGCAGCTGGAATCACCCACGTGACACAGCTCCAATAACCGGGAGCACGGCGTATTCGAATACCATTTATTTGACTCTGCAGAGTTTGCTCAGCTTTACCCACACGCACCCTTAACCCTCATGACTGAGTTAAGGAACCGGGTCTTTTCGCTGCTCAACCCTTGGTATACACTCCACCCGATAGATAATAATCCCGCACATCCTCGGGCGTTCGTTGGCCCTCGCGGAACGCCGGTCCCGAGTTGTGAGGACCTATCGTTGTCTTGCACTGACTCCCAATGTGGGGCTTCACTTAAGTTGAGCAGGTACTAAACCAGGGTTGACAAGTCAACACCTGTGGTTGAGCGGTTGCTATGACATTTGCTCAGCGTAAGGGTTTCAGTCCTTATATTTTCACATGGCCCGCAACCTTACCAGGCCCGCGACCCATCCTAGGGTAAGAGTTGGGTGAATAATCATCTGGCGATGCACCACAAACCCCCCCTTCCTTCAATCCTAGGGTAAGAGACGGGTGAAAAATCATAATTATCTTGCGATGCACCACAGCCCCCTTACCCTACCTTGTGCACGCCGGCACTCTCCGCTCTAAGATACGGTGTCCCATACCACCCTACCTTAGAGTCGGGTTTTATAAATTCTGTTGGCTCGCTGCCACGACCTTATTAGTGTAAAGACTTTGAGTGATAATAATAATCTACAGTTATCTAGATTAACAGATAATTATTTCTAGGGTTACAAAGGCATGGCAACAAGTTTAACAGGGCATTTGTCGGTGGTAGGTTTAACTATATAACATGTCATTCTAACATTTTATTTTACTTTGAATTAACATTTCACAATTAGCATAATGCAAATAGCATAATAACGTAATTAAATAACATGGGTTGCAACATGATCAAAGGATTTGGGACTTGCCGTCAATCCGAATGATCTCAGTTAGCTCGAACGTAGAAGCTCCTGGATCCTGCGACTGCACTTGAGCTTCCGGGATCTCCGACACTAGCGCAAACACATAAAATAATTAAATCCAGCTTGAGCCTAATCAAGCGAGGAAAAATAAACTATTTAAAAAGGAGTAAAATGCATAAATCCTTCAAATGGAATTTTAGGAATTTATCTGGGATGAATCTGGAGGAATGGAGGTCAAAAATGGGTCAAGAATATTATTTGGAGCAAAGTGGTGAAATTTGGGAATTTTTGGGATTTTCTGTGATTTTCTAGGATTTATTTGGCTTTTTCTGGATTTTAGAAAATCAATAAACCGAGGAAAATCGGATGAACAGTGATGGGCCGGCCTCCTTGCGACAGTGCAGCCTGTGCGGGAGAGCGGCCCGCGCGGCCGAGCGGCCCACGCGGCGCACGCGGCCCATGCGCGAGACGGCCGACGGGCTGAGCCCAACGCGCGCGCGCTCCTCCTCGGCGGATGGCCGACACGCGGCAAGGGCGAGCGGGCGGGATGGCGGGGAAACAGACGGGCGAGATGCGGTGGTGGGGAGATCGGACGGTAGGGAAACGGCGCGAGCGGGCGAAGCGGTACGACCGGATCAAACGGCTGAGGTTAGATATTACAGACGAGATGGACGGGCGGGAAAGAGCCACGTCGCGGGGGAGGATCGTCTTCAACCTCTGGGCGCTACAGTGCACCCGAGGCAGGACAGCGGTGACGACGGCGGCCTGGGCGCTAGGGAGCTCGTCGGCGGCGACCAAGGACACCGGCGGGCGCGGATTGACGTGGGGATTCCATTTTGGGGCTTGGGAGAGTGAGGGGATCAAAGGAGAGAGCGGGAGGGAGAAGGGGAAGGTTCGGCCTTTTGGTGGAGGAGGGGGTTGCCGGCGGCGAGAGGGGCCGATTGGCGGCGATTTCACGGAGAGGGGAGCTAGGGAATTACACTGGCGGTGGAGGCGTCAGCTGGGGAGCTCCCAAACGAGCTGGCCACGGGCGCACGGTTGGGACGGCGGTGAGCTTCGGTGGCGGCGCTCCACAGTGGGTTCCCTGGTCGGAGGAGAGCACAAACATGGTCAGTAAGCTGAGGAGAAGCTCGGGGAGCAAGCAATCGGGGAATGGGGAAGGGGAGCGGGAGATCGAGCTACGGGGGTCGCCGGCGCAGGGAACGATGGTGGCGGAGCTTCGGGCGAAGGGGATCCAATCGGGAGCTCCTGGAGGTACTAGGGAGTGGCGGGATGTGAATGGAGGCGTTTGGGAGGTTCGGGGAGCAAAGGATCGGACGGCCACCGAGGGGGGGGCTTTTATGCCCGAGCGGGGGAGAGGGGATCCGAGGGAGGAGGGGATGATCCTTCGGGGAGAAGGCAATGGGCGCAACCGGGGAGTTGGTGGAGGGTCTCCTCTGCGCAGGGGGAATGACGCACGGCCCTGTAGCGGCTTGAAGGCGATGCGACAGGGGATGGGAGCAGGTGGGGCTCCGGTCACGGGCGATGGCGTCCGCGCGCGGGAGAAGAAGGCGCTGCCGCTGCCAGGTGGGGTCGAGGCAGGGGCGGGCGACGTGGCGCGAGGGCGGCCACGCGCTTCGGACGGGGCTGTCGGGGGCGCGGGCGCGGAGGAATCCCAGGCGTGGAGAGGCGGTGCTGGGCGAGCGCAGGCGCAGCGCACGCGCGAGAAGCCAGGGGCAGCGCGGAGCCAGGCGCGGCGCGGGCGCAGCTCGGGCTCGGGCGCACGCGAGGGAGAAGGCGGGGAGGGAGTGCGGCGCCGGCGAGAGGGAGGGAGCAGGGAGACGTTGGGCGAGGAAGAGGGCGGTGTCAGCGCCAGCGCGAGCGCGAGAGAGGGAGGCGCCGGGAGAAGAGAGGAAGCGGAGACCGGGGAGGGAGCAGAGGCGCCAACGGGAGCGAGGGAGCGGGGAAAGCGGGAAGTGGCGGGGCGCCAAGGAGAAGGGGGTGGCGCCTTGCCGAAAAGGGAAAGCGGGAAGAGGGGGAACTTTCCCAAAAGGGTAAGTTTCAGATTTTACACACAAAAATCCACAAAAATTTTAGAAAACTCCTTTTGAATTTTAGGGGCTTTTCACACTAATTGAACTACTGGTAAGCCCTGCACTGTAGTTTTTACTGTATTTTTAATGGATTTCAACCTGAGAAAGGTCGCGCTTGCTATGCCAAGTAAGGACTTGGCTAGAGCGAGTGGGCGTTTCTTGTGAATTAAATGCAAACTGAACTGATGTATCTCCTCCAGTTGTTTTTTCCCCTTGTCTGAGTGGCGCTTTTATGTTATCCGTTAAAGCAAATCAGGCTATCAGAGGTCTATTTACTGGTTAAGGTACGTAACACCAAAACCCAAATACATCTTCCATTGTTCTGACTACCAAGCTTATTTTGGGAGCTTTTAATTCGATCTGTAAAGCCTTCAGCGTGCTGAATTAGCCTAAAATAAAATACTCAACCAAGGAGGAGAGACCAATGTGTAAGCATCAACGGGGAATTCCGGAACCTTCTAGACAATACTAACATGCTAGCACTACTTTATTTCGCGCATACAGGTTGGCTCGTAGAAATCAATCGCTATAACATGATTAGCTGATTCCTCAGAATTGTAGCTGAACACTCACCAGCAGTAATTCAGATGGCGACGTCCAGAGATTCTTTAGTACCGATCCTTGTCACGTTGGGTTTGGTTGGGCGTACATAGGGAGCATAACTCATGGCCGTCCGCAACCAATTTTCATTTCTCTCGTAACTTTGTAAGTGATCAATCAAATCCGATTGATTGTCATCGCTCGTCGGCCGCACCCCACACACACATCGTGTAGTCGGATAGGGGCCGTCACAAAACATTCTATTTTCTGACCAGGCATATTTTTTTGGGGGTTAACATACCAGAAAATTAGGAGACATATCATGTGGTTAAAACATTTTAACCACACGATTTTCTGACCAGGCATTTTTTTTGGGTTAACATACCAGAAAATTACGAGATATATCATGTAGGAAAATGACCTGCGTATTTGGCAAATGATTATGCTCACACTGTATTACCGGATGCGTCAGTTTTGCATGAAGGTTTGGACCCTATATTTCGGGCCGCCTCTGCTGTGTTGCCCCTTCTCTTCTCCTCTCATCCTCTAGCGATGTCGGTCATTGGCTCCCACTACCGCACCACCTCCTACGACCTTGCACACTTAGCTCTCCTCCTAGTCATCACCACAAACCGCCAAAAAATTAACTAGACAATTTACGTGCGTCCTCTATCTATCCGTCCATGCCCCAGTACCTTGCCCCCGCTCCTCACAACCCCTTGCAGGAATCCAGCACCGCCTCCCTCCTGATCCTGACCCCTCGCCCGATCCCCTCTTGCTGGCCTCCTTCCGCCCACTCTGCCGACTTCCTCATCGTTGCATCCCCACCCGTACGACTCTTCTCCACTGTGGGCCGCCGTTCTTGTTCCCTTTACCCTCTCTCCACCCTCGCACCTGCATGATTCGCCCGCTACGCCGCCCAGGGTCGTATGGTTTGGGGTGAGGCCGTCGTCTTCATCATGCTGGCCTGGGTTGCCGTGTCCCTCATCCTTGGTCATCTTCACCATCATGGCCGCTGCTCTCCTTGGTTTCCCTCAAAGGAAACATGACACTGCCCTCCAGCCCTCTGTAGCCCAGGCCGTAGGTGCCTCCTCTTAGATGGTCTACAGGTGCTTGCAACAAATCGATAAATCTATTTCTTTTGTGATCTCACTCTTTGTATTGAAGCAGTAGTAAAAGAGGTTTGTTTGTATTCCTCACTTCTTTTGTTTTAGGTAAATCCTAATGCTACCAAACATGAGATCCGTGCTGCCGAATGTTCTCACCATCACCGGTCACCTCGCCAGCAGTTGTGCTGCTTGTGCTCCTCGGGCCGTCATCTCCCATTATGTCGTCATTGGTATGTTGCCTCCTTGCTGCATCGGCACTGGTGGTGTAAGCAACTACATTAGGAATGTGCACGTCGGTAGCCACCCACTTGGTGCCTTAGGCCAGTCTCAGTGGGGGTTTCATGGAGTTTCATGGGCATTAAATACGCTGACATGGCACTGTATTGATGAAGAGAGAGATGATAAAAGTTTCATGGGAGTAGAGAGAGTTTCATGGGGATGAAACTCTTCTGCACTGTTTTCAAAATATGGATGTGTTGGAAACTGGGACATGAAACCTCCACTGAGATTGGCCTTACCTATGCTGCCCTAAATCCAAGGCTGCCTTCTTATAGTGATATGCCTATAGGCAATCACAAAGATGATTATATCACTTTTATGTTTATGATTTTTAAATAATATATTATTTTATCCCGTGAATAAATATCTTTTATATTGATTAATAAGTATGCGACTTGTTCATGAAACTCTTTATTCATGTTTTGATGTTATTCTAAATTATACCTAATATTATATCATTTTATGGGATAATTATGATTTATATATATCAGTACATGCATTGATTGATATTTATATCTCATATCTCATAGATATGAGGATATCAAATCAATTATATTACACACATGTTAGAGAATATGATATTGGATTGACCCACCTTGAGATATTGTTGAGATCATTATTTTTTATGTGTCATTAGTTGGTCTCAAGTAATGATAATGTATAATCCCTCGTAATTGATATCATTATAGTTTTTTTACATGTGTAATAGCTAAACACTACTCTGTAACTGAGTAGTTATAAAAATAGCCTTAGGATATGCTATGAAGCATACAAAGGAATGTGACTAGTTGGATATGGGATTTGCCCCTTTTACATAATAGGAGAGATATCTCTGAGTCCCTCGATATGGTCAAATAAAGGAAGTGCATGCCATGCCACAATTGATCGAACAATCAACCACATGAAGTTATCTATCACTAAATCGAAAAAAGATTGAATAGTGCATGGATGAAACGTTTCTCACCTAGCGTTCGATCAGATATCATGAGCCAAAAGAAGAATGCGTAAACAGGTCATTTAGTCTGACCAGATACACACTAGTCTATATTGATTGTTTGTGAGCTGGTCGGACATATCACAAACTAATCTGTGAACTGGTTGTACAAAGACATGGACTGGTCGTAACCTGATGCAAACTAGTTGTAAGGAGTTATGAACTGACCGTGAATGACTAAGACCTAGTTGCATATCATATTGCTTTAGGTTTGTCCAGTTTGATCTTTGTGTATATTTAGGGGTCAATATGTTCTATCAGGGACCACTGCCAACTAGTGATTGGAAAGGTGTTTTCGAGTTACAATAAGTATACATGAATCTACAGAGTCATACACTTAACGAGTTGAAACAATAAGAGTCCGAGTAGGATACAATCTCTATTCATATTAGATAAGGATCCGGTCGGAGACTCTTTGAGTAGGATACAATCTCTACTCATAATGGATAGAGATTTCATGGGAGGCTCTATATAAAGGTATGTATATGGTTATGGAAAAGACATAGAGAGATCGCACCACCCATCGAAACCCTAGCCGCCTCCTTTCGAAGGTTCTGCTATAAGCGCTACTGCTAGCACACTAGCACATGGTATTCCATCCCTGGACATTTGGACTTCGATAGAGGCATTGTTGTGACTGCAACATGGATAGGACGATCCAAGGAGAAGACAATCGGTTTGTGGAGATCGAGTATCGCTAAAGGATTATCGATTTTCGTTGATCGCTATTCAAAAACAATGGAAGATCGATTACTTCTACTACATTGAGGCGCGTTACATTGAATCAGACTATTTCAACTCTTCTTCTGTTGTCCTACGTGTCTAGTGGTAACAATCCATGATCTCTTACTTGTATGGCTTCCTGGTTTACACGATAGAAAATTTAATTTGCACTAGTGTAGCCTACCCTGTAATCACCAGCACCTTCGAGATACTGGTGAGGTCATTAGTATTTCGCTTGATTGATGTCTTCCCTTTTGTATGGTCTAATTGTGGCTGATTATGACGTGCATTTCATGCTTCTTCGTGGTTTGTGTTTCTGTTTTGGACTTTGGAGGAGTGGTGGTCGTTAGTGATGCACTACCTTTTTCTAGAGTTCATATGCCATATTAGTTTGGCTTGACAATGAGGGAGCTTTTGCTCTGATTACAGACCAGAAGTTCATATTGCAGATCCTAGCTTGGCTCCATCACTCACTCCTTCTATTATTAAGGTGTACTTGTATATTTAATCAAGCAAAGTTATTTCTTATTAGTTATTTCACAAACTAGCATGGTGTCCATGCACCTGCGCAGATATTATTCTTAGAGTATATTTAGTTGGTTTAGCGGTACATATGTGATGGATAATAAAGGAACTACATGCAAAAAATAAAGTGTTACAGATCACATGAAAGAATTAAAATATATGAATTTTTAGAATGTTATCAATTCGATTTAATTTTCATGGTTGTAGATTGGTTTCATTTGTGATATTAATGTATAGTAGTATATGTTAAAACAAAGAATATAGATTATATTTTTATGAGGAAATACTTGTTCTTTATAATTTTTAGTTGACATATCTAATAATAGAGATAATAGTTGTACCCATATTGATATAATTAAAAGAATGTAAATTATAATGGATAATTAGGGTCATGAGTTGTTAATCATAAGAAGGTCTATCTAATTAAGAGTGAGATGTTTTTCTTTTTGTTAGTTCATTTTGTCATCTCTACTACTTAAAATAATAAGTTGATGAGTGCTGCATAATGTGTTCTCTATCTCCTCCCACATCTCCTCTCACGTCCTCTTTCACTCTAAACATTCTCTAACAAAAAATCATCCTATAATAAACAAATTAACTACTATTTTTTTGCCTCCCACAAATTCCTTTTATGTAAGTCTTCGTTATCCTTTGTATCTCTCTACTTTTCAGTCACAACCAATGAATAAGGTTGCAATAGACATTGATACTGCTAAGTCATTCTGTTTATCACTGGCGAGTGAGGCCGCCTCTGCTGGCCCCAACATGGTCCAATTTGGCCACATACGACATGACAATGCCAATGCTTGGCTGAGAACATGGTGTAAGCCAAGCTCAGCAACAACGCCTAGGGTGGAGCTTGATAAGACGATATGGCGGAGCCGAGAGCGTAGCACAAGCCAAGCAACATCAACATCACTTTGACATGTTGGCTCATATGATTTTTTTTCCGTAGCAACACATATGCATTAAACTAGTAATCGTTATGCGTGATTATGGTATAAATATAATAGCATAAGATGCTACCAGTTCTTGATAAAAAACCATAGCCTAAGATGGTTTCCTCCCCCCACTGACTCTATCTGCATTCTTTTCTTAAGCCAAGGAGGCTCTTTTGTTTGCTATATCTGAAACCTTCTATTCGTATATGGTTCTATTCTTTTGGGTTTTTAGCTTCTCCGTAAGTTAAAATAAAAGGGACGGTTTATTGAAATGAATTCTCTAAATAGCTTTCTAAGGTAAAAACTGTATGTATCACCTTTATCGATGTCTTTATTATCTACTGTTGTCTAAAGAATATAGAAAAAATCACCAGCTTTAGCACAAAATAACAACTCGCGGGCTTCCTACTAGTCAGCATTTTCTTTCCCCGCTGTTGTATTGAACAGCAGGGCCCAACTTGCCATACCCTAACTCTAGCGCTTTCCCTGACAGGTGGGCCCGGACGTAGGTAGGGCCCGCCCGAGACAGCGATTCCCAGTCCAGCCCGGCTCCAACCAGCCGGCCCGCCCCCCGCGCCAACCACCCCACCCCGACCCCCACACGGAAATCCCCCACCAGCAAGCGTTGCTTGGCGTCTGCCGAAACGAAAGTCGCCGTCGCCTCGCCTCGCCGTCATCTCTCACCCCCGCCCGTTTGACCCCTCCCCTTCGTCTCCTCTCCTTCCGTTCGCTCGTTCCCCTCTCGCTTTCCCGTCCCCTCGCACCAACCAACCAGCCCCCCGTGCTCCCCGGAGCGGCTGCGGTTGCTTCGCCGGGCCGCGTGCTGCTCGTCCGCATGTTGGCGTCGCCTTCGTGGTGAAGCCAGCGCTGCCCGATCGGAAGATGGGCCCCACCGCCGCCGTGCTGAGGGTCGCTGTGGTGGGCCTGGTAGTGGTCAGCCTCGCCCTCCCGCCTCTGGCTGCCGCGCTGCGGCCGCTCAGGGAGCGCGTCGCCTCCGCCGGCGCCGGCGCCTCCTCCGGATCGTGGGGCGATGAGGTGAGAGAGATGCTGTTCGATTGATGGGCCTGGAAGTTCTTCCAATTTTTACTCCAGGGTTTTAGGCGAATTGGATTACAGTAATCAAAGTGAAGCATGCGGAGAAATATGCTTTTTTTTGGTTGGGGGGGGGGGGGTCTCAATTTGGTGGCTGTAGGTGTAATTTTGCGGGCTTACTGCTTATTCCCCCTTGCGCTACAGTTCGATGGAAACATATAGGTATTGGGTTTCATGGTGCGAAAGCAAAACTGGCGTCTAGGTTTGGGAGTCAAATTAGGCTTATCTACTCCGGGTAGTCGTTCTAATTGGATGGCCTGCATGTTTAATTGACAGCACCAAACGATCCCAGTAGTGGTGGGAGTATAGTCTAGGAAGTAGGGAGCACTCCATAGGTCCTGATATTTCAAGTCATTGAGCAAGTGATTCGACGAGGAAAAGAATGGTGGCTTCCATTGGTTTTCTCCCATTTATGATGTTAGGGTTGTCAGCTGATTACATTCCTGGCTTTACCAGCGTCTGTTTATCTAGGACTGTTAATTCTACTTGTATGTATGCAATCGAGCTTGTTGCTCATGATCTCCATGTTTTATTGCAGCATGCGTTTTTCAAGAGGGATGAGAATGAGATAAGTCAGTATTCATGGAACATTACAGGAACATATAAAGGTAACTTTTCCCCTTTTTTGCCATAGTTTTACAGTAGTTATATTCGACCTGACGTTTTATTAAAAAGTTTTTTTTTGTCCCAGCAGCCTATGCTATAGTGTTAGCTTGTCTTTCCCTTGGCAACTTTGTATTGCCACTGCACACATTAGGATGAGTAGCTACCTTAAGGTCTCGAGGAATTAAGTATGTTATGTTGGCTACTTGCAAATGTATGATTCGAAGCATGGGAGGATGTCTTTAATTCATGGAGTTCAGTATGTTGTGTCGAAATTTTAGGCGTTGGCATGATTTTTTGTTGAGTGCTAACAAAATTTTCTTTAGAAGTTAAGAATAGGCTTGTTTATTCGATTTGCTGATTTTCTCTGAATGTTGTTTAGTAGTCTTCCTTGTGCCTAATGCATTGCTCATGTTTGCATGTTTTAATGCCTAGATCTGTCTTGCTTCGTAGGATCAGTTTGCGGTTTATTTGTTGTGCTGTGGAATCTAGTTAGTTACAGTTCATGCTAGATTTTGCTGTTATGGCTCCAAAAAAAAGGCACTTTAAGTATTTAAAGAGACCAAAAATAGAAATAGAAGTGCTTTTGAAAATCAACTGTAAAACCAAACAGAGCCTTAGTCATTGGCTTGACAATCCCAGCAAATGCGACCTTATGTTCTTGTCTTAACATTCATATAGCACGTCCATATATTGTGTGGTTTAATGCTACATGCATTATTCTTTCGAACTATGGTTGCCAAAAAATATTAATAAAATGCACATATAACACTTCCTTTTTCTGAATTTACCCTATTCTTGTTTTGCTGTGTATAGGGTAGTACTGCTTACTATGTTGGTGCAATTTATAACTAACATCACCATTTTATGGTTCAGGAAGTTGGAGCTTCACTGTTGCCTCAAATGGATCTTCTAGGTTTCTTGAGTTTGTGAAACCTAAAGGTGACTCAGTTTTGGAACTATTGAGTACCCCAACAAAGATAAGTGGGGTACATTATGTTCAGGTAAAGCAAGCTCCTTTTCTTATGGCTTCCTTTACCATGCGAAAGGAAATGTTACCCTGTAGTCACCAGTGCCCCCCATGTACCAAAATTTCTTTTGCTATTCTAGTTTAGCCTTGTTTATTAATATGTGAATAAAATGTTCTCGTGTAGTCACCAGTTTCCTCCCATGCCTTAACTTTTATTGTCATTGTAGTTTAGCCTTATTTGTTAATAGATCACTCAATTTTTACATGCCCAACCCAAATTAATTACAACCATGTATGTTGTTGCAATCTTGATCATTTTCCACTGCATGCTCTGTGGATCACTTTGCTTACCATGGGATGACAGGGATCAATTACATTCCACGATGTTATTGACAATGCCCATGATCATGGAGTTGCTCAAATAAGGTTGGAAGGCTTGTATATATGGCCTTTTAGACAACTTCGAATGGTAGCTAGCAGGTACAGGTTTATCTTTCTTGTGTTCTTTTTCCTTGTAAGTTGTAACTAAGGAGCTTTGTTTTACCATTCGGTCTTTTTGCCTTTGAATTGTATTGTGTGCTGTTAATTATGTCTACTTCAAATACAGAGATTCATATATGTTCTACTGCAAAACACTTCAAAAGTTATAAAAATGCCACTCCAAAAAAAATTATATATTTATGCTACTTTGCCCAGCTAAAGACAAGTGTATGCCTGAAACTAAACCTAGACATCCCGTCTCAGTTCCCAAAGTTCAAAGTTGAGCCCTCGACAACCACCCTTGGCCAGCAAGTGTGGGCCCCACAGATCTTGCACTCCAAGTTCCAGGCCTCCTGACTCCTTAGCCAGTGTGGTTCACATGATTTGCAACAAGTCAGCATAGATCTATGGTTATTATGCACATACATTTCATGTTCAGTGACTTCAGTGCTACTATTTTTTGTGTTGATGTTTTATATCATGCAAGTGGAAACGCATAGGCTCACATTGCCCATGCTGGATTAATAGTATTCTGGGCCGGTGCAATGAACCTATTTTAGTTGGTTACACCCTTGACAAGTCCTTGTCTTTTCTGTGTACTATAGTGCGTAACTTAATTTTAGTAATATAGTAGCTGTAGTTTATCTTTAGTTATTGTGAGTAACTTAACTTATTTTTTGTGTCGATCGTTTCTTTGGTAAAATGACATATTTACATGTCTGTGTTTTATTGGCATATTTATTATTGGAGTATTCTGTAGCGGCATATATGCATATTTCTCGTTTAAATGTACGTATTTCGTAGACCCTCCTTTTGCCATATGATCTAATGCAGCTGTATTAAATTTTTTTAGTGGTGCAGACAGTGAACCACTTCAAGAAGAGGATTACTTCTTATCGAATCCATACCATTTGGTAAGCAGAATAATTTGACTTGTTTTGACATGGTGCTATTTTCATTGCATATCTCACAAAATACTATCTAGCTTCTTGAGCTTTCAGAACATTCCACTATCCAGCGTTCTTTTATTAGTTGTCTTTATATGTGCATGCTTGTGAAATATACTCTTAGCTGCTAATTTTGTATCAGCTGCGAATTTTCTCCTCTCAAGTGTTCCAAGAATCTTCTGAAGAGAAGAATCGAAGGAAGAATTGTAAGATTCGATTTCTACACTGAATATTACCTACCACCTGATGCGATTTTAATGTGTGCTATTGCTTCCTTATCAGCTCTCACATATGACATGGAGAAACACTGTAACATAGAAATAGCTGCTAAGGTGGTCCGTGTGTCTTCTAACCTAAATGGTATTGTTAAATTCATTTCCCACTAGTTCGTAATTTGTTCATCATCAAAATCTATGTGTGCATATACTAAGCTTTCTGTTGGTCATTTCTTATCTTTCAATAACATCTAAATAGTAACTGCTTTTGTAAATACTTGTTCTTAAACAGAAGAAGAGCATGAGAAGTACCGATTGGAGGGTTTGATGGAGAGTCCAGCAGTGGATGATGATGGAGTGTGCATCTCACCTATCCTATTAAATGCAACATCATTGAATGTTGAAGTTTATTACAACAAAGCAGTCAACTATACACTGATGGTCACTTTTGTATCCTTTGCGACTGTTTGACTTTCTTTTGATCCTATCCTTCTTGGTCTGTTCTCCCTGTGAATTCCTTAATTGGAGTATACTAGATTTCGTTCCTCCAAGTTTTGCTGCTGATTAGACAAATGGAACATAGCAACACCCAGTCTGTAAGTATTCATTTTTCCCTTTTAGGAATCTGCTTTTTAAAGAAAAACTATGACATCTTCCTCTAGCTTTACATGACTTCCAAGCTTCCAGTTTTTTATGTACATCTGTATTGCTCACAGGGAGCTGCTAAGGTTTCTATTTTAATGATTGGGCAACAAGCTATCATGGATGCGTATCTTTGTCTACTGCATCTGACAGCTGGGATATTGGTTGGTGAGTCTTATGACTTGTCAAATATGTTTGCCCTTTTTTCTCTACCTATTCTTTTGTGAGAACTGCTACTGCTGCTAAATCGGTCTTTGCTGGTTAAAAAAAGGGAAATTTTGGCTCAGTAGTACTGCAAAGATGTATAAATTGGAAAAATATTTAATTGGAGTATGTGACACTGACAAGTTGGACCTGGCGCCACCAGTCAGTGACACACTGATGCTATATTCCAACTTGCATGATGCTTGTAGTCTCGCTGAACAATTTGCCCCTTGAAAATGTGGTCCATTAGGATTTCTGTGAAAATCTGATAATATCATTTGGTTTTATTTTCTATTAAATTCATTCCCCGTTGGTTATTCCATGTTTAATTGATAGCTTTTTGTTGAAGAATTAAATACCTACAAGGGAAATCTGAGCTAAAGGCAAATAGTGTGTATATTATGATTTTATTATACACTACTTATTAAGTAGAGATTGTGGAAAGTGATTTCACGCACTAGCTTGATCAAAGCCATATCCAACAGCACAGACCTGCCAAGTATGCTAACCATCAGTGAAGTATCATCAACAAAACCCAAGATTGGTCTGTGCCACTGATGCTGAGATACCTGAAAATTAACCTGCAAATCTATTAGTCACAATATTAACTAATGGAGCTACTTAGCTTTTTATTTACCACTTTTGTGTTCTGTTTATGAAATTGAATTCTATGGCAGCTTATTATATTTGAAGTTCTGTCAATGTCCTGCGAGGTTTATTATTGGCTTTAACATTTTCATTACATGATTTGACTTTCTACAGAGTCTCTCTTTAACGCCTTTGCAACAGCTGCCTTCTTCAAGTTTGTTGTATTTTCTATTTTTGAGATGAGGTATCTCCTTGCTATATGGAAAGCAAGTAGGCCATTGAACAGTGGAGAAGGTTGGGAAATAATGAGGCGAGAACTATCTGTTCTTTACAGCCGCTTTTGTAAGTACAAGTATCGTCTGGTTTCTTCACATTTTCTTAAAAATCATGCCAGTAGGTCAACCTCTTCAAACCAACATAGATTGTGCACAAGAGCATGGTTATTGCCATCTATTTTTAACTATTAGAACTTACATGTGCATGTAATCTGGATCTCAAGAACTTTAACATCGAGTTCCCAGAATCGGTGCTCACCAACGACCATTGTCCAGTTAGCCAGTTCTTGTCTATGCCATACCCATACTTGCCCATGTAGCTGCTCCTGAACCTGTAATGGCGAGTAAGTTGGTGCCTCATGTGCAAGTTGGTAGGCAAAACACCTTTGTGTGCTATTTATGGATTCCCTGGGGTGTGCTGTTCTATGGGAGCCCTTAGAATTATTATTTCCTTTGCTAACTTGAAACAACATACATTTCCATAGTAGTATGTTAGTAAGATGCCAAATTAGTTGACATTTTCCACATATTTACATCAGCGTTTAGCTTTTCTTTTACCAACTTTAAGATATTGCCAAATTAGTTGACATTTTCCACATATTTACATCATTGTTTAGCTTTCTTTTACAAACTTTTAAGATATTCTTCAATTTGCTTTGTGTTTTGCAGATGGCATTCTTTTGGGAGGAATCCTTCTCATGTATGAGTTGCATAATTTCTTACGCCCACTTCTTTTCCTGATGTACTCCTTTTGGGTTCCTCAAATTGTCATAAATGTCATCCGAGATACAAGAAAACCCCTCCACCCTCAGTATATTTTAGGCATGACTGTTACCCGACTTGCTATCCCACTGTATATATTCGGTTGCCCTAGCAACTTCATGCGGATCGAACCCGACAAGAAATGGTGCATAGTGGTGACAATATTCATGGGTACCCAAGCGGCAGTGCTCCTGCTCCAGCACTATCTTGGTTCTCGCTGCTTCATTCCTCACCAGGTAATTACTAATGTGGTATTACCCGAATGCATGCAGTCTGTTCTGTTGCATTCTAGATGCATTTTAGTTGCCATTCTTGTAGCTGATTCAATTTCTTGAAAGTTGTTTTAGTTGCCATTCTACATGCATTTTTGGGATCCAGTTGATTCATTCCTCAGAATATGTGGACCGTTTTGTTTTATTAGTATGGTGTTATCGTTAATTAATTTGCCATGGCTACAATTTTCAGATCCTTCCTGAGAAATACTGCTACCACAGGAAGGTTGAGGATAACACAAATCAGCCCATCGATTGTGTTATTTGCATGACTACAATCGATCTTACCCAAAGAACAAGTGAATACATGGTATTTGTGAAACCCTGGGCCTGTGATATCATAGACAGCTATGATCGAACCCTCACTGTCTCTCCTCCCGCAGGTGGCACCTTGTGAGCATATATTTCACTCCGGCTGTTTACAACGATGGATGGACATCAAGATGGAGTGCCCAACTTGCAGGCGCTCCCTACCGTCAGCTTAGAGGAGCATTTCTTTGTACCATATAGTTAACAAGAAGATAGCTCAACTTATACAAGGTATTACAAGTTTACAACACTTTGTTCCATTATCCACAAAAGAAAATTTAAATTACTCAAATTCACAGAAAATTTAAATTACTCAAATTCACCGCTCGTCTATTAATCTGTTTCTTACATATTTTGGTGGGAATTGAGGTGCAATAAGACAAGGCTGCAACCATACTTGGTTTCTGAAAGATAATTGTAGAGAAGTCTTATGTTTTTAGTTTCAAGAGGTCTTGTGTTGTACAAATTGTTGTACCAAGCATCCCACGAAGAAATCTTCCTCGTCCATGCATGGCTGTATTGTCGCATACCTTTTCCTTCAGCGTCTGTATTTGTAGTTCTGTTTACGGTTTGAGCGTTGTACAAAAGGTGTTAAAAGAGTTCCAGCTGTGGATGCACATTCTTCACTATGAGTAGCTGCTATTGCTGGTCTGGTGGATCTAGAACAAAAATAATGTGGGGGGTTTTATGCTTCATGTGTATCCATTAATAATGTAGTAGGTAGTAATATATTCTAAATTTTATAACATCAACTAATTTTATGACAAAGTTTAATAATAAATAATTATTTGTCAGGCAACATAATAAAATCAAGAAACCTATTATTAGTAAATGATCTAGGATGAATCCGAAAATAAAATATGATTAGTTATTGAAATACACTAAATCAAATATTAAAACACATTGAAAAATTTTCTAATTTAACTTGTGCAAAAATCGAAACACGACATTGTAATATTAAAACCTTAACTCACAAATATTTTAAAGATCATAGAATTGAAACCATAAAATCTAAATCACAAGATTTAGTACCTATTTTAGTGGGCTGATCAGTACTTCGTTGACCGTCGGTTATACTGTATGGATTGATATATACATCGAAATTTACTTCATTTGTATACATGCAATGAGATTAACGCATCGAGAAATCTAACCATACCATCTGAATCTGACGCACGTAGGCGTAGGCAAGATGTGGCTGGTGTGCTCTTGGACGACGGTAGCTCTGTCGCCGGGCCCATCGCCGCTGCAGACGAAAGGACCAACTCACCAAAGGTTGTGTACGTGGTGTGGGGAATAGGGCTGGGGAAGGTAGGTAAAGCGTCGTCTGGACTTGGCGTTGTCGACTTGGTTGGTTTAGGGCTGGTGCTGATTTGGACGCTTGGGTTTTGGGCTAGCGTTGCCGTGTTGGCTTAGTGCTAGACCGGCTGGTAGCCCATGCTCAATCGGTTCAAATAGTCATTATTTTGTTCTCTTTTTATTGTCGGTTGATATGCTATGTCGTGTCAATTTAACTTGCATGTATTTTTTAGATTGTCTTGTTTTGTCAACATCTTATGCATTTTTTGTTCTTTTCTTGTCCTGTTTGTCAACATGTTCAAGCTTTCTTTTTTAAATAGATGTAGTTTTTGATGTGAGGGCACTAGATTTTAATATGTAGAAACATACACTATATAAATCTAGCCCTGATCAACTCGGCTTCGGCTTCTGGCTTATTTTTCACTATTCATAAGTTTCGTCTTTTTCTGAACTTTTGGCTTTTTGTTGAGCTTTTTTGCCGGTTCTTTTTTTTCACGTATTTGTTTATATTATACGTAATGGGCTAACATATTTTTTATATTTTTAAATTTTTTTAAATTTAATTATGCTAGATAAGTCTCTATTAGTTACAGTGTTTTTTTCAGCCAGCTACAGTGTTTTCAGCCATAAGCTTTTCAGCCGAACCGATCACCACTAGACTCTAAAGAATAAAAATTAAAATCAGTGCGGGACCTATGCCCCCACAATTGACGAAGTGCATCCGCCCTTCCAGTGATTCAGTGACTTTGACGCATCATGCAAATCTTGCGTTTGTCATAGCATGCGTTGTTGCAGGTTTCGGTGATGGTGATGTTTGTTGGAAATTGGGATCTAATCGCCTAAGATGATTGCGAGTGTCATGTTATCAATTGTTGCCATTTGTTTCACCCAGGAGGCCATGATGCATCTCTTCCAAGATGCTTCAACTCTCTCCTTGCATGCCACAACTTCCAGCCGGGTGCTCGTAAGATTGGAAACGGATCGGATATGATTGAATAGTCTCAAATACGAATATAAATTATATTTTAAAATAAATATGAATACAAATTCGAATATTCTTAAATACGGATACGAATATTCTCGAATATGAATACAGATATTTTCGAATACAGATTTTGCTTATCACATTCATGTTTTCTCGGATACGAATATCGGATAAAATGGATTTCTAGCGGTTTTGCAGATTTTTCATTGGTTTTTTTATCGCTTACCGGTTTTAAACCGTCTAAATTCAAATTTGGAATCACAAAATTCATGCATGTTTTCCATAGGATCTAGAAATGGATCGAATACGAATCGAATAGTCTCGAATACGAATACGGATACGAATATTCTCGAATATGAATGTGAATATGAATATTCTCAAATACAAATATTCTCAAATACGGATACAAACATTTTCGAATATGGATTTTGCTTACCACATTTGCGTTTTCTCAGATACGAATATCAGATAAAACGAATTATTCATTACCGTTTTCCACCCCTAGGTGCCCTTGTACCCTTGCGGTTTGCATGCAGTGCCTGATGTGATACCGATGGGAGCCAGGCGTGAGAAATGAATATGAATTATCTGTATTATTCAGTTACCATATCAGATAGGATATAAATATGGTATAGACTTTTCATCCAATTAACAATCTCTCTTATTTGTATTCGAATTCACATAAAAAATATGAATACGAATATGATATGGACTTTTACCATCCGAAATATTATTTTATCTGGACTATTCGAATTCATATTTGACGAAACAATATACATATTTTATTGTAATACAACTAATTAGTTGGACAAGTTTTTTAATTCAATGTTAATTCGCGTTACTTTAGGTGAAGTACATGAATTAGAATGATTAAGTGAGACTGTATGGGTATAAAATATTATTGATATCTTTATACTATATAAGTTATGAGAATATCCGGATTCAACTGAATTGAATAGATGTTCGATTCAAATTTGTATTCATTACAATATTTGATTCGTGTTCATATTTGAAAATATTTGAATTCATATGCGTTTATAAAATACAAATGTAAATACGGTAAAAACACTATTTAATTTATATTCGATGACGTTTCCATCTATAATGGGAGCTGCATACAACCAAAGCAGTGGCTGGTTCAGGCGGTATGTTGCTTTGTGGCTATTTCTTTCACCTTCCCAGGTACACAGCAATACGTAAAGCTGGAAGCTCTGTAAACCAATTAGATAGACTGATAGAGGCCTCGTTTGGAGCACACGAATTTTGGAGGAGTCTTGTAGGACAGTAGGTATTATATTGTTTTCTGCAAAATTTTTGCGCTCCAATCGTATGTCCAGAAGTTCATCAATTAGAGCAAAAATAATCCCGCAAAGGGAGTGAATGAACTTATAACACAAGTAAAATTCAAGGGATTTGAGTCGGATTTTGAGCCATGAATCAGTCTCTCCTATCTTGATGAGTGACACATGTTCTACCCTCTGCCTGTTTCCCCTCATGCCACTTGTTTTTCCCGCTTTGAATGGATTTGAGGGAACCACCGCCGCCACCGCTCCTCTGCTCATCCGCTCCGGGATGGGTGGCGGCCATATGGCGCACAAGCTTGGCTTCTTCGCCAGAGATGGAAGAGAAGACGCAAACGGAGCATCGCCGGTACACGAGCCGTGGTGTTACTGTTAATCCAATTGTGAGGAATTCGACTGAAATAAAAAAAAGGGGTGTAGTATGTTAATACTTAATTCTTAATAGCCAAAAGGCAAGTTTCGTCAAAAAGGAGGAAACGGGAATAAAATCAAGGAGGCCGCAAAAGGGAATCAGAGAAAAGAGATCACAATGCGCAATCTTTTCCCCTTTACAGCAAGGGATGACAACGCACCAAAATTCAGAGGATTATCAAATTTTTGCAGGAATCTAGGAAAAAAAGAAAATTCGGCCTACCAAACAGCGGTTTTGCAAGTTTGCGTCCCCGTGGGCATTCCATTCATTACCCCAGCATTAGCGTCTCTCACCTCATGGCACGCACTGACGCACCTAAGCATGCATTAGCGTGTCTTGGAAGCGTTGGTGTGGCGCGCGTCATTCGGCTCGAGCCGGAGCACGCTTAACTCGCTGCAACAATCGGATGGCCGTGACAAACGCCGGCCGGGACCCCGGCCTTACGACGCCGTGGCGCCGGTGGTCTCGCCGTGCAGCTGCGGTCCAGTTGTCCACCAACACTTTAGGTGTTGGTGCTGCTGCGCGAATTGGTTTTTTTTTGTTACGGTTTATATTTTTTAGCTCTAGTACGATAGTTCGGTTGAATAAATTGAAACCCGATAAATTTATTCTATAAAACTATTATGATAATTTGCTTTAAAATAATAAAAAATTATCTTATTTATTTATTTAAAAATCATAAAAAAAAGAACATAGCAACTTTACGCCGCGCTACCGCTCGCCCGCTCCGGTATACCCCTGTCACCTGCCTGCCTTTCGCACGTGACCCACCACCCAACCACCAAACCACTTTCTGCATCTGACTAAAAGTCCGTCTACCTTCCAACGCTACCAGTGTTGGGGAACTCTTGGCTAGGTCCTGTTTGAAAAACAAATCTTAAAAAAAAAACAAGTTCAACTTCCAAATAAATCTACAAAAATCCCGGCATTATACGTATACACAATCTTGAATTTTCGCCATATATAACTTTTTTTCAACATGTATTTACAGAAATAGTCGTATACGAGCGGTATTAACAAAAATAGCACTTTTGCCGGCTGGTCACCGGACGGTAGCGCCGAACAGTTGACACATGGTACCTGCAGTCCGGCCAGCAGATGGCAGGTGGACTGCTGTTTGCCCACAAAACGGCAGGTGATTAAGCCGGCTAATTAGTTGGCTTAATTACCTGTCTAAATTCATAATTTTACATTATATTTGTTTGAATTTTTAAATATAGCAAATGAGCTCAAAAAAATTATGAAATTTTTTGTGGAGCTTTCAAAGATATCATGGCACGTTGTGTAATTTTATATAACTTTTCACGGTCATTTGCTATCTCTAAAAATTCTTAGAGCGACACATAATTAACTAGACGATTAAACAGTTATGCGCCATTTCAATAATTTTTAGAGCTAGCAAATAGTCATGAAAAATTACAAAATTTTTGGTGGAGCTTTCTGATACAACGTGCTATGTTGTGTAATTTTCACGTAATTTTTTGCACCACTTTGCTACCTCTAAAAATCATTTAAACGATGTGCAATTAAATAGGAGATTAAGCACTAATGGCAGGGACTAATGGTCTGCCGTCCGGCCACAGTGCAGCAAGTTGAATTGCATGTCGCTCTAAGAAATTTTAGAAGTAGCAAATGACTATGAAAAATTACAAAAAAAAAAAAACAACGTAGCACATTGCCTCGGGAAGCTCTCCCAAAAATTTCATAATTTTTCACGATCATTTGCTACATCTAAAATTTTTTGGAGGACATATAACTAAACTAGTCATTAGGGCTAATTGGAGGGCTAATCATTTGCTGCCCAGTTACCGGACGACAGGTGACCTGTCGCACGATGATCGAGCGACATGCAGCCTATCGCTCGTTTGCTATATATAATAACTCCAACAAATATCAAAATTGTACAAATTTTTGAGCCATATTCACAGTGGATAAAATTATCAAAAAATTATACAGTTAAGTACGTTATGTCAAAAGGCTGCACATAAAATTTTATAATTTTTCGAAGCCATTTGCTATATTGAAAAATTCAAATAAATAATATAAAAAATTAGAACAGGTGATTAAAGCGGCTAATCACCTGCCGTCTAGCCTTGAGACGGCAGGCCTACACATTAGCTTTGCGACGTTGCCGTACGGCCACCAGACGATAAAGCATCATTTTTACTAATATGATCACGTACTATTATTTTTATAAATACAGATATAGATAGTGCCATATATACCAAAAACTCTACAATCTTACCGACACTCCCGACTGTTTGGCTGCAAATGACCCTGGAAAATGGAGTACTTCAGTTGCTAGAGACTAAGACTTACCAGGGTACACTCCCAACTTGTCCTGAATCGCGCTCTTGTTATAGGACATTACTTTCAGTGCTAATGGTATGTACAATAATATAAATAGCTATTATTTATAATGTATCTTTATATTATTTATAGACAGTAAAGATAGCTACTATAATAAATTATCTTTTTATATATCTCTATAAACAGTTTCTCTATGACATAATATATCTTATTTCTCGTGTTATAATCGATTGCTGTATAAGAGATAACTTAATTCTTTATGCTCCTATTTCTTTTTTATATTCTCTCGTATCCTATATGATAAAGCTTATAGACATCAACACCTTACAATTATACATGCTCTTAGGATAATCAGTCCAAATTTCTGATGTCCTCAGGTGGCTCCTAAGTTGTGCTCAAGAACGTGCACTGCTCCCACTCCTGTATTAAAAAAAATGTGAAAAAAGAATCCAACCACGTATACAACCCGAACTGTTTGCATGCTTAGCACAGTAGCATATTTTTTTTTAAAGTTTGGCCTTTGAACGCTTATTTTTACAACTCTAGCCTCGTCCCTAAACTCGACAGGTGACATATGTCTTCTGCCGCACCACCAAAGCTCGATAGGACAACAGGAGCGCGGCATGCGAGAACAGTAGGGCCCATAGGCCTGCCGAACTGCTCTGGCTCGACAGCTCTTGCTGAGCAACCTTGGCTCGACAAGGGCTGGGCTGGCTTGGTAGGCGCTGCCGCAAGCCGGTTGCCTTGTTTAGACCTTTTGGTACTAACTAGCTGAAGGCCCACGTTTTGCTAGGGATAAAAAACATATATGTTTTTTTAAAATGTTTTTAGGAAGGTGCAAAGGGGAGTTAGGAGGGACAGATGAACCACCATCAACTCTCTCTTTTAAGTAGTACAGATGCATTATTGCACTTGGACCATGTACCCTGATATAACACTTCGCAATAAAGGTGCACATGGTTTGATTAGGTATGTATGTTTGTCTCACAGTACAAATGGTAACATATATGGACCATCATAGAGATGGAAACCACCTCGAGCAAGCTTGCCTTTGTGCAACTTAGTTCCTCATCGTTTGCTGGCATACTTATTTTAGACAAATTCCAATTTGCGCATCTATCTACATGCCAAGATGCTAGGGTTTGCCTTGTTTTTATTACTCCTGTAAAGTTTAATTGCTGGAATGGACTGTACAATTAACAAGTATGGTGCCATAATATAGGATAGCGTGTTGTTATGGTCACCTTTATTATATCTTTTCATCATAGGATAGTTTTCAGTTGTATCCCTTTTCCTTCAATGATTTTGAGTCACACATTTGTGGAATGATCATCCTCATCCCCTTCAACATCGTTCAGGATTTCAGGTCCTATTATAGTTAAGGATCATTGATGGACTGACTGTAGTCCTTTTCCTTGATTTTTTTTTGCTAATAATGGCCATTGCTTTAGTCATGAAGTTATAACAAAACTTATAGCTTGCTATTGTTATATGCAGGTTGCAGTCTCATGAAATTGAAACCCTAATCTTACAGACAATTTTTTGTTTTTCGATAGCGTTTCGTTATAGTTTTATTGATATTTGAGAATAGGAGGGCACATATATGAATGACCTGTGATGGCGGTTTGTCATCAGGTTGAGCCTGAGATGGTTACCTTGAATGGATTTTCATCTGGGAAAGCTTGAGATTAATAAATAGGAGATGAGTTGTTCCGGTATCAATTTCAGTACAGTCCAGTTATGTCTCTAGGGTTTCTATACCACTAATTTCTATTTGTTAATTTTGAGCATAAAGAGAAGTGCAAATCACTAATGCTATTATTTGTATGTTAAAGACTAAAGAAATCTCATGTCTTGCTCTGACGTCGGTTCTGTATTTCTTTTCTCTTTTTTTAGCTTTATGTGGTGCATGGTTGGGAAAAAATGTTTGTATGCCCTGACCATATTAATAGGCTTTTGTTGTTCTATAGTGCACCTCTTTTGGCACAGTACATTTTCATTTAAGATATCTCTATTATTATGTTCTTCCATAATCCTGAAGGACCGGATGAGGCAACAGAAGGGGGGGGGGGTGAATGGTGCCTTAAGATTTTTCCTCCAAATATTCACATATTACTTTTTCTCCAATAGCTACAAAACTATGAAAATTAAGATATGAGGTCTACTAGAAAACAGAGGAACATAGAGCACCGTACGACCAGATCCGAGCTCTGTGTGATCGAATTACGATCACTCGGCGGAAGCACAACGTGGTCGAATACGACCACTACATAGAGATACAAGGTGGTCGTAACAGACAACGTAGTTGGGACAGACAACGTGGTCGAAACCGACAACGTGGTCGAAACCGAGACTATGTGGTCGAAACTGAGACTACGTGGTCGAAACGGACGTGGTTGAACTGGACGTGGTCGAAACGGACGTGAACAAAACCGACGTGGTCGAAACCAACGTGGTCGAAACGGACGTGGTCGAAACGGACGTGTGAAAGCATCTAGGCCCCTAAAAATGTTAGTTTTGGTAATTAATGAATTTATGTGAATATAGGACTAATGTGTGCATTAAGTGTTTGAAAGGATATGTTCAAATAGCAAAGAAAGAGGCTCACAAAATATCCCATGAAGATTCAAGATCTCTAGGGCGACAAGGTAAATAGTTTAGGTATCTATTTTGTTTTACCGGTCTTGGAGTTAGGTTGGAAGACCGGATTATAGGATAGACGCCGTACTATTAAGAGGGATCATGGTGATTGCTTGATCATGTTCAAATGTGCCCTTTGGATCAATTTAGGATCATGCATGCACTTGGAAATTAAAATTAAATAAAATCTGTGCATTGTCAGAAAATCCGGTAGTTCCGGCGTGTATTAGGCGGAACTACCGCAAGTCCGGTAGTACCGGGCGCCCGGGCGGAACGTTTTTTCCAGAGAGCGCCCGGACTAAGACTTAGTCTCTCGGAAAACGGTAGTACCGCGGTTTGACCTGCGGAACTACCGGACTGCCGGTAGTACCGGGCACTCGAGCGGAACTTTATTTCCAGAGAGCGCCCGGACTTTAACTTAGCCTCTCGGAAAACGGAAGTACCGCTGTTTTACCTGCGGAACTACCGCATGTGCGGAAGTTCCGGACACCCGAGCGGAACGTTTTTTCCAGAGAGCGCCGAGAATAAGACTTAGTCTCGTTGAGATCGGAAGTACCGGGCTTGGGGCGGAACTTCCGGACGTCCGGAAGTACCGCGGTTTTAACGGCGGTAGTACCGCACTCATTGACCAACGGTTACTTCTGACTCTCTGACATAGCCGTTCTGACCGGTCAGCTAGGGTCCGGTAGTACCGCGGTTTTGCCTGCGGTAGTACCGGATTTCCTGATTTTTCAGGATTGTTTATTGTAACGGCTATTTGAGGTGGGTAAGGGTATAAATACACCCCCACCAGAACTTGGACATGAGGTTGAACATCCATTGAATACATTTGAGCCTAGAGCAACCTCTCACACCTCATTCACTCTCTTGTGCATTCATTTGAGGTAGTTGACCCAAAATTCAAGTGCATTGCATTCTAGTTGATCCATTGAGCACTTGAGTGAGATCAAGCCGCAGTGGTCTATTCTCTTGGTGCTTGCCGGCACCTAGACGGCTTGGCGGAGCTTCGGTGATCTTCTCAAGAAGATTGTGAGAAGGTCCGGAAGATTGTGAAGGCTTGGAGCTCGCCTACCCGGAGAGGGAAAGGGCATCCAATAGTGATCGAGGTGCTTAGGCTCATTCGTGGAGCTGGTCCGATTCGTTCGGGCTTACCTCAACGTGGACTAGGGGAGACCGGCAAGTCTCCGATCACCACGGTAAAAAGTAATCGTGTCAAATTGTGGTTTGCTCTCTTGTGATCATATTCTTCCAAGCAACGCTCTTTATTCATATCATTTGATTGCTTGCTTAGTTAGAGTAGCATTTGTTGTTCTCTACCTTTCGTTATTGCTCTTAGTCGATTACTTGTGCTAGTGTTAGTGTTATCTTGCTCTATCAATCCATCAAGTTTAAAATTGCTAATTAGAATTAGACGAAAATTTTAAAACCTCCTATTCACCCCCCCTCTAGTCGGCCTCCTCGATCTTACAAGTGGTATCAGAGCTTGGTCTCTCAAATTTAGACTTAACCGTCTAGAGAGAAAAGGATGGCTAGTGAGGGTATAGCAATAGGAAAGGCACCTCTATTTGATGGCTCAAATTATGCTTATTGGAAAATTAGAATGTCTATTTATTTAAAGGCCATGAGTCCTCAAATTTGGAAAGTCGTAAATGAGGGTTACGTTATGGCTCTTGATCCGGATCACCCAACGGATCAAGACGGGCGTAATGCTCATTTAGACGCCCAAGCTATGAATGCTCTATTTGGAGCCTTGAACGCGGATGAGTTCAATAGGGTGAGCAATCTTGAGACGGCTCATGCTATTTGGACTACCCTTTCGGAAATACACGAAGGGACATCCACGGTCAAGGAGGCCAAATTGCATCGGCTTAGGATCAAATATGAGACATTCACAATGTTGCCCCATGAAGACATTAATGAGATGTACTCAAGACTCAACAACATTGTGAATGAGCTTAAGGGCCTTGGAACTAATCTTTCCGATCTTGATATTGTTCGAAAGATGCTTAGGGCCTTGCCGGAGAAATATGAAGTGTTGGTGACTCTCTTCCTCAACTCACCGGAGTTGGCAAGAATGACACCAACGCAATTGTTGGGCAACCTCATCACCAACGAGCTATACAAGAAAGACAAGGAAGAGCTCTTGGAGCAATCCTCTTCCAAGAATAAGAAGATCACCGCTTTCAAAGCTAAAGCGGTAATGAGTGAAGAATCCGAAGAAGATGATGAGGAGGACTCCGAAGAAGAATTTGCGCTTCTAGTAAGAAGAATGAAGAAGTTCATGAGAAGACGCCCATTTCGGAGTACAAGCCATGAGAAGACCAAGAAATGTCATTCTTCCTCCAACAAGAAGTTTAGCAACATTCGTTGCTATGAATGTGATGAGAAGGGGCACATTGTCTCTCAATGTCCAACAAAGAAGGATGACAAGGAGAAGTCATCAAAGAAGAAGAACTACAACGGAAGAAGAAGCTTTTCAAGAAGCTTCACAAGGATGGCAAGAATGAAGCCCATATTGGTGAGTGGAACTCCGAAGAGGAGTATTCGGACTCCGACTCAAGCGAGGACGAATCTCCCAAGAAGAAAGGGCTTGTGGGCATTGCAATCAAGGAGGCTCCATCACTATTCTCCACTCCTACATGCCTTATGGCTAAAGGAGAAAAGGTAAACTTGCTTGATGATGATGAGCCTTCATATGATGACTTGATGAATATGCTAGTTGAATTGAATGAATTTCTTGGAAAAGAAAAATCAAAGTTTAAGGTCTTAAAGAGAGAACACACCTCTCTCAAAGACTCTTATGAGGAGCTAAAGGAAGCTCATGATTTGCTTCTCCAAGAAAATCACAAATCTAGTACTAGCATTGGAGTTACTTGCAATATCTTGAATGAAATGTCTAGTATAGAAATTTCAAAGTCTAGCATATCTACTTGTTGTGATGATCTACTTGCCATACCTTGTTCATCAAGTGTAGATTCTAGAAATGCTCTAAATCTTGTTCATGATGATATCATTGCTAATGAAAACAAAAATTTAAAAGAACAAGTGCTAAAATTAAACAAAAGCTTAGAGAGAGCTTACAAGGGAAAGGAAACCCTTGATAAGTTACTAAGCGATCAAAGATGCTCTTTCAACAAAGAGGGACTTGGATATGTCCCCCAAAAGGGTAAAAAGCCGGTATACAAGCCTCCAAGGTTTGTAAAGGAAAATGGTAAGTATTGCACAAAATGCCGGTGTATTGGACATATGCCAAGTGATTGCTCAAAGAATAACATGCATTCCATTGGTTTATATGATTCATGTTATATGCTTAGAAAATCCACAAATGGAAATGTTATTGCTCATTTCATTGGCACCTCAATTTTGGGTGCTAAAAAGAAATCCATTTGGGTACCCAAGACCTTGGTCACTAACCTCCAAGGACTCAAACAAATTTGGGTACCTAAAAGAACTTGATCTTCTTTTGTAGGTGAACTACAAAACCGGTGGAAGGCATTGGGTGTTGGATAGCGGTTGCACTCAACATATGACCGGAGACCGGAAGATGTTCACCACATTTGAGAATGGAAGCAATGACAAAATCACATTTGGAGATAATAGCAAAGGAAAGGTATTAGGATTGGGTAAAATCGCTATCTCAAACGACCTTTCCATTTCTAATGTATCATTAGTTGAATCATTAAATTTCAACTTGCTATCCGTTGCTCAAATATGTGATCTAGGCTTAACATGCTCATTCTCAAAAGAAAATGTTGTAATCTCAAAAGATAATAATAATGAACTAGTCTTCAAAGGCTTTAGATTTGGGAATCTCTATTTGGTAGATTTTTCTTCAAATGAGTCTTGTTTGAAAACTTGTTTAATTGCAAAAACTTCTTTGGGTTGGTTGTGGCATAGAAGGCTAGGTCATGTGGGAATGATTCAACTTAAAAAACTTTTTAAGCATGACTTAGTGGTTGGCTTGAAGGATGTAAAGTTTGAGAAAAATCGACTTTGTAGTGCTTGTCAAGCCGGAAAACAAGTCGCTAATTCTCATCCTTCCAAAAGTATCATGTCAACCTCTAGGCCATTAGCGCTCTTACATATGGATTTGTTCGGGCCAACAACCTATAAGAGCATTGGAGGTAATAGCTATTGTTTAGTCATTGTGGATGATTACTCTAGATATACATGGGTCTTCTTCCTAAATGACAAAAGTGAAACCTCCGGGATTTTCAAAAGTTTTTCAAAAAGGGCTCAAAATGAATTTGATTTTTAAATAAAGAAAATTAGGAGTGACAATGATTCCGAGTTCAAAAATACAAAAGTTGAAGACTTTTGTGATGAACTTGGAATAAAACACGAACTTTCCACAACCTACACTCCGGAGCAAAATGAAGTTGTAGAGAGGAAAAATCGAACATTGATTGAAATGGCTAGGACAATGCTTGATGAATATGATACTTCCGACAAGTTTTGGGCGGAAGCTATTAACACTGCATGTCATGCCATAAATCGCCTCTACTTACATCGACTCTTGAAAAAGACTTCCTATGAGCTTCTTGTTGGAAGGAGACCGAACATCTCTTACTTTAGAGTATTTGGTTGCAAATGCTATATTCTAAGAAAAGGTGTTCGGCTCTCAAAATTTCAAAGTCGATGTGATGAAGGCTTCCTTTTAGGGTATTCCTCAAATAGTAAAGCCTATAGGGTCTTTAATAAAAATTCGGGTTTAGTGGAAGAATCATGTGATGTTCAATTTGATGAAACTAACGGCTCTCAAGAAGAGCATGAGAACTTGGATGATGTAGGAGATGAAAGTCTTCGCAAGGCAATGGAGAACATGCAAATCGGAGACATCAAACCAAAAGAGGATCCAACATCACCAAACTCATCTAGACAAGTGGAACCACCCTCTTCTTCCACAATAAACGATGTTCAAGTTATTGAAGATGAAGAAAAGGATCAACCACAAAATATGTTCAAGATTCACAATGCAATAGCCAAGGATCACCCAATTGACCAAATATTGGGTGACGTAAGTAAGGGTGTTCAAACTCGCTCTAGAGTAGCTTCATTTTGTGAACACTATTCTTTTGTATCTTCACTTGAACCTAAGCGTGTAGAAGAAGCATTAGATGACCCGGATTGGATAAATGCTATGCATGAAGAGATGAATAACTTTGCCCAAAACGATGTTTGGACTTTGGTGGAGAGACCCAAGGAGCACAATGTCATTGGCACAAAATGGGTCTTCCGGAACAGACAAGATGAGAACGGAATTGTGGTAAGAAATAAAGCAAGGTTAGTAGCTCAAGGTTATACTCAAGTCGAGGGCTTAGATTATGATGAGACTTTTGCGCCCGTTGCTAGACTTGAATCAATTAGAATCTTGCTTGCTTTTGCATCATGCTTTGACATTAAATTATTTCAAATGGATGTCAAAAGTGCATTTCTTAATGGTACAATTTCCGAATTAGTATATGTGGAACAACCCCCGGGATTTGAAGATGCTAAATACTCTAATCATGTGTATAGATTGTCAAAGACACTATATGGTTTAAAGCAAGCTCCAAGAGCTTGGTATGAGCGCCTTCGTAACTTTCTAGTATCAAAAGGCTTTAAAATTGGTAAAGTAGATACAACTCTATTCAAAAAAATTATTGGAGATGATTTCTTTGTATGTCAAATATATGTTGATGATATTATATTTGGTTCTACTAATCAAGACTTTTGCAAAGAATTTGGTGAGATGATGTCTAGGGAATTCGAGATGTCGATGATTGGTGAGCTAAGCTACTTCCTTGGACTTCAAATCAAACAACTTAAAGATGGGACGTTTATAAGCCAAACAAAGTATGTGAAGGATCTACTCAAAAGATTCGGAATGGAAGAAGCCAAACCCATCAAAACATCCATGGCAACAAACGGGCATCTAGACCTCAACGAAGAAGGTAAGTCGGTAGATTTAAAGCTTTATAGATCCATGATTGGTAGTTTGCTTTATCTTACCGCATCTAGACCCGACATCATGTTTAGTGTATGCATGTGTGCACGTTTTCAAGCTTCTCCAAAAGAGTGCCATTTAGTGGCCGTAAAGAGGATTCTAAGATATTTAAAGCATTCCTCAAGCATAGGGCTTTGGTATCCCAAAGGTGCAAAATTTGAATTAATTGGATATTCGGATTCTGATTATGCGGGATGCAAAGTGGATAGAAAAAGCACCTCGGGTAGTTGCCAATTTCTAGGAAGATCTCTAGTGTGTTGGTCATCCAAGAAACAAAATTCCGTAGCACTTTCAACCGCCGAAGCCGAATATATTTCAGCGGGAAGTTGTTGTGCTCAATTGCTTTGGATGAGGCAAACATTGTTGGATTATGGGATCAATTTTGATAAAGTGCCTCTTTTGTGTGATAATGATAGTGCTATCAAAATATCCAATAATCCCGTTCAACACTCAAGAACCAAGCATATAGATATACGCCACCATTTCTTGAGAGATCATGTGAGCAAGGGAGATATTGAGATTAGCCACATCCGAACCGAAAATCAACTAGCGGATATTTTCACCAAACCATTAGATGAAAGCCGCTTTTGCAAATTGAGGAATGAATTAAATGTCATAGACTACTCAAATGTAGCTTGAAATCTCACTTCATCTATTTCTGCTCATTTGTTGTGCTCATATGGACTTTTGTTGGTTTTTCCCCTATTTTGGTCAAAAATTCGTTTAATTTCATAAAAATTAGTTTCAAAATATAGCATTAGCTCAATTGATGCATAATGATCCTGAATGACTTTAGTTGGATGCAAAACTAGGGATCATTTGCAAAATTTCAAGTTCTAAATCTAAAATTCCGAAAAGTTCCAGAAAATCCGGAACTACCGCAGTTCATTGTGCGGTATTTCCCCACCTGACAGAAAAACCGGAACTACCGCAGTGTAATCCGCGGAACTTCCGGAATTTCTGTGACCACGGTACTACCGGCGTGTTACGCGCGGTACTACCGCGTTCTGCGGGATTCAATGCGGTTTCCAAAAATCGCCAACTCCTCCAACCGTTACTCCTTACCCCTTTAACTCCTCTCTCTCATCTTCACTCCTCCCAAACCGCAGCCGCCCACTCCTCTCCTCTTCCTCTCCTCCAACCTCTCTCTCTCTCTCCCAAGAACCTACCTGCTCTTCCGATCTTTGAATCCGAGGAGAGTTCTTCGTTTTTGGGTGATTCCTTGCACTCCCAGGGTTCTCCTCCTTCAACTTCACAAGGTAAATCGGATCAAAATCCACTTTTTATCTTGTTCTTAGAACCCTAGGTAGAGTTTAGGTTAAAATTGAAATGTGATGATTTTTGCTGAAATTTTCTTGGGCAAAGTAGTTTATTTGGGGTATTAGAATGTTTATACAAACATGCACTGGATTCAATCCCAGAAATACCCCAAAAGATTCAATTTTTGTCATGCCCTAGAAATGTCCAGAAAAACCGGAACTACCGGTCGAAGTGGCCGGAACTTCCGGGGTCCCGGTAGTACCGCATGTTTAATGCCGGAACTACCGGATTTCCCGGAAGTACCGCAGTTTTGCCGCCGGTACTTCCGTTTTTCCTGAAACAGCAGAAATTCATTGCTTTCAATTTCAAACCTTCTTTCGCTTGCTCTACTTCTTACCTTGATTATCCTACTGTGTCTTTGAAGATGCCGAGGATGAAGAATGTCTCGCACAAGTCCTATGGGGGCACAGCTGGTCAATCCTCCTCGACTCCTGCATCTCAGTCAGCGGCGCACAAGGGCAAGGGTCCCGCCTCCGACCCTGAGAGTGACTCAGAGGATTCGCATGAGAGCGAATCTGAGGCCTCGCATGAGAGCGAGGAATATGCAGTCCCAGATGAGGAGATGCCTGAGGTAACTGCAGACCACGAAGTGGACCTCGACAAGATCACTAATGAAGATTATGCCATTCTTCGTCGCCGAAGTCAGTATGTACGCCCTCGAGACTCAATGAACCCCCAATTTCATTCAAAGTTTCAAGAGAAGGTGTACCAGGAGATGTATGGTCCAGCCCGAAAATTTGCTGCACATAAGTATGTAGACTGGGATCACTTGTCGCAGATCGACAAGTTCAGTGGTGCTTATCAGCTCTTCCAGCGAGCCGATATCCATCAACTTGTTGCATTCAAATGCAACTATATGGACAACATGATCAGGCAGTTTTATGCTACCCTGTACATCTCTCCCAACTTTGAGCATCTGAGTTGGATGACAGGGATCCAGTTCATTGAGTGCACCAGGCACGAGTTTGAGCTAGCACTTGGGACGGAAACCAGTGCTTATGAGAAGGTGTTCAGCAAGCGAGCTCTTCCTATTGCTGCATATTCAGAGTATTATGACCAAGCTGCTGAACGGACACTGGGGACGACAAATGGCTTACTTCCTATTCCCAGCCTTGTCAACAGGATCATCAACCACACCATTCTTCCCAAGAGCGGGAATTATGATGCTATTCGTGGCCACGCGTGGAATGTAATTGATTACATTATGCGCGGCCAAAAGTTTGATGTGGTGGATCTTATCATCAGGGGGATCGACGCCAATAAGAATGACAAACAGAAAAGGATTAACTTTGCACCATTCATAATGGCGGTGATCATTAGGAAGACTGGATACCGAGGAGCACTCTGCACCCCGCACAAGCCATACAAGCCGCGTGCAGAGCCTCCTGTTCCTGCTCCTGTTCGCACCCGTGCTCAGGCTCAGCCTCAGCCTCAGCCTCAGCATCAGGCAGCTGCTGATCCTCCTCCCCAGGGCGAGGGCGACGTGTCGCTTTCCCAGATTTACTCTGCCATACTCAGGCTGGAGGAGCGCCAGGATGTCTTGATCTCCACTGTGTCTTCCCTTGGTGATCGCGTATCAGCCTTGGAGAGTGCAGTTCAGCCGCCTTCTCCAGTTCGTTATGGTCGTCGCACTCGTCGCCGTGGTCCTCCTTCTCCCAGTGCAGCTCAGGACTAGCTCCTCTTTTTGGTATTTCGATGCCAAAGGGGGAGAAATAGTTAGGAGAAGAAGTTTTAGTTTTAAGTCTTATCTATCGCTGTAATAATGTATGGTGAAATGAACCATGTAATGCTTATGGTGTGGTTTAAACTCTGTGGTCATTTAGTATTTTAATTTCTGATGCTTTGTAATGAACTATGTCTTGTCCTTAATGCAATGCTTGTTTTACTTGTCTATTGCGTATCCTTATGAATGCTATGATGAAACCATGCTTATTAAATTCCTGCAAAATTTGATGCACATGTTTAGGGGGAGCTCTTTCTTATTAGTTCCTAAAATGCAAAAATTCCCCATGTTCTAAAAATTGCTAAAATTTCAAAGTCCTTGTGATATACATCTTGCAAATTAGAAGTATATCCAAATCTTAAATTCTTCTCATAAATTGCTCTTGTTGTCATCAATTACCAAAAAGGGGGAGATTGAAAGCATCTAGGCCCCTAAAAATGTTAGTTTTGGTAATTAATGAATTTATGTGAATATGGGACTAATGTGTGCATTAAGTGTTTGAAAGGATATGTTCAAATAGCAAAGAAAGAGGCTCACAAAATATCCCATGAAGATTCAAGATCTCTAGGGCGACAAGGTAAATAGTTTAGGTATCTATTTTGTTTTACCGGTCTTGGAGTTAGGTTGGAAGACCGGATTATAGGATAGACGCCGTACTATTAAGAGGGATCATGGTGATTGCTTGATCATGTTCAAATGTGCCCTTTGGATCAATTTAGGATCATGCATGCACTTAGAAATTAAAATTAAATAAAATCTGTGCATTGTCAGAAAATCCGTTAGTTTCAGCGTGTATTAGGCGGAACTACCGCAGGTCCGGTAGTACCGGGCGCCCGGGCGGAACGTTTTTTCCAGAGAGCGCCCGGACTAAGACTTAGTCTCTCGGAAAACGGTAGTACCGCGGTTTGACCTGCGGAACTACCAGACTGCCGGTAGTACCGGGCACTCGAGCGGAACTTTATTTCCAGAGAGCGCCCGGACTTTAACTTAGCCTCTCGGAAAACGGAAGTACCGCTGTTTTACCTGCGGAACTACCGCATGTGCGGAAGTTCCGGACACCCGAGCGGAACGTTTTTTCCAGAGAGCGCCGAGAATAAGACTTAGTCTCGTTGAGATCGGAAGTACCGGGCTTGGGGCGGAACTTCCGGACGTCCGGAAGTACCGCGGTTTTAACGGCGGTAGTACCGCACTCATTGACCAACGGTTACTTCTGACTCTCTGACATAGCCGTTCTGACCGGTCAGCTAGGGTCCGGTAGTACCGCGGTTTTGCCTGCGGTAGTACCGGATTTCCTGATTTTTCAGGATTGTTTATTGTAACGGCTATTTGAGGTGGGTAAGGGTATAAATACACCCCCACCAGAACTTGGACATGAGGTTGAACATCCATTGAATACATTTGAGCCTAGAGCAACCTCTCACACCTCATTCACTCTCTTGTGCATTCATTTGAGGTAGTTGACCCAAAATTCAAGTGCATTGCATTCTAGTTGATCCATTGAGCACTTGAGTGAGATCAAACCGCAGTGGTCTATTCTCTTGGTGCTTGCTGGCACCTAGACGGCTTGGCGGAGCTTCGGTGATCTTCTCAAGAAGATTGTGAGAAGGCCCGGAAGATTGTGAAGGCTTGGAGCTCGCCTACCCGGAGAGGGAAAGGGCATCCAATAGTGATCGAGGTGCTTAGGCTCATTCGTGGAGCCGGTCCGATTCGTTCGGGCTTACCTCAACGTGGACTAGGGGAGACCGGCTAGTCTTTGATCACCACGGTAAAAAGTAATCGTGTCAAATTGTGGTTTGCTCTCTTGTGATCATATTCTTCCAAGCAACGCTCTTTATTCATATCATTTGATTGCTTGCTTAGTTAGAGTAGCATTTGTTATTCTCTACCTTTCGTTATTGCTCTTAGTCGATTACTTGTGCTAGTGTTAGTGTTATCTTGCTCTATCAATCCATCAAGTTTAAAATTGCTAATTAGAATTAGACGAAAATTTTAAAACCTCCTATTCACCCCCCCTCTAGTCGGCCTCCTCGATCTTACAACGTGGCCAAAACCGATGTGGTCGAAGCCAACGTGGTCGAAACTCGCTTTCGACTACCGACCACGAACAACGTGGTCGAAAGCCCGTCTGCTAACAACATGGTCAAAAACCCACTTTTGACTATCGACCATGAACAACGTGGTCAAAAGTCAACATGGTCGAAACCCGCTTTCGAATACCGACTACGGACAACATGGTCGATGGCTTGCACAGTGGTCGTAAATTCGACCACTCGACCAAAACACAACTTGGTCAGAAATCGACTACCAAGTAGAAGACACTGTAGTCGATAACCACCAATAACAAGACAAACGCGATCGAAAGATGAGTGCGGTCGGAACCGACGTTGTCGTAAGCCAATGGCATGGTCGTATGATCAACGTGATCGAAGACCATCAAGCACTCGTAGCGACTGCGGTCGTAGACAACTCGTGAGGTAGTGGGGGCACACGACCACGAGATCTATGACCATCAAGCACTTGGAAACCAGTGCAAATGAAAACAAATGATCTGATTCTTGACTGGTCAAAAGAGAAGCGGTTAAATAGAACGTGGTCGTAAGCTTCTTGGTAGAACAGAGGAGGCCAGCGAAGCGCACGACTACAAGAACCAGACTTCAAATAACTTTCGATTAAGAGTTCAATTGGCCATGAAACTTTGCAATAACATGGTTAGGGCCTCAGGAGGTTGCTCTGATATTTTAATTGAAAACTTAGCAACCAAAATGAGAGTTTGACTAGATTTCACCAATAATGCCCAAAACCAAATCCGAGAGAGTAACAAAACCGCTCGTGGGTCTAGGGTAGCCAAGATGGTTTGGTGTACAACCCACATGTTACCGCGATCAAGAAATAGCTAAGAACACAGAGAAAGGAAGAACAGAGAAGAAATCAAATCAAGCCAAGCAAACTCAAACAGAAGAGGTACACAAGACACGAAGTCTAAGGGAAATGTATTGCTCAGATGAATGATTTCACAGACACTCCTCTCGGGAGGACCAAGCTCAATCCCTAGAGCCAACTCACACTTTCACACAGCCACTCCCCTCGGGAGGGCAAGTCTCTAACCCTAGAGACACAGCCACTCTCAGATAGACTCCCATGGGAGGGAGAGGCACCAGCCGCCAGGGCTTGGCCAACCGTCTTGACCCTAACTCTTGCCTCCCCTCTCCCTTTTATAGGCTCACAAACGAACCTAGACCTAATGGATCCACCCATTAGTCCACACTAGGGATTACCCGTTAACCCCACCTAACACCGGGTTTTACACACGCGCACAATCGCGACAACCCGTTAACACCGACAGGAAACAGCTGCTTTAACAGACCAGCTCCCCTTTTGCAAGCCTTGAGTCAATTCACCGAATTGCCCCTCAAGCACCTTCCTGGAAGCTTCCTGTCCTTGCACGACTGCACCTGCCTTCCGATCGACTGGACCTCGACTCCTCCCTGAGTCTAGTCCCGGTCCAGTCATTGCACACGACCGCACCCGACATCCGATCGACTGGACCTCGACTTCTCCTTGAGCCTAGTCCCGGTCCACCTCGCTGTTGCCCATCGTGTCCACCTCCGGCAGCTCCAGCTCCGGTTCCTCGTCGTTCTGGCACCAACCTCGATTATCTTTGGTGTCTCCTGACCGTTCTGGACCTCAACACCTCCTGTGCCTAGTCCCGGTCCTCCTACGCCTCACCATGACCTAGCTCCGAAGTCTTGCAACCAACACCAACAAGCAAACCATCACATAGCACCGTACCAGATATACATACCATCAATTGGCACACCCAACAAGTTTTCCAGCAAAACCACTGGTCTTTTACCACCTACGAGTACTCGAAGATCAACCTAGCTGGTCGTAAATCACTTAGGACCACTCGAATGCACAAGACATGAAGTGCTAGCAGCCTACGACCACACACAGGGCTGCTACGATCACCACGTAGCTTGCTACGACCATGCAGCACAAGCTACGACTACCGCAGACAGCAGCTATGACTACCGCAACCGATAGCTACGATCACCGATCACACAGACTTCGACTTCTGCACCTGATCGCTATGACTACCAAGCCTGGTCACTACAACTTACGACTACCAAGTCGTAAGACCTCAGCCGACCACCAAGTCGAAAACCACCTACGACTACCAAGTCTTAGTGCCGACCACCAAGTCGAAAGGCACCTACGACTACCAATTCGTAGTGCCGACCCCAAGTCGTAAGTGCTTTTACGACCACCAAGTCGTAAAAGGCTTCTGCGACCACCAGTTGATCACCTACGACTACCAAGTCGTAGGGGCTTGTACAACCACCAAGTCGATCCCCTTCGACCATATTGTCATAGACCCCAAGAACGACATCCTCAAGTCGAAGGATCACCTACGACCATCAAGTCGTAGCACTGGCTACGACTACCAAGTCGTAGACCATAAGATCGACTGCCAACTATTCAATCGAAGAGGCATTGCCAACCATACGCAGCAGCGGTCGAACACAGTGGTCATAGATGCCACTGTCGAGCAAGTCGCTAAGGCTTAAGACCTTACAGAGAGAACCATTCTCTTCTCAAACCTCAAAAACCAAACTCAATCTCACTAGATCAAGAATTAATTACTCATCACAACCATAAGGTGAACTTCACATGGTCTCACAAATATCTAAATCCTATATTCTATGTCTATATATCAATGTAATGAACGATTGTGAAAGTGATACAGCAGTGCGCATCATGCCAACATTTTTGTGCACCTCATCTATGAAAGAAAGTACTGCACCTCCTGTCTAGTTATCATAAATGCAATCATATTTGGTACCGTCTTAAATCCGATCGCCATTTCTGCTCTCAATTTCAGACAGCTCATTCTGACTCTTCAAGCCTTTTCCGGAAAAAAAAACAATATAAATCTAGGACTTGGAGTACCAAAGCAAAGGCTCGTACTGAGAGAGAGAGAGAGGTGGACGCAATGCAGCAGAGATCTCTTCGCGTGCTGCAGCTTAGGCTGTGCCTGCTCGCCGTCTCTGCATCATCGGCAGAGGGAATAGGGAGGGGAATAGGGAGAAGGGGATAGGGAAGCTTTATTCCTCTTCTTGGTGTTCTTGCGGCTGATCTTACCAACGGTGAGCTTTCTTGCTTGCTTTTAGCTTAAAATTTTGTTCTTCCTGCTGAAATCTTGCTAAATGCAGCATAGTGGTGAGGTGAGTCTTGCCAAGTTCTCGCGTGTGTGCGGGTGAGTTGCGTTGTTGATTAGCAACCTTTTAGTGTACAGAATGAGAAATTTCGTGTCTTCTTGGGCCTTTTTTTTGTTAAATTGAAATGCAATCGTGTTAGGCTTAGGCGACGTAAATGGTGAGGTGCACCTCAGTCCAGCAAATTACTTGTTCTTGGAATATAGTTTCTATCTTTAGCACTCTTTCCATTTGTGTGGAGAGTACTCCCCCTTTCTTGCATTTGGGGCTGTTCATGCTGCGCTGTTGACGAAATGAAGAATTTGATTATAGCCCATTTTGAGAAATTTTCAGTATTGTGCTTTCCTCACCCTTTTGTCGGTTCAGCTTAGATTGGTTGCTTCCCTGCATTTTCGTGCTCACATGTGCTATTTGGTAGCTTCCATTTTGCTAAATATGCCATTTTAAGATAAATCTTGCTCAAACTAGTACTGAATAGGAAGAAGGCATGAGAACCTAAGTGGGAGGAAAAAGAAAGCAAACATCCAAGCCTTCGTTTCTGTATGCTTGTACTTTCATGATTTAATGAACCTCTTGCTCCATCAGTATAACTCACATGGTACATTTATTTACAGTAGTTGCTTGCTTGATGCTTCTTATCTTAACATTGCTGTTCCATGTAGTTCCAATTTCTAAATGAGTAGTTATTTTCAGAACCATTTACCATCCGTATAAGCTGTGGGAGTTTCGACGATGTCCACACAGCACCTAACACATTGTGGTACAGAGACTTTGGTTATACTGGTGGTAGATTTGCAAATGCCACTCGCCCAAGCTTTATCGTACCTCCGCTGAAGACTCTTCGACATTTCCCTCTGTCTGATGGCCCTGAAAATTGTTACTACATCAACAACGTTCCCAATGGGCGTTATCAAGTTAGGCTTTTCTTTGCCCTTGTGGCCGATCCTAATCTTGACAGTGAGCCAATTTTTGATGTTTCTGTTGAGGGTACTCTATTCAGTTCTTTGCTTTCGGGTTGGAGCAGTGATGCCGAGAAGACATTTGCGGAGGCTTTGGTTTTTGTCCAGGACTCAAGCTTATCGATTTGCTTCCATAGCACTGGTCATGGCAATCCATCAATTCTTTCTATTGAAGTTCTCCAAATAGATGACGATGCCTATAACTTTGGTCCACCATGGGGAAAGGGGACAGTGCTTAGAACTGCTAAAAGGTTGACATGTGGTTCTGGAAAGCCAGCTTTTGATGAAGATCTAAATGGTATCCACTGGGGTGGGGACAGATTCTGGTTAGGGGTGAAAACTTTGTCGTCCAGTTCTGACGATCAACCTATATCAACTGAGAATGTTATAGCAGAGACATTGCTCGCACCAAATTTTTATCCTCAAAGTATCTACCAATCAGCTATCGTGGGCACTGATATGCAACCATGCTTATCTTTTGAAATGGATGTTACACCAAACAAGAACTATTCTTTATGGCTTCACTTTGCAGAGATTGAGAATGGAATAACTGAAGAAGAGGAAAGGGTCTTTGATGTACTTATCAATGGTGACACTGCCTTCAAGGATATTGATATAATTCACATGACCGGAGAACGCTTCACTGCGCTTGTTCTGAATAAAACTGTTGCTGTCAGTGGGACAATACTAAAAATCATCTTACAACCTGTTAAAGGAATGCGTGCCATTATTAGTGCCATTGAGGTGTTTGAGATCGCTCTAGCTGAAATGAAGACTTTCACTCAAGTGTTGATTTGTGATCCAAATTCTATACATCAATTAGGTCAGCTTCTGGACGGAGCGTCGCGGAGGCCTGTGCACCCAGGGACGCTTGGGGGTGCGGGGGGGGGGGGGGGGGGCGAAGCCCCCCCGCGGTGTGGATCCTAGTCGAATTAGGGTTTCCCTGATATATATATATCCTGTAAGCCGCTGTTTGAGATAATTGAATTAGAGTTGTAAATCCCCGACGTTGTAACCTCACCCCGATATAGTGAAGATTGTTGCTGGCTGGCGCCCGTGGTTTTTTCCCTCTCGCATTGGGAGGGTTTTCCACGTTAAATCTCGTGTCTCTCTGCGATTGATCTTGTTTACTTCGTCGTTCCTCCGCCGTCACGTGTAACATCAAGAAGGTTAGTGCTTGAAAACCTCCAAATTTAATTTCCTTTTGTTTCAAGCAATAGTAAATTTAAGGTAGTAACTATGTTTTGAGTTTTTTTATTAGTAAACTGTGTATGAAACTGCCAGGAGTGTTGCAGATGATCTTCTTGCTTTATATGACGAAGGTTCGAAAATCATGTAGGACACTTTTCCATGTCTGATGTATATTAATGGCTGACACAATCTACTTCCAAATAAAGTTGTTTTTTTAAAATGTAAATAAGTAGCACCGCTTATGTCCGTTTTCAAAGAACAGTGAAATACATGGGTATCACCAGAGTTAGCTACTAGTTTATGTATTAATTTTATCATTTGTTATGCCTTTTAGTGAGTGCTCTGCGGACGTTGAAGGGTTCACTTGGTCTTCCTCTTCGATTTGGCTGGAATGGAGACCCCTGTGTTCCTCAGCAGCATCCATGGAGCGGAGTTGATTGCCAGTTTGACACCAAAGGGCATTGGGTTATCGATGGATTGTATGTTCTCTACCTTATATTGCTTCATACCACAAGAATTGCTACTTTCTAATGATTAGCATGCTCAAAATATTGTAATGGATTTAATTTGTTGGTTTTTGAAGCTGAAAAACCTGTGTAGTGAATCTTTGTTTGTGTAAATAACACACAAGGCTATAACTTGAGGACTATCTGCTTATTTATTTGAACCTGAAAATTTGTGTGTGACAGTTGCATTTCGGCATCTCAAAACAGTACATAGGTATGTTCTACATGAGAAAGTGGTAAAATGACAACCCCAACCCTATCATTAAACTCCACAAACATAAAAAGGCCTAAAAGATCAATAATAGAAGGCAGCATTTGAACCCATGAACATACTAGCCATTGACTGAAGGCCCAAATTTTCCATGAAATAACACTGCATGACATCACTTCAAATTCCATGTATATTGGGTGAAGGTTCTAGAAAACATATTAGCAATTCTACAACAATTGGCACCTAGTCTTGTAGAACACATTAAAAATGTTCTAGAAATTCATTTTGCCATGCCATGCCATCATGTATTTTTCCAGTTAGCAATTGATTGTCCATGTGATATTCCATGGGACTGACTAGTGAGCAGCTGGTGAAAGCATTGATTTGAACAATATAAGTTTTTTCATGGGCTTGGTTTAATAATTTGGAGGTTTTGTGATTTTATTTGCTTGTTATGTTTTCATGTTTAGGGGCTGACCCACAATTTTTTGCTTTCCTAAAATGATTACAAGTTCACGAATTATCCATCAATGACAAATCTTTTTTTATTGCAAGTATTTAAAACTACTATTTGAATATGCAGAGGTCTTGACAACCAAGGTTTGAGAGGAGTTATACCTGGTGACATATCTAAGCTACAGCATCTGCAAAACATGTAAGATTGTTGCACACCATAAACATGACGCATGACCATTTCAACTTTTTTTGTTTAAATCAGTTGTTTTCAGGATCACTATTATGCTTTGCTAGATCTTAAAAATAACTGTGGTATTGAAACCTGTAACATTGTGGAAATGGGTTAAAGAATCTAGAAGCAGTATTTTGCCTCTATATAATTGTTCAATCAGATGAGAAGAGCTGTACATAAAATCTGATTTCCTTGGGTTTTCATTCATAATTCATGGAAATCATCCATCATCTAGCTTATTTAGCCATTTAACATACATGTGGGTATTCTTGAACTGGTGGCAACTATTTAATTCCTACTATCCCCGTATTTTAGATGGGTTTCAATCTCTCACTTCTAAACAATGTCAACTATAGACTGAATCTTTGGGCTTTGTGTCATATGCTGATATCAAAACAAGTTAAGCTTTTCATTATAGTATTATACAAAGGTTTGGCCCAATTTGGAAAGTGGGAATTCCACAGGAAACCTGTGGGATTTGTACTGTTTCCTGTGAAATTCTTGCATTCCAAACGGACAAAATTGGATGGATTATGGATATAGTTCACTAAATAGAATTGGAAACAAATCCAATATTGTTAAATCTGATTATGACATTTGGACAAAATCTGAATGGAATACGTCTGTCTCTTACTGTGTTAATGTGACGACCCGCATTATTACCATGGGGTAATAACGCTAGTCAACAGATTATTATTCTTTAGAGCGGCGGCTAAAACGAATAATAATTCGTTGACTAGCGTTATTACCCTATGGTAATAATGCGGGTCGTCACAGTTAAGAAAGTACTGGAACTTCTAGTTCAGTCTGACAAAAGTGAATTCCCATGTTGTAACACAGAAACTTGAGCGGTAATAGCATAAAGGGCAACATTCCGTCCTCTTTGGGTACCATCTCAGGGCTGCAAGTACTGTAAGTGCACTTTTCCGCTGTATATTTATGCATACTGTATGATATTTTTGTTTGTTACTTCAAGAATAACCAGAAGAGTATGAAAAATGTGACGTAAATGGTACTCTGTATTCATTATGTTTCGTCTTGTTGATGCGTGATGCCAGTAAGCTAATTGATCTTGGATAGGTCATGATAGGGAAAATTTATTTATTTGGCTGAAGTGTTTGCCATTTTGGTGGTAGTAGGATACAGAACATTAGAATGGTGATCACCTAAGTTACCCCGATACGCTAAATGGGTTCGGCGATACGGATACTACGATACTGCGATATAATATTTTTCAAAAACAAAGATACATCGATACAGTAAGTATATATGTATTTTGTTAGAAGTAATCTTGTTTTTGCCGTATCCGAGTTTACGTGTGCGAGTCCATGTATACGAATACGTATACAAGTATCCAAATAGGAGGTTTTGGTAAGGTTCGCCATGTGCATCCGAGTCCGTATCCTGTTTGTTCCGAGTTGTATTGGTGTGTAGGCTTCCGTTTTCATGTGTCCATATTGGATAATGAGTTGGGTGGTGTACAGTACAGCCTTTTTAAGGCCATGCAATGTCTTGTAACTAAAACAAGGAAGCGAGCAAGCAGATTTGAGGGAGAAGCAATAAAGGAAACGCGTGCGTGTTGTGTTCATGGAGACGCTGCGAGTTGCATGTTGAGCTGCTTGTCTTCTAGCAGGAACGTGGCGGAGGTGTCATAGGGCGAGGCGCTGGTTTAGGCGCATCACGACGGGAGCGGGCGGCTCCATCAACACGGAAGACTTGCTTCACGTCAACAGGGCTTAAGAGAGGCAAGCACGTCTCATCGGGAGGCAGAGCCAGAAGAAAAGCACCAACGGCAGGAAACGCCGAGCAGTAGAGTGTGATCTGAGAGCAGATCAAAGAAATTTTTCAACAAGTGGCATCAGAGCATGAGTGACAAGGCGAAGGCTCAGGATGGACTAATTTCCCTCCAGTAACCTCTCCTGACGATCGACAATTACCCGGTGTGGGCAATGAAGATGAAAGCGAACATGCGTGCCTAGGGAGTCTGGGGCGTAGTCGATCTGAAGGGGAAGGACAAGGAGGTGGATGACAAGGTAGATCAGGCTGCTTTGGTCCTAATATACCAGGCGGTGCCAGACGCGATGATGCATTAGCTCATCGGCAAGGAGACAGCACGGGAAGCGTGGGAGGCGCTTCAGACGATGCACGAAGGAGTTGATCGTGTCAAGGAGATGCGGCTCCAGAATTTGCGGAGCAAGTTCAAGGATCTGAAGATGGAAGAGACCTAGTCGGTGGACGAGTTCGCGGGCAAGCTGAGTTCGTTGTATAATCAGATTAACTCTCTCTTGGCGACAAGATGGAGGAATCTATGGCGATAAAGAAGTACCTACGCGTGCTTTCGGAGAAGTACATACATGTTGTCACAACACTTATGTACTCCCCTGATCTGGAAAGGAAGATAGAGGAGATCACCGGATCTCTCAAGGCGTATGAGGAGTTACTGAATGGGTTTCAGTTGCACAAGGAGCAGGGATCTCACAACGAGCAGACGTTACTAGTAAGGAGAGATCCGAGAGATGGTCGTGACTCATCATATAATCGAGGGAGGTGGCGCGGTCGTGGTGGCCAGAGTGGTCGAGGCGGCAGGGATGGCCGTGGAGACAAGACTGGGCATGGCGGTGGTGAGAGATCCTATAATTTGTCACATGTCAAGTGCTTTGAATGTGGCAAATACGGATACTACGCGATAAGATGCCGCAGCAATAAAAAGTGCTTCAACTGTAAAGAGTTTTGGCACTTTGCTTTGGATTGCAAGAGCAAGAAGAAGGACGGAAAAGTGAATCTTGCCAAAGATGAAGATGACGGAAAGCTAGTACTTCTCTCCTCATATGTTGAAAAGGAGTCGGTCATGGTGGAACTAAATGAGGAGAACGTAGTTCCAAAACTACGCACGAAGGAAGGAAACAATGATTACACGGATCAATGGTACTTGGATAATGGAGCAAGCAATCACATGATGGAAGATCGCACCATTTTCCACAAGCTCGACGAGAAGGTTTAGGGCAAGATCAAGTTTGGCGACGACTCCATGGTGGAGATAAAGGGCAAAGGAACGATGATGTTGCAATGCAGGAACGAGGATAAGAAGTTGTTGACAGGAATATATTATATACCAAGTCTATACAACAACATGCTAAGTCTCGGGCAGATGAGGAGAGAGGGTGCAAGATGGTGCTGGAGGATGAGTTCTTGCGAGTGTATGGCAACAACCGAGATTTGTTGATGAAGGCGAAGAGATCTCTAAATGGGTTGTACAAGATTCCATTGAAAACTTGTAAACATATTTGGTGGAGAGAGGCACAGATGGACGAGGTGCAGAAGCAGCAGAAGGCAAGCCTAGCGCACAAGAAGTAGTAACAAGGAAGGAGACCAAGTCGGCAAAGAAGCAAGACGAGGCAGAATGCATGGTCGTAATGAGGAGCAACCCCAGAGGAGCATGCACCGAGCATGCAGTGGTTGTAGCGAGCGGCGCAGGAGGTGCGCATAGGCATGCAGTCAACTCCGAACGAGCGCATGCAGGCGGAGAGAAGCGGAGCGACGGCTTGGGTGGTCGGCACTGACCACATGCAGCAAGCATGGTCGTGGCGAGAAGAGGCTCGGGAGGAGCTCTCACACGGGCAATAGAAGGAAGTCGGAGATGGGTCCCGAGGTGGCGGGAGGAAGCACAATATGGAGGACAGTGGTCGAAAGCAATGGCACACGACAGTGATAGGAAGTGCTCGTGGAGGAAGCAGGAGCACGTGCTCCAGCCCAGGAAGGCATGCAAGGAAGAAGCAGAAGCAAGAGAGAAGATCGACGTGATCAAGATGGGAAAACAAGATTAAGGAGGTGATTATTAGAAGTAATTTTGTTTTTTCCATATCCGAGTTTACGTGTGCGAGTCCGCGTATACGAATACGTATACAAGTATCCAAATAGGAGGTTTTGGTAAGGTTTGCCATGTGCATTCGAGTCCGTACCCTGTTTGTTCTGAGTTGTATTGGTGTGTAGGCTTCCATTTTCATGTGTCCGTATTGGATATTGAGTTGGGTGGTGTACAGCTTTTTTTTAGGCCATGCAATGTCTTGTAACTAAAACAAGGAAGCGAGCAAGCAGATTTGAGGGAGAAGCAATAAAGGAAACGCGTGCGTGTTGTGTTCATGGAGACGCTGCGAGTTGCATGTTGAGCTGCTTGTCTTCTAGCAGGAACGTGGCGGAGGTGTCATAGGGCAAGGCGCTGGTCCAGGCGCATCACGGCGGAAGCAGGCGGCTCCATCAACACGGAAGACTTGCTTCACGTCAACAGGGCTTACGAGAGGCAAGCACGTCTTATCGGGAGGCAGAGCCAGAACAAAAGCACCAACGGCAGGAAATGCCAAGCGCAGTAGAGCGTGACCTGAGAGTAGATCAAAGAAATTTTTTAACATATTTAAAAATAAAAATGTAGAGAGACTACAGGAGAGTAAGAAACTGAGATTACCTTAACGAATGCTATATATTCCTTGCCTCCCTCACTCGCTGGTATTGTTGTGGTCCGGTCACAGTTTCACGGATGTTTCATGAGAGCTTGTCTTGTATCTGCATTTAAAGATATACGTGAGCAACAAATCAAAAGTATGGGCAAAGAACAAAATTTGTTAGTCGCACCACTGACCAAGTCTTGTATCACCAAGTCACCAGTTAGGTAGTGTTGGTGGCAGCGAGCAGTCGACTCGACCACGACGGTGGTAGTGTTAGCAAGCACGGCCATGGCAGCAGAAGAAGGGAGGGGGCGGCTACCGGAAAAGTGAGTGGGGGCGGTAGGTGAAGGGAGGGCTCCACGGGGAGGCGGCGGTAGAATTGAGGAGGTGCTAGTCGGAGAAGGGAGATGGCAGGGGGAGGCGGTAGGCCTGTGGCTGAAAGGAGGAGACGACGAGATTGCAGGAGATCCAGGGGGAGATAGTGGGACTGTGGGAGATGTAAGGGGGAGGTGACGGCTGGCGGGAGGTGGAAGTGGAGGGACGGCGGCGGGCAGGACCGGTGGGGAAGGTGACGACGGTGGCGAGTAGGGAGATGGGCGGCTGGAGAGGTAGAGCAAGCCGGCAAGGATAGGTTTTTGATTGGGTTGGAATTGGGCTGGGCTTATAGTGGGCTTTTGTTTTGAGTCGTTTTGGGCCAAGTATCGAGGAAGTATTGACGGAATATCATAATTAATTTTATTTATTTTGGAAATTAAATTCTACCAATACTTCCTGATACTGTATTGCCACGTATCAAATACGGGAACGGCAGTTTGCAGAGTATCGGTGCAATCCTGGCGATCACAGTGACTAGATCTTGCGTCATGTGCTTAAAATTGTCGATGTCTGTGGTCTTTTATTTTTCTTGTAAACTTTCAGGCTGTTTCTTGCCTGGTCTCCGTTGACCTGTAACTCATCCTATTCAACACATTTCGCCCTAGAAAAATAAGACTGCTGTTGCAATCTTAGGATTCAGTTCATGTCATTAAAGATAAAATGCAGTTTTTGTCAAATCTGCTTCAACAAAATTATTTATCCTCCCTTTAGACCAAATTTAAGTATCGGGGGAAAGTCACACTGTTTCGTATAATGCTAATTTTCATAACTATCTTTTGTAGAGATCTGTCATACAACGAACTCAACGGTTCTATTCCAGAGAGCCTTGGCCAGCTGACATCATTACAGACGCTGTAAGGACATTAATTGCGCATGTTATTCTGTTTGAGACTTACTTTGTACTTCCTTCCCCTTAACTTCAAAGAATTGCTCCTACACAGGAATCTAAATGGCAATGATCCTTCAGGAAGGGTTCCAGCCAGCCTGGGAGGAAGATCTCTTTTTTTTAGATCAAGGGAAAATTTCATTAAGGGAATGAAAAAGGTCCCAGCCTGGAGGAAGACCTCTGCACAGAGCTAGATTTAAGTAAGAACCCACTGTAAAAAACACTCTTTTCCATTCGAACCACAACCATCTATGGAAAATACATTCAAACCCTGGATAGGGACGGAGACATCTTGCGACAATATTGACAGGCAGCTATTTCAGGTGGCCACGATAGTTAACTTTGGTAATGGCCGCAAAGCCAGCTTCTGGCATAGTTGATGGCTTCAAAAAGAGGCCCCAGTAAATATCGCTCCCAACCTCTACAAAGATAGCTATCAGGAAGCATAGAATTGTACACAAAGAATTGCAAGAAGACAACTAGATCAAATCGGTGAGGAGAATCCACACAACGGTTCAACTTCGTGAGTTCGTAGCGCTCTGAGCCAAGATTCAAAATGTTGAACTTGACCACCATGCGGAGGATGACATAATTTGGAATGGAATGCCAAATGGCCAATATTATGCAAAATCGACATACCTCCTATAATTCTAGGGAAGCATGCGATGTAACAACTCAAACCTAATATGGAAAGCACAAACAAAGAACAAGTGCAAATTCTTCGCTTGGCTTCCGTGTCAGGACAAAATCCTTACAGCAGACAATTTAGCAACGAAGGGCTAGCCTCATCAACCGATGTGTATTCTGTGCAACCAAACACCTAAAACAACCACTCATTTGTGCCTACTCTGCCCTTTCGCTCAGCAGGTTTGGACCAACGTCCTAAATTGGACAAGTTGCGACATCTCCACCTGCGTTAGCCCATTGGGTTTTGGTACCTTAGTGGAATGGTGGTAGCAAGCTAGCAAAGGGCTGGCCAAAAAAGATGAGGAAATTCAATGGAATAGTCATCTATATTTGTTGGAATTTATGGAAGGAAAAAAATAAAAGGACTTGCTAAAATCAAACGCTATGTGCACAGCGGGTTGCGTACCTGGTTAGAGAGGACCTACTTTAGAAAGGTAAAGATTGTGCATCCCTAATCTCCTAGCTCTTTTAGTTTCTTTCTCCTCTCTGTAGCTGCCCTCCTCCCCTCCCCTCCGGGTTGCTGGGGCTTCTGCCCCTTTCAGTTTTTCTCTTTTCCCTTCCTCTAATCTTTCAATCTTGTCTTTGAGTACTTGTTTCCTACTATAAAGAGTTTTAGGGCTCTGAGTACTTGTTTCCTGCTATAAAGAGTTTTAGGGCTGCCTCTTTTGTTAAAAAAAAGCACTCTTAAGGCCTGTTTGGATGTTGCAGCTTTCGAAAACCACAGTTTTTCAAGTTGCAGGCATGAAATACCACAGTTTGTGAACACTACAAATTTTTTTTTGCAGTGTTTACAAAAACCATGATGCGTTTGGCGATTGCAGTATTTAGTACGGTATTTTCTGTTTTGTTCTTTAAAAATAGTTGTTAGGCTAAGTACTGTTGTTAAGAACATTTAAGCAACTTGGATGCACCATGGTGCATTGTTTCCGTAGCTAGTTTTTACTAGCCACGTAGGCGTGGCGCCACGCCACGCCAGCCACCGTGTGGACCGAAGCAAAAGGGACGGCGATTCGCAGGGAGTTTCATAAAAAAAATCGAGGACTTGTGCGTAATTTTGGAAAAACAAAAGGACTTTTTTGCAAAAAACCGAGGACCTGCAAGGACCTGTACGTAAGTAAATAAGGACCAATACGTAATTTTGGAAACCCGCGGGGCGCCATCCAAAATTTTTTTTGAAAAAAACTGGGCGCAGGGATCTTTTCGCGAGGAAAAAGGACCTTTACGTAATTTCGGAAAAAGTGGAGGGATTTACCTCCCCGGCCGTACCAAAAACCGGGGGACACCCGTCGGCCGGCCGGCGCTCGCGGTCGACGTGGATAGCGCGGGGGGGGGGGGGCCGGAATCCCCCCGGCTATAAGGAGGTTAGTATATGTATCAGTGCATGCATTGTAAGCCCTAGCTTTTCATACGTACTACTACATAAACCAGTTATCGGTACATGCGTCAACGCCAACCACGGCATTAGTGACAGCGGCAATGGCGGCGGCACACGATTGCTGGTACGACCACATGTATGGATGCCCTAGCGTCATGGCCGCGGCGCAGCCATCAAAGCGAAGACAGAAATTTCTGATGGATGATCAGATAGCATGGCGAGGAAGATATATATATATATATATATATATATATATATATATATATATATATATATATATATATATATATATATATATATATATATATATATATATATATATATATATATATATATATATATATCCCTTTTCTTTCATTACGTGGTTCTGTGTTTTTCTCCATGGTTGCATATGAGAGTGGAGCTTTCTCCACGGAGAAGGGAGGGGACGAGAGGAAAGTAGATGGAACGAGCGACTCACTTCTTGTTGCTTTCTCGGTTCAGAAAAAAAGAGGCCGGGAGTGGATTTTTTAATACCCCAAAAGAAACCATGGTATTGGGAATACTACAGTTTATAAAACTACAGTATATATATGTTGTATCCAAACACCCCAAAGTATTTAATACTATTGTATTTCTATAAATCATGGTATTCCATCCAAACTCCGAAAGTACTTTGTATCCAAACAGGCCCTGATTACCTTTTATGTTGTCACTATAGATAGTTTGTGTTTGGCATTCTCCACATGCATAGCGTTGCATATACCAATCTAGGTACACATTTGAGTTGTTATTTCTACTAATAGTAACTTGAATTTTAAGGAAGCTTACTGGTTACCACTGCTGAAATGGCAGCTTCACGGACAATGCTGGATTGTGTGGAATTCCTGGTTTGCGTGAATGTGGTCTGCATTTATCTGTGGCTGCAAAGATTGGCATGTCTTTCGGGGTGCTTGTTGCTTCTCTGTTTCTAGTTGTATTTGCGGCATGCTGGTGGAAAAGAAGGCAGAACATTCTCCGTGCTCAGAAATTAGCTGCTGGTAAGACGCTGTAATAAACTGTAAAGAATCTAATTTTTCTGAACATTAGCGGACTGATTGCATTTCCCTTGTTGCAGCAAGGGAAGCTCCGTATGCTAAATCTAGAACCCAATTTACACGGGATGTGCAATTGGCCAAGCATCACCGCCCACATGAAAGCTCTCGAAGCGGCAACAATGAAAGCTCGCCGCATTTGCTTTCCTAGTTAACTACCAGCAATGGCGAAGCTGCTTCCATTGTGCCATTCTTTCTTGTATGCTCAGTTAATGCTGCTATCAGGTTGAGTTGTAAAACAAATTGTGCATACTAGGTCAGAGATCGTGTATATACTCCCTTGTTTGCTCCAATGTTCAGTCCAGGAGGATTATCGGATGAGAGAAATGAATGACCCAGATCGTCCCTTTTCTAGCTGATGGAACAATGGTGTACTGACTGAATTGCAATCACTTCGTCGTCGTTTGTGCAAGGTGCAAACTAGCTGACTAATTTTTATTCGGGTACTGCGTTTTACGTTTGCAAAATGCGCATTCAGGAAAGCTGCTCTGAACTAGAGCTAAAATTTCACCTGGTCTGTAATGTTAAAATCGACAGCGTTTTTAATGTCTATTGACAGTATGATCAATATGGCAAGTAGTACATTAAAATGAAATAGCTATACAGGTGTGCAAGGACAAATATACCATTGTGGATTAAAAAAACAATAGAAAGTATGCGGAACCAAAACTGAAAACAAGCATTACTCCCAGAGTCCCAGTAGCATGAGCCTGCTGCATGCCTTGCGTACGAGCCATCCTACTGATCAGGATGTTGCTTATTTTCATAACTCATAAAAGGAGAAACATTGTATCATAGAAAGCAACCGATGGCCGTCACCACCAGCCATACTTCGCATTTGTGAATCACCGTGCGACACCTGGGATGTTAATCCACTGCAGGTGCAGGATGATCTCGCCAGTCTCAGTGTTCCTCAGCCTCAGGACAATGTCCTGGGAGACCTTGCCGTCCTTCCATGTGATGTGGCTCTCGGTTGCAAAGCAGTTCTGCTTGTCAGGGTGGATTGTCTTCATCACCGAGCCTTCGGGGACATGGCTCAGGTCCTTCTTGGCGATCTCGACGAAGTCGAGTATGGAGAACTCTGCGTCGCCCATGCTGTCATCCTTGGTGAAAGTATCCTTGTCAAAGACTTCCTGTTATTGAAGTGCCAAAGCAGATCTTTGTTTCAGAAACAAGAGGTAGCAAATGTTCAGAAGTAGAGCGGCACTAAATCATTGAAATCCTGAAGGAAGAAGGCAGCGGCTGAAGGTTCCATTGTCAATGGAGATGTTGATGAACTTACAATCTTAACAGGCAGCATCATGTTTGTGATAGACAGAGTGAGTTCCTCGTTCCATTCTGGGTTGATGCAATGATATTTCACACTTGACTTCACTTTCTGCACATTACAAGAAAAAAAATACCAGATAAAATAAAAAGATATTTGACGAAGTTAGTTTAAAAAAAAAGATTTGGCGAGGTCAACAGTGAAAGAAGATCCTTGAGGACGTGTAAGATCAGAATAAGTGTGCCAGCTAGTGAAATCAAAGAAATCAAACCGATTATAAAAATCGAGAGAAAAATTTTACTTAGTTTTCTTATTATAAGCTAACAATTTACTATAGGAAGGTCACGGCACTCCTTTTTTCATGGGAAGCAATGCCACTTCTGATCCTCTATTTTGTTTGAGGGTTCAGTTTGTCCATCTATGAGGTTTCAAAATATTTTTCTTCATCTATTTCAAATTTGGTCAGATCGGTTTCTCTATACCTGCAAAATTGGTTTACAATTGGCCCTTTTGCTAAGGAATGAATGTGAAAGTTAGGATGAACTTTAATGGAGATCCTGTTAACCCCATTTGTTAGGGCGTAAATAATTTCGGTACAAAGACAAGCAAATACTTCGACAAATTAATATGAGAAGGTCGGCACAAATGCCTTATACATGCTAACTACATTCAACTAAATAACAAATTGATATCCAACCCAGGTTTCTATTTATTTCTTCTAACATGAACCAGTGGTAAACAAATTTTGAAAGTGCAACATGTAAAACAAGTAAATCTGGACGAAGTACAGAATGAACTCAAAATGCATACATGAAAAAAGAAACGTGATCATTTTACCCTCTGCAAAAAAAACATAGGTAGAAGCTCAAAAGTAAATGTTACTTTCCAAGTACAATTCCATTAGCTCCATCCCAGGGCCCATTTGGAATGCGTGAATTTCACATACAATAGTTAAATATCCACAGGAATTCGACAAAATAGAAACTAATTCTCGGAGCTTTCTATACCAGAGTATCTATGGACAACCATACAAAACTCTCAGGTCATAATGTGGTGCCGAGATGACAACCCCATTTGAGGCTTGGCACGGCGAGCGCCCCACCGTCCACTACTTCAGGACCTTTAGCTGCGTCGCCCACGTCAAGACCACACGCCCGGGACTCAAGAAGTTGGATGATCGCAGCACGCCGACCATCTTCGTCGGCTACGAGCACGGCTCCAAGGCCTACCGTTGCTACGACCCCTCCACCAAGCGTATCATTGTGTCGCGCGATGTCGTGTTCGACGAGGCGAGACAATGGAGCTGGGGCGACGAAAACAGTGGTGATCCAGGCGACGACGAGCCCTTCAACGTTGAGTACACCACAGAGTACATCTCCGGCACGCCTCGAGCCGATGCGGCATCACCAGCTCACATGTCTCCGTCACCCATGCCAACGCCGGCCCCTGCACCCATGACGCCTACGACGTCACCCATGAGTGCGCCGATCGAGTTCGTCTCGCCACCGACTGATCCTGAGGAGTACTTGGACGTTGATCACGATGATGCTCCACTTCGGTTCCGCGCCATCGACGCTATCATTGGACCAGCCTCGCCGCCTGGGCTTGTGCCCCGGGTGCTCGACGAGGAGTTGCAGTTTACCACGGCGGACGAACCTGTCTCTTTCAGTGAGGCAGAGCGTGAGGCATGCTGGTGTCAGGCGATGCATGAGGAGATAAAGTCGATCAAGGACAACAACACGTGGGAGCTTGTCACGCTCCCCACTGGGCACCGTGCGATCGGGCTCAAGTGGGTCTTTAAAGTGAAGCACGATGAGCACGACAATGTTATCCGGCACAAGGCGCGTTTGGTCGCCAAAGGCTATGTTCAGCGTGCGGGAATCGACTTCGACGAGGTCTTCGCTCCTGTCGCGCGAATGGAGTCCGTGAGGGCGCTGTTGGCTCTGGCAGCCCACGAGCGCTGGGAAGTCCACCACATGGACGTGAAGAGCGCATTCCTCAACGGCGACCTCAAGGAGGAAGTGTACGTGAGCCAGCCACCGGGTTTTGTCATCAACGGCAGCGAGCACAAAGTACTGCGTCTTCGCAAGGCGCTGTATGGTCTCCGTTAGGCACCGAGGGCCTGGAATGCCAAGCTTGATGCGTCCATGGCGTCACTTGGTTTCCAGAGGAGCAGCTCTGAGCACGGCGTGTACATGCGGAGCCGAGGGCCATCGCGGCTGGTCGTCGGGGTCTACGTCGACGACTTGATCATCACCGGCACCAGCAGCGATGAGATCATGGCGTTCAAGCTCGAGATGAAGCGCGTCTTCCTCATGAGCGACCTCGGGCTGCTGTCGTACTACCTCGGCATCGAGGTAAACCAAGGGCCAGGCGGCATCTCGCTCTGCCAATCTGCCTATGCAGGGAAGCTGCTTGAGCGGAGCGGCATGAGCACCTGCAACCCCAGTCTGGCGCCGATGGAACCAAGGCTCAAGTTGAGCAAGGAGAGCACTGCTCCACTGGTGGACGCCACCGAGTACAGGCGCGTCATCGGCGGACTGCGCTACTTGGTGCACACCCGACCAGATCTTGCCTACGCAGTGGGCTATCTGAGCCGTTTCATGGAGAAACCACACGAGGACCATCTCAACGCGGTGAAGCGCGTGCTACGGTACGTAGCAGGAACGCGTGACTACGGTCTTCACTACGCCAGGAGGGAGGATGAACAAGCTCGACTGGTCGGCTACAGTGACGCCGACATGGCAGGCGACGTCGACACGCGCAAGAGTACCAGCGGCGTCATCTTCTTCCTCGGCGGCAACCCCATCACCTGGTAGTCCTCCAAGCAGAAGGTGGTGGCTCTGTCCTCATGTGAGGCAGAGTACATTGCGGCGGCTACAGCAGCCTGCCAAGGCGTCTGGCTAGCTCGGCTCGTGTCTGACATGGTCGGCACGGAGTCTGGAGCGCCGGAGCTCAAGGTGGACAACCAGTCCGCCATCGCCCTCAGCAAAAACCCCGTCTTTCACGACCGAAGCAAACATATCGACACTCGTTTCCACTACATTCGGGAGTGTATTGACGGGAACAAGATCGTCCTTCGGCACATTTCAACGAAAAACCAGCTAGCGGACGTTCTGACCAAGGCGCTAGGACGCGTGCGGTTCCAGCAACTGCGTGCGTTGATCGGCATCAGCAAGATCGGTGAGCACAGCAAGGACTAGGGGGGAGAAATGTCGAAGTCCAGCGTCTCACCGTATTTGATTTTTTCCATTTCAGCGTTACTAGTGAATGGTTGTGTGCGTCATGACTACTTCGGTTAGTTGTTTTTTTTTACTTCTTCCGTTACTAGTGAATGGTTTAGTGGTGGAGCCGTTTTTGCTTTGTGAATGCTTCAGTTAGATGTCTTTTATTTCTTACGTTTGAGAGTTAGTAGTGGAGCAGTATTGCTACATGAAAAACTGCTATCTTTAGCTTGTTGTTTTTCTATAAATAAGTATGCAATATATCAGAAAAAGCTGCCCGGTTTTTGCAGCACCAAACACTTGTGTTCATTGTGTTCTTGAGTGCGCGTTTGTGAGTTCGCCGGCGGCGAGAAATTGCCGGTGTTCCACGACAATCATCGCAACCAAGGAATTAAAACTGCCGCGCACACCATGCAACATGGATCCAATCACAGGAAGCAAAGCTTGGCGATCATGATCAACAATAAAACTACGAGGCAGGGGGTTTTCTGCACTGTATCAGGTGCACCATCAATTCATCACTTCTTTCTTTCTTTCTAGCTGGGCTCGCGCCTGATGTGGGTGCAGAGAGACGGAAGGACAGACGAAGGTGGGACTGGGAGCCAGTGGAATGGTAAGCACGTACCTGCGATCCGAGGCGGAGGATGACGTAGGGGTCGCTGCTGTGGGTGAGGGGATCGCAGATGGACAGGTTCACCCCGCGCACCACCCGAACCTTGAGCAGCCCTAGCAGGCACTCCATATCGATGAAGGATCCCTCTCTGATCTCTCTCGGAAGAAGATCGCTGCAATCCCCAGAAGAGAAGGCCGTCGACGTTACGTGCGATAGGAGCGGCGCAACAACGGGAGTAAAAACTGCGAGACGAAGGCGACATCCAACCTTCGGTGCTGTGCTGGGGAGGCAGAGGCTGGACGACAATGGCGGGGAGCGGCTTGTACGTGCTGCGCGCGCGCGGCTCCCTATTTCTGAACCGCCTGCCTTGTTGCCTCCTCGTCCTCCCCATCCATCCGTTTGTTTTCGCTGACAGGTCCGTTCTTCGGAGCATGGGTACGTGACGTGACGCACCGGGTGCAGTGCTTCGTCAGCTGATCGGCTAGCTAGTCAGAACGTTGTGAACATGTGGGGAAGCGTCTAACTAATAGAGGACTAATTGTTGGACCCGATATGAACATCAAAGTAGGATAAATAATACTTTCAAATTCAACCTCGCTTTTACTTCACTAGCTACTAGAAGCTAGGAAGAAGATTATATTTATTCACCAACAAAACACTCATAAAGATACAGAATCAAATGGAGTTTAACTCCTCAAAGTTGGTCGAACCGCTAGGAGGAAACGGTTGGACCGCACGAGCGGTCTGATCGCTAGAGATAATCGGTTAGACAATAGGTCTAGGGGCAGTCAAACCACACCCTTAATCCTAGAACTGAAAATGCTCGAATCAAAACAAAAAATGGTGCAATCTCTAAAATACATCTCCAAAGATTTGAACCTTTGTATATTTGTTGAGAATCTCTTCATCCAAGGATTGCAATGATTTTCACTAAAGTTTTTACCTTTTGAAGAACCATATAAGAAGGTCCTAAATATTGTTGTGATGAACCATTGTCAATATAGAGATTTGGAAAATTGATAATGCATTTGAGTCACTGCTTTACACTCGAGTGAGTACTGTTGCTATGCATATTGTTTTTGTCATGCATGATTAGGGCTGTGCACTTTTCAGCCAAACCAAAAAACTGCACCGAAAAAATTGAACCGAATCAGTCAACTCAGTTTGACCGATTTTTAGAACGGTTTTCAAATTTTAGGTTTTTTTGCGTTTGTTTTTTCAAGAAAAATTTGCTGAAAACCAAAATTACCGAACACAGTAGCGCACAGTGTGTCGTCAGTGGGTTTTGAACCCACAACCAAAGGTCCGAAAGCCCCCATGCGGTCTCTACAAACTAAGCTAGGCTAGCTATGTTGTTCAACTCAATGTATATATATTGCATATGTACATAAAAACTCCGGGTTTTTTTACTCTAAGTTATAGCTCACTTCGAACAGAGTACGACTATGACAGATGTTTCTAATGGGCAGAGCACATCATTAACTATTATGTTTTATTACTTTATGCGTATGCCGTTGAATCTCCATACTCCATTAGAGTGTTTCTAAAATTCTAATTCTATTGCTATTAGTATATGTATTATTACCTATTCGTCTTGCTAGTTGCTATAGCGTTTGTAATTCGTATCAACTTTAATATATATGATAAATATCATATCAAAATAAATTAAGATTTATAGATATCGAGCTATCCTTCTAGAAATACCGTATTACCGATTGCACATCCCAGCATGATTGCTTTGAGAGCTGGTTCACTGCATTAATTAGCCCTTCTAAAAATACCATGTAACCGAGTGCACATCCCAGCATGATTGCTTTGTGAGCTGGTTCACTGCATTAATTAGCCCTTTGGTTTGATTGCAGTGTTGTCCCTGCTAGGTCATGCATGCATGTATTCACAGTTACATGCAGTTACTCACATTAAATGCTATTGCTTGCTATTCGCCACATTTAAAGCACCTGATATGTGACATATCATGGGATCTCTCACCACCGCCTTGCCCTGCCCTGTCTCCACGGCCACTCCTACCGCCTCGACCACTCTGGCTGCCACGACTGCGCCACCTCCCGCGGTTGTATGATGAGCCACGACCGTCTCTCGGATCTTCCCTTACTAGTAACGCCTACTCGTTGTGAGATCCCTGCTCCTTGCATGACTGAAACCCCTTCAGTAACTCCTCGTGCGCCTTGAGAGATCCGGTGATCTCCTCTATCTTCTTCTTGTCCAGATCGAGGGAGTACATAAGTGTTGTGACAACAGGTATGTACTTCTCCGGAAGCACGCGCAGGTACTTCTTTACCGCCACAGATTCCTCCATCTTGTGGCCAAGAGAGTTAATCTGAATATACAACAAACTCAGCTTGCCGGCGAACTCGTCCACTGACTAAGTCTCTTCCATCTTCAGATTCTCAAACTTGCCCCACAAATTCTAGAGCCGCACCTCCTTGACACAATCAACTCCTTCGTGCATCGTCTGAAGCACCTCCCATGCTTCCTGTGTCATCTCCTTGCCAATAAGCTGATGCATCATCGCGTCTAGCACCGCCTGGTAGATGAGGGGCAAAGCCGCCTGATCTACCTTATCGTCCACCTCCTTGTGGCTTAAAATGCTTTTCGGCTTCAGTTCTTCACTTATATCTATTTGAAATTAATTCATCATGCAATCTTGAGGTGTTGTCAATGTATTCATCAAGGGGGAGATTGTTAGACCATGTGGCTAGGTCTAGAATTTTTATGATGATGAATAATTGACAACATTGCTTAGTATTGTTATTTGAGGCGTGTGCGTGTGTGCGTGGACTAATATCGGTCAAGTTGGTGAGAACTTGTGCCGGGAAAAATATTCTTTGGTCTTTTCATGTGCAGGTTGAGCATGGAGACGATCATGGTCGGTGACGAGGTGTACCGGGACTAGGATGGGGAAATCCGAGGTTCGGACGGTCAAGGAGGTCACGAGATGGTCGGGCTCATGCTTGGGGCGCATGGAGATCAAAGGTGGATGATACGTGGAGAAGCTACGGGAGGTGCGGTCCCAGAGGCTTCGATATGTGACGCGTTAGAAAAGTCGGGAGTGTGAAAAACCCGTGTTAGGAAGGGTTTCGGGTCCCTCAGAAATTAGTGGGCCAAAAGTCTTGATACGGGGTCGCCCGATTTTCTCGATGTAGGATCTGGATACTCACGATGATTCGACGAACTGTAGTGATCTCCCGTTGCCAATGCAAGAGTTAGCACTCTATAATTCGCCCAATCACACGTGTTGAACTTCATGACCACCGATGAAATTCTATCGCGCTCCCAATTCCCAGCGGAAAGGTTGAACGATCTTGATTTCAGCGAACTCCCAATTCTCTCAAGTTGGTTCGGCCAACAGAAAGAACAAGAGTATAATCTATTATCAAAAGTGGTTCCCTTTTACAATGGGGTCTACCCCTCAATATATAGTCTCAGCCTAAGGCTATTCAACACTAAATGTTCCATGTGGTACTATTCACACGCAAGCAACTGTAGCGCGGTATTGTTCACGGGCCTGGTACTGTAGCGCGGTACTATTCACGGACGGTACTGTAGCACGAAACTGTTCATAGGATGGATACTGTAGCGCGTACTGTTCATGCGTGGCACTATTCATGGACCGATCATTGTTCATGCCGTGGACTTGTGCTTCCTTGGATGACGGCCACATATCCTTGATCTCCATCCATCGCTGACTCTTCAAACCTGAGCACAAGTAAAATATTGTTTTTAGGTAGTATAAAATTCTCATTAAAATTAATGACATATTCATTGAGTAGCAGGTTCACCTGAGATTGTAGTTTCTTGGCTCGTGCTCTTGTTATTGGTCCTGTTATTGAAGTCTCATTACTAGCTTTGGCATTACTATCGATGTCCTCATCATCCTCCCCCTCTTGAAAAGGAGTCGACCTCGACTCTATACAATCTTGTCCAAAGAAGGGTGATAAATCAGCAACATTAAATGTAGAGCTTACCCCATAGTTATCACCGGGAAGCTCAATCTTGTATGCATTGTCATTGATCTTGGCAAAAACTTTAAAAGGTCCATCACCACGGGGCATCAATTTGGATCTACGCTTCTGCGGAAAGCGATCTTTGCAAAGGTGTACCCACACTAAATCACCTGGTTCAAAAAGCATCTTCTTTCTAGATTTGTTAGCTTTGGAAGCATAAGCACGTAGCTTCTTTTCAATTACCTCTTTAGTTGTGGCATGGAGTTTTTTCACAAAATCAGCACGTTTAGAAGCCTCCATATTTGCACGTTCTTGTAGTGGAAGTGGAAGTAAATCGAGAGGCGTAATTGGTTTGAATTCGTACACCACCTCGAATGGACTCAATTGAGTTGTAGAATGTACCGCTCTGTTATATGCAAACTCCACATGTGGTAGAAAATCTTTCCACTCTTTCAAGTTCTTCTTTATCATGGTACGTAACAGCGTTGAAAGTGTGCGGTTCACCACCTCCGTTTGCCCATCTGTTTGTGGGTGACAAGTCGTTGAAAACAACAACTTTGTCCCAAGCTTGACCCACAAAGTCTTCCAAAAGTAGCTCATGAACTTGACGTCGTGATCTGAAACAATGGTTCTTGGCATTCCATGCAATCTCACAATCTCCCTGAAAAACATGTCAGCTACATGCGACGCATCGTCGCTCTTATGACAGGGAATAAAATGTGCCATTTTAGAGAACCGATCCACAACAACAAAGACTAAATCCCTCCCCCTCTTGGTCCTAGGCAGTCCTAACACAAAATCCATGCTAATATCTTCCCAAGGAGCACTAAGAACAGGAAGTGGAGTATACAAACCATGTGAATTGAGTTTTGACTTCGCCTTATGGCATGTGATGCATCTTTGAATAAACCTCTCGACGTCTTGCCTCATCTTTGACCAATAGAAGTGATCAGCCAACATCATGTAAGTTTTCGCACTCCCAAAATGCCCCATCAATCCTCCTGCATGAGATTCCTGCAACAATAACAAACGCACAGAGGAATCCGGAACACATAGCTTATTCATGCGAAAGAGAAAACCATCATGAATGTGAAACTTATCCCACCCTTTCCCATCTTTGCAATTAGAATATGGTGCTGCAAATTCATGATCGGAAGCATATAAATCTTTCAAACTTTCCAACCCTGGTACCTTTACCTCCAACTGAGTTAAAAGCACATGTTTTCTAGACAATGCATCAGCTACCACATTCTCTTTGCCTTTCTTATATTTGACAATGTATGGAAAGGTCTCAATGAATTCTACCCACTTAACATGTCTATGATTCAATTTTGCTTGGCCCTTTAAGTATTTCAAAGATTCATGATCAGAATATATTATGAATTCCTTAGGCCAAAGATAATGTTACCAAGTTTCCAACACACGCACAAGAGCATATAGTTCTTTATCATAAATAGGATAATTCAATTGTGCACCATGAAGTTTCTCACTGAAATATACAACAGATTTTCTTTCTTGCATCAAAACACCACCAATACCTATTCCATTAGTATCACATTCAATCTCAAAAGTTTTTGTGAAATCAAGTAAAGCAAGCAATGGTGCTTCAGTCAAACATTTCTTCAATTCAGCAAAAGCTTTGTCTTGTTTTTCTCCCCACTCAAAAATCACTCCTTTTTTAGTTAATTCATTTAATGGGGCAGCAATGGTGCTAAAATCTTTCACAAATCACCGATAGAAACTAGCAAGCCCATGGAAGCTTCGAATTTGACTAACATTCACAGGAATTGGCCAATTTCTAATAGCTTCAATTTTAGATTCATCCACTTCAATGCCATGAGCTGAAACAACATAGCCTAGAAACACAACCTTACTAGTGCAAAAAGTACACTTCTCAAGATTGGCATGCAAGCATTCTTTCCTAAGCACTTTTAGCACTTGTTTGATGTGTTCAACATGATCATCCAAACAACGGCTATATATCATAATATCATCAAAGTAAACTACCACAAATTTTCCAATGAAGTGTCTCAAAACATGGTTCATTAAGCGCATAAATGTACTAGGAGCATTGGACAATCCAAAAGGCATCACTAACCATTCATACAAGCCAAATTTCGTTTTAAAAGCAGTTTTCCATTCATCACCATGTTTCATTCTTATTTGATGGTAACCACTACGCAAGTCAATCTTAGAAAACATTGTAGAACCACTTAACTCATCAAGCATATCATCTAACCTAGGAATAGGATGACGATAGCGAACAGTTATGTTGTTAATAGCTCTACAGTCTACGCACATTCTCCAAGTACCATCTTTCTTAGGAACAAGAATAACAGGAACGACACAGGGACTAAGACTCTCGCGTACGTACCCTTTGTCCAAAAGTGCTTGCACTTGACGCTGAATCTCCTTTGTTTCTTCTAGACTAGTGCGGTACGGTGGCCGGTTGGGAAGAGAGGCTCCCGGGACTAAGTCAATTTGATGCTCAATACCTCGAATAGGTGGAAGACCAGCGGGCACCTCCTCCGGAAACACGTCATCGTAAGCCTGCAAAACTTCAGAAACAGCACTAGGAAGAGAGGTTAAATCATTAGTAGAAAGCAACGCATCCTTGTACAACAATACAAGGTGCATCAAAGCGGGATCATCTTTCATCTCTCTTAGATCAGATTTGGTGGCTATCTTGACTAAGTTTTTCTCTCCCTCACTCTTGCTTTTACCTCTCGGGTTTGGTTTGTGGCTCTCGCTCACCTTTTGTGGAATCACACTCTTTTGTTCTCTCCCTTTCTCACTCTCAACTTGCACTTCAATTTTTTGTACATTATCATTTATAATTTGAGAAGGAGTCAACGGTCGCAGCACCACTTGTTTGTTGTTCCACCAAAACTTATATTGATTAGTTCTTCCATCATGAAGCACAGCACGATCATATTGCCATGGCCTTCCTAGTAGCAAGTGACATACATCCATAGGCACCACATCACACTCCACCGTATCACGATAAGTGCCAATTTCAAATTCAACAACCACGGTATATCCCACACTCAATGAACCTCTCTCATGCAACCACGGGATCTGATATGGATATAGATGTTTCTTGTACTTCAAACCAAGTTTATTGCAAAGCTCCTTGCTAGCCAAATTATATTAACTCCCACCATCAATGATTACCTTACAAAATTTGCCATCCTTGCTAACTTGAGCTCTTGTATAGAATAAATTGCAGCGCTGTTCATGAAAAGGTTTTGGTTACACACTCAACACTGTCGGCGCACACACAAGTATAGGACCAACACCGGGATCACAATAATCTATGTCTTGCTCCTCCTCATGTGCATCATCATATGTCCCCAAATCAGCATGGTGATCATTCTCTTCTTCACTTGCAGAATCATATTCCCCATTCTCTAATATCAACATCGTCTTGTTATTTGGGCAATCCTTTTGCATATGACCACTACCAAGGCACTTGAAGCATTGTATGCTGCTACTCTTCGCTGTAGAACCCACAGAAGTAGCACCACTAGCTGCTGGATTTGATGGTTTCCTTGCACTTAGAGTGGTTTCTTCCTTCTTGCTAGATGATGGGCGAAAACTTGAACCACCACTTGGAGCTGTTCTTTGGCTCATTTGTGATTTGGAACCACATCTCCCTCCACTGGACGGTGTATGGCCAGCAAAGGACGTTGATCTTGCAAACTTAGCATTCTCTTGCAATTGTCGTTCTGCCTTTGTAGCTTGATGCACTAACTCATAAAGATTGTTATAAGGCTGAAAATTAACAGTTCTTTTGACTTGATGGTTCAAACCTGAGAGGAAGCATGCCATGGTTTGCTCTTCTTGTTCTTGAACCTTGGCTCGAATCATGTCTAGCTCCATCTCCTTGTAGTACTCCTCCACAGAATGTGCTCCCTGCTTCATATTCTGCAATTTATCAAATAGATCACGCTTGTAATGGCGAGGAACAAAACGGGCTCTCATTTCCCGCTTCATCTCTTGCCATGTTGCAACAGGGTTTTCTCCATTTTCAGCTCTTTGAGTAATAACTTGTTCCCACCAATCCAAAGCATAACCTTTAAACTCAAGTGATGCCAACTGTATCTTTCTCTCATCCGTATAGTGATGCATACGGAATATTTTATCAACCTTCAGTTCCCAAGTGAGATACTCCTCAGGATCAGTCCCACCTGCAAACTTGGGCATGGAAAACTTGAGCTTGCCCAATCCATCATCTTCATTGCATGGACAACGATAATGGTCATTGTAATGCAAAGCAAAATCACCATCCTCTTCCATCGCATGAGCAGCACCACCACGCCTACCACGGCCTCCACCTAGACCCTGGCCATGCCCTCCATGGGCTCCTCCTCGTCCTCCTAGCTGTGGTGGACACACCACATTGGCCGCCACTCGGTGTTGCGGTGCAGGAGGTATATGTGCAGCAGCTTCTCCTCCTTGAACACTTGCTTCATCGCCACCATTGCGAGCTTGTATGAGCCTAGTGAGGGCTCCAATGTCCTCCCGCAATTGGCGCACATTTTCATCAGCTTGTATCTCCATATTTTGCATATCCCTTGCAATTTGATCAGCAAAAGCATCATGTTTCTCATGGAGTTGATCGAGCCCTTGGCGTAGCTCATGTTGAAAGTGTTCACGGAGTGCTCCAAATTGATGTTGCTTGACGAATGCCTGAGTTTCATTTGTCCCACCACTCTCATCATGGTGTTCTCCTCCACCTGACATGGTTAGCTATGCAAGAAACAAATAGCTATGCAGAATAATGCTTTTATGGAAATCACTCAATCTCACTGTTTTCTCTCCCAAGTAAAGTTCTTACCCTTCCGAAGTGAATTAAGGCCAATAAAAACTTACACCTGGCAAAAGTGACAACAGCACAGTGATGATCAAGCGAATTCAAGAGTGTTCACTACTTGCACAACAACGGTTATATGGTGGAGCTTGGTAGGGAAGTGTATATCCTAGCAATATGAAATTCTTGATGTTGTAAAGTTAAGTAATAATCCAAGCTAGAATACTTTGCCTAAGTGCTGATCCAAAAGATTTAAGTGAAGTATATGAACGCACACGCAAAGATCAATGTGACTCGATGCAAACAAAGGAATGAGCTAACTAGAGTCAATCTGAAATTAAAGATTAGATAGCTTATTTTGCACCAAGTACTAGGAGAGACGCTAGCCAATTGCAATGATATGAATGTAAAGGCACGAGATTGCTCAAGAAATTAAATTACACAATCTGAATTTATGGACTAGGAACTCACCCAAATTCGGCCAATGCTTTCTTTTTCTTTCTTTCTTTCTTTTTTTTGCTCAACTGTTCTTTTTTCAAAGGTCAAACTAGGTTTAATTGTTCCTTTGATTTGTTTTTTTGCAGATCACAAATATTTAGCAAAGTGTAAAATACTCAAGAGCAACCCTAGATGCAATATTCAACAGCTAGTCTCAAAGATGAATGGAATTTTTTTGCGGATCTGTAGCAGATCGCGTACTGTAGCAGATCAATTTTTCTTTCGGAATTTTGGATTGGACACAAAGATTAAGCTACGCAAAAGAACACAAAGATCAGCACCTAAACAAAATTCTAATGGATCAAAACCTAACAAAAGTCACAAAATTAACAGATGCAAAAACTAGGGTTTGGATTTTTTTGTGGCAATTTTCGGTTTCAATGGACTATAGGAACAGAAGTAAATCAATCTAAAAGCAAGGGTAAATAATCCTACCGAGTAAACCGCGCTCTGATACCAAGATGATATTGGGTCGCCCGATCTTCTCGACGTAGGATCTGGATACTCACGATGATTCGACGAACTATAGTGATCTCCCGTTGCCAATGCAAGAGTTAGCACTCTATAATTCGTCCAATCACACGTGTTGAACTTCACGACCACCGATGAAGTTCTATCGCGCTCCCAATTCCCAGCGGAAAGGTTGAACGATCTTGATTTCAGCGAACTCCCAATTCTCTCAAGTTGGTTCGGCCAACAGAAAGAACAAGAGTATAATCTATTATCAAAAGTGGTTCCCTTTTATAATGGGGGTCTACCCCTCAATATATAGTCTCAGCCTAAGGCTATTCAACACTAAATTTTCCATGTGGAACTATTCATGCGCAAGCTACTGTAGCGCGGTATTGTTCATGGGCTTGGTACTGTAGCGCGGTACTATTCATGGCGCGGACTATAGCATGGTACTGTTCACGGCCCGGTACTGTAGCACAGAACTGTTCATGGGATGGATACTATAGCGCGTACTGTTCATGCGTGGCACTATTCATGAACCGATCATTGTTCATGCCGTGGACTTGTGCTTCCTTGGATGACGACCACATATCCTTAATCTCCATCCATCGCTGACTCTTCAAACCTGAGCACAAGTAAAACATTATTTTTAGGTAGTATAAATTTATCATTAAAATTAATGACATATTCATTAAGGAGCACGTTCACCTGAGATTGTAGTTTCTTGGCTCGTGCTCTTGTTATTGGTCCTGTTATTGAAGTCTCATTACTAGCTTTGGCATTACTATCGTTGTCCTCATCAAGTCTAGTTGAGGTAAAAAAGCCCAAGTCTAGTTAGATGAGTTGGATTAGAATTCTAAGTAGAGATTGAATAGGATTCGTAGTTGGCTGCATAAAAAGAACGGCGACGTCTTGGTTTTCTCGTCTTCCCGTGCGTAGGCATCGCGAGAAAATAAATCAATCGGGTGCAGCTTTTGGAGATTGAGCGAACAGAAAAGGAAAAAGTTTGCGACGGATGCATGTGGAGGCTGATGGATGAATAGTTCTCGCAGTTTTGAATAAATTTTGTGAGTTTTTAATTCGCATATATTATCCTTTTTCCTGGTTTTCTGATTCATATGAATTCTCTATGCATTGATCTATGTTTAGGTATTTTTCTTGCTTACATACATGAATCAGTTTTAATTAAAAATTGATTGCTATATTGAATGAAAAACGCGTTACGCTATCGATCAGAATCAGACATCGATCTGATTTTTTTGCTATAGTAAATCACTACAGTAACTGCTACAGTAAAATAAAAATCTATTTTTTTGTTTTTGTTATTTCTGGTTTTTGCAGATTAAACAATTAAAAGGCAGAAAATTTAAAAAAAAAATTCCGCTGTGCGCTGCAATCATTCACCCCCCTCTGATTGCCATCAACGATCTTACAAGTTTATATGTATCTCTCAACATTGTTAATCAATAGTTCCCCCCAAAGGCCATAGCTGCTCTACCAGGCTGTTTTCCATGGGTTAACACATCCATGACAGCGATCTGCAAAGATATTACAGAATTAGATTTCCGCAAACAAAATGATGCCCCCGCGGCCAGGGGGGCGCAATGCGAGAAATTGTCAGGAATAATACGGTGTCCCCTTCCCTTGCGTTCTTCATTGGTCATTGCGGCTGTGGTCACGGCATGACGCATCTGTATGCTATGAGGTCGAGGACTATCGCGCGGTACAACGGTGAATGTATAAGTTTGTGAATCCATCCATCCGTGTTTCAGCCCTCATTTCTATCGTAACAGCTTTCATATCTATCTGATTAATCTTGACTATTATAATATAAATCAACTCCAATCAATAATATAGATATTTCTCTTTTTTCTCTGATTAACATGATAATTTCTTGTCCTTCACAACGAACGTAGCGGTTTCTTTTGACTCTAACAGATGGATAAATTTAGGGCATCTCTAATGCAAGGTTATATAACATGTGTGCTTAAGGAGAGAATATATTCTCGTCATCAAGCACCCATACAAGAGTCATCTCATGTAATACAAACACATCTTTATAGGTGCTTAAATAGTCACATGATCTGTTAATTAGAAATAGTTATAAACATGAGCATTTGCGAAGCATCGATGCCTCATCATGCTATAGAATTAGCACCCCATCTATCTTGTGTATAGGTATCATCCGGATGTTTTCTTCCTATCAATCATCTAGATTTAGGACCGTTGGATTAGAGAACCAACGGCCCTTTTTCCTGGAGGGGGGAGGTTTTTTTTAGAGGAGGGGGAGATTTTTTTTGAGGGAGGGGGGAAAATTCATGACCATTGGATCTCTAATCCAATAGCCATAAATCTAGATGATAGTTAGGAAGAAAACATCCGGATGATGTTTATCACCACCCTTAAAAAAACAGTTTTCTTTTTGCGAAGCACCCACCCTCCGATTACCTGCTGGACTAGAGATAGCCTTGGACTCGACAACGGAGTACAAACGGTGAAACGGAACATCAAAAACTGCTTTCTCACGACCCGGTCCACTGAAGTACATGGAGGAATGTTGTGCATGCGTGACCGCGTGTCAGATCCATGACACATACCGGCGGGCGGTTTGCCACCACGCTGCAAACATTGACTGCAGCCGCACGCTGCAAACATTGACCGGCAGCTGGGCGCTGACGGATATACGGACCTCGTCATATATATCTCCATTGGCTAATGCATGATCGATCGATCCAATCTCGATTTGTATCCTGCAGCAAACGTTTGCTATATATGCGTAGGACGTTGGTGGCTTTGTGCAAACAACCAAGGCAAGAATTCAGTTATAATTAAGGCAACCATGGGAAGTGCTCCGGCCACCGTCCACGAGATCTGGCGCGCGCAGCGTGCAGACGGCCCCGCGGCCGTGTTCGCCATCGGCACCGCGAACCCGGAGAACTGCGTCTCCCAGGACGAGTTCCCGGACTTCTACTTCGGTGCCACCAAGAGCGAGCACCTCACCGGCCTCAAGGAGAAGTTTAAGAGAGTCTGTAAGCACGCAGTCAGCTTTAGCCTCCCTGATGTCCCGTCCGTTTGTTACGTGTTCTTGGAACAAGTTTTGACCTATTTCCGTTTGCTACGTTGGTAAAAATTCTTGCCTATATATGTGTTTTCTGTATCGCAGGTCAGAAATTAGGCGTCCAGAAACGCTACCTCCACCACACTGAGGAGCTGCTCAACGCCCACCCCGAATTCTTCGACCACACGTCGCCGTCCCTCGACGCCCGACTAGACATCGTGGCCACTGCCGTTCCAGAACTCGCCGCAAAAGCTTCGGAGAAGGCTATCGCCGAGTGGGGCCGGCCAGCCACAGACATCACCCACCTCGTCGTCACCACCAACTCCGGTGCCCACATTCCGGGCGTCGACTTTCACCTGATTCCGCTCCTCGGCCTCCGTCCTTCCGTTCGCCGCACCATGCTCTACATGAACGGCTGCTTCGCCGGCTCCGCCGCGCTGCGCCTCGCCAAGGACCTTGCTGAGAACAACCGCGGCGCGCGCGTTCTCGTGGTCTGCGCCGAGCTGACCATCATGCTCTTCAGCGGTCCCGAGGAAGGCTGTTTCCAGACACTCATTAACCAGGGGTTGTTCGGCGACGGCGCGGGCGCCGTCATCGTCGGCTCCGACCCCATGAGCCCCGTCGAACACCCACTGTTTGAGATAGTGTCAGCCTCGCAGACCGTGATACCGGAGTCCGAGCACGCCATCAACATGCACCTCACGCGAGGTGGATTCGGTGGCAACATATCCACGAGGCAGGTTCCGGTGTTCATCGGAGACAACATCGAGCGGTGCCTTCTGGACTCGTTTGGGCCGCTCGGCATCGGCGCCGAATGGAACGACCTCTTCTGGGCGGTGCACCCCGGCTCATCTGCGATCTTGGACCACATTGATGCGGTGCTCCATCTTGAGCCCGAGAAGCTGGCGGCGAGCCGCCGGGTGTTGAGCGAGTACGGGAACATGTTCGGCGTGACGGTGATCTTCGTGCTCGATGAGCTGCGACGGCGTAGGAAGAAGAAAGAGGAGGAGGGGCCTGAGTGGGGAGTGGTGATGGCATTCGGGCCAGGGCTTACTGTCGAGACGATGGTGTTGCACGCACCCTAAAGACAAAGTAGCGCTGGCATAAGAAGATGGCACTGCAAAAGAAAGAAAGAAAGAAAGAAAAAAAATCTGTCCTAGGTTAGCTTGTATTGGTCTGCTAGTTGGTTCCATATAGATCCACGTTGCTTATTAAACATTTTTCGTTCATCGTTTGCTTAGACTTTTCTTGTTTGATTGTGTGTAATGGTGTCAAGACAATAAATCACCGTCTCCCTGTCCAAGAAAGCGACAATAAATATTATATAGTTTGAGCAAGTTTTAATAGAATATTTAAAAGGTTTCACCAAGTTTCAATCGATAAGTTTTAATAAGTTTCAACCAAAAACTTCAAAAAATTTCAACAAGTTTCAACTAAAAGTTTCAATAGATTTCAAACAAATTTCAAGAAGTTTCGACTAGTTTCGATAAGCTTACCTGGCTACAATACTACCTTGAAGCCAAGAAGTCAAATTTTAGCAAGTGTCAACTAAAAGTTTTTAAGAAGTTTCAGTAAATTCAATCAAAAGTTTCAAAATTTTTTAATAGATTTCAAATAAGTTTCAAAATGTTTTGGCTAGTTTTGGTGAGCTCACTTGGCTACGATGGTTCTATACACTTCCGAGAGCTACCTGACACTGCCCGTTGCTTACCCTCTTCTCCAACTTTAGCCCTAACTACCGCCACCGCTATGGAGCCGACCGATGTCGCCCGCCATCGAATCTGTGCTCGAGCTCCGTGCTGAGTCTCTATCTCTCTCTTCCCCAGCTCAGGCCTAAGCTCCGCGCCAAGCCGTCGTCGGATCCATGTGTCCTGAGCCATGCCATCGTCTCCCGTCGCTAGATCCGAAGCTGGAGGTGAAGCACCGCATCACCGCCTACACTAGATTTGGAGCCGGAGGTGAAGGACAAGGGGAAGGGTGGCATCGGAGTCGAATGTGTGGGTGAAGGGACTCGTCGTGCTCGTGTGAACCTGTGGTTGCCCCACCACGTGAGCCTACGGCTGCTCTGTCGTGCCGGTCTCATCGGAGTTGAAGGGGTGGTAGGGTCTGGTGCTCACCCATGCCTCCTCTCGCTAACCACCACTGCCCTCAACAGTTTCTAACGGGATATGCCTTCTGCGTGCGCCTGCTGGCACCACTTGTCGTTGTGCTTGATGGTTGTTGCTCGTGGGACACTGCAACTACACACCCATATGCGGCCGCTCTTCACGTAGCATAGTGGCCACTGCCCAACCAGCTGCTCAACTATGAGAGAGAGAGAGAGGTGGAATAAGATGCTAACCTACTCATGGTTGTGTGAAAGGGATAGAGGGAGATGAGGTGCTATCGTACCAGGGTAAGATAGATGAATGAATCGACATGAACGATTTGGTTTGCATAAGAGCAGGGATTTTATAGAAGGATCGGGTGACATGGGATTATGCCGCTATATATTTTGGCTGCGCACGTTATACCGTGGGTTAGTTTTTCTCGTTGTCTAAACAATATAATATGCCACGCGCGGCAGCCACTCAGCTAGCGAACGACGTCTCCGGTAATGGTCGGTCGTACAGTCCGCGCCGATCCGTCTCTATCCATCTGCATTAACTAACGCCACCGCGCCTCCGACCTTGACATGAGCACTGATGTGTGATTTTCACGCGTACGTGTACGTGCTGCTCAACGAAACGAGAGCCCAGCCAACATAATTTGCCTTCTCCTCGCTCCTTCTTAGAGGATATCTATCGATGGATAGGCGGCCTATACATATGTGTCCTCTTTAAAGCTTCTAACTTTCGAGGTCGACAAGTTGTGTTGTGATTTGTGAAGACTCCTGTGCATTTTCAAGCCTCCAAGAGACAAGAGTTCAGAACCTGCATGACAATCTATTCCTTGCTCAATGTGGGTTCAGACCAGGATCGAGGGCTATAAACAGAAGAACACCAAAGGATGCTTTGTCACGACACGGTCAACTCATACGAGGAAAATCAGGCGGAAATGGATGAGCTCGTGTCAGCTCCATGGCGATACGCATAGGTAGATACGTTTCAATGCGGCAAACGTATTTGACTGCTGCTGCGCGTGCTCATGCCACGACAGATATGCACGTACATACGTTTCATATCTCCACGGCCGATCAATGGATTCTATAATTCTGTAATTAAGTATTTTCTATAAGTTGGCAAGTCCAAAGTTGGCATCAATTTATTTACTTACTGTTTTGTATTTCTGTAGGTAATTAAAATGAAATTTAATTAAAACCCGAGGGAGTATAACCACAACATCTGTAACTGCTTTATCATGATATTTGACTGCTGCTGGGGGTGCTAACTTCACAACAGATATGTGCGCGCACCCACTACTACAGAAAGCCTAATACTAGACGGCCAATCACAGACGGTTTGATAAAACCATCTGTGACCGACACTAACACAGACGGTTTGATAAAACCGTCTGTGACCGACACTAACACAGACGGTTTTAATTTGGACACTGTCTGTGTTGGCGGTGTCAGAGAAAAGGCGTATCACACACAGTTCTTAACGATGAACCGTCTGTGATACTAAAGTATCACATACAATTTGTATTAAAAATCGTCTGTGATAATCTAGAATTATCACAGACGGATTTTTATTAAAAACCGTCTGTGATAAGCTTATTATCACAGACTGTTTTTTAGTGAAAATCGTCTGTGATAATCTCAGGCTTATTACAGACGGTTTTTTTTATTAAAAACCGTCTGTGATAATGAGCTAGGCATTTATTGCACTGCTCAGAACCGCATCTGTCTTCATTTCGATCCAGATCTAGCTGGTGCTGCACTCTTTCGCTCAGGAGATAAGCTAGGCGATTTCAGGCCAATTAATTTGGTGGGAGGAGGTAGAGATTGAACTTTGAAGATTCATACTTTCCTGGTTGCTCTAGATATGGTTAGTAATGAAATTTATTTTTCTTTGCATTACAATTTAGATTTAAGTAATTGGTGAGTGTTATTGAAGATGGTTTGCAAAATTGTTAATTGGTTATATAATAGCTGTTGTGTTTATAATATGAATTAAGCTAGCAAATTAAGCCTCAATGCATGTGGTCGGTATATATGTTGTAATAATTAATTAATTTAATTTTTAATACTAAGTTGTTATATATACATAACATAGGAGCAAAGCTGGATGTATGCTGCGAGCCGTGTGAGTGAAGAGTACATTAATGACGTGTCTGCTTTTATAAGAGCTGCCGAGGAGGATATGCTGAATAAGGGGGTGGAATATATGTACTGTCCATGCACTGACTGCGAGAATTTAAAGATGTTTAAGAACCGAGGGCAAATTGAAGCGCACTTGATTCGGAGGGGTTTCAAAAAGGGTTATACGTGTTGGACCAGTCATGACGAAGTCAATGATCATATGCCGCCGGATGACATCGCCGGTGAAGTGAATGATATGCCGCCGGATGACATCGCCGGTGAAGTGAATGACATACCGCTGGATGATGTCGATTGTGGATCGGATTCGGATAGGTTGCACGATGACAATCTGGATGAGATGCTTCGCAATGTAGAAGAGAATTATGATGAGAGAGAGTATGTTAAATTTCGAGGCTTGATGGAGAACTCGGAGAAACTTTTATTCACGTGCTGCAGGTCAAAGTACACGAGGTTGTCAGCCGTGCTTGAACTGTTGAAATTGAAGGCAAGCAACAGTTGGTCCGACAAGAGTTTCACGGCGTTGCAAGGTCTTTTAGCGGACATGCTTCCGGAGGGAAATGAGTTGCCTAAAACCACGTATAAAGCCAAGAAGCTTCTTTGTCCGTTGGGAATAGAAGTAGAAAGAATACATGCATGTCCGAACGACTGTATCCTCTACCGTAAAGAGTATGCAAACATGCATGTATGTCCGGTGTGCAACGCATCCCGATACAAACGTAACAATCAATCAGATGATGGCGAGGGAACAGAGGCGAAGAAAGGACCTCCTGCTAAGGTGGCATGGTATTTTCCTATAATTCCATGTTTCAAAAGGTTTTTTGCAAATCCAAAGGAGGCAAAACTGTTGTGTTGGCACTCGGAGGAGCGCAAGAAGGATGGAATGTTAAGACACCTTGTTGATTCCGCCCATTGGAGAAACATCGATAGGAGTTTTGCAGACTTCGGTGCAGAACTAAGGAATATAAGGTTTGGACTGAGTACAGATGGAATGAATCCTTTCAGTAGCATGAGCAGCCGACATAGCACATGGCCCGTGACTCTCTGCATCTATAACTTTCCTCCTTGGTTGTGTATGAAGCGAAAGTATATTTTGCTGTCGATACTTATCCAAGGGCCAAAGCAACCTGTGAATGATATTGATGTGTTCCTAGCACCGTTGGTGGAAGATCTAAAAGTACTATGGAATGAAGGGGTACAGGTATGGGATGCATACAAACGAGAGAACTTCACTTTGCGCTCCTTATTGTTCTGCACCATAAATGATTATCCTGCCCTTGGTAACCTATCGGGCTATAGTACAAAAGGTGCCAAAGCTTGTACTCACTGTTTAGATGGTACCGAGAGTGTGTGGCTGAAACACTCACGCAAAACCGTCTACATGCGTCACCGCCGGTTCCTTCGGAGGGCTCACCCATACCGCAAGATGAAGAAACAATTTGACGGAGAGAAGGAAGACGGTTCAGCTCCAAGGCATTTAAGGGGAAAAGAGGTTTATAATATGGTTAATGATTTAGATGTTGTCCTCGGAAAGGGACGTACGTTGAGGGCTCATGAGAAGAACACCTGGAAGAAGAGATCAATATTTGGGACTTACCTTATTGGGAGTACCTAGATGTTCGACACTGCATCGACGTCATGCACGTAGAAAAGAATGTATGCGACAGCTTGATTGGTCTCTTATTGAACATTCGTGATAAAACAAAGGACGACGTCAACGCACGGCTTGACTTGGCTGATATAGACATCAGGCCTGAGTTAGCACCGACATGCACTGATAATGGGCGAATGTACCTTCCCCCCTACGTATTACACTCTGTCCAAGGCCGAGAAAACAGAACTGTGCCAGTGCTTGCATGGTGTCAAAATTCCGTCCGGTTACTCTGGCAACGTGAAGAAGCTTGTTTCGATGCAAGATTTGAAATTAAATGGCATGAAGTCTCATGATTGTCATGTGCTGATGACACAGATGCTCCCTATTGCAATTAGAAGTATTTTGCCGATCAAAGTCCGAGAGACAATCATGAGGCTATGTTATTTCTTTAACACAATTGCTCAGAAGGTCATCGACCCCGAAGGACTAGATGCTCAGGCCACAATGGGAAGTGTGTACCCATCAAGCCACACGACGGTGCATGCGGTGAGGAGCCTAAAGGGCAGAAGCCCACGGAGGGGTCACTAGCGAGGGTGAGATGGAGATGAGGGCGTTGAACGGGTGGACGCTTGAAAGCATCTAGGCCCCTAAAATGATTTTGGTAATTAATGATGACAATGATTAAAAGGACTAACTTGTTTTTTTAGATAATTGAAAGGTTTAGTTCCAGATTTTGATGATGTCATGGAAAAGGCATGCAAAGGTGATCAAAGATCAACATGGATCAAGATTTAGCTCAAGGCAAAGCTATGTTATAGTCTAAGGACCACTTTATAGCTTTTTACTAACCTCGATGTTTGGATGAATAGACCGAATTTGTATAATAGTGTTGTACTATAATGATGGGTCATGACTAGTAGCTTGAAGCTTGACTTGTGCCACTTTAATCAATTAAGTGTTCATACTGCATTTGGAACATCTTTTTGAACTCTCTGTGAATTAACTTTGAAAAACCGGTATGACCATAGGTCCTTGATACATGCCGGTAGCTAATTTTCATATAGGTACTCATTTGACATTCCTCGAAGTGGTACTACCGCATAGGTTGCACAGTAGGACCACTGAGCAGTATGACTGCATGATGTTGGTGGTACTACTAAAAGTTCAGAAGTACCAAAATATAGTTGGCAGTTGCTAATTTTCATAGAGCTATGTTTTGGAGCAATTTCTCTCCTTTGGAAATCGATACTACCGCAGCTGGGGTGTGGTATTACCAGACCCTGTGAGGGCAACACTACTGATATTTGAAGTAATGGCTAGTTTTTGTGCATTTAATGAGCCTCAAATAGACGTTGAATAGTAGGTGCGGTAATACCAACTACTATATGGTGGTAGTATCGTAATTCCTGATTTTTGGGGATTTCAACCCCAACAGTCATCCTGGTGGGTGAAGACTATAAATACCACACCACCAGAAATAAGGGTTCTCTTCTTGACCTCATTAAATACCCTTAAGCCCTTTATGCACTCTCTACTACTCATTTGCTCCAATTTCATATTTTAACGTAGTTGAGAGCATCCAAGTGCATGCATCATTAGTTGATCTTTGTGGCACATGAAAACCTTCAAATAAGCGTTGTGATTCATTACTCTTGATGGTTGCCGACACATAGACAGCTTGGAGAAAGTTGTGCTGTGATCTCTTCAAAGAAGCTTGTGAAGAGAGCTGGCATCATTTGTGAGTGGTGTGGTACTCGTCATCTCCAGAGTGGAGGAAGAGCAATCTTAATGGACTTGAGGTGTTTGAGACCTAATTCGTGGAGTTTGTTTAATCCATTTAGGCTTATCTCAACGTGGACTAGTGAAGACCAGTAAGTCTTCAATACCATGGGAAAACATCACGTGTCTCCTGCGTGGTTTATTTCTTCGTCTTTACTTTCTACATTTATATTTTAGCACTTATATTGAATTGTATAGCTATAAGTGTATCTAGTATTGGCATTACTTATAGAGCCTTAGTGAAGCCTAGAGTATTTAAGGTTTAATTGTGCAAAATGTTTTTTTTATTAAACTCATACTTGCTAAAAAATTATAATTTAGCCAAAATAATTTAAAAACCTCCTATTCACTTCCTCTAGTCGGTTATTCTTGATACTATAGCATTGTCGAGGATGGAGCCAGGGCAGAGGCGAACTAATGTGTGGATGGCGCCCGTCGGTGTGTGCGTAGGGGCGAGGTGCCTGGCAAAATGCATGAGGAGGGTAGGGGAAAGAGGAGTCAGAGCGGATGGGGCCACACAAGAATCTTTTTTTAGGAAGGAGAGGGAGAGGAAAGAACGTACCACTCACCAACTCCCTCTTTTAAGTAGTGTTTGCATATGTATATATATTGTATATACATATATATATATATATATATATATATATATATATATATATATATATGTAAATATATATGTTATGTACATACATATATATACACATACACACACATATCCATATACACATACATGCATACATATACATATACACATGTACACATACATATACACATACATACACACACATACATACATATAAAATAATAAAACTAGGACACCACACTGTCATGGTAGCATGATTTAAAATATGTATTTTCCTTATGTATCGTGTGCGAAAAATTTTAAAATTTTTTGGATGTCGAGTTTAACTAGTTCACTAACTAATTTCGTATATGCACGGAATAATGTATATATTCAATCTTGATCTTTCGTGAACCACCTTTAATTCTTTAATGAAGTATTTCTATAAGTTACCAAGTCCAAAGTTGATATCAATTTATTTATTTACTGTTTTGCATTTCTAAAGGTAGTTAAAATGACATTTAATTAAAACCCGAGGGAGGATAACCACAACATCTGAAACCGCTTTATCACGATATGTGTGTGTATTTTTTTAGATAACGGAATGACAATATTCCGGCCTTGATCATTCCACGAGAATGACTACAGCCAAACAGAACCAAACAACAATCCAGTCCACACTCCACCAAACGGCATTACAAAATTCAGCCCTCACTCCACCTAACGGTGTTACAAAAACTCCTAAACATCGAACACAAGCCAAAAGACCTAACCCTTCAATCTCAAACAAGTACTCCACCCATTCTTGCTGAAGATCTCCATCACCACTTTCTCCATTCTTTTGCAACCGTTTATGAGTGAACTTCTCGCTTCCTCTTTAGACAGTTGCGACCAGCACCTGATCCAGTAAGTCCCCTTGAAAATGACCTGCAAAAAGGAGTGAGTAGGGAACCTTTTGAAAACGGCGTCATTTCTATTCAACCACAAAGCCCAACAAAAAGCCGCTAACCCCACCAGAATCTGATTTCTAAGCTTCAAAGAAAAACTTTTAAGCCAAGAATCAAACAATATCCCAACACTGGTAGGCGGTTGAAATCCAAAGCTAATGACTACCACATTCCAAAAAGCCCGAGCCACATGGCAATCGAAAAACAGATGCTGAATGCTCTTATTAGAGGGACAAAAACAACACTTGGTACTACCCTGCCACTGTCTTTTAGCAAGATTATCCTTCGTTAAAATAACACCTTTTTTCAAGAACCAAAGAAACACTTTGATCTTAAGTGGTATTTTTGCCTTCCAGAATAAGCTCTTTTCTGGAGAGCTCTCTCTTAACATGAGGTCTCTATACAAGGACTGGACAGAGAAAGATCCACTCTTATGCAGGTTCCACACTAGAACATCCTCTTGCTCATTTAAGGAAACCCGCTTTAACAAACCCACCAGCTTAAACCATGCACTTTTCTTTTCACCTACTAACGCTCTCCTGAAGGATACATTTAGCGGTGTTATACTTAGGACATGTGCAACCGTCACATTCTTCTTTGTAACGATTCTATATAAATCCTGGAACTTTGTCATTAGAGCTTCCTTCCCAATCCACACGTCCTCCCAAAATCTCGTTTGCTGCCCATTATTAACCTTGAAACTGCTTCTTGAAAAAAACAGGTCTTTGACTTCCATAAGACCACTCCAAAATTGCGAGTCCCCTGGTTTCTTAACCCCCTGCGACAAGGTCTTACTTTTCAAATACTTTCTCTTAATCAAGCTTTGCCAGAGGCCCCGATATGTGTGTATGTGTGTGTTTTGTATACACGTTTCGTATCTCCACCGATTAATGGATATATATAAATCGATTCAATCCTGATCTTTCAGGAACCACCTTTAATTCTTTAATGAGGTATTTCTATAAGTTAGCAAGTCCATAGTGGGCATCAATTTATTTATTTATTTATTTACTGCTTTGTATGTATGAAGGTAACTAAAATGGAACTTAATTTAGACCCGAGGGAGTATATATATCCATATATAACATCTAAAACTGCTGTATCACGATATTTGACTGCTGGTGGGCGTGCTGACTCCACAACAGCTAGGCATATACATACATTCTTGACATTGTGCGGACAACCAAAGACAAGCATTCAGCTTTGGAAAGCATGGGAAGTGCTCCGGCCACCGTCGGCGAGATCCGGCGTCTGCAGCGAGCGGACGGCCCTGCCGCCGTGCTTGCCATCGGCACCGCAAACCCGACGAACTGCTTGTCTCAGGACGAGTTCCCGGACTTCTACTTCCGTGCCACCAAGCGCGACCACCTCACCGACCTCAAGGACAAGTTCAAGGGAGTCTGTAAGAATGCAAGCTTAAGCCTCCCTCATGTTTCCGTCCATTAGTTATGTATATTTCTTAGTTTTTCATGCCAACATGTGTGATGATTTCTTCTCATTTTTAATTTGCACAAAATAAAAGCAAGTTTCAACATTCATGTGGCATTTCGGCAACGCAAATCATTTGTATTGAAACTTCTTTTGGATTTTCCATCCGAAATGAAGCAAAATTTCATATGTAAATTTTATAGTTGAGGATGGAAATTAGACTTTCCTGACAGTCCACCGAGGTAAATGGGATATTCCCCCTAGATTTAACTGCTAATAAGCAAAACTGAAAAGTAGTCTGACATGAAAGTGTGTCGCTTACTCGCTTATGTGCTTTTCCATGCATCTCAGGTGAAACATCAGGTACCAAGAAGCGCTTCTTTTACCACACCGAGGATCTGCTCAATGCTCACCCAGAATTCCTTGACCGCACATCGCCGTCCCTCGACGCTCGACTAGACATCGTCGCCACCGCCATCCCAGAACTCGCTGCAAAAGCCTCGGAGAAGGCCATCTGTGTTTTGAGAGAGTAGAAAAATACAGAAAAAACGGCGTTCTGTCGCCGCAGGCGTTTCGTCGCCTGACAAAAATCCTCGCGTTCTAATGTTTGATCTTGGGCTAGTTCCAACATTTGGTATCAGAGCCGGTGAAGTTCGACAGCAAGCTGATGGCCGGTGATGAGCGTACGCCGCCATCGTCTCCGAAGGGCGTCGGCGACCCGAAGTCCGGCGGTAGCAACACACGACGTGAGGTCATGGTGGAGCGCGTCATCAAGGAGTCCAGCGGATCGGTGGAGTTCCCGGTGTTGACGCGAGCCAATTACCACGAGTGGGCGTTGGTGATGCAGGTGAACCTGGAGGCGCTCGGGCTCTGGCGTGCCGTGGAGACGAGCGACGTCGAGCGTCGCGAGGATCGGCTGGTGTTGGCCGCCATCCTGCGCGCGGTGCCGACGGAGATGCGCTCGGGTCTCGCCGTGAAGAAAAGTGCCAAGGAGGCATGGGCGGCTGTGAAGACGATGCGGATGGGCGACAAGCGCGTGCAGGAGGCGAATGCGCAGAAGCTCCTCAAGCAATTCGAGAATGTGGCATTCAACGGTGGTGAGTCCATCGACGAATTCGCCATGCGTCTCGGCTCCCTTGTTGCGGAATTGCGCGAGCTGGGAGAGAACATCGAGGAGGTGCGCGTCGTCAAGAAGTTGCTTCGCGTGGTGCCGGCGAAGTACAATCAAGTCGCCGTGTCCATCGAGATGCTCATGGACTTGAATACGATGTCGTTCGAGGAACTGGTTGGACGACTCCGAGTTGCTGAAGATCGGTGCGGTGCTGAGGCGATCGTGGACGGCGTTGGGCAGTTGCTGCTCACCGAGGAGCAGTGGGAGGCGCGCCGGTGTCAGGGCAACGGGAGGCAGCGAGCGCGTATGGACTTCGTCAAGAACAGCGGCCGTGCAAAGGGCGGTGGCCGGAGCGACGATGACGACGACGACGCGAGTAGCATGAGCTCGGGTGCAAGTAGGCGTTCGCGCCGCGCCAGGTGAGGAAGGTGCTACAACTGTGGCGTACGTGGCCACATCTCCAGGGATTGCCGTGAGCCGAGGAAGGAGAAAGCACTGCTCGTCGAAGGCGACGACGAGCTAGCACTCATGTAGGTCGGGTGCATGGGGTGTCGTGGTTTAGGGGGTGATTGTTGGATAAACCACGCGTACGCGTAAACCACGCGGTATCGCGTAGAGTACGTTGCGTGTGGAGTCCGCGTGCGTCGTGTGTGCGTGTGTTGCGCTGTACGCGTGAGTTGCGCGTGGGTTGTTGCGTGCGTGCGTTGCGTGGCGTGAGTTGCGGCGTGGGTTGTTGCGTGGCGTGAGTTGTGTGCGTGCGTTGCGTGCGTGCGTGCGTTATAAAAAGCCTGTAAACGCTGTGTTTTGAGAGAGTAGAAAAATACAGAAAAAAAACAGCGTTCCGTCGCCGCAGGCGTTTCGTCGCCTGACAAAAATCCTCGCGTTCTAATGTTTGATCTTGGGCTAGTTCCAACATCGCCGAGTGGGGGCGCGCAGCCACCGACATCACCCACCTTGTTGTCACCACCAACTCCGGTGCCCACATTCCGGGCGTCGACTTTCATCTGATTCCGCTCCTCGGCCTCCGTCCTTCCGTTCGCCGCACCATGCTCTACATGAATGGCTGCTTCGCCGGCTCCGCCGCGCTGCGCCTCGCCAAGGACCTGGCTGAGAACAACTGCGGCGCGCGCGTTCTCGTGGTCTGCGCCGAGCTGACCATCATGCTCTTCAGCAGTCCCGAGGAAGGCTGTTTCCAGACACTCATTAACCAGGGGTTGTTCGGTGACGGCGCGGGCGCCGTCATCGTCGGTGCCGACCCCATGAGCCCTGTAGAGCACCCGCTGTTCGAGATGGTGTCCGCCTCGCAGACGGTGATACCGGAATCCGGGCACGCCATTAGCATGCATCTCACGAAAGGCGGCTTGGGAGGCAGCACCTGCACCCGCGAGCAGGTGTCAGGGCTCATCGAATTCGGAGACAACATCGAGCAGTGCCTTCTGGAGCCGTTCGGTTCGCTCGGCATTGGCGCCAAATGGAACGACCTTTTCTGGGCAGGCCCGGTCCTGTGAATTTAGTGACCTGAAGCGAAGCTAGAAAGATGGGTCTTTTAATATAACTCTAATAATATAATAATGTTTCTAATAAGTGTAATACATAAAAAACATTCTTATCAAACAAGTTATACATCTTACCTTAAAATTTTCTTCTAACATTTACTGATGCGAAGTCATTGATGATGGCATCAATATCAATTTCATCTAATAATTTCTTCTCGATGCATAAAGTTGCCAAACCATTTAATCTTTCTTGAGACATTACGGACCTCAAACAATTCTTCAATAATTTCAGCTTTGAAAAGGTTCTTTCAGCTGAGGCCACAGTCACAGGCATAGTGAATAGGATCCGATAAGCAATGGAAATATTAGGATAACAATCTGCTTCTGTGACAAACTCAAAAATCTCCATAGCAGACATTGGTCTATCTGGCAAAGTAAACTGCATAACACCTAACTCAGAAATTAGGTCATTTATATCAACATCCGAGGAACCATCCAAAGAGAAAGTTTCTGCAAATTTCGTGCATTGATCTTTTAGATCAGCACCATCCAATGACTTCAAGGATGTTGAATTCATTAGAAATCCAAATATTCCATTGAATGACTGGAGTTCTTGAAATCTGCTTTTCAATGAACTAATTGCCATATCAACCATAACCAAAAAATAATTAACTTCAAAATCCTTCTCAGCTTGCAAAATAGCTTCATTGTAGTCAGTTTCATCAAATTGTTTCTTTCTAAGAGAACGACGCTTTACTGGAAAGGATGCCTCTACTCCCATTTCAAGTGCAATTTCTGTGGCAGCAACCAAACTATCAGCAAACCCATTGTTTCTATAGTTCTGAAAGTATTTCACCATACCTTTTATATGCTGTAAGGTAGAATCAATGCACATGGATGGTGATTGCAACTTCTTACTAACAATATTTACAGAATATAAAATGTCATGCCAAATAACCATACCAAGTATGAACTCAAAGCTGCCAAGCACGTCATATAAATTTTTTGCATCACTCCTATCCTTTGGTTCAGTATCTCTATCCTCACTTAGCCACAACAAAGCTGACCTTAGTTGAGGAGCTTGATATCTAATTGCTCTGACACTTTTGATGCGACTCTCCCAACGAGTATTGCTCAATGATTTCACAGTCAAATCTTTAACATGTTCAAGCAAAACATTCCATCTTTTGGTAGAACCTGAAAATAATACATATATCCTCTGCACAATTCCAAAGAATGAAATAGCTTTACTGCATGATTTAGCCATATCACAAAGAGTGAGATTAAGACTGTGGCAAGCACATGGCATATACAAAGCTCTTGGATTTATATCAAGCAAACGCCTTTGTACCCCCTTATGTTTTCCTTTCATATTAGATCCATTGTCATAACCTTGACCTCTAATATCATCAACATTAAGACCAAATGACTTGATGGAGTCAACTAATACATTGAAAAGCCCCGAGCCAGATGTGTCATCCACCTTCAAGAAACCAAGAAAGTACTCCCCAACTTTTATTTTCCCATCAGACATATCAACACATCGAACCAGCAAACTCATTTGTTCTTGGTGACTCACATCTGGGGTACAATCAAGGATAACCGAGAAATATTTGGCCTCTTTAACAATCTTTATGATGGAGCTTGTAATGCTAAAAGCCATAAGAGAAATCAACTCATTCTGAATTTTATGACTAAGATAATGATATTGCAGCTCTTTGTTTTGAATGCGTCTAAGGTGGTCTTGCATTACTAAGTCAAATTCTGCAACCATCTCACAACAAGCTAAGAAATTGCCATTCACATCATTGTAAAGTTGCTCACTAGATCCTCTAAAAGCTAAACTGCGTTTACCAAGAAACTTCACAATGGCAACTATTCTTAATAGAACTTGCCTTATGCGTTCTTTCTCCTTCGTGATTTGATGTTGCAACTCCTTATCAATTGTTTCATGTTTGCTTAATCTAACTCTCAATTCATTCCAAGAGTTCATGTTGGTCATATGATCGACACTAACTTCATGCTCTTTTAGTCTCTCACTAACATGCCTCCAATCTCTAAACCCATCATGCCCCAATGAACTCTTGCGGTTGCTAGAACCGAACAGCTTACAACAAAAGCAAAACACTTTGTCAACACTTTTTGAATAGACCAACCATTTCCTATCACGTACCTCTCCATTGCTCATTTTTCTAGAATAATGAGTGTATGAAAAACGTCTTGAGTTGGCATCCAAAGGAAACACAATATTTTCATCTCTAATAGGCCCCTTCTCCACTAATATGTCCCTTGCTTTGTTATCAAGATTGTCCCAATTTACTGGATCATACATATCAACGGTAAAAACTGGTTCTTCATCAACACGAGTAGATTCCATCGCAGGAGAATTAAATATGGGCTCATGATCACTCACATTATTATCATCCGTGTTGATGCCAACATTTTCTTCTATAGGGCCTTGATCTTCTGGATGCGTAGTTTGTTCCTCCATAGCAACTATTGCCCACTCATCTGGATTTCTTGAAGTGCTTGTATTACTCTTAAAAAATTTATCAATAGCTCCTCTTTGTGATTGTATCAAGTCCTCTATCCTTCTCTTCTTTTTTTCTTTTCTCACTTCTAGATGCGTGCTTTTTGGGCAACATGAGTTCACTGTAAATTTAGAAATTAGTAAGTAATTTAAGAAAATTATGCCATACTAAATTCAATTTCAGAATTTCAGAAAATTCAATATCATACTAAACATGCGTGCTGTACCTAAGGGATTCCTAAATCCCAAATCTAAAGAATAAATATTGGGGACAAAAGCAAACTAAATATTGATTAAACATATATACTTGATAATGATATACCACATACACAAACACAATCAAGGGGCAGGCTTAGGGGCAATTTCTTACCTCTCTACGTACGAAGACCAGGGAGGAACGGAGAGTGCATGCAACGCACGGCGGCACGGCTTCCACGTACGCGACTCGCACAGCCGATCGGCGATCAGGCGATGGCAGCACGGCGCGCAGTCTCGCAGGTCGCAGACTCGCAGGTCGCAGGCTCGCAGCGGGGAACTGGGGAAGAAGCAGTCGCGGCCGCGCGGCGGAAGGGCGAAACGAGGAGTCGCGTACGCGGAAGCCGAATCGATGCGACGGCACGTACGTGCGAAGAATACTATACAGATACTACTTACGTATCTGGATTGGGCCTCTTGGCGTCGAGGGCCCAGTGCGGCGGCCCAGCTCGACCCCCCTCAGGGCCGGGCCTGTTTCTGGGTGGTGCACCCCGGCGCAACCGCAATCATGGACCAGCTTGATGCGGTGCTCCATCTTGAGCCCGATAAGCTGGCGGCGAGCCGCCAGGTGCTGAGTGAGTACGGAAACATGTTTGGCGTGACGGTGATCTTCGTGCTCGATGAGATGCGACGGCGGCTCAGGGAGAAGGAAGCGGAGGAGGGGCCTGAGTGGGGGGTGATGATGGCATTCGGACCAGGCCTCACTGTTAAGACGATGGTGTTGCACGCCACAGGGCACAGGCACGCACCACCCTGAAGGTTAATTCTCGATGGCTTAGGAAGGTGGCAATGGAATAGAAAGTCAACTTTAGGTCATGTTCTGTTCCTTATGTTCGTGTGTTGGATCAGTTCAGTTGTTCCAAATGCTGTTACGCATGGCAGTCTACATGCTGCTCAAATTTGCAAAATCATTTAATAGGACTTTGCCTACTTTTCTTCGCAAAAAAAAAAGACTTTGCCTATTTGACCACACAGAACAAAGTCAACATTGGTAATTTCCCCCAAGGGCTGACACCGGAAATGGATCCTTCTCGGCTTTATTGGGCTTCATCAGCCCAAGCCTAATCCATAACGTGCTGCCGGTATACTTTGCCCCCGTTCAACTGTTACTTCAGTTTGGGCCGTGCACCTTCGGGAGGCACAAACTTCCCGATGTAGGCCGAAGCCGACACCGCCCTAAGCAGCCTATATATGCTCCGTTGGCACGACGACCTGAGTTTTCACTTCAGTTGCTCTCCCTTGTACTTAGGCGGCCGGGGATCGTCGTCGCCAGACACGCCCGCCGTCACGAACAGCCAGAGACATGTAAATATAAGGACGTGATGTACGATATGCGATGGTTAGTGGAAACAAGTACTACTGTCTCGAGGCAACTTCGAGGGTTGTATGAGATTGAGAAGCCGTGAACTTTTGACTCTTGAACTTTGACTGTCGCAGGTGGAGTATACGGTTATTTTTCACACATGTGAGACTCTAGCTCTCAAGTTGTTTCTCGCTCAGTCTGATACATCCAAAGCACCTTAACATACTTCAATATATTATGCCTCAGAACTCTCTCTAACTCTAACAGAATTCGCACTGGCCGAGACTCGAGGGTAAAGTCATGCTCAATGACCAATGACTCTAGTGGTATCTCATGCTTTGGATCTCTCAGGTATTTTCTCAATATGAAGACATAGAATACATTATGCACACCTCGCATGGATTCAAGAAGGTCCAAACGATAAGCCAATTTCTCAATTCGTGCCACGATCGGGAATGGCCCAACGTACCTCGGGCTAAGCTTCTCTTTGGTACCATATCTCAGGCTAAGCTTCTCTTTGGTACCAAAGTGCATAATACCTTTTGTGGGAGACACTTTCAAGAGAACCTGATCCCCCACTTCAAACTTCGTCCTGCCTCTTCACATCAGAATAACTCTTTTGTCAGCTCTAACTGGCAAGCAGATTCTTCCTAATCTCTACCACTCGGTCAATAGTTTGCTGAACTCAGTCAGGGCCTAGAATTGCCCTCTCACCTATGGCATCCTAGCACAACAATGACCTGCACCTTCGCCCTTATAGGACCTCAAACGATGCAGCTCGAATGCCGGCATGGTAGCTATTATTGTAAATGAACTCTGCCAAAGCCAAGTGATCCACCCAACTTTCCTTCCAAGATAAGGCACAGGATCTAAGCATGTCCTCTAATGTTTGAATAGTGTCCCCAGACAGGGCATCTGTCTGAGGGTGAAACGCGGTGCTAAGACGAAGCTGTATGCCCAAAATACTCTACAAGCTCTCCTAAAACATAGAGATAAACTTTGTATCACGATCTAAAATAGTAGTCTTAGGCACACTATGTAACCGTACTATCTCTCGCACATAAATAGGAACAAAATCGCTCATCGTATGTGTTGTGCGCATGGGAATAAAGTGTGCGAACTTGTTGAACCTGTCTACCACAACCTAAATTGCATCCTTCCCTCACTGCGTGCGAGGTAGGCCAACCACAAAGTCTATGAAGATATCATCCTACTTCCATGCTGGAACCTCAAAAGGCTGTAACAACCTACTGGACACTTATGCTCTACCTTGACTTGTTGATAGACATCCACTAGTAGAAATGTGCACATCTATGACGAATTTGTCGTGACGAATGAAAATCGCGTCACTGAACAGTGCCTAACTATGACGAAATTTTGTGTTTCGTCATGGAGCATTGGTGACGGACCTCGGGTACCAACTATTTATGACGAAACTAAAAAACGCGTCATTGAACAACACAGATATCGTCACAGATGACACGCGTGGCTCGCATTACTCATTTCTGACACTCTGTTTTCGAACTGTAACGAACACGACTTCGTCATTAAACCATTATAAGATAGCTGACGAACATACTTTCGTCATAAGTCTCCGGGCTCCTCTTGTCCATGTCTTGTATTACTGTGGGGCCCGGGCCCATCATGCCACGTGTACTGTCCGCAGCGATCTGCCACGTGTATTATGGGACTGGACGACTTGCGTGGCAGCCACGTGTAACAGTGGGTCCCGCAACTAATATTTTGCCAAAAAAATGTTCTAGGTCGGGATCGAACCCGGGACCTGTAGAGAGCAAAGAACGGCTTTACCATTGCGCTACATGATCACTTGCGTTGGTGTGTCATTGTAAATATTGTAGTACCGTATACTCCCTGGCTCCCCTCCACGTTGACTCAAATTGGAATCCCCGTGTACTAAACCGTAATACCAAAATTCCCAATCCCAGCACTGCAGCCCGACCCTCGTTTGCGCGGCTACGCCGGCCGCCGCCCTCGCCTCGTGCGGTCGCGCCCCAGTGCCAGCGGCCGCCCTCGCCTCCTCCTCGCGCCCTTGCAGCCTCCGGCGCCGCCCTCGCCTCTCCGGCTCCGCCTCCTCCTCGCGGCCTCCGGCGCCGCCCTCGGCTCCTCTGACTCCGCCTCCTCCTCCACCCTCGCCTCCTCCGGCTCCACCTCCTCCAGTCCTCCTCCGCCCTCCGGCTCCGCCTCCTCCTCGCGCCTCGCCTCCTCCTCTGGCTCCGCTGCTCCGGCTGCCATTTCTCTCGCCGTCGCCGGGGCCGGTGTGAGCAGGGCCGCAGGGGGCAGGGGCGGAGACGCGGAGTGAGCAGGGCTGCAGCGTGCAGTCTGCAGGATAGCAGGAGCGGACGAGCGGTGATATAGAGGTAGACCAGTGGAGTTTAATGTTTAATGTTTGCTATTGAGTAATGTTTGATGTTTGTGATTTAACAAATGATTAGATGAAAATCCAAATCCAATCGTCCCCAATCCTTGCCCTCAGCGGCTCAACCCTCCCCTCCAGTCGTGCTCCCCTTCACAGCTCCAAATCCAATCGTCCCCAATCGACAGGTCATAGCCTCACAGGTGAAAATCCTCACAGGTCATATTAGATACAAGGGAACAGGGGGAGAGGGAAGGAAAAGAAGTTTGTACACCTCAACAACTTCTTATAGGTCATATACACTACAGATCTGTACACACCCTATTAACAAATTTCAATGCAAATCAACGGTTGCTGTACAAAAAAAGAAATCAACTACCTATAGTAGACTATGTATTATTTGTTCTAGTGTTAGATTTGTCACTTTCGACTGTTTTATCTGAATTTGCATACTTATGCTACAACAGATGGACAGAAGCTGGGTAAATGGGAGACAATTCACACCTGCGTACATCCATGGAGTTGAACAATTCATGGAGTTTGTTAGACAAAGATACCCGGAGCAAACCCAGATCCTTTGCCCGTGCCGTCGATGTCTTAACCAGACTTTACGGCCTCAAGCAGAAGTGCATGACCACATACATATTTCTGGAATGTCGTCCACATACACCAGATGGATTCATCATGGGGAATCTTTAGATGCTGACATTGTAGAACCATCAGATCTGCATGAATGTCATCATGATGATTGGATCACAGTGGATGAGGAAGACGACGAGGATGATAACAGAGTGCCAGATGTTGATTTAGTTGGAGAATTGTACACAGCTGCAGAGCAGGATGGACAAAAGCCAAAGTTTGATAGAGTGCTTGCAGATTTGAAGCGGTTAGTATGTCCTGGATCTAGCCACTCAAGATTCTCCTTCCTTGTGAGGTTGCTCCATATCAAGTCCCACTATCGAATTGGCAATACGGCATTTAATGCATTATTGAAGCTACTTTCCTCAGCATTCCCTCGGAGCCAATTACCAAAATCTTATGACGAGGCAAAGAAATATATTCGTGAATTGGGCCTTGGGTATGAATCGATCCATGTGTGCAAGAATAACTGTGTGTTGTTTTGGAAGGATTGTGCCAAAATGGAAGTGTGCCCAAAATGCGGTGAGTCTAGATGGGAGGATGGAGATGGCAGCAAGCGGGTTCCTCATAAGGTTTTGAGGCATTTTCCACTAATACCAAGGTTGAAGAGGATCTTTGCTTCAAGCCGAACAGCAGAGGACTCCCAATGGCACAAGACTAAGCGTACGCTGAGCGACAATGAAATGAGCCATCCAGCAGATGGGGAGGCATGGCAGAACTTTGATAGGAACCATGAAACTTTTGCAAGAGATGCAAGGAACTTGAGACTTGCCGTCGCTACAGATGGTTTCAATCCATTTGGCAACTTCAGCGCGGCATATAGTATGTGGCCTGTTCTTGTTACACCTTTGAACCTGCCACCATGGGAATGTGTCAACCCATCGAACTGCTTTATGTCTTTACTGATCCCTGGTCCAACCTCTCCAGGAAAGGATTTTGATTTATTCTTGGAGCCTCTTATCGAAGAACTGCTTCAACTATGGAAGGGTGTCAGCACTTATGATGTAGTAAGTGCTTCAAAGTTCGATCTGCGTGCTGCTGTGCTTTGGTGCATACACGATTATCCAGCATTGAGCACCTTGTCAGGCCGAACTACAAAAGGTTATTATGCATGTATTCATTGCGACAAAAATCCATTGTCAAGACCCCTAAGGAATAAGTTAGGCTACCTTGGCCACCGTCGTTTTCTTCCAAGGGGACACGCTTGGCGGAGAAGCTTGGATTTTGATGGACACAGTGAAAACCAAGTTGAGCCAGGAAAGTTCACTATAGAGGAGGTCCTTGAGGAACTCGAGAAGGTGAAAGATGTCAGACCAGGTAAGCACGGTGCAAGCAAGAAAAGAAAGCGTGGAAAGAATGTGGAGCCAGTAATTTATAATCGCAAAGCTGGTTGGTGGAGGCTACCGTATTGGCAGGACTTGTTGCTGCCACACAATCTTGATGTCATGCACATTGAGAAAAACATATGTGACAATCTTCTTTGGACATTGCTGAACGTTGAGGGCAAGACAAAGGACACAATCAATGCTAGGCTAGATTTGCATGATATGGGCATAAGGCACGAACTCCACTGTGTGCAGCAAGGCAGCTCGATTAAAATCCCAGAAGCTCGCTATGTCTTGACGCCACAACAAAGAGCAGAATTTTGCAAGTTCCTTAAAGGTGTCAAGTTTCCAGATGGTTATGCAGCCAACCTAGCAAAATTCATAAGTGCAGATGGTTCCAAGGTAGTTGGCTGGCTGAAAACTCATTCTTGCCATGTCCTTCTCCAAAGGGTCAGACCTGCAGGCTTAAGAGGTTTTGTTGCCAAAGATGTATACAAAGCTGTTGCAGACCTTGGGAACTTCTTCAGGCAACTGTGTAGTAGAACTCTAAGGAAAGATATCGTGAAACAGCTGAAAGAGGATATCCCACTTATCTTATGCAAGCTTGAGAAGATTTTTCCACCGGCCTTCTTTGATGTGATGGTGCACTTGGCTGTCCATCTACCTGACGAGGCACTGCTTAGAGGCCCCGTACAGTATGGATGGATGTACCCAATAGAACGACGACTGGGCACATTGAAGAATCTCGTAAAGAACAGGGCGAGGCCTGAAGGATCAATTGCGGAGGCTTATGTAGAAAGTGAGACATTGGCATTTTGTGAGAGGTACATGGAGGATGTTGACACAAGATATAATCGGGACGTAAATGTGTCACATGATGGGCCATTAGATGGTGACACCTCTGTTTTCATGCATGGTGTTAAGCTATTTGGCAAGAATAGGGTACAACACATCGATGATAAACTCATGGACAAGCTAGTTTGGTATGTGCTTAATAACTGCGACGAGGTTGAACCATATGTGGAGTAAGTATGATTTTATATATGCTGATTTCTTGTTTCCTATATTACATATCAAATGTTCCTAATAATCCTTATATGTCCTACAGCATATACAGACAACATTTAGAGAAAGAAGGGGCATTAGATGTTGATAGGAGGCTAGCATCAGAATTTCCAAAATGGTTTAAACCTCATGTAAGTGATTAGCATATTTTAATTGTGTTAGGCTGATCATTAGCAGAGTTATGTTTGTGTTTATGTTTGTGTTTGTGTGCAGATCGTGGAGCTACGTAAAGAGAAACCAACAGAGGTCACTGAAGGTTTGCATGCACTGGCATGTGATCCTGATCTCCGAGTCAAGAGCTGTGCAGCTTGCATTGTCAATGGAGTCAAGTATAGCAGTGTTGACCGTGAGAAAAACCTGCAGACACAGAATAGTGGTGTCATGACCGATGGCACACATGGAGGCAAATCAGTGGAATTTTATGGTGTCCTTAGAGAGGTTATTGAGCTGCAGTATAACTCCAATCTACAAGCCCGTAGGATGGTGGTTCTTTTCCGATGTGACTGGTACAATCAAGTTGGCAAGACTGTAGGCATTAGAGATGATGGACATTTCAAATCCATTAACATTCAGTCATTCTGGTCCAAGGATGACCCTTTCATTTTTGCAACACAGTCAAGGAAGATATTTTATTTGCAGGACACCTCCTTGGGCAAAGCTTGGCGGGTTGTGCAAATGTTTGAACATAGGGATATGTATAAGGTGGCTGAAAAAGACCATGAAGTGCACCAAGATGATCACTGTTCTGATACAGAGCATGACGTGCATGACGGTGATGGTGATCAGGTTACGAACCATGTGGATGATAGAGAAGCCACTGTCATTGAAGCTAATTTAGCAGACCTTATAAGAAGTAAGAGGGAAGTTGACATGCTTGAAGACAGCGATGATGAAGATGACACTATTATGCAGTATTGCAGTGACAGTGACAATGGCGTAAACGATATGTGTGAAGATGATGATGGCTTGTAGGATTTTTCATGTATAGCATTTGGGAAAACATGTATTCTAAAACTGCTTGTCACGTTAAGTCTCTGGTTGTTAACTCTCTGGTTGTTCACGTTAAGTGTTTTCTGCTTGTCCAAAACTCACTGGCACAGGTGGTTTGTCGAGGGGTGAACAGATGAAGTAGAAATCTGAGGCACGTATGGCAATGCTTACTTTCCTCAGCCTTGATCTTTGCTCCTTCAGAGCCTTGCTGAATCCTCCTCCTCTTCTTTGGCTCCCAAGCTTCATCCTACAATCTGAATGCTCACCCTTTGAACTCTGAAACTCTATCCGTAAAGCTGAAACTCTAGTAAAGCTGAAAACACAGCAACTATATGTTCTTGCTGTTGGTGTGCTTGACTCAATGGAACACAATGCAAGGACCTTATATAGGCAGGATCAGGCAGATGGAGATCAATAAAAGACTTGAATATACATACATACACCAACCCCACACCTGCATGTACTTTCACCATCAGACAAGGGAGTGGGGGCACAGCTTGACAGGAGACCCAGAAGACAGTGGCATCTATTAGTCATTCAACATTTTCAGGTATATATAAAAAACATTTGCATCACATCCATGTACAAATTCACAAGAAAGACTTGAATATGGTTGGGATAATCAACCAAGCTTATTCCTTTCTTCAGATGAAGTCAATCTGAGAACTGCACGCTCTGCATTTCAGTCAGATTGGAGCCATAGGCCCAACGCAGAAACTGGAAGAGAGAAAAACCTGTAGAGCCTGAATCTGTAGCCCTGCAAGAGAATAAAATAAGTTCGATTGTACATCATGCACACCCTGCAAGTTGAGATGAGATTGTTATATATGGCTAGAGAAGTCGTTGGAACTGGCCAGATCAACATGTGCAACACTCCAGAAACACGGAGATAAATGAAAGAAGTTTGCAAGCAAGATGCTGATTCAATCATTTCTTCTCTTTTTGTTAACAATTTGTGCTTGTATTCTAAAACTGCACTGTATTCACATAAATTTGTGCTTGTCTGGACACAAGACATGTGGCTGACCTACTTCAATACAACATACATGATTCCAAATCCAACAACCAGAACACAACAAAGAATTAACATGTTCATCTTCCACTGAAGTTTCTGCAGGTTAAGTTCCATTGCATTCCTATCAGCTTTGCCATTTGAGCGGCCTTCACTTTCTTCCTCCTCCTCTTCCTCCTCTGATTGCAATTGTCTGACTTGGATCACCTCTAACTCCTTCAACTGCTCAAAATACTGCCTCTGGAATCTGTAGTACCCACAGTGTTTCACATACTGGAAAAATTTTAAAAAAAATTAACCCGAGCATTGCCAAAATCACCAAAGAACTGACAAAGAAGCTCACCCCATCCCTCGGGCACTTGAAGTAGACACGCCCAAGGTTGTGGTTCTCCTTCTTAGACCGTCGCTCGATCACCCTAGCAAGCTTGCAGTCCGGGCAAGGCACCAATGGAAGGCCGGTCTCTTCACCAACCGGAACCGACACCAGATCCGCGGTCCGGGAGCTCCTGTCTCCATGCATCCTCCTCGACGCCATGCTACCGCCAGAGGATTCGGCCCACTGGGACATGGCGCCACTGCAACCAGGAAGCGGCGACGACCAGGGGAAGGAGAGATGGGGGACGGCGGCGGCGGCGACCAGGGGAAGGAGAGATGGGGGACGGCGGCGGCGGAGACCTAGAGGTTGGGGCGAACGAACTGAATGGGGCGACCTATTCACGATGCGGGTAAAAAGAAATACTCCCTCCGTTCAAAATTCAAATGGCTATACTCCTAAAATGTCAGCCAAATTTTTAAGATTTTAACTAGTAATACGCATAAAAATATTCGAATTTGTCATGTAGGAAGAAGTATATACATCACTATATTTTTAATATTTTTTGCTAATATATAAATTAGAACGAGTGTCTGAGTGGAGAAGCCTATGCTGACTGATCTCTCTAGTGCATAGTATACCTAGTGATAGGAGTGGTACCAGCCGCATGCTAACAACTCTAAAATTTTGAATATATGAATAAACATAATATCCGTCGAATGATTATTTGTGCAAATCATTCGAATTTGTGGCCTTGTGATTTGCTTGGAGATTTGTGCATCGGATGACATGGTCGTCATATCTGGCGGCACCATCAGGTTAGGGTACTGGGTTCACGAAATTAGGGCTTTGGTTCACCAGATTAGGGTTTAGGTTCACTCGGGCCAACTATAGAAGGAGGTAGGGTTTGATGCTTTCTAAAAAGGGTTTAGGTTCACCAAATTAGGGTTTAGCTAGGTTCACCATATTAGGGTTTAGGTTCACTCGGGCCAACTATAGAAGGAGGTAGGGTTTGATGCTTTCTAAAAAGGGTTTAGGTTCACCAAATTAGGGCTTTGGTTCACCAGATTAGGGTTTAGGTTCACTTGGGCCAACTATAGAAGGAGGTAGGGTTTGATGCTTTCTAAAAAGGGTTTAGGTTCACCAAATTAGGGTTTAGGTTGGCGGGTAGACGGCTTCTCAAATGCTATTTTTGGAATTTGGATTTGCGATCGATACCTGTTGCCCGTTGGTCAGATTAGGTGTCGGCATGCAACCTGATCGAAGAAGCAGGGTAGCTAGGTATAGGACATGTTCTTTTGGGCTGTGGGTGGTGTCTTTTGCCTTCGGCTGATAGAGAAGCCATGAGAGAGAGTATGGAATAAGAGAAACACTATAGTGTTCGCTATAATTAATTTATAAATATACACCAAAAAAGTTAGAACTGATGTATCCACTCATGAATGCGAAGTTTATGAAAAATAAGGATTTTATATGAAAATATGCTAAGACACGGAACTCTATCAAATATAAAACCCAAAATTTTGGGTCCCCGCTCAAAAATTTGACCATGCGCCGAGCAATGCCGCCACACCAAATTCTCTCTTTTGCCCTCCGCACGAAAAAGAGAAACGCCGCACATCGAGTTCAGTCAAGGGCAATTGTGGTATTTTGAACACTGGTTGTGGCCCAATAAAACCGCCCGCATCCTTGCAGCCGTCGCCACCCTCTCGCCTCCCTCTCCGAACCCTAGCCGCCCTGGGCTCGGACCCGGAGCCGCCACCCCCTCGACGAGGACACCGGAGCCGGATCCCCTTCGTCGACACCAGCCCCGCCGACGGCGCCAGAACCGCCTCGACGACGGCACCGGCCGGATCCAGATCCCCTTCGCCGACAGCTGCCACACCCGGCCCGCAACCCATTCCTCGACGACCGCCGCCGGATCCGGATCCCCTTCGCCCACAGGTTCCACGCCCGAGCCGCAACCTCTTCGTCGACGCCCACTGCACCGGATCTACTACCCCTTCGTCGACGCCCGCCGCTCCGGATCTGCGACCACGATGACAAGAGGCCGAGGCCGACGCAGCGTAGCAAGAGGTACCCCAAAATCCTTTTACCGTGACGATGTGTGCTGTATTCTAGCGGTTGAACCTTGGATAGTGCTAGGGTTACATGTTTCCTAGTTGATTGAAGTTTACATGTGCTTAAATTTTTAATATATCTACTACTCTATTTCTAAACATGTGTTTACACATGTAAGAACCGCCACTAAATGGTTATGAACGAGCGCGGGCCGCAAATATCATGGAGAATGTTAGAAGAATGGAAGAACTTGGCGTCAATGGTTTAGCTTCTGGTCTAAAATCATTGTGCACAAAAACTGCATTTGCAAAGGCAAAAAAGTCAGGCAGCAAGGGTAGTGACGCTGAAGGTTCTGATTCATCAGAATATCTCCCTGAAGCTGGAGAGGGTGTTCAGGGAGGTGGTGATACAGATACAGATTTAGAAGAGGAGCCAGTACCCCTCGCAATTGAGGTGCTTCTTCTATCTTGGCTTGTGATGGGAGGGAGGGGGGTTAGATAGCAATGCAATTCTTTGTTGTGTATATACTTGGTTAATTTGTGGGCATGCTTACTGGTTATGTTTTTTTCTCCACTTTCAGCCTCCTATTCCAACTACGCGTAGAAAAGTCTGTGCCAAAAGGACAAAAGGCAGCACCGATATGGGTCCTGGGGGAAGGCAATCTAAGAGAGTGAATTCAACTCCACCAACAGAGGTGCCTCTTGGAGTTTCTACTCGGTCTAAAAGGCAGCGCACATCTGCACAAGGTGAACACACCTTGCCACCAGCAGCGAAAAACAATGGCGGTGAAGCTGTACGCTTTGATGAATTGACTGGAGACATTGGTGTGGACAGCCATCCTAGCCCTCTAAGGGACTGGACATATCCAGATGACCTTAGCCATGGCGAAGAGCAGACCGGTCAGCAAAATGACCCCACTGTTGAAGGTTGGTTATACTTACAAGACCATCAATCAATTCTCACTATTTGATATCACTATTTGATTTCTAACAATCTGAATGTATGAAAACTGTGTAGTACCAATGCAAACACGAGCGAGGAAGCCGAGGTCAGCAACTAGGGGAGTTTTGCTTGACAAAATGACCAGATCGATGGGAAGAAGGATGGCCATCTCTGTTGTCGAGGGGAACAGAAGGCCACATGAACCAGTGCAAGCTGCCAAGTTTGCATCAGAGGCAGGTGTAGTAGTTAGGTCTCAAGTACCGATTTTGATGCATTGGAAACAATACAAGAAAGAGACTGAACATTTTGAGGGATTTGTGGGCAGGCTATCTGTAAGTATAAATCTACACTCTTGTTCTTACATTCAACTCTGCCTTGAGCAACTTAGTAATGGATTTGCATTAACACTTTGGCAGGCGAGGCTGGCCATTGACACCACTGACAAGCCAACAAAGGAAGCATGTGTGAGTGTATTCCAGTCTGGGGTACGGCAGATGCGGTACAGGTTGAAGCAAGCCTACTTCAATGGCGTCCCTGCTGATGAGATCCAAACGACCTCTCCTGTCCCTTACATGACTGATGCACAGTGGTGTGAACTCGTCGAAAAGTGGTCAAGTGGTAAGAACAAGGTATGTGCTGCTCAAGTGGTGCGAACTCATCAAGTTCTTGTCTAGTCTTTCTATTTTCTACTTGTGTTGGAGTCCAAACACAAAGAAAGTTGTAGGCAATCTCTGAGCAGAACAAGCGAAACCGTGTAAAAGTCAGGTACCATCAGGCTACAGGATCTCGCAGCTATGTTGCACAGCTGCACTCATATGTAAGTGATGGTTGTGTTTTATTGTTACTTTTTATATTCAATACCCACTGCCTTTGTATAACAGTTGCACACATGTGCAATTTCCAATCTGAAACAGAAGGAGAAGAACAAGAAGAAGGACGCAGAACTCGGTGAAGAAGTTGATGAAGAACATGATGAACTTCATGAAGAACTTGATGCAGTGGAAGTCTTCAAGGATGCTTTCCTTGAAATCTGCTCAAGTCATTGTCATAACAGAAGGAGAAGCAGCAGTAGGCAGTAGCATTAGCAGTAAGCAGTAGCAGCAGCAGCAGGCAGAAGCATTAGCAGTAAGCAGTAGCAGTAGCAGCAGCAGCAAGGAGCAAGCAGTAGCATGAATCATTGAAGTCTATGCATTACTTATTTTGAATTAATCCATGTATCTTTGGTCTCTCTGTTTATGATTTTTTTAATTTCAATTTAAGTCATCTTCCACTATGTGTAACCTAATGTTTAATCCTTGAATTTTGCAGTCTACTATGGAAACTATGCGAGCAGAACCTGTTGCTGATGGGCAGGCACCGTTGCCTAGTGCTGATGTTGTTTCCAAGGTCCTCTCCCAGAGCAGCTGCAACACCCAATTTTTGAAGAATGTTGGTATCCCGACAAGCTCCACCAAAACAGAGACATCTACAGAGAAAGCGCTTCGGGAACAACTTGCTGCTGAACAAGATAGTTCAGCTGCTCTCCACCAACAAGTAGACGAACTGAAGAAGAAGACAGAAAAGACTGAAAGGGAGTTTGAGGAGTTTAAGAAGCAACAGGAAGAGAACAATATGCTCCTTAAGCGTATCTTGCTCTTGAACGGCGGCGCTGGTAACTCTCAGTCTTGAACTTCTGTTGTGGCTTCATGCGGTGAACTCGTATGGCTTGATGCGTGAACTCTGCTAGTGGTGTGGTGATTGGTGAACTCCTGTCAATATTTGCTTGTGAACTGAAAAATATGTGCTTGTGAGCTTGAACAATGTAATATGTTGTCATTCTGTGATTTCTGTCCAGTAGACTTGTGACGAACTGGGTTTAATTTTGTGACGAAACGATCGATGTACATGTGGACCAATAAAGAATGGAAAGCCACGTGGACAAATCAGGAACCGACACGTGCCTTGTGCCACGTCACCTGCCAGCATGGACAACGACACGTGGCGCCTGCTCGTGGCACGCCACGTCAGCTGACATCGTGGATTCTGCCACGTGGCACTGCCACGTCAGCTTCCAGCGTGGTTCTGTCCACGTCATCGACCACGTGGCACCGCCACGTGGCACTGCCACGTCAGCTTCCAGCGTGGACGCTGCCACGTGCCACTGTCCACATCAGCTCCCACAAAGGCTCGGCATTCAATTTGTGATGAAAACAGTGACGATTTTGGTTTCATCATAGAAGGGAAACGGTTCTACGACAAAAACGTCTTCGTCACGGATGAAAGCACTTCCATGACGAAAAATTCGGTTTCGTCACCGTGCAACAAATGTGACGCTCCATTTTTGACGAACCGAAATTCGTCACAAAAAGAATATTTATGACGAATCGGGCTTTTATTATGACGAAGTCTGTTAGTCATGTATGTGCACATTCCTACTAGTGATCACAGGAAGCCACATACTGAGCAATATCTACTGTTATTCTTTTCCATCAAAAAATCTTCTTTAAATCCTAATATATCTTGGGTTTACCAGGATGCACAGTGTACGAAGTACGATGAGCTTTCTTTAGAATATCAGCTTTGACCTGAACCTTCTATGGCACATAAAAGCGGCCTTTAAACCACATTCACCAAACTCATCTATGCTAAAATCTCTTTCCTTACCCTCATCCAAACGCTTCCTCACTTGCTGGTGCATCTGATCATGTTGTTATGTCTCCCATACTCACTCTGGAATAGTAGACTCAAGAAGCAAGCGAGTTGTAGTATGAACGGTGCCCGCAAAACAACAAGAGATATCCATGTGTTCAAAATCAGCAACAAGGCAACTGAGAGTAGGCGTGTCGCCTTGCGACTAAGAGCATCCACCACTACATTTACCTTGCTTGGATGATACTGGATGGTGAGATCATAGTCCTTGATCAATTCTAGTACCTTATCTACCTGAGGTTCAAATCTTTCTGGGTATATTTGAGGCTCTTATGATTAGTGAAAATATCATTATGGCTTGGGAGTTAAAAGTTATATCATTTTTAGTACCATGACAGTAGAGGGTGACTGTCCACTAATGGGGGAATATTGTGGATTTAGTAAGCATGTAGGAGCCTTATCGATTAATTGTTGTATTATCGTGGCTCATATTGAGTTTGGATATTTACTTCAAGTGGAGCAGCTTCGGAGTTGGTATCATTCTCTAATCAACCCAATATCACAACTAGAAAAGATAAGTACATAGTAGAATGATAGGTGATAGTTAATTAATAATTGCTCATTATTTTTGAATTATTCATGTCATACAATAATTGATTACCATTTTGTTCAGTATGATTTAATTCAATGATAAATATGATATGTGGTAAAATGATGTAAGGTTGCACTATGATATGATATAAGCATATGAGACAGGATGGTAAGTCAAATAGCTATGAGCAAGACCTCCTGAGTAAGACCTACACAGTTATTTACCTCCACAAGATGGAGGAAAAGACCTACTTTGGTAGGCACCTCTACGGGATGGAGATAGAGAGTGAACATCGATGAGTGTTCCCTCCGCTATACTGATATGTGCTACAGAAAGAGAAAGAGACATGTGCATGAACATTACATTGCATTGCATTAACCGAAAGAAAGATGAGAAAAGAGAATGGTGGAAATTGATAAGTGATATGATTATGTTGTTATTCCTATTGTTTTATTATATACTTGTTAAGTCATAGATCCATGCTTGCTTATTTGTTAATTTTAAATGAGCGTTGAAGGCAATATGTATGGACGGAAGTAGAACATGTGATCTTGTACTTTTGTACCTCTTCACTCCACCTAGCAATCAATAACTTATTGTCATAACCAACTTAGTGCTATCCATGCAATAATTAGTTGATTAATGTATTCCCTTCACTCTTTTATGGTTCATAATGTTGCTACTTAATGCTTTCCTTGGTTTATAGTTGATTCATCTTAGTGATTGATTGGTTCATCTTAAGTTTAATTTATTAATTACCATGTTGCTGAAATTTGTGTTTATTATTATGTTGAATAATTATATCTGAAGTCTAGTTGTTGATGATGTTTGGTTAATGGTTTAAATTGGTAACGACGATAGTTGTGGGTAACATCCTAGGTTTTGGTTAAGCCGAGGTGTTACATTTGTCATGACAATTTCCCCTTTGGACATAGTAAGACTTTTTTTTAATGTTTTTGAAATACATCTTGATCCCTTACAGCTTGATCAAAGACTTTGATCATATTCTGAAAGACAAGGAGTCAAAGAACCCTCCTAAGGTCAACAAGCAGCTAAATGACAGAAAGCATTATATGGTAGGTACCTCCCTTGTCTTGTCAATAGTCTCTCTGTTTTATACCATTTTGCACACCCATGTAATAATTTCTTATGCACTGTACAGAGCAAAGAGTTGAATTTATATGTTTATCTAGCTGCAGCAACTACTAACATTAGTTTTTGTGACAAAACGAGAGGCTGATTCATTAAGGTACTTGCTCTATAGTTTGAGTTTTTGTTGCGACACATGAGCACTGGACTAGTATATAAATGTGTGTCTATGTATATACACATGCATATATACATATACATATACATATACATATACACATACACACACACACATATATATATATGTGTGTGTGTATATATGTATGTATATATATATATATATATATATATGCATATATGCATATACATATGTGTGTATTGTGGGGACCCCGGGTGCAAGCACCCGTAATTACCATATATGTTCTGTACTAGTTCCATGATCAGTTGCTAGTACACACATTCACATCATTGAGATCACATCTATACATATTGCAGATAAATTGTTTACAACAAATGGTGATATAAATAAGCGATGCAGAGTAGAGTTTACATACATTGGGCCGGCTAGCCAAAATGAACATCAGAGTTCAGAATAAAAATACAACAGAAGTCCAATACGTAGCAAAAGCATCTAGTGATGTGCCATCATTGCCACAGGTAACCGACTGGAGTTAGGCCCTGTCAAATTCCCTGGTGCCGGGGGCAAAATACACGTCGTTCGGTACATAACCTTCTTCATTCTCTGATCAACAATAACTTAAGCAAGTTGAGTACATTGTGTACTGATGGACCATGTGGAGGTGACCCCGAGTGTGTGATGAGTAATTGACATCGGTTTTAGGAAAGTTGAGTTTGGTTTGTGAGGTTCGTGCCCTAGCATTGCGTGGTGCAATCGGTTCGGTCGGACTTGGTCAAACTTGGTCGTATGGGCTTAGGATGCTTAGTCTTTTGATTCGACAGGTTTGGGCTTTTACTTGCTTAAGATTACTCTTAATGCTTCTGTTGATTACATGTTATCGAGCAGTGCTATGTGATGTGTTTCTTGTCTGTGATGGCTGCAAGACATCGAGGTGGAGTCGTGGCGAGGCACGGAGGACCGGACTAGGCGTAGGTGGTGCCGAGGTCAGAACGGTCGAGGTGTGCCGAAGACGACGAGGGCTCGAGGTAGCTGCGAGGCTTGAGCGGCAAGAAAGGAGGAAGCTTCCCGGAAGGTGCAGGAGGGGCGTTTTGGGGAATACGCAAAGCTGCACTAAAGAAAGCGGATTATGGTTAAAGCATTGGAGTTGTTGTGGCTTAATGGGCAAAGCAAATATCAAACCCATTAGTGGGAGACTATAAAAGGAGGGTGTCTCCTGCTGAAGGAACGCGCGTAGGCTACGATAGCAGAAAATAAAAAATTTCTACCGCGCACACCAGGACATCATGCTAAGAAGGGATCATAGATCGTTACCACTAGACGCGCAGCGCAGCGGAAGAAGAGTTGGAGAAGCCGATCCAACCACGCGCGTCGAGGTAGTAGTGGAAGTAGCCGATCGTCCCGAACAGATCGTCTCCTCCACGCGATCAAACACACCACGAGTAGATCCAATCTGTAGTTTGTTGATGCCGATCAACGCCGCAACGAGCAGCGCCTCCACCGGTATCCACACGTCCGGGGCTGGAACGCCGATCGCGAGTGTACCAGCACTCGCGAGCGGCTAGGGTTTGGCTCGGGAGGTGGCGGCTAGGGTTTTGCTCGGGAGGAACATATGCGTGCATCCCTCAGCCCCCCCGCCTCCAAATATATAGACCTCCTCACTTGGGCCTCGTGGACCGAGGCCCAATAGGAGTCTATCCGGATCTCTATCCGAATTGAGCCCACATCCGAATCACATTCGAATTAGTGTTCCAACCCGTTAAGTGTGCGACCCTGTAGGTTCACGTATACTTGGTCGCGACCCGGAAACACCTTTCCGGTCACCCTGTTAATAGCGGCCTCTAGCAAGACATATTAACCCCAAAGTATACGTAAAGATCATATCGGCTGAACCTGTAATGTTCTCATGTACGAATCCTTTTGCCTCACGATATAGATTAAGCTCAAGGCGAGACCTGTGTCATCCTCTTAATGGCTCAATCACTCTCTCGATTCCGTGATGGATTATAAACTTGTGATTGACTCCTCAATCACATTGGCATGGCCATGCACTTTCATAATCCATTACATCGAGGGGCCCAGAGATATCTCTCCCATAAGGAGGGGCAAATTCTATCTTGATCATTCACATCCCACTACATGTTTCATAGCAAACCCGAAGACTACTTTTATGACTACCCAGTTACGGAGTAGTGGTTAGTAGTCCCAAAATAGGCTACTACGCATGTTGGGAACCATGATGATCTCAAGTCTAACGATTCTACATAAACACTACTTGAGACCAACTAATGACACATGGAATCTCTGCAGTGTCTCATGGCGGGTCTATCCAACATATGTTCACTAACACATGTCCATATTATTGATTTGGTATCTCCATACCATGATCCATGAGACATGATCATCAATCAATACATATGCTGATCTTTGAATCATATATGTTCCTCATATGATATATGATCAGGGATCATTTAGAAATAGCAACATTTTGGCATTAAGAGTCTCATGAATAAGTCACATACTCATTGATCAATAATGATAATGTCTATTTCAAGGAACAAAGCAATGTATCATAAACATAGTATGTGATATATTCAACATCTCCATGTTGCCTCTAGGGCATATCACCAACAGTCTCCCACTTGCACTAGAGTCAACCATGTAGGTATCTAATACCCATTGCCCTAGTGTGAGCCTCATGCTTTGGCTGGGGAAGCGGCTTTGTCAACGGATCTGCAATGTTCAAATCCGTTTGTACTTTGCATATCTTCACATCGCCTCTCTCCACAATCTCGCGGATGAGATGAAATCGCCGTAGAATGTGCTTGGACTTCTGGTGCGATCTAGGCTCCTTGGCTTGCGCAATGGCCCCACTATTGTCACAGTAGAGGTCCATTGGGCTGGAGGCACTAGCCACCACACCAAGCTCAGAAACAAATTTCTTGATCCAAACAGCCTCTTTAGCAGCTTCAGAAGCTGCTATGTACTCGGCCTCTGTTGTAGAATCAGCAACCGTCTCCTGCTTGGAACTCTTCCAGCTCACCGCACCGCCATTCAGGCAGAACACAAATCCAGATTGCGATCTAAAATCATCTTTGTCAGTTTGGAAGCTAGCATCGGTGTAACCATTTACAACGAGCTCTTCCTCACCCCCATAGACGAGGAACACATCTTTAGTTCTTCTCAAGTACTTCAAGATGTTCTTTACGGCAATCCAGTGACTTTCACCTGGATCTGACTGGTATCTACTTGTAGCACTTAAAGCATACGAGACATCTGGACGTGTACAAAGCATGGCATACATAATGGATCCCATAGCCGAAGCATATGGAATCGCATTCATTTTATCCCGCTCATCAGGTGTACTAGGACACTGACTCTTGCTAAGATGTATACCATGTGACATAGGTAGGAAGCCTTTCTTGGAATCCTGCATGTTGAACCTTTTCAACACCTTGTCAATGTACGTATCTTGGCTTAATCCAATTAGCCTTCTTGATCTATCCCTATAGATCTTGATGCCCAGAATATATGCCGCCTCTCCTAAGTCTTTCATAGAGAAACTATTTTTCAATGAAGACTTAACAGATTCGAGCATAGGAATGTCATTTCCGATCAGTAATATGTCATCCACATATAAGACCAGAAACACGAGTGCGCTCCCACTAGCCTTTTTGTAAACACAAGGCTCTTCTTCGTTCTTGATGAAACCAAACCCTTTGATTACTTCATCAAAACGAATGTTCCAACTCCGAGATGCCTGCTTTAATCCATAAATGGATCTTTGCAGCTTGCATATCTTTCCAGCTGATTGCGGATCGACAAAACCCGTGGGCTGTGTCATGTACACATCCTCACTCAGATTTCCATTAAGGAAAGCTGTTTTGACATCCATTTGCCATATTTCATAGTCGAAATATGCAGCAATCGCTAGAATGATCCGAATAGACTTTATCATTGCGACGGGCGAAAAAGTTTCATCATAATCAACACCTTGAATTTGTTTGAAACCTTTGGCCACCAATCGCGCTTTATAGATGTGAACATTTCCATCTATGTCTATCTTTTTCTTGAAAATCCATTTGCACTCAATGGTTTTAACACCATCAGGTGGATCAACCAAGTTCCAAACATGATTACTGTGCATGGATTCAATTTCGGATCTCATGGCTTCAAGCCATTTCTCAGAGTCTGGTCCCACCATCGCTTCTTCATAGGTCTTAGGCTCATCGTTGTCTAACAACAATATGTCCCGTTGTTGAGTAGTCAAGAACATGTACCTTTCAGGTGCACGACGTGACCTCTCTGACCTACGTGGTGCCGGTGTGTCCACAACAGGTTCTTCAACAGTTTGTTCATCCTGTTGTGGTTCTGTAGGAGCTGAAACGTTTTCAGGTGTTTCCCGAATTTCTTCAAGTTGCACCATGCTCCCACTATCCCTTCTTGAGAGAAACTCTTTCTCTAAGAAGACACCATGCCGGGCGACAAACACTTTGCCTTCTCCTTGATTATAGAAGTAATATCCTTTTGTTTCCTTAGGATACCCGATAAAGAAGCATTTATCAGATTTAGGACTGAGCTTATCAGATTGTAAACGTTTTACATAAGCCTCACATCCCCAAATCTTAAGAAAAGACAAGCTAGGACGTTGTCCTGTCCACATCTCATATGGTGTCTTTTCTACTGATTTTGATGGAACCCTGTTTAGTGTGAAAGCGGCTGTTTCAAGAGCGTACCCCCAAAAAGACAACGGAAGATCACTTTGGCTCATCATGGAGCGCACCATATCTAATAAGGTGCGATTTCTCCGTTCAGATACCCCATTCCATTGAGGTGTTCCTGGCGGAGTCAATTGTGGAACAATTCCACAATCCTTCAGATGATTGCCAAACTCATGGCTCAAATACTCGCCTCCACGATCAGATCGTAGAAACTTGATTGTCTTGCCTAAATGATTTTGCACTTCATTTTGGAATTCTTTGAACTTTTCAAAGGATTCGGACTTATGCTTCATCAGGTAGATATACCCATATCTACTAAAATCATCAGTAAAAGTTATGAAGTACTGAAAACCACCTCTGGCTGTTGAGCTCATTGGTCCACATACATCAGAATGTACGAGTGCCAATAAGTCACTTGCCCGTTCACCTTGACCGGTGAAAGGTGCCTTTGTCATCTTGCCAAGTAAACAAGATTCGCATGTCTCAAATGATTCAAAATCAAATGAGTGCAGAATACCATCTCTATGGAGCTTCTCCATGCGTTTCTCATTTATGTGACCTAAGCGACAGTGCCAAATAAACGTGGGATTCAAATCATTCGAACGTTGCCTCTTTGCATTAATGTTATAGACCGGTGACTCTTCAAGAGTAAGAACATATAACCCATTCACCAATGGAGTATGACAATAGAACATATCTTTGAAATAAAGAGAACAACCATTGTTCACAGATCTAAAGTCATAACCTTCTGCTTGCAAACATGAAGCAGAAATAATGTTCTTGGAAAGAGATGGAACACAATAACAATTATTCAATTCCAAAACTAATCCTGAAGGTAAAGACAATGGCATGGTGCCAACAGCGACCGCAGCAACTTTTGCTCCATTGCCAACGCGAAGATCCACTTCGCTCCTCCTCAAACTTCTACTTCTTCTTAGCCCCTGCAACGATTTGCAAAGGTGAGCAACCGATCCGGTATCAAATACCCAAGAATCAGTGGATGAAGTAGCAAGATTGATCTCTATAACATTTATACCTGGAGAGGAAGTCGTACTTCCCTTCTTCTTCTCAAGATCCTCCAAGTACTTTGGGCAGTTCCTTTTCCAATGACCTGATTGCTTACAGTAGTAACAATCTGCATTAGGAGCAGCGCCCTTCTTGACTTGCTTGGCCTTAGAACTGCTCGCGATCTCATCGGGAGCTAACTTTCTTTTGACCGCGCCTTTCTTGACATTGGGCTTGCCCTTGCCTTTCTGCATCATCATCACATGATTGCTGCTTTTCTTAATGCTTTCCTCGGCAGCTTTTAGCATCCCATGCAACTCTGCCAAGGTCTTATCCATGTTGTTCATGTGATAGTTCAGTATGAATGGCTCAAAGCTCGGGGGGAGCGACTGGAGAATCACATCAGTAGCCAACTCTTGGCTAAGGGGAAAACCAAGCTTTTCCAGACTCTCAATGTAGCCAATCATCTTAATCACATGAGGGCTGACGGGATTCCCTTCTGCAAGCCTGCACGCAAACAAGGACTTTGAAGTGTTGAACCTCTCAGCCCTTGCTTGGTTCTCAAACATACCACGCAACCCCACAATGATATTGTAGGCATCTGTGTTCTCATATTGCTTCTGAAGCTCAGAGGACATTGTGGCAAGCATGAGACAGCTCACATCAAGGTAATCATTCGTTTGCTTCTCATAAGCTCTCCGTGCAGCCGCAGTAGCATTATCAGGCAAGTCATCAGGATAATGAGACTCAAGGACATACTCCTTGCGCTCTTGCTTGAGAACAATTCTCAAGTTGCGATACCAATCCATAAAGTTCGTTCCATTGAGTTTTTCTTTCTCAAGAATAGATCGCAAATTAAAAGAACTGGATGCGGCATTAGTTGACATGATCTACAACAAAGAATATGCAAAGTTTAGCACTATGTTTATGTTCATCTTTTATTAAACAATTTAACAAAAGACTCCCACTATGTGTTTTGCAACAAAACTCCCTCTAAGTTACATAGTGGGTCAAGAACCTCATTTCACTAATTCCTAGTGAGCTTTGGCATCACGGCTAGAAAACTAGTGACATGGGTAAGCAACACCTTGCTAATCACATCCCTATGTGACTCTTGCTTGTTGGGTGACATCAACATGCCCCGGCCCCAATCTATGCCCCAAGGTCCAAAACTGTTTTGATAACCTTGTTAAGTAAACCAAATGCTTCCGCATGTAGATGTCCGACATCTACCCCAAATAATGATGATAACCGACGGCACTCTACTTTGGTAGACCTACCATGCGGTGATCATTATCTTTTGGTGCAACATATGGAAGGGCATGAACACCTAATTTTATGAGGGATTCTATCCTACCAAAGCAACATATGACAAAAACATTGCATAAGAATAAGATAGATAATATCACAGATAAACACATTTAACTGTGAAGTAGTATGGCCCAAACAAATGGTGATCTCCATCTCCATGTAGGTGTAGACGATCTCCATCCTCCACATCACTCCTTTAGGCCACCATGCTTGAAAGCTTGTAACCTCAAAACTAGGCTACTACCTATAATAGCTAGAAATTGAAGATTACAAAGATAGATTCAAGCATTAAGGTCGACACGCAGGTCGTTAAATACAATATAGACAGCTAACAATAGCTGAAATAATCATGACACGCAGGCCATGAACGAATGTTACATGCATCACATACATCTCATACATTCCAATAAGATATAGGGCCATACTATTCACGTCATTCTCTGCAAAAACAAGTTAGACGTAGAATCGTATTCTACCTAACGATGTGAACCCAAGACGCTATACAAGGCGGGTACGCACGGCGGTCCCGCTGGCCGGTCAGCGGGCGGGGGGTCGAGGGGGGGGCCGCCCCCCGCGGGTTTCAGGGCAGCGCCCTGAACACCCTACGAAATTTACAGATCCAATCTATGAAATCGCAATGGAAAAACTATTCGGCACAACCACCTTATGCCGATCCGAGACATTCTCTAGGATGCTAGTTTTTCCACTGGGCCGAGGCCATCAGATCCGTAACCTACTAGTATTCGGCATAACCACCTTATGCCGATCCGAGACAATCTCTAGGGCACTAGTATTCCCACTGGCCCGAGGCTATCAGATTCGTATCCTACTAGTATTCGACATAACCACCTTATGCCGATCCGAGACAATCTCTAGGGCACTAGTAGTGATACAATCTGCGCCTCATCCAACCCCTATTCACCGATTGATCTCATCAACCCGTGCTACCATCGATTCATCACATGAACCGACTGATCTAGACTGTAATAGATCCAATCTACTACAACCGCATATCATCATATGCGCTGATCCAGATCGCAAACTAAGCAAGATGGCTCTGATACCACTGAAGGAACGCGCGTAGGCTACGATAGCAGAAAATAAAAAATTTCTACCGCGCACACCAGGACATCATGCTAAGAAGGGATCATAGATCGTTACCACTAGACGCGCAGCGCAGCGGAAGAAGAGTTGGAGAAGCCGATCCAACCACGCGCGTCGAGGTAGTAGTGGAAGTAGCCGATCGTCCCGAACAGATCGTCTCCTCCACGCGATCAAACACACCACGAGTAGATCCAATCTGTAGTTTGTTGATGCCGATCAACGCCGCAACGAGCAGCGCCTCCACCGGTATCCACACGTCCGGGGCTGGAACGCCGATCGCGAGTGTACCAGCACTCGCGAGCGGCTAGGGTTTGGCTCGGGAGGTGGCGGCTAGGGTTTTGCTCGGGAGGAACATATGCGTGCATCCCTCAGCCCCCCCGCCTCCAAATATATAGACCTCCTCACTTGGGCCTCGTGGACCGAGGCCCAATAGGAGTCTATCCGGATCTCTATCCGAATTGAGCCCACATCCGAATCACATTCGAATTAGTGTTCCAACCCGTTAAGTGTGCGACCCTGTAGGTTCACGTATACTTGGTCGCGACCCGGAAACACCTTTCCGGTCACCCTGTTAATAGCGGCCTCTAGCAAGACATATTAACCCCAAAGTATACGTAAAGATCATATCGGCTGAACCTGTAATGTTCTCATGTACGAATCCTTTTGCCTCACGATATAGATTAAGCTCAAGGCGAGACCTGTGTCATCCTCTTAATGGCTCAATCACTCTCTCGATTCCGTGATGGATTATAAACTTGTGATTGACTCCTCAATCACATTGGCATGGCCATGCACTTTCATAATCCATTACATCGAGGGGCCCAGAGATATCTCTCCCATAAGGAGGGGCAAATTCTATCTTGATCATTCACATCCCACTACATGTTTCATAGCAAACCCGAAGACTACTTTTATGACTACCCAGTTACGGAGTAGTGGTTAGTAGTCCCAAAATAGGCTACTACGCATGTTGGGAACCATGATGATCTCAAGTCTAACGATTCTACATAAACACTACTTGAGACCAACTAATGACACATGGAATCTCTGCAGTGTCTCATGGCGGGTCTATCCAACATATGTTCACTAACACATGTCCATATTATTGATTTGGTATCTCCATACCATGATCCATGAGACATGATCATCAATCAATACATATGCTGATCTTTGAATCATATATGTTCCTCATATGATATATGATCAGGGATCATTTAGAAATAGCAACATTTTGGCATTAAGAGTCTCATGAATAAGTCACATACTCATTGATCAATAATGATAATGTCTATTTCAAGGAACAAAGCAATGTATCATAAACATAGTATGTGATATATTCAACATCTCCATGTTGCCTCTAGGGCATATCACCAACACCTGCATGGTCTTCAAGGCTTTAGGGTTTTGTTTTGATTTGCCTTCTTTTGCCTTAGTTGGTATGAGTTGGTGAGAGGGGCAGAGGCTGTTTTGAGCCCTCTCTGTGTGTGTGCTCATGTGTTCTTGAGAGGAGACATGTAGTTTGTGCTCTCAATCCAATCATGTATGGGTTGTAGGGATGGATTGAGTTGATACTCTATGTAATCATTCATCTCTCTTCCTCAATATCAATCTGAGATGGCTTTGTTTGAGTTTGATTGAGTTTCTTTCTCTCTATTGGTTTTTGTCTCTTCGATGCTTTCTAGGCTTGATTTCTGAGATTTTCGTTTTTGTGTTGATTCTTGCTGAGGAGTGGAAAAATGGGTTGCTCTGTGATGGAATTACGTTTCTAGACCCTTTGGTCATCTAGTTCCAAGAGCAATTTGATCGATTTGCAAGAATCTCATTTTTAGCCTTTCTGTGTTCATGTTCTCATTTCTAGGGTTTTGGTGTGAATCTTGATTCCCTTCATGAGATGGCATGAAACTTGGTATCTTGAGTCCTGAGGCTATTAATTAGCTATTCTCAAAGTTTCATGGGCAAAGATTCAAGGATTGGAGAGGAATTTGGATTTTTTGATGCTGTTCTCTGAATTTTCAGATTTTGTCCCAAATCTGAAATTCTTGGTCATGAGTTGGGTTTCTTTGGTCTCCTAGGTTCCTACGGCTATTGTGGTCATTTCCTTGCTGTTCTGGACCAAAAAGATCAAGGAGAAACCCCAAATTGGTCTGGTGTTTGGAGATTGCAAACTCTGCATTCTTGTTGTCTGATTTTCGGGCTCTGCTGCTCTCTGAATTCGCTGACCGGTCAGACCGGAAGAGAGAGGGCGGTCAGACCGCTCGTTTGCCTGCGGTCAGACCGGCGGCCTTATGGCGGTCAGACCGGCATATGCTTGGCGGTCAGACCGGCCCTCCCATGGCGGTCTGACCGGCCATAGCAGAGAGGTCTGACCAGCCCCCTTTCTTGCAGGCTCAGTTGCTTTTAAGTTTTTGAGGGTATGCCTTCCAGGTTTTCATCTCATTGCCTTGGTTCTCTGTTCTTCATGTTTTTCCAGTAATCTTTATGGGGACAAGTTTTAAAGTCGACATTCACCCCACTCTATCGCCATTTCGGTCCAACATGTACTTAGCAAGACTTGTAGTGTATCACAAAATTTTACATACATTCAATGCTATCAAAGGAGGAGGCTCTATACTATGCTATTTTCAGCATGAGGCAAATTTCATTTGCAATATCAATAAGTAGTAATTTACAATAGAATTGTAAAGAGCATTTAGCATGTAATGAAATAACACTTATATAACTTCCATATCAGTAGACCAAATCTGTTCACAACCTTTCTCGTCTGTGAACATCGCTAAATCCCCACCCATGAGCATGGCACACAGAAGATGTGTACATGCCATCCCATCATGTTCAGTTAAATAATTTAAATAGTTTTTAATACTTTGTAGAAATTGTACAACTTTACCTACATGAGATAATCAAATACACTATCGGCCATTACACACTTCATTGGGCGTGCGACGATAGTTGATTACATATAACCTTTAGGTTATCTAGTCATAACCTTGCACCAACCTGATAAATGGACATGCCCTCACTTGGGCCCGCTAAATGAGCTGCAAGACAGGCCCTCACGTTAGTGGATTATGTCCCTTTGGTGAGGCATTACCTCAGTGAACAGTGCCTCTATGAGTCAGACTGTTCTACGGAACGCCCTTACCACTTCTGTGCCTACCACAATGTAAGGCTAGACCTAGACAACTTAATCAGGTAAACACCAGAGCTTATGTAGTGCATGTGGTTGTCCAGGTGTGACTTAGATGTGAGGCAATAATGTTTGGTCCTTAATTGACCCAGGCGAGAATCTCCCCTACCTATATGCAAGGTTCCGCCTCACATTTGACATTTTATCACATAACTCGCCCACATCTAAAAATCAGGTTTTTCATTTTATTTTTTATACCGAACTAACAGAGGTTCCTCATTTGGTCTAACATTTGAAACCATCCATATCCATGTGCAAGTTTTCCGAAATATCAAACTCAGTGAAAACTATTGTCGGGCTAAGCATCTAGACCATATATCAATGCAATATTCCCAATTTGACAATATGTATTTTCTAAACCATGCTCTAGAGGTTACAACAATGAGGGTATCAAATTTTCAAGGAGGTGTAATGTATACAAGCGGACATAGCTACCGATACCCACAATATAGCAATTTTGGCGAAACATACACGCATGCATAATAGGTTTTGCAAAAAATATATAATAATTGAAATATTGGGATTAACATGGTCAAAGGGATGCTTACCTTGCTCTTGTTGCTTAGAGAATGATTCAAACGTGTTCTCAAAGTCGCCCGGCGTGGAGTCATCTATTCAATAAAATTGAGATAAATGCAAATAAGAGCCAAATAAATTTAAATTTAGATAAGACTTAAATATTTTTTGTATAATCAGGAAGATTATGATTTTTAAAAAAATTTAGAAACAAGGTTTACTAAATTCAGAGTTTGTATGCAAAAGTTATATGTGTTTGAGTTTTGGCTCAGTTTGAAATATCTCTTCTCAGTTGCTACAGTACTCTTTATGAATACTAATGTTCTTTAGCCACTAAATATTTCCAGCTATTACTACTGCAGCCTATGGTCACTGTGTGTTATGACCACCATAGCTATTGACTATTGTAGCCTACGGCCTTACGATCATGGTGCTACACCGCAACTCTGGTTGTATTGCTCACACAGAGCCGATACTGCCAATCTTCAACCACGTAGGTCTTCTGACTACCAACTAGCTACTGTAGCTTATGACTACCGACCTAGTATTGTAGCTTACAACTATCGACCACATTCTGTAGTTTATGACTACCGACCGGGTATTGTAGGTTTCGACTACTGACTACGTTCTATAAGTGAAGATTTCGACAATGGCAAATGGTCGAGGATATCGACAACAACAGCTGGTCAAAGATTTTGACTATGACAGTGGTCGAAGAGTTTGATAATGGCTACGGTCGAAGATTTTGACACGACAGCGATCGAAGGATTCAACTATGGCAATGGTTGAAGAGTTCAACTACGGCAGCGGTCGAAGATTTTTATTACGGCAGTGATCAAGATTTCCACTACAGCTACAGTTGAAGATTTCAACTATGGCTATAGTTGAAGAGTTCGACGTGGCAGCGGTCGAAGAGTTTGACAACGATTGTGGTAAAAGATTTCGACTACAGTTGTGGTCGAAGATTTAGACTACCATGGTTCTGTTTCGAGTTTGACCACCATGGTTTTCTTTTCAACCATGATTACTTTAGTTCTCTTTTCGATTATGATCATTTTTGTTCTCTTTTCAACTTCACATACTCAATGAGGGAGGAGGAGCTCACAGGAGGTGAAGGCGGTGCTTGAGAAGGAGCAGAGGATGTTCACATCAGAGACTCTGCTGGCATCGAAGAGGAGGTTCTCGGCGATAACGATTTTTGGCAACAGTGAAGCTACAAAAAGTTGCGCATGAGTTTTCTTGCATGCATGATGAGGTATAGGCGAAAGGAATCAAGGTACGACTCACCATAGAGAGAGAGAGAGAGAGGAAGTCTTACAGCGGCATCCTAATCGAAGATAAAGAAGAAGGCCTAGCTTGAGTGACCCACTGCATGAAAGGTCGATCAAATGAGTAGGGTGCTTAAGGGGGAGGTAAGGAGCTCTAGGACGGAGAAATCATCAGAGATACTAGAACACAGTGGCATGCTCGTTGGCGTCGTGTATGACTTTGGTTTCTCGGTGTTCTAGTGAGCGAAGTGCTTAAGGATAGAGTGCAGAAACCGAGAGGGCGAGCTGAAGAGCAATGACATGGTCAGGGGGCTTTATAGGCATGGAAATGCTAAGGACTGAGCGCGATTTCTCGCAAGCGCAACTGAGCAGCGTAGTCGAATACTCACCATGGAACATGACGCACGGAAGGAGACAAGGGGAAGAGATCCGTCGTGTTGAGGCAATGAGTAGGCGAGGTTTGCTTCATTATTTATTTTTAGTACCGAGATTGTACTCATGGGCTTTTAGGATGGTTTCCATCATACTTTCTCTCATGTCACTTTTAATTATATACATATACATACCATATATATGTGTGTATATTTTAAATTACCCGTATGTTTATATTCTTTAGGATTCTGGGTTGTTACATATGTGTGTGTACATACCATACATACATACATACAAACATACATATCTATATATACTAGTTAAGTACCCGTGCGTTGCTGCGGAACAATGACCCGACAGAAGCAGGTGCATGAGAGAACCAATCCACATCAATTTCAATTCATGAGACTCAAAACATATCATTGAAGAAAAGTGACTGGTCCTGGAAACGCCTGTTGGATTCAACGACATTCGCAGGGACCTTGTTGCTCCTATCGATGCCAATGATGTAGGTCCCGTCCATTGATTTGGAGAGCAGCAATTGCCTCGGTGAGTCTTTGTACTGCCCACTTCTCCTTGGCTCCTTCACTGAGGTCTTTATAGTTTAGACCTCCGGAGTCCCATTTGTGGGAGTCCTTCATGATGTCTCTGAAAATGACGTTTGGTTGTCTAGACTTAGTGTTCATGTCGGCACCCTTCAGACTTGGTGACTTCTTTAGAGGCCTCTGCACAAAGAGCTCCCCATTGATATATGAAAACGAAGAGGAAGAACAAGCTCTTGAAGACTATTGAAAGGCTTATGTTCTCGGTCATACTTTTGCTAAATGTTTTCTCCTGCAAAATCAATTCGTAGATTAGAGCCCTCTCTTTGATGTGTCCAATGTACTTCTGATGGATGTAGAATTGTTTTCCTGACACCCCCACCTCCCTGCCACAAAAAAAAGAGTTGAGCTAGTCCCGCCACAAAAATGCTTTTTGAAGGATTACGGACTGCAGAAAATAGGACATTATAATTGTTGCCAAAAATCTAAATCGAGAAAATAGAGTAATTTATCATGTCATGCTGATAATGAACAACATGGATGGATTTGAGGGGTCAAAAGCTGACGTTTTCATTACTATTATTCATTATTGTTACATGAATGAGTTTTTTATAACCAATTGTTAAGCTGTCCTCTTCAGTTAATCTATCCTTACAAGAATGAAAATTTTAAAAAATCAAATGTTCATATGTCCTCTTAAGTTTCATTACATAAATGGAATTTAATAACCAACTGTTTAGCTGTCCTCTTTAGTCAGTGCAAGTAGATATCCTCATGCTACTTCTGCGTACCAAAACCCACATCATGGGCTGTCATTATGTCAATGCCTTGTTCATGTAGTGCTAAAAGTAGTCATGTGCTGACATAGTACATGCTCAAGGAAATGCTTATATGATCGTAGTTACTATAAGCAATCTGTTTTTACTGCTTACAGTACCACTGCTATAGTTTAGATGCTCTCCTTACATCAGTAAACTTCTGTAAGCCTTAGCCTTTGTCTCTTGTCGGTAAAAGAAAAGTTCAAATAAAATCAGGATTTTGTTCTGCCATTCTCAAGATAACTTATTTTCCAAGTTCCACTTTGGGTATATCTTCAACAAAACCAGTTTATACTATTGAACAATTTTACCAACCAAGCATTTGTTTTATGGAACCTTCCAACTGTCTATCTTACCAAACTTTGAATGATAGTCTGAAAGGACTTCTTTTTTAACGAATACAAGATGCAAAATTTTCTTCAAAAAAACCAGCTAACTTTGTAATATCTAGTCAACAATAGCAGAACGAGTTGTAGATAATAATTCAGAGAGTGTGATTAAAAACTCCGAAACAATCCTTAACAGTGATCAAGAAAAAGGACTATGCTGGAACTTGACACACAGCAACTCAATGTGAACACAACAGAGTAGAAAGGTGCAGAGCCTAATGAACATGAGTTGTTTGTTACCTAGAGGCAGCCCCTTCTTCATCTGCTGGATGCCGCGCCGCACAGTGAGCATCCGCTAGCAGTCGAATATCTGGAATATGCCGGCCATGCACCCCGATTTGCCTTTCGAACTCCGGCGTGTTGTTGGAGAAGGCGTTGAGCATCCTCGTCGCCAGCATCTTTCAGGGTCCAAACTGATCAGTCAGACACCGAACAAAGCACCCCAAGAAGATCACCACCTCACACTCAGATGAAAGTGATAGCCCCAGCAACCTAGGACAGGTCACACACACACATAGTGCAGCACCAACCAGAGCAAGAGAAGCTTCCAAACCAGAGAAGAACCTACGAGGAGTAGCACAAGCAAGATGCAATATATCTATCTACACTTGCAGGGGGGGTAGATAGATATAGATGCAGGTACAGATATAGTAGTAATAACATACTGTATTTTGAATTCCACAGTCCCACACTCCCACTAACCAGTGATCTATCAGTACAGTCATAAACAAACATCATGGCTTAACATCAACAGATGCATACAAAACAATATAACATGATACATACTTCTGGAAAAATAAATACCACTATCAGCTATAGAATTGAATTATTCTATGCAGGATGAATAGGCTTTGGATAACTAAAGGTTCTTTCCTTATTATTATGACCTTTGGCAATGGTTGGTTGTGTGAACTTTGATGTAGATAGATGATGATTAAAATAAATCAAGGATTATAACCTTTGGCGATGGTTGGTTGTGTGAACTTTGATGTAGCTAAATGATGATTAAAATAAATCAAGGCTCCTTCCCTTGTTACTAAAAACAGATGGTTTTTCACTATATCATTGAATGGATCTCAACACTGCGTAAACACTGTTTCCACTAAGAATACTTCTTTTCCACTTCCAGTCTGCAAACAATTAAAGAGTTCAAGAGCATGAAAATAGTTCTTGATGACTAACAAGTAAAAAAAATGAAGTTGATAACAAATACCTGCCCATAAGCAAAGATGCAGCTGTTGTATCCAGCCAGACAGTTCTCAACCATTGGTAAACCAGCAACTCGGACAAGCACTTCTTGCAAATGCAAATTCAGCACTTAATCAGAATCCACGAATTAGAATCAGAGCATGAATCAAATTATTTTCAAGCTGACCTGATTGGCTGATTCACTGCTTCGCAAGCAACATGGTCGAATGTAAAACGAGTTTCTGGCTGCCCAATCCACGTGATACTGTGCGCACTTTCTTGTTTCAAACATCAATTATAACCAGTCAGGTTTTTCTCAGTGTTATTTAGAGGGCGCACACGGATAACGACCTGGAGAATAAATAAAGCACAAATGAAAAGGATGTGTATGGTGAAATTGACTCTCCAACATGTGCATCGATTCAAAATTCAAAGCTCAAATACATCCTGGCCCAGTTATAAATGCAAAAGGAAAGAAATGAAAGGGGAAAAAAACTCAACCAACTCATGTCTGGAACATCTATAACCATTAACTAAGGAACATTTCTTTTGATACTCTACCTAATCAGAATAAAATTAGCACAAGAGCCCATTCTGGAATGGTCAGTCATTGCCCACAGATCTGTAATCTAAGACCAATACGTAAACTATATACTCATGCTTTACATTTTTCCCATTTTCATACGATGATATTTCTATTTCCCAAACAATAAAAATTTCACAAAGCAGCAGCAAAATCGGCAGTAGATCCAATTCGCAACTGCACATTGTTCTCCATCCAGAATGAGGGATCCTCTCGGAGCTCAAAATATGGCAACTCTGCAGAATTCACCACTGTCGCCGGCATAAACAACACCGGCGTCCCCCTCGGCACCATCAAGAACCCCAACCCCAGCCCGGCCCCACGGATACCACCACTCATCGGCGGCCTCAACCCACTCATTCCGACGCTGTACGCCGGCTTCGACACGCTCTCCTTCGGCGTGCTCTACGTGGAACCACCATTGGAGGCCGCCGCTGTGGCCTTCGTGCGATGCGCATGTGGAGTAGTCATCACGCTACACGGGGTCACACCCACCTGTGGAGGCAGCTCCTCGCCGACAGCAGGGACCAACCTGAACCGGCTCCGCGCCGCCGCCTTCTCGGGAGCCCGGAATGGCAGCTTCGAGGGCGTCGGCGCCGGCAACTCGGGCTTCCGCTTCAACCCCGATGGCGGCGGTTGGATGGCGAGGAGAGGAGGCCGGGACGCTGCCGCGTCAGAGTCTACGACGGCGGCGTTGGCGGGGTTAGCGAGAGGACGGGAGCGGCACCATTGTCGCCAAGAGGATGGAGGGGGCGCGGTCGACGTGAGGACAGGGGCGGCGTGGTCAAGGGAGGCGGTGACGAGGGGATGGAGAGTTTGGGGGCAGATGGGAGAGAAGGAGATGGGCAGATGCGGTGGGAGGCGGCGGGCGGATGCGGTTGGGCAGCGGCGGGCGGAGGAGCGGGAGGCGGCGGCAGCGCGGGGGCGGAGCAATCGAGGGGTGCGGAGGAATCGGTGGGGAGGAGCGCGGTTCGGGATGGAGGAGCAGCGGCGCCGATTGGATTGGAACGTACGAGTGAGTGGAGTGTCGGCGCGGAGAACGTGGGAGAGAATCAGTGGGGAGGAGGCCCACACGTCGGCGCAGAGCTTCTGTGAGGAGGCGCAGTGTATGCGAGGAAAGATCGGAGAGAACGGACGGACTGCCACCAACTCCAATTTTTAAGTAGTAGAGATATATATATCTCTATGAATGTATACATGTATATGTATATATATGTACGTATATGTATATATATATGTGTATGTGTATGTATATATATGTATCTGTGTGTATACATATGTGTGTGTATGTGTATGATATATACAAATAACACACACATATATATATATATATATATATATATATATATATATATCTACTACTTAAAAGTTTGAGTTGGTGGTAGTCCGTCCATTCTCCACAGACCTTTCCCTCAGTTTTCTTGCACCGACATGTGGGCCCAAAGTCTCCACACTGCCTCCACTCCTACGTAGAAACCGCTCCGCCCTCACCTCCTCCGCAGAAACCACTCCACCCTCGCCTCCTCCGCAGAACTGCCGCCTCCTCCTCCCCCACTCCGCCGTCGCCTCCTCCTCCCCACCCTGCGCTGTCGCCGCCGCCTCCTCCTCCCTCGCTCCTCTGCTCTGCCCTCACCTCCTCCTCCCCCGCTCCTCCGCTCCGCCCTCACCTCTTCCTCCCCACTCTGCGCTACCGCTGCCTCCTCCGCTCCGCCCTCGCCTCCTCCTCCCCACCCCGCGCCGCCGCCGCCTCCTCCTCCCTCGCTCTTCCGTTCTGCCCTCGCCTCCTCCTTTCCCGCTCCTCCGCTCCACCCTCACTTCCTCCTCCCCACTCCACGCTGCCACCGCCTCCTCCGCTCCGCCCTTACCATCTCCTCTCAACCCCGCGCCGCCGCCACCTCCTCCTTCCCACACTCCTCCGCTCCGCCCTCGCCTCCTCCTCCCCACCCCGCGCTGCCGCCGCCTCCTCGCTCCTCCACTCCACCCTCGCCTCCTCCTCCCCACCCCGCACTGCTGCCGCCTCCTCGTTCCCCCACTCCTCTATTTTGCCCTCGCCTCCTCACTCCTCTGCTCCGCCCTCGCCTCCTCCTCCTCCCCCACTCATCCGCTCCACTGCCACTTCCTCGCTCCTCCTCTCCACACTACCTCCTCCTCCCCCACAGCTCTGCTCCCCATCCCATGCTGCCGCCTCCTCCTCCCCCACTCCGCTCCACCGCCTCCTCCTCCAGGTGACCTCTAGGCGGCGGGGATCGATGAACCTCCAGGCAGTGCGAGCGGCGAGGGCGCAGTGTGAGCGGCGGATGTCCAGGGAGTGTGAGTGGCGGACCTCTATGCGGCGGCTGGCCAGTGGGCTCCGGGAAGTGGCGGCAGCGGCGAGCGAGGAGGAGAGGATTAGGGTTTGGTGTTGTTGGGTGTGATGGCGGCTCGGATGGGTGGGTGTGAGCAGAGACGTTATCATCTCCTCTGTTAGGCCAGATTCAATTGTGCCATACGTATCGGACGCGTATCGTGCCGTATCGGAGACATATCGGGTTATTTTCTTTCTTTTCGGCTAAAATTTGCCGATACTTCGCCGATACCATATCGCCGCGTAGTGGAACGTATCGCCATATCGGATACGTATCGAACATGCGTACAGCAGTTGTGTGTCGTATCGGTGCTTCCTAGGTAACTAGAAGTGTCAAGGGATCTTCAATTGGTAGATTGCATCATGTTTCAATTATTTTGTTTAGGTTGTGCATGACCCTTAGAGCCAGATGTAGTAGTGAAAGGATATTCCAAAGGGAGCAGGCAAATGTTGAAGAATCCATTCTCCAAATCCTCGCTGCCTATAGTTTGAGACAACAACTAAATCTGTAGATTTTATCATTTACATTACTGGTGTTGCAATAATATAGTTGAGATCTCCGACTGTGATTAGTGATTACTGATGTAGGAGACCTCAATGAGAGTTTCAAAATTGGGCCTATCGGAGACTAAGATTTGCATAATGATGTTAACCATAGGCCTTCTGAAGGTACTTACAACTTATCTATTGTTTTGTCATCCCTTAAGAACTAATAATTTTGTCATCTAGCATTATATATGATCGATATCATTCATGTCATGACATCTCCTTTTTGTGCTTTTCTTTTTCAAAATATAAAAGATATTTATATCTTTGTCTGGTTAAAATATCTGCAGAGCACTTTTCCTTCTTGGAAGGAGACCATGAAGTTGTACCATGCAACTGCACTGTAAGTTTTTGTTTTGCATGTCTCAGCATACAGAATTCAACAAATACGATAACCATAACTGTTTCACATTGCATTTAAAGAAGTGTTTATTTCAATAATCAATATTGCCACTTATTCCCTACCAGGGTGACTGGCAAAAGGATACTCTCTCTAATTGCTCTAAGTTTGGATCTCGATGCTGAATTCTTTCATAGCATTGATGCATTCAACTGCACGTCAGCATTTCTTCAGTTATTGCACTACCCAAGTTACACTACTGTATTTCTTTCTTCTTTTTTCCCGATTCAGGAACATTCCCATTTTCCATTACAGATAACGCAAACAAAGAGTATTACAAGAGAGTAGATAGTATTACCCAGGTTACATTATTGTATTTCCTTATATATATATCATACAAAAGAATCAAAAGTTATGTTGTAATTATATGCAATGGAGTGCTAAATACATGCTTGGTGTTGCTTGCTTGCTTGCTTCTTATCATTTCATGATTGCTGATAGTTGGTTAGATGGTTTCTTTGGCACTTATTTATACATATGTCATGCTCCCACAAATTTAAAAATAGAAATACATATGTTTTTTCTTACATGCTCAACAAATTTCTGCTTTATTTGAACATGAATTGATGCAATATATGTCATTCTAAAGAATGAAGATATTTGCATCCTCCTGTCTGATGTGGCTTGGGGGATGTGGAACATTACTAATCTGTCCAGCAACTGTATAGTGAAAAAAAGCAAATTGCATATTTATCCAGCAAATGTATAGTGAAAAAAGTAAATTGCAGATTTATACTTGCATGATCTCACGTGTAATTATTTCTTAAACATTGCATTTTAGATCACTTTTAATTTATAAGAACAACTTAATGGTTAATTTATGCCAACAAAGGCTATGTAGAATTGTAGATCTTGGTGATATTTCTTGTTAATAGTTCAAAGTAATTTTCTTGCTGCTGTATACTGGAGCATAGCATGTGATTATGATTGGAAGCTCTCCTAAGCGATATGAATGTAAAGTATATTGTACTATCACATGGCTGGTATGGAATAGTCCTGACTAACTAATTTGTATGTCCCAATCTAAATCTCACTACAGGTTGAATGTGAGCATAACGTAGGCCATGAGAAGTCTCACATGGTACAACAGGGGTCCCGATCTGGTGGATTCCTTATTGGGGTGAAACCTTACTAGACGCATGGCCAGGTTGACAAAGTTGCATTGTAAAGGCCTTGTCATGATCTCTCCGCCACATACCTAAGGAAGTGTACTAATCGTGTGGCAATATGAGTTGATCATGTCTTGTGGGTAAAATTGTACTACCTCTACAGAGTATATAAACTATCCTGGATAGTCATGTCCACGGTCATGTGCATGCTGAGTAAAGTTTTTCATAGATTAGACTTTGTTTTTCAAATATTTTTCATATGAGATCTTTTGGAAAAGATAGTCCAGGCGGGATACCCGTGGTTAGGTTGATGTTAGGTCGGTGCCTGCGCTAACGATATTATTTTTCTTAAATTACTGTCTTTACTTATTATATTAAATTCAACAATTTTCAATCTATTTATTTCATTTCTTTAAATTATGCTTTACTCTCAAATAACAATATGTGCCTTCATTTGTTGCTTTTATCGTTATATTACATTCTCCTATGTGACTTGCAGAATTTAAGTTTGTACACACCCTTGCTATCTTATTTTAGAAAAGGATAGCTTCAACTACGGTAAGGACTTAGATGAGTTAGCTATGTCTTGCTGTCGTTTGACTATGGGGTAGCCTCAGTGGGCTTTTTCCACTTTGGCTTTTCTTCCGCTACTATTATTCAAATTTGGCCTATGGGCTGTGGATGTAAACTTTGGCAATCATGCCTATATTTAGTTAATGAATAAATATCATTAGGGTTGATATTTATCTTTGTTATCTATTGTGTCCACTAGCTGATCCTGGACTAGTGTGATTTACACAAAGAATCGGTAGTTGTTGCTCCGCGGGTCCAACATTACTTTAGATATAAGTGGGTATTCTTCTTACATGACAAGGCCAAAACATCTGGCATTTTCAAAAGTTTTGCAAAAAGAGCCTAAAATTAATTTGATTCCAAATAAATAAAATCCATAGTGATAATGGTTTCGAGTTCACAAACACTAAAATTGAAGATTTTCATGATGAACTTGGAATAAAATATGGGCTTTCCACCATATACACTCCAGAACAAAACAGAGTTGTACAAAGGAAAGAATCAAATATAAATTGAAACATATAGGATAATACTTGATGAGTATAATACTTCTGATCATTTTTAGGTGGAAGTGATTAACACTGCATGTCATGTCATAAATCACCTTTACTTGCATCACCTATTGAAAAATATTTCCTCTGAGTTTCTCATTGGAAGAAAACCGAACATCTCATACTTTTATGTTATTTGTTGCAAATGCTATATCCTAAGAAATGGTGTTAAGCTCTTTAAATTTCAAAGTTGATATGATGAAATTTTCTTACTTGGTTATTTTTCTAATAGTAAAGCTTATCATGTCTACAATAAAAACTCCAGTTTAGTTGAAGAAACTTATGATGTTCAATTTAATGGGACTAATGGCACTCACAAAAATTAAAAAAATTAAATGATGTAGGTGATGGAGGAATAAGGCAAGCTATGAAGAATATGCAAATTAGCAACATCAAGCCAAAGGAAGACACAAATGAATCCCTTCATCAAAACAAGTTGAAGCTCCTACCTCTTCACAACAAGTAATATTCAAGCAATAGACTTGGAAGAGAAAGAAGAACAACCATCAACACTACCACTGAAGATTAATAATGCAATTGCAAAGGATCATCCAATAGACCAAATATTTAGTGACCTAAGTAAGGGTATTCAAACTCGACCCCGTGTAGCTTTGTTTTGTAAATAGTGATCTTTTATTTCTTCTCTTGAGACAAAACATGCAAATAATGCTCTAGATGATCCGAATTGGGTGAAAGCAATTCCTGAAGAGCTAAATAATTTCACCCAGAATGACATTTGAACATTGGTGGAAAGTCCTAAAGAGCACAATGTAATTGGCACAAAATAAGTCTTTCACAATAAGCAAGATAAAAATGAAGTTGTGGTAAGAAACAAGGCAAGGTTAGTTGTTCAATGTTATACTCAAGTTAAGGGTTTAGGTTACGATGAAACGTTTGCTCCCATAGCTAAACTTGAGTCTATTCGCATATTACTTGCCTTTGCTTCAAGTTTTGACATTAAATTACTTCAAATAGATGTTAAAAGTGCTTACTCAAATAGAATAATAACCGAACTTGTATATGTTGAACAACCTTTCGGTTTTGAAGATCCTAAAAATCTAAATCATGTTTACAAAATCTGCAAGGTGCTATATGGCTTAAAACAAGCTCGTAGAGTATGATATGAGCGCCTTCAAAAATTACCTATTCTCTAAATAATTCACAATTGGAAAAGTTGATACATCATTATTCACTAAAATTATTGATGATGATTTCTTTATAAGCCAAATTTATGTTGATGATATCATATTCGGGTCTACTAATCAAGACTTTTACAAAAAAAAATTGGTGATACAATATCTAGGGAATTTAGGATGTCTATTATTGGAGAACTAAGCTATTTCCTTGGACTCTAAATCAAGAAACTCAAGAATGGAACATTCATAAGACAAACAATAAAACCCATCAAGACTCCCATAGTGACAAATGGACGCATTGACCTCAACGAGGGAGGTAAGCCAAATTTTTTATTGGTAGTTTGCTTTATCTTATCGCATCTAGGCTTGATATTCTGTCTAGTGTTTGCATGTATGCACATTTTCAAGCATCACCAAAAGAGTGTCATTTGATAACTGTAAAAAGAATTCTGCGATATTTAAAGTATTCTTCTAGCATTGGATTATAGTATCCTAAAGGTGCTAAATTTGACTTAATTGAATATTCGGATTCTAATTATGCGGGTTGTAAGTGGATAGAAAAAGCACATTGGGAAGTTGTCAACTGTTACGAAGGTTTTTAGTTTCATGGTCATCCAAAAAAACAAAATTCTGTAACTCTTTCCACCAAGGTTATCAGAATCTCAATTATGTCATATGATCCTAAGATTTCATGATTCAAGATTGACTAGATCGATCCGATTCTATTGTAGAATCTTAATGTGGTATAATCTTAATATTCTTACAATTCTACCCAAACTTTTGTAGGTTGTAATCAAAATTTTTATATGATCCTACACGATTCTGTCATTTCTATTGTTTTATTATAAATAATTACTTGTATACTTCCTTTTAATTGAAAATTTTAACTTTCATCTCTTTATGATCACTATAATTATCTAAAAGAACATATGATCTTACCTTTACTATACAATTTGTAAAGAAAAGTTCAAAAAATATAATTTTAAAAATGAGTAGTATTATAATACACTGTAGATTTTTTAAATGTTTCTTTGGTAGAATCAGGTAAGGTCTTTGATTCTATATCGATTCTACAATTTGCGATCCTACCAAAGAACCTCCGATCCAATTTAGGATCACGATTCTAACAACCTTACTTTCCACCACTGAAGCTGAATATGTTTTCGTGAATAGTTATTGTGCTCAATTGTTATAGATGAAGCAAATAGATTATGGGATTAAATTTGATGAAATACCTATTTTGTGTGATAATGATAGTACCGTGAAAATAGCTAACAACCCAGTCCAACACCCAAGAACCATGTATATAGATATACGCCACCACTTTTTTTAGAGATCATGCAAGCAAGGGAGATATAGTCATTTGCCACATTCGGACCGAAAATCAATTAGCAGAAATTTTTACTTTGGCAAGTTGAGGAATGAATTAAATATCACAGACTATTCAAATATTGCTTGAACTCATGCCTCATTCATTTTGCTCTCATTTGGTGTTCTTTGGAGTTTTTTGGAACACTATTTTCAAATTATTTTTAATTCTTTTTTAAAAATCTCTATGTTAATAAAAACTATGTTTTTTATGTTATTTGGCTTGCTTAATGCATAATGATCCTAAAAAATACTTATTTGAGTAAAAAACTAGGGATCATTTGCATATTTTTCAAATTTCCCTAATTCTATTCCAGCATAATCAGGGAAATCGAAACTACCAGCGTTGTTCTAGTGGTACTACCGCGCTGCGATACTACCGACTTTGAACTTGTGGTACTACCACTCACCGATACTACAGGTGTTAAAATCATGGTACTACCGCGTCGGTTGGTGAACACATTAATTAACTGCCCTTCCATCTTATCTCTTTGTGCGCTTACATCGATTCCTCTCTCCTCTATTGCTCAAAACCGACCCACTCTCTCTCTCCCGAAATCACCAAAAACTACTCCACTTGAGATCTTCAATTTCCTTGAGATATCTTCAATCCCTATTGATTCCTTGGCATCTAAGGGTTAATCTCCTTCAAAATCAAGATGCCACAAAGAAAGAATGCTATTCACAAGAATTATGGCATTCAAGCGGGTTCTTCTACCCAAAACCCCTCTACTCCTTAGTTGCCTTTAGCTCAGGCTCCTACATAACTCAACAAAAGCAATCCAAAGGCAGCTTAGAAGGATAGAGAAGATAGAGGCAAGGCTCCTACTCCTAAGTTTGAAACTGAATCTAAAGATGAGGAGAGCTCCTCATAGGAGGAATCTGATGAAGAAATGGAAGAACCTGAGGAGCAAACAATCAACTTGAGGACAATCACTGGTGATGAATATGCTATCCTGCATTAGCAAAAAACCAATTTGTGCAACCAAGAACATGTACAGATCCAAGGTTTCACACCTACTTTCAGCAGATGGTGTTGTCTGGCCCCCATAGGCAATTCACTGATCTCAAATATAAGGAGTGGGCACATCTGGACTCTCTAGACAAGTATGATGGAGCATATCAGCTATTTGAAAGGGCTGGTATTAGGACCTTGTTGCTCTAAAAAATGACTACAATGAGGAGATCATCCGGCAATTCTATGCCATAGTGTATGTATCTCCAAATTTCACTTATATGGTATGGATGACAGGGACTACCTACCTGGAATGCCAAAAGAACGAGATTGAGCTAGCTCTGTGAATCGAGTCAGGCAGGTATGAGAAAATCTATGATAGATCTGCACTATTGGTTCCTGCCTAGATGGACTATTATGATGGACATGTTAGGTATACCCCAGGCAAGCTGGCCAATCTTCTTTCTCTTCCCAGCCTAGTCAACAGAATCATCAACCACACCATTCTCCCTAAGAGTGGGAACTTCGATGCCATTAGAGGACACCCTTGGAATATAATTGATAACATTAGGCATGGCAGGAAATTCGATGTGGCAGATCTCATTATTCAGAAAATTGCTTCCTCTAAGAATGATCGGGTCAAAAGAATATACTATGCTTATATATCATGGCGTTGATCATCCAGAAGATCGGATAACATAGAGGATTGGGATCCACCCATAAGCCATACAAGCCATGAGAGGGTCCCCCAATCCCTGCAGCTCCTTGTCCCTGGGCTCAACAAGAATAAGATGCATCGGAAGAAGAATAAGTTTCCTCATCTCAGATCAACTCTGTTGTTCTTCGTTTAGGAAAATCAATCAGAGACCAATGCAGTGCTCTCTTCTATCTCTTCTAATGTGGCATCTCTTCATGAGGGGGTCACTTCCATAGAGCGCACTTCGGCAAATGTGCCTTCCCCTGTTTGCTATGGAAGTCGTCACCTCTCCACATGAGTAGGCCCCTTTTTGGTATTTTGATGCCAAAGGGGAGAAGCAAAGAAGAAGGTGCCATTGGGAAGAAGTAAAGAAGAAGAAAATCTATTTCTATGAATTGCAATCTCTATCTTATTTGGTTGATTATGGTATTGTCAACTCTCTCAAGTTCAACAAACAAAAGAAACTCCATCAAATTTTTTCAAAAAAAATCTCTATATGTGCTTGCAAAGCAATTTCTCAATTCTACATGCACATGTTTCGGAGGAGCCATCTTTAAAATGACTTTAAAAGCAAATAGTTATCAAAATTCCTTTGAGCTCATCGCAAAAATTACATGCTTTTTATAGTCACAGCAAGAATATACAACTCATTTTTCAATAAGTGGTATATTCAAAATTCTATCTTTCATTCATATTAGTTGGGTTGTCATCAATCACCAAAAAGGGCGAGATTGAAAACATCTAGGCTCCTAAAAATTATTTTGGTAATTTATGACAAAAATGAACATGGGACTAACACGCTTATGAAGTGTTTGAAAGGTTTAGTCCCAGTGACGAATGCGACAACCTGGAGATGCATGCTAAAGGTCAACGCAAAGATCAATATGGTCCAATACAAAGATATCAATAGCCTAGGATTTTTATTTTTACTGGTCTTAGGAGAAAAGGTTGGAAGACCTAATTGTAAGTTAATACCATACTATTATGAGGGATCATGATTAGTAGCTTGATAGCATATTCTTGTGCCAATTATGCATTCTCACAAAAATTCATAGTACCAGAGATTACATGGTCGTACTACTGCATTGCGATATGACCGAGCGGTAGTGCAGTACTACCGCATTCTAGTTGAAGTGAATTTTAGTTGGTGGTATGAAATTTCTAGAAAGCATTTTTGGAGCATGTTTGCTCCCTTGGATGGTAATACCGGAGTTCAATTGGCGGTCCTTCCGCATAGCGGTATGATCGCATATCTTGAGCGGTACTACCGCACCCCAGAAGGACCGGATTCTAGTTGGCGATACGTTATTTCCAGAGAAGGCCACTTTTGGTCCTCAAAAAAAGGTAGTACCAACGCAAAGAAATGATACCACCGAAAATTAGAACTACCGCATTTATAACGGTGGTAGTACCATGCCACAAATTCAACGGCTAGTTTAGAAGCATTTAATTTGACTATTATATCCATTACTGTGTAGTTTGTGTAGGTATGGTAGTAGCGGCCGATGAATGGCAGTACTACTGCTCTTGCTGAAAATTCAGAAATTTGCCCTCCACGGTCAAAATTGTTGGTGAGGGTTATAAATATCTCTCTACTAGCTCAAGGACAAGTAGAACTGACTTCATTTAACATCTTTGAGCTAAGAGCATATTCTCCACATCTCATATACAATTATTGCATTTATTTGAAGTAGTTGAGACATTCAAGTGCATTCATTTGAGGTAGTTGAGACATTCAAGTGCATTCATTTGAGTTAGTTGATCCTTGGCACTTGAAATATGTCAAGGGAAGATCGTAGTTTATTACTCTTGGTGTTTGCCAGCACCTAGATGGCTTGGTAGGAGTTCACGAGGTGATCTCTTCAAGAAGATTATAAAGAGGCCCGGTGCAAATTGTGAGTGACTCGGTATTCGCCATCTCTGAAGCAGAGGAAGAACAACCACTAGTGGAACCGAGGAGCGAGGCTTAATTCATAGAGCTAGTCCAATTCGATTGGGCTTTCCTCAACATGGACTAGTGAAGACCAACAAGTCTTTGATACCACATCAAAAACATCATGTGTCTTCATTTAGTTCTTTCTTTGTATCTACTTTTCGTATTTGCATTTCTAGCAAATTGAAATTGTCATATCTTGTTAAGTTAGAATTTTATTTGTAAAGACTTAGCTAGTGGTGCTTAGCTTTATTAAAACTGTGCAGGTCTTGAATTATAATAGAAATCTTGCTTAGCTCTTAATTGTAGAAATTAGTTTTAGAAAGCAAGAAATTTTAGAACCTTCTATTCACCCCCCTCTAGTCGGTTATCCTTGATCCAAAGCGTAAATAACTAAAGTTTGGAATATATTAAATAAAATTAGCAGTTTGATTTGTATATGAACTCCAACATAAAATAATTAAATTTTTAATAAAAATAAAAGTTATAACAATGATAGGAAGAATGATGTAGGAGGAGACCACAAAAAAGTGCAATGGCATCGATCTGTCCTGCAAGAAGATATTTACACAGGGGGGAGAGAAGAGTCGAGACGGTAGGGTGACAGTGGAGATGAGAACAATATTATGTTGCTCACCAATGGCCAAAGAATTAGCTCGATGATAGGAGAGCTTTGGTTGCTTAAGGGAAGGGGTGAGGCTGAGCGGGGGGTGGTGATGTTTGACATTGCCTTAGTAACAAGGTAATAAAATCCAAAGTTAAAGCCATAACTTAATTGGTCCTTCAACTATAGGTAAGTTATTGATGGTTCAAAAGGGACTATCACTATGACCTAAAGGTGGAGTATTAAATTAGGACTTTACCAAAATCTACATATACACATCTTGAACTCTTGTGTAATATTCCCTTCGGTTATAAGAGAGTGACATTTTTTACATTTCGAATTCAATAAGACACTCCTTTAACCATTAAATTCTCTTTATCATACATTTGGACAAAGTTGTAAAATTACAATAGTATGGAAGTATTTTTTATGGCAAATTCACTGGTGTCATTTTCATCTATGTAAACCATATAGTTTAAACAATATCATTTATCAAAATTAGTAGTGTTTGACTGCATGTATTTTAGGTCGTTACTCTTTTGTGACCATAGGAAATAAATGTGTTGGACTATCACATCTTGTGAACTCTTGAGTAATAACTATGTCCATGTGTTGGACTATATTATTGTTCCCTAAGCTGTGAGTGTTTATTCGAATGTTTGTTTTCATGTAATTTTAATATTTCTGAATTTGTAATAATAAAATTGAGGGAGCCCTTGTGTACGTATCAAATCCATTGACTAGCAAGTCTCTATTCCTTGAAATAAGTATCATACACATGTAGCTCCGAGCAGAAACTGATCACAATAACCAGGGATCATCATCCTTAGCAAGTGAGAAGGATTGGAGCATCGGGTTGTGGACATGGTCCCAAGTCCCGACGTTAGGATGACTTCTAGGCCTTTTGGGCCTTATTTGACCCAGGGGCGAAGCTAAGTGGTAGGCTTGGTAAGGCTTGAGCCTACCCTTCCCGGTGGCAAGGAACCCCCCCGGCACACGGCACACCCCATCGGGCGCCGGTCAACGAGCACATCAGGCATCACGCATCAGGGCAAGGAGACCGGTGGGGCAACACCAAGCTGCAAACAAGGAAAGCAAAAATAAAAAATGTCTGGTATCAAGAGTAGTCAGCCCACTACCATAAAGAGGCCCAAATCCCTCTTGCCGGCCCACCAAAACATCAACTCCAACTCACATAGCCTACCACCAAGTACCGAATTAGCAATCGAAATAATCCACTAATTTCCAGAGAGAGCTGACGGTGCACATCGTAGCCTCGCAGGGGCGACTAGGGCATGGGGGCAACGAGGGCTGGCCCACCAGCCGAACCATCGAGGGGAGGTAGATCCATCCATCTGGGGGCGGGGGGAGCCAAACCAGGGCACAGGGGTGACAAGGTGGAGTTTCGCCGAGGCGGGGCAGGCGAGGGGAGTCAGAGTTAGGCGAGCCAGCGGGGGGAGCTTGACCGCATGCGCAGTGGCGAGGGGGAGAGGGGAGATGGAGTTGGGTGGGCCGGTGGGGGGAGCTTGACCGCCGCGCGCAGTAGAGAGGGCTGAGCTGCCGCTGACAAGAGCACTATGGCGGGGACAGGGGTGAAGAGCTGAGAGTGAGGCAGAGAGCTAAGAGTGAGAGGAGAGAGAGTGTTAGTGAAAATAGTTTAAAGAGAGGAACTGAGGAAGTGCTAATTGAGAACTTCGAAGCGAAGACTTGATTCTGGTCAGGTCGACTATTTTCAAGTTTCAACAGTTCAACTTTAACTAATAAATTAAGACACTGAGTGAGTGAGTAATATTATTCGTATATAGATAGTTTGGAGTTTAGAATTTAAACTTTTAGTGTATATAGATAGTTATCATAGTCTAGTCATTACAAATTATTCATAGATTTATAGCTTGGTATTGACAAAAATTAATAATTTATTATAGATTTTGTTATAATGGAGAAATGAACTTTGTGTAACTATTTCGCAAGCAATTCAAGTAGTCCTCGTTCAACTGAGAGTACAAATCAACCAAAGAAGCTTCAACTAGAATTTAATCCAAATGAAATTATTACCGATCTGGCGTTTCGCATACAAATTGAAGATTATGCTAACAAAATTAGAGATCAAGTGAGAAGAGTATATTTGCTAAATGGTCCTACTCGAGTAATTGGACATTCATTTAAATAGACTTGGGATGGCAAAGAGTCATGATCCTTTCAAGAATCATGGTATAAGAAGTCACGTATGCCCCGTGATTCAAATTTGTGTCATGATTTAAATTAGCTTATTTGTGGTATGTTGCATACTAAATTTTCATTATGATTCACAATTTTCTATTATATTACTAATTTTCATATGTTTCATACACATATGACTTATCACTACTCCGCACTCATGGCAGAATAATTATATATCTTTGGATATGTGCTTTCCATTCTCGAGGTACTTCCTTTGTATTTCTTTGTTTTTTGTTGTTTCTCTCCAATTGTCTAATTTCTGTATGAATTTGAAATCCTATAAGAGTAAAAAAACTATATTTATGTCAATTTAGTTTAGTTCTATAGATGATTTAGCTCATCCTTAATTTTATTCATGGCTTCGCCACTGATTTGACCCATGATCAATGCATTACTTGGGGCATGTACCAGTGGGTATGTTTAGCAGCTGCTATGGCCCTACACAGCCTACTAGGCTCGCACACTTGCATAAGCTTGGTGCCATCACTTGGTCGCTCCGCGGCATGTTCCATCGGCGACCAGCCACGTGCATGCATGATTGGTCGGCGTCCTCCGAGGGCCGTGAGTGGTCTCCACTCTCAGCCCTTAGGCGCAAATGTTTCACCGGACCGTCTCGGACGGGATCGAAGCCGCTCAATCGGTGTCATAAGAGGACTAGGCCTTCCGCCTTCAACGTCTGTCCACACCGTAATCTCTTGCAAGGCTACAAGCACCATGCTTGTGGCCGCAGCATCCTCGCCACCATGCCTGTCATCACGCCACCACCTCATGAACCAACAATGGTTGGGAGGTCTAGTGAAGTCTAAAATTTCAAGGGAGAATGATTTTGACATATATGATTTACAGAGGTACTTGGAAAGAACTTGAGTACTATTTTGTTAGAAAGTACTCAAATTTTAGGCCATCAGATCTACATATAATGAATCTCCTCATCTTTACCCTTCTATGTAAATCTCCTTCCACCTCTCCCACCTCCAACCCTTAGCCGCCACATGCCCACCCCCACCCCCACCGACAAGCTACTCCTTGCCACCAATTCTCGACGCTAACATACAGCCTCCCAACATGACTGCCAATGCCACCGCCTCCTTTCCTGTCGTCTCCCTATCTGGCTCCGGTGACACCACCATCACCGAATCCACCGCCCTCAACCACCCCACCTCACACATAGCGATTTGTCGCCATACTGCCCTCCATAGCTACCACCACCCTGATATGTGCCTGTAGCCAATGGCTCCACCGTAGCCTCGCTGCACTGCTATCACCATCGCCTACCACCAATCTGCCGTTGCCTCTACCTTACTCTTTAGCCAGGGTTCTGGTAACCCAAACCCTAAATCCAGCGAAAACCGAACCCTAAATCATCAGAATCCATCACCAACTAGTTGAGGCAACATCACTAGTGAGTAATACATGTACTCCAAATCTAAAATGATACACAAGTGCTAGTTAGAAATCTCCACATGGTCAACTACTAACTATTGTTTGAGTATTTTTCTCACCTTCAGAGTACTCGAATTTCTATTCATCCTATTTGCCTTGTGTTTTGCACTATCGATGCCTCCAACCAGGGGCGTTACTAGAATAAAATAAAAAGAGTTTACCATTTTACCATACATATAACAACATATATAATTTTCAAACAATGTTGTGCTAAATAGTAATATATCTAGCAAGTTTTCGTACTATATTTCAACATAACCGATGGCAGTATATGATGATAAAGAAGTAATGATCAAAATACTTATAAAAAATGAAGAACCCTGATAGTAATATTGGTTAGTTGCAGCAAAATAAAAGAACTAGAGATGAAACCACATACAAAAGTTGATCATTATTGGTAAAATACATCATCCGACCTTAATGGTATGTTAAAAGAAAATAAAATTACTTAAAGTTTTCAAGTGAAAAATAGTAGAATGATCAAATGTAACATAATGCATCACCTTTTAGTATTTACATTCTTTTAAGTTAATAAAGCAATGAATCACAACATCATTCATAATTTTCATCAATTCTTATTTCTTTATATAGCAAATAAATGTATCATTCATAAAATTATCACCAATTAATTGAAAAGGTCAATTAGATATTTGTATGTTCAACAGTTCAAAAACAATATAATAGAAAAATATGTCCAGTGGCTTACTTGGCATTGTGGTCAAATACTACAAATTTGCCTCTGATTTGCAACGAGCTAGGTTGGTATTTCAAAAATCAAAATTAAAGCCCTATGTTTTAACCCTACAATTTGACAAAAATCATCAAATTGAAACCCTAATTCAAAATTTTAGCTCTTGTTCTTGAAACAAATTGTAAGAGTTGAGAGAAATTTAGAGTTAAGTACATACTGATCGGGTGGACCTAAGCTTCCTTCAGCCGGTGAGGGCCCGAGGCCATAGGGACTAGGTGGCGCCGTGATGAGATGGAAAGCAAAGGCAGCCGGTGGCACCGATTTCTCCCGTTCTTTGGCAATCGGTAACTGTCTGGCTAGGTGCAGTAGTCCGGTGAACATGGTGCTCATCTCCAGGCCGATCATGTGAAACGAGCAAACATCGAGGGTTGTTGCGAAGTGACACACTTTGGGATCGATCAAATGGGTGCCCTGGCCTGCAGTCCATCCTCTTAGGCTAGCTCAAGGGCTATCTTGGCCTGCTGTAGTTGTCTCATGGGCTACGGGAAGCAGAGCTTTCTTGTGGACTATTGCTAGCTATTGAAAATTTAGACCGCTAGTGCTCCATTCGTTGGGCTTCAAGGAATGAACCAGGTACGTTGAATTTAGACTGGGGTTCATACATGGGCTAAAAATGCTAATTCCTGCTAAAATAAATTTTGGACCGGTGTCCCAAGACACAGGGCCCAATAACTTGGTTGCTGCTACCTCCAACGGACAACATCAATGCTCCAATGGTGCTCCTATAAGGCTTGGGTTTGGGTGATTGGGAGGTGGATAGGTGGTGGCAACAGGTAAGGCTTGGGTTTGGGTGATTTGAAGGTGGATAGGCAGTGGCAGCGGGCAGAAAGGCAACGAACTGAAATGAACTAGTTAGGTAGGGGCAGTGGCTTTAGCAACAATGGCATTGCCAAAGCCAACGGGGATGGCAGCTGGAGTCGGGAAATGTGGCGTGTAACAAAATAATGGAAGTCAACACATGCACGTTTTCCTACATTGCTCATCTCTATCAACCATACAAGCGAACATTTGTTATCTAAATAAACCAAAAATTTCACACAAGAATTTCACTTAAGTCGCTAAAGTTTATTCTATACTACGCAACAAAAATCGTAGAAGGCAGGACATGCACGTTTGCCTACGCCGTCTAGCTATTTCAACCAATACAACCGAGTAGTTGTTATCCAGATGAGCTGATAATTCCGCGTTGTAATCCCACTTGCACCACTAACGTGGCATAGAATTCGCTGCTGAAATTCAATACGCACTACTTAACAAAAATAACGGAAGTCAACACACATGTTTTTCTCTACGCCGTTCGTCTTCGTCAACCATACAAGAAATCATTTGTACTAATTAATTGTGAGTGCAATAAATTATCGTGTATGCTTAATTAGCACTACACGATTAGGACTAATTAAATACGATTGGCACTAAATAAAATAGTACTAACTTAGTGCTTTCATTAGCACTAATTAATTACTATTAGTACTAATTAATTACGTTTAGCACTAATTAATTACAATTAACACTAATTAATTACAATTAGCACTTATTAAACCGCTAATTAATATCTAAACAGCAGTGCTACAGTGTTGGTACAATGTCTACCGAGGCACGGCGGCTTGTTAGAATGCTTCCGCGCATGGCCGGCTCGATAGGAGCACCGCTGTAAGTCGCCCTGCCAGCTCGTCCAGCCACGTGTCACTCAATATGTTAAGTTACGGCGACACGATAGGTAATACGTATCATCTATCGTATCTTTTGAGTTTAAGAAGGCCTATTTTTTAAAAAGAAAAAGTAGTGCTAAAGGCTAAAATTATAGAAAAATTGTTACTAGAGTGCCACATTGAAACAGTTCATGATTGTCAGTAGAAACAAGTACTACTGTCTGTCCTTGCAGTCTCGAGGCAACTTCGGCGGCGTGACGTACACACACTACTGTCTGTCCTAGAGGGTTGTATGAAATTGAGAAGCCGTGAACTTTTGACTCTTGGATTTTGACTGTCGCAGGTGGAGTACACGGTTTTGGAAATGATGGCTCCATTATCCATTGGCAAGGCATGGTTTTCTCAAGCTCTCCTAAAATTCAATTCGGGTGCGATTGAACGTTCAGATAGTCCAAGCACTATTTACATTGCCGCCATGTGTGATCGAGAGTCAAGGTAACCCTATTCAAATTCCAAATGCCATAGGAAGTACATCAAAGAATTCTTGACCAAATGTATATTTCTTACGCTATCTTGACTTTGACGCTGACGACATGAACGAGAAATTAGGTACCTTCGATGGTCGATGACTTTTCATCGTGCGTTTACAGTTCTCTTTTTTTCAACAGAGCATGCGTAGAACGTATGTAGTTTCTAATCAAATAAATCATCTATTGTAATTATTGCTGTTTGTAGGGAACATGAAGCGCATTTATTGAAAAGATGCTTTCAAAGGAAGCCGAGAAATTTTCTCGATTCCTGTATGAATTGCATAATTTTTTATAAATTTTTTGTAAAACTCATGTACGTTCCAAACGGGGAATGAATTGTGGTTTTAGATATATATTTAACTAACTGATATGTTTCATGCACATTTATACTGTTAGGGATACCGCTACATACACTCGTGTAGTCTTGGTCGTTTAGGATTCCATCTCAATGTCAGTGTCCTACTTACCAATTTAGGCCTAATAACTCCTCGACGTAAATAGGCCACAGGTAAAGTATATGTTCTACCCTCATCCGTTAATTTCTATAAGGTGTCTATGTATTTCGAGATTTAAAATTTGTAAGTTTTGATTGCCAATTAAATATAGATTTTGTGACACGAGAGGGATATCATGGATTCATATCTGAACGTACTTCCTTCTCATAATTGTGTACTCCCTCCCGTCACAAAAAGAAGATACCTGATGCCCTAGAACACATAAAGTCAAACTGTACTAATTCTGACCAAATATATTATCTAATATATGTAGTTTAAATATACGGAAATGGTACAAGTAAATTTTCCAAGAAAAAAATAAGTATTTTCGTAGCATTACACTTTTATAACTTTTTCCAGGAATGTGATGATAAAACTGGCAACGTGGCATCTTGTTGACTTTGAAAGTCAATAATGACTTCCTTTTTATACTAAAGTGAGTAGTTATGAATAATATATGGTAAAAGGAATTGGTATCAAAGTTCAATTTTAGAGATCACACCAATTCAAACCGCGCCTTATAAAAATCAACAGACAGAGTATTCATATTTTAAAACACCAAAGAAGTTTTCATAACACCACTACTACAGAGAATGCTATATTGGACGCCTCATCACAAACAGTTCTTTAAAATCCGTCAGTATTGTAATTGTCATAGACGATTTTACAAGCGTGACAATCTATGTTACTAGCGATGGTTAGAACCGTCTGTGATATATAATTATCTCAGACGGTTTCTTGTAAAGAATCGCATGTGAATTATCACAAACAACATGGATTAAAAATTGTCTATGATAACTACAGACTTTATAGACGGTTTTAATCCGAGCTGTCTATGATAATTCACAGATATTTTCAACCATAAACCGTCTGTGATAATGGAATATATCATAGACAGTTTTTAATTCGAAGCATATGTGATAATTCATAGACAGTTATTTTAAAAAACCGTCTGTGATAACATTCTTCTATATATACAGGAGCAAAAACCTAATTAACTCACTATACTCCTGAGCGCACTTAGGTTTTCCAATGCGGCTTCTCAGCTCCCCCTTCTTCACCTCTGGCGTCGTCACGCTCTTCTTGGCTCCTCATCGCCATCGCCTCCTCCTCAACTCCCCATCGGTAGCTCCATCTCTTGGCTCCCTGTCGCGAAGTAGCACAAATACAGAAATTGTATACGTTATTACGAAGGTAATATTTCCTTTATTGTTTTCCTGACTCAAGGTAATTAAAAGAGCGATTTACTGCCGATATATGCACGAAATTTGATTTGTAAAACTCAACGTCATTGACCAGTTTGGTCGCGCCCTAGGTGCAGCAGCCACCAGTTATCTCCCATGGTTTAAGATTAACCCGTACGTGATGGTCAACGGCGGATACATATTCAGCAAAGGGCACAAAAATCAGCACGTACGTGCAGCTCGCGCTCTGAATTGCCATGTACAGTATAAATAGAGCCCATGCCCAGCTTGTCCAAAGCACACAGAGATCTCTAACCATTCTAGCCTCCAATTGCCTCAACAGCTGGAGAACTAGCTACCTACCTACCTTTGTGTCCAGCGAACGGCATCCATGGCAACCGCTCCGGCCAACGTCCACGAGATCCGGCGCGCGCAGCGTGCGGAAGGCCCTGCGGCCGTTCTCGCCATCGGCACGGCGAACCCGGAGACCTGCATGGCCCACGATGAGTACACCGACTACTACTTCCGCGTCACCAAGAGCGAGCACCTCACCGACCTCAAGGACAAGCTCAGGAGAATCTGTAAGCACATGCATGCAGCTCTAACCTGACGTTAATTTCCATCCATTTTGGCATTTTGCTTCTTATGATTTCATTCAGCCTGTAATAGTTAAACCGAAGCTAAAATAATCTGACTCAAGTATTGCATGTTCTTTCGATGTAATATGTGTTTCAGGTAAGAAATCAGGCATCGAGAAGCGCTTCTTCCACCTCAACGAGGAACTCCTCGACGCCCACCCGGACTTCAACGACCGCACGCTGTCAACCCTCGACCAGAGGGTAGAAATGGCAAACAACGCGGTCCCGGAGCTCGCCGCGTCCGCCTCGGAGAAGGCCATCGCCGAGTGGGGGCGCCCGGCCACCGACATCACCCATCTCATCTTCAGCACCTACTCCGGCGCCAAGGCCCCGAGCGCCGACCGCCGCCTGGCGTCGCTCCTCGGCCTCCGCCCCACCGTCTGCCGCACCATAATCAGCCTCAACGGCTGCTCCGGCGGCGGCAGGGCGCTGCAGCTCGCCAAGGAGCTCGCTGAGAACAACCGCGGCGCGCGCGTCCTCGTGGCCTGCTCCGAGCTCACCCTCATTGCGTTCTACGGCCCCGAGGAGAACAGCCTCGACACCATCATCGGCCAGGGGCTGTTCGGCGACGGCGCGGGCGCCGTCATCGTGGGCGCCGACCCCATCGACCCCGTCGAACGCCCGCTGTTCGAGATGGCGCTCACCTCGCAGACAACGATACCGGAGACCGAGGACGCGATCACCATGCAGCTCATGAAGGGCGGCATGGACTACCACATCTCCAGCCAGGTACCGAAGTTGCTGAGAAACAACATTGAAAGTGTTCTTATCGATGCATTCGAGTCCCTTGGTGTCAGTGCTAAATGGAACGACCTCTTCTACGCTATCCACCCCGGGGGCCCTGCGATCTTGGACCACATCGAGGAAATGCTCGGGCTGGACGCCGATAAGCTAGCGGCGACCCGACAGGTGCTGAGCTCGTTCGGTAACATGAGTGGCACGACGGTGATCTTCGTGCTCGACGAGCTGCGCCGCCGCAGGGCCAAGGAAGGGGAGCCGGCGGCTGAGTGGGGCGTGATGATGGCGTTCGGTCCGGGGATCACGATCGAGACGATGGTGCTGCATGCCACAAGCAGCGCAGCCTGAAGAAAAACCAGCCGTTTAGCTCTTCTTCTATATACTATATAGCAAGGTAATAAAATGCTCAGGTCCTTCCATTATCTCTAGGTCATGGACCCTTTTAGGGCATCAACTTTTACAAGGTTTTGCTTTGGTTCCTCACCCTTCCGTGTTCGGGTTCAACATTTATCCTTTCATTCAGTAAGTCTGGTGTCACTGACCTGTGGGCACAGACCCACCTATCATTGATATACAGAACACTGATTAAGCAGTGTTGCCCGAGCAAAAGGTTTAGGGACCAGCCACATGTTAATTTAGACATCCTTCGACCGTTGATGTTTTGAGAGGGACCAAGACACAAGAGTGTGGAGCGGCTGAAATAGGGCTTGTGCTCAGGCACGATATATCCACAATCATGTCAGTTGTTGCTTAATAATGATCCATGTATGTTGGGTCAACCGCTCGGAATGTTGTTACAAGCTTACAGCAATTTTTTTTTGTTTAATATTTCCGTTCATGTAATTTTATATTTTCTGAATTTGCAATAAAATTCATGGTGTATCACTAATGTCAACATTAATGATTGATTGGAAGCCTATTCTACTGTTTTGCTTTGTTTTAATTGAAATTCCTATATTGGTGGTTTACTTCCTTGATATAGAATGGCATGGCCAATGACTGTATCTCACTACTACAGATGGTGTTATCACAGACGGTTCAAAACTGTCATCACAGACGATTTCTGAACCGTCTGCGTTTATGTGTCAATGATAATAACTAGTTATCATAGATGACTTCTAAACCGTATATGATAACTTACAACACAGAAAGTTTTTTTTAAAAAAAACGTCTGTGATATTCCTCTATCACAAACTATTTTTATATTAACCGTCTGTGATATTGTGTATATCATAGACGATTTTTTTATTAACCGTCTATGATATGCACGATATTACAGACTGTTTTTACTATTAACCGTCTGTGATGTGTGTGTGTTTGGAACACCGAACCGTCTGTGATAGCTATTTCAATAGCGATGTTAATATATTGCTCTTTTTCGACTAGCCTCAGGATATGCTAGCTATGCCATCTGAAAATAAGCAAGATCACGTATATATAGCACAGAACAATCATTACATAAATCTCACAGATGAACGAAACAACACAATCAGATGACAATCATCACACAGATCTCACAACTGGATTAAACTGAATGAAGTGTTTAATTAAGCACAGTTGAGTGGTTACAATTGAATCCAACGTTTCAACATCTAATCACCATTGCTAGGGTAGAACCCTGCAGTCTTGTTTATGACCTCTGCTATCAAGAATTGAGAGAGATTTCCTCGAATTTTGACGAGTTTGTCAAGATCAATTGCACTTTCGTCGAAGTTCACACGCCGTTGCTAGGAGTAATGTTAAGTTATTAGCATGTGTGTGTACATATATACATATTTATATCATCAGAAAATAATAATTATTGGAAATTTGACAAACCTCTGGATCATTTGACTTAGCGTCCACGATTTCCTCCATATGGCAGCAAACGTAGAATCCACATACGTTACCCTGTAGCTGCTGGTGGTACTGCAAAAATAGAATTACATATATAGGTATTGTCAATTCTAGAGGCATTATAACGAAGTGTGATATAGGATCCCATGATAAGTCACATGTCAAGTACTTTGAATGTGGTGAATACGGACACTACGCGTTAAGATGCCGCAGCCATATAAAGTGTTTCAACTGTAACAAGTATGAGCACTATGCTTCGGATCGCCGAAGTAAGAAGAAGGACGGGGAGTTGAACCTCGCCCAAGACAGAAAAGAAGATGAAGAAATGTGACTACTTCTCTCCTCATATGTTGAAAAGGCACCGATCATGATGATACTGAATGAGGAGAACGTAGTTCCAAAACTATGCACGAAGGAAGGTAGCCATGATCACACGGATCAGTGGTACTTGGACAATGGACAAACAATCACATGACGCGAGATTGCTCCATGTTTCATGAGCTCGACGAGAAGATTTGGGGCAAGGTCAAGTTTGGCGATGGTTACATGGTGGAGATAAAAGGCAAAGGGATGATGCTGTTGCAATGCAAGAACAGAGATAAGAAGTTGCTGACAGGGATTTACTATATACCAATTCTGTGCAACAACATACTTAGTCTCGGGTAGATGATAGAAAGAGGGTGCAGGGTGGTGGTGCAGGATGAGTTCTTGCGTGTATATGACAAGAACAAAAATTTATTGATAAAGGTGAAAAGATCTCCAAATCGATTGTACAAGATTTCTTTGAAAACTTATAAATCGATTTGTCTAAAAAGCAGCTCGAAGGCATCAGGAGGTGGCAAGACCCGGGGGCAAGACTCAGTAGGCGTCGCTGGGGCCAGCCAAGCAGGGCATGCAAGTGCGCATGCAGAAGGCCAAGATGGCGGGACCAAGCGCGTCACGTGCAGTTGGCACACGAGGCGTGCATGCAGCGCCACGTTAGTAGCCACGGGGAGAAGGGCATGTCTATGGACTCCACGCACGCAGATGGCAGCAAGCTACACGACCACGCACATGCAGGCGCGCATGAAGGGAGCAGTGGCTTAGGAGGCGCATGATGCGCACATGCAGGTGCGGCTAACACAGGAAGTCAAAACGATGGAAAAAGTGCACAAGGTCTAACAGGAAGACTTGGAGTGCAGGTTGGTGCAGTTTTATGTGGTTTTGCAGAGGAAACGCAGAAAGCGTTGGAGACATGAGTTAGGGGAGGTGTAGCCTCAGTTGAGGTGTACGTGCGAAAGTAGACAGACTGGTCCAAGAGAGAGGAGCAAGAGGCTCAAGTAACGGTGAAACCAAGGCAGCTATGGGAGCAAGTGCTCCAGCCCAGGCAGGTGTATAAGGAAGGACGGGATCATTCCAGGTGCGAGGCGCGGCAAGCATCGAATTGTGTAAGGCTCAGGAAGGAACGACGCACGGGAGTGCAGGTAAAGGAAGAAGTGGAAGCAAGAGAGAAGATCGGCGTGATCAAAATGGAGAAACAAGATTAAGAAGGTGATTGTTAGAGTTTAATCTTGTTTACATTTTTTTACATTTATTTGAGTTGTACATATGTATGCAAGTTTGTTGTATACATAGAAGTCTAGTCTGGTTACGAGTTGTTTTCATGTGAGTTTTGGTTCCGTAGTCCGTGTCCAGGTCATCGATATTGTATGAGCATATATTATATATATATATAATATCTTTTACACCCGGGTGTAATTACACCCACCTCTAATATACCACCTAAACGAACTTAAAATACTCCTTTATCACTTTAGGTATACTCGTATACTAATTATGAGATACTCCAATGTGAACCACACGAAAAAATTGCAAGGGAGACCATAGTTTTTAGCATATTTTGTAAATATCTTCATATACACACATAAAAAGGAGTATGTCTAAAAAAATGTACATACCACCTCTGAAAAATTATTCATACCACCTAGATGGTCCTAAATACTCGTATACTACACGTACATAGGGTGTAATTACACCCGGGTGTAGAAAAGAGTATATATATATATATATATATATATATATATATATATATATATATATATATATATATATATATATATATATATATGGCGCTGAAATGGGGCACCATGGAGCCTAGGCCTGCCTTTGGTTTGCTTTTAGATGCGTGCAAGTGCAGTGATATATAATACATCACGTAAACCCATTAACATTCATTAATTCGAAAAGGCATCGATTTGGAAAGGAATTCATTGATTTAGCATGTTGATTCAATCATGGATAAAAGTCTTAATCATGAATGAAAATTCTCAATCATAGAGCCTGGGCATTATGGTGCCCCTGTTATGTATGGGGATCGAGTGCTTAGAAGTTAGAGATAAGAAATAAAGCACAGAGGAAAAAGCTATCGCATGGTGTGCGCTGCTCGATTGTTTGTTGTCTCATCTACTTCGTGTCTCTCTAGCAGGATCCCAAGGCACCAGGCGGGTGCGTCACGCGGTGGGCGTACCACGAGAAGACAGTAGAGAGCAGAGCTGCTGCTCGTGTTGCCTTTCGTGTACAGGAACAAGCGAGCAGAGATGTTGGACCAAGCAGGTCACGTCCGAGCAGAGGACTAGAAATTGCAACAACATATACAATTTACAGGAGGTTAAAGGTTTGACCTACATGTATAAGTTTATAGATCTGTCACTAATGCCACGTGGCCGGCATATACATGCTGACATGCATGCAAATGAGTTCAATGTGTCAATATTAGGGCCTGTTCTTTTTGGCTGAACCTTATGGCTTTTGGCTGCGGCTTGTGGCTTTTGGGCTGTTCATGTGAAAGATTACAGATTAACAGAAACTCACGTGTGGTTTTTACCGATATAAATAAAGTCGGTACAGTATGTACTACAATTAACTAGTAGACCCTATCTTGAAAAGATACTCCATTTAAAAGCTAGTTATTGTAGAAAAGTCGAAAAGCAGTTTTTAGAAGCCGAAAAGAATAGGCCCTTAATTTGCAACACTTCGATCCCCAGCTGGGCGTCCAACATTCCAGTAGTAGGTTACGTTGCACACCTGACCAGTATTATATTGAAAAGCGAAGTTGTATAGTCGACAATAAGGAAGACGATAGGAAGGGATAGTGGATCGGAGCGGCACGGTATCCGGTTCCAAACGGAAGCGCTAATTAAGAGAAGAGATAATTTATTATATATGCTATTGTAATTGTGTCCGGTCTGAAAAATTTCACCTTAATCGTATTTCTTTGAAAAATGTCACTCTAATCATGAAATACTACTAGAAATGTCATTATGCCCGATACTAGCCGATTTTTAATGATGCACCTTTCGTATTTCGCTTATTTTTGTATGAATGAAATACATATCGACATAAGAGAGGTGTGTTCATATAAAATAGGCTTTTATTGATGCCATTATGATCAATACAAGCTGATTACATTAATACACCTTCCGTATTTCAATCTCTATTTTTTGTGTAGATAAATACCACTCCAATCATCTCATACTCGCAAAAATACCATTATAATCAATAAAAATCCATTTTATATTAAAAAAATCAGCTAGTATTGAGCATAATGGTATTTCTAAGAATATTTCATGATTGGAATGGTATTTTTTTAAAAGAACACAATTGTAGTGATATTTTTCGGACTGAACACGAATGCAGTTGTATATAATCAATTATCCCATTAAGAGAAGGGATAGGAATTGGAGACAAACAAAGGAGAAGTTATGGGTTAATTACTCAACAAATTAACACGCGATTGACCGATCGAGCCTCTCTGCACTTTGGCCGCGGATGAAATGAATGAGTCCAGATCCAAATTTGTTTCTTTATGCATTAAGGAACTATATAACGTCCCTCGAGAAAGCATAAAAATGCCTATAAGCATGTAGCTAGCTCAATTATAAAACATATGATAAAAATATAAGATCAAAAGAACAGGAGATACGAATTTAATGTGAAAAACCCTTACAGAAAAATCATAAACTCACGAGCGGAATTCACTATATGAAGAGAGATTACAAGTACAAGAAACTTGATGTATCTTGATACTGTGTGACTACAAGGGTACATATATAGCCTAGAAAACAAGAGTTCTAATGGAAACGAAACCGAGACGAGGTCAACGTATGTGTCTACTTGGATAGGGGTCGAATTGGGCCTCGGGCTGGGTAAACTATAGCCCGAGGCCCAAAAATCCTACTAGTCGTATCTCTCTTTATCCCTAGCTCATGATTTATCTGTTATGCTAGCCCAGCCTGAGGCCTAGAAACTTAGCAGCCTGATAGCCTAAGTGCTCGCCCCCTAGGCCTCACCGCCTCAGCCCACCAAGTCAAGTGACGACAGCCCAATTCTACCAGTCAAGTGAAAGAAAACCTGACAATCCCCAAATCAAAGGCCACAGAGCTAGCTGCAGCAGCCCCCGATCCGCACCGTCGCTGCCAATCACCACCCTCACTGCACGTCTGTGGTCTACCAGCTGTCGTCCTCGCCCCTCGCACTCCTAACGCCACAATCCACTGGCCGGCGCCCTTGCCTACACGTGCTGCATGTTCATTGACAGCCGCCCTCACCCCTCACGCTCCCGATGAGAACACAACTCAACTAAAGTGTAAAAAACTATGTTTGTCTTAATTTAGTTTAGTAATTTGAGCCCACCCTTCATTTTCATTCTGGCACCACTACAAAGAAGCACTATAATCTTAGGGCACACAAGCACAAGAAATGAAACTAACAACGCCATGTACCTGTATTGTAAGTTGTAGGATCGAATACCGCAATCCGATGGGGGTGAATGATTGCATCTGCTTTTTGGAACTTGAAACAAAACTGAAACCAGAAGAAAAACACCCTAACCAAAAGATTATATATACTAGAATCGAATAAGCAAGCCCCAAACAAAATAGCAACAAAAAATGAAAAACCAATCTTCTGACCAGTCAAACCGCAATGGCAAGGGCGATCTGATCTCTAGCACTATTCATGGACTGAAAACAACATGACCGACAAGCACGAGAATCAATCTAAATTCAACAAATCAACTTCAATTGACCTCAAATTTTACACACGCGATGCTAAAGATATCTAAAATCTATTCCAACAAGAAATTTCAAGAAACATCTACTAGCTTCGAAGAATTCCAGATCGCAATAAAAGATAATTACAAAAACTAGGTCAAACCCAAAAAATTGCAATAACCTTCAAGCGACTTAAAGAATTCCATCAAAATTTTGCAGATTTGTTCCTAGACCTTTTTTTTCATCCCATTCCTCAAAAAGAATCGAATCAAAATCACATGGATCACGAAAACAAATGATTCCACAAAACGACACAAAAGACTAAGAACAAATGTAATATTTTTTCTATTGATTGAATTAGAAGTTGATTTGAATTACTGGATGATGATGTTATGTGGCTACAAAGTGCCCTCATGGCACCCTTCAAACCCTAGCATAAAAACTCTCCAAAAAGCCATCTCAAAGCCACCGAAAGCTATAGAGAGTCATAGGTTAACACTTAATCTCTCTCTACTTTTTATGTTAGAGCCCCAAACCATGTCTTCACCAACATAGACACAAAATCCTAACCAATTCTGAAATTTAAGGGACCTGAAACCCTTCCAAACATGAGTTTTCTAAAATCTCTAAACCTTCCAGTTATGGACACCTTCCATAACTTCTTCCAACCCATCACGTGTCGAAGCCTTCAGGACCGCACCTCCCGTAGCTTCTTCACGTATCATCCACCTTTGATCTCCACATGCTCCAGCATGAGCCTGACTATCTTGTGACATCCTCGATCGCTTGGACCTTGGATTTCTCCTCCTAGTCCTAGTCCTCCTTGTCACCGACCATGACCGTTTCCATGCTAACCTGCACACGCAAAGACCAAAGAACTTTTTCTCCGCCATAAGTTCTCTCCAATTTGACTGATATCAGTCCACACATACATAACACACCCTTGTCCATCCATAAAAACAAAGACCGTTCAGAAAGATCGTTCTGACTGCCATGCACAGGCCAGTATTACCGCTGGCCCAACATGTGTACTCGAAGATTACGAGTACTCGGAGTACCTGAAAGTCATAAGAATTGTAGCACTCAAAGCGAACGACTACTGATCACGAAGTCTACGATAACCATCGTGAAGCCTACGACAATCGACCATGTACTGTAGCTACCGACCACTGACCAGATACTGTAGTTACCAACTATTGACTACCGATTACCGACCAGGTACTGTAGCACTGACTGCTGATCACCGAGTACCGAACAAGTACTATAGCACCATCTACCGAGCACCGACCAGGTACTATAGCTACCTCCTATTGACTAGTTATTGTAGCTTATGATTATCGACCAGGCATGGTCGACTAGCCGTGGTTGTTCTGCCATGCTCGATCTGCTGTGGTCGACATACCGTGGTCATTCTGTCGGTCATACCGCCTAATACAAAGCGGTCAGACCGCTTAATCTGAGTATTTCAAGATTTACCATAGTGCATCGACCGAAACTTTCACAAACACAAATTTCAATGCAACCCAAATTTTAATTATTCATCATCACTAAATTTACGACCTATCCACATGATCTAACAATCTCCCCCTTGATGAATACATTGACAACACCTCAAAATCTCTCGAATGAGATACTTTTGAAAGAAAAGCAAAATTTGCGAAAAGAAAGTTTCAAAGCAGCAGAGAAACTACGGAGAAAAGAATTTGACAAGCCACATTGACAAACCAAAGCAGCAAATTCTAGCAGAAACTCATGAAACTCCCCCTCAACACAAGAGAGCAATTTGAGCAAATTTCTCCAATTTTTCAAAATCTCTCCAATTTCTCCCATCTTCTCCTTGTTTGGCAATGTAATCATTAAGAACTTCAGATAAAGAATAATTCTAAGAATAAACAATGAGAGAAAACATCAAGAAGTTTTGTAGATTATCCAAATTACTTTGCATTGAATTAATAAATTAACTAAGCCATCTTTTTAGTAGAGTTACCTAGATCATATAAATTCATATATCATATAGCACTGTCAAAACAAGTGTTTAGCATGATGAAGCAATTCAAATTAATGACATGCATTCCTACAATGACCAAATTGATTTATAAAGAGCACAATGAAATATCACACTAAAAAGTGAAAGCCTAAAAGTGAAGTAAACTTTAAGTCTAGACGAGCTAGCAGTCTCATATAGCAACCTATTGCCCCATACTCAATTTTTAAGCTTTTGCATGCTTGCAGCATACTTCTTTTTATGATGGCATGCTTGTAACACACTTCTTTTAGATGGTGGCATACTTGAAGCATATTTCTTTTTATTGTGCACTTTTTGTGCTTTTTCTTTTTGTTTACACATGGCATGCTTGATGTATACATATTTTCAACTTTCACTTTCTTATTTTTTTAAATAACATGCCAAACTAAGTGTACATAAAAATATGGTAATACGAAACATATGATTCTCACAGCCAAGATTTAAAATAAGATTTATAATCAAGCTAATCCTTTTAGATGAACATCACAAAGTACTATCTATAATCAATTTAGTCAAAATATTCCACCATATCATGCTTTAGTTCAAATGTAGCAAATTAATTATAACCATTCATGATCAAAATTACACATCATATGAGTAAATATGATAAAGAGAGCTCTAAAACTCATTTGATTTCAATGGCTTGGACTTGATGAATTATTTGAGCAGATATTTCCCGACCGACCGTCCGTCCGTTTTAATTCGGATACAATTCGGAGCAAATTTTCGGATATCCAAAGGTTTTGTCAGATACGGAAACGGAGTCGGATATTTTTTTGTCGGATACAGAAACAGATTCGAAAAAAGCATTATCCAATGGATACAGAACTATCCGGGTATTTTTCTAGATAGTTACCGGATACAGAAACGGATATTTACCGGATAGTTTCTCCTTTACACTCTACGCTTGTTCAGTAAGAAATAGAATGCTTTCTAATTGAAAATCTATGTTAAGCAATAAGCATACGGTTATTACTAGGATTGTGACTTGCACCGGAGAAGTTGAGCCTACTGAGAAGAAGCAGAAAAAGTGTACCTCGAAGGTTTGAGACCACTATATTAAATACACGGTGACTATTAACACGAAAAATGGTGAAAATGATAAACAACTTTGGGTGCAGTGCAATAAATATCCTCACAAAGCTTAATGTGAGAACTTAAGGGGCACAAAGGCCTTATAGAATCATTTGCTAAATGTAATGAAGTTAAATGAACTAGCGATGTACTAGACTACTTGGCTATGGGCAATTCGTACTTTTGAACCATGTGACATGTAGTTAGTCAGCTACTACTTGTTTAACTAGTCTCTATCATTTACTTGTTACTTTGCTAGTTAGAATTTACTAATTGCTTAATTTGTCCCTGTCACCATGTGAAATTTGCTTTCGTGCATTATCCGATCAAATATTCGTGACCGAAACTAACCGTATTCGGAGCGGCATGTATTTGCTCTATATTTGTGACCGAGAATACCCACATTCGTATTCGTATTCCGCACTATCCGTATCCGACTCTGGCTCCGCCAAAAAATATAAAAAAGAACATGAAATGAGCAATATATGTCCGTATCCGCTCCTTTTGCACCTCCACATGCAAGCGTGGGCTGCAGGGCTTACGCATGTGAACATGCTTTGCTGCTCCACCCAGGAATTTTATTGGATCAACAGGTGCTATTGGTTGTTGTTTTACCACGTACCGATCTTCGAGGTCACCTTTTGCGTGTTGGGTGGTGTTCGGCGGACCGAACAAACTGGGAGCGTATATATATTGGTACGGTACTACTGTTTATAGTGTTTTTTTATTTAACGTTTTGATTTGTTATGGTCTCCGAGATATGATTTTGACTACTATTTTTATAACTTTATACTAAAATATACTATTAAAATTATAGTATTTTGATAGTATTTTTAACGATAAATCTAATGATATAACTTTTACATAGTCAATCTAAATAGTTTTGAATTTATTGGAGGTTAAACTTTTAAATGTTCGACATACGGATTTTAGAGAGTCAAGTACAAGATAACGGAGGAAGTATTATTATATATCATTTGTAGATAATATTAAATACACTTTCTATATTAGGTTATTTATAAATTATTTATAATAGATTATCTGTAAAATATAAAATATAGATAACATTAATATAATAATACAAAAACTATCTATACCAAACTATTTTCTCTCATTTCAGTCATCTATAAAATTACGGACAACTTTCTTCTCTCCGCCTTATCTTTCCCTTTCATTTTGGCGGAGTCGCCGTCGGCGCGCAACTTTTATTTCAAATTTTCGTTGTGTGCCACGAACTTTCTTGTGCGTGCTCCGCGCTTCCCCTCGTTTCTCTCGCCACCCCCCCCCCCCCCCCCCCCCCCCCCCTTTCTCAATAGCTTCTTCCCGTAGTGGTGCTGACATATTCGTACCTATCGCACTATGTTGGGTGTCGACTTTCCTCTGGCTTCAGAACCATGTCCTGGATAGCCTTGCCATCCTTCATATAACGTGGCTCTCGACCACGAGGCAGTTCACGCCGCCGACTGGGTAGATCGTCTTGATCTTGGTCTCCTTCGGTATGTGCTTCAGCCTTCAGCTCCACCCTTGCAGCATCGTAGATGTCAGTTACACTGGACTCCGCCTCGCCCATGCAGTCATCTGCTATGAATTTGTCCTCGGCGAAAACGTCCCGCGAGATATAACCAATTCAGGAATCAAGGATGCCATTTTTCTTTAATCCTTCCGTTCTGGAACACTTGAAAGCACGAGTGCTCAATTCACCTTTGAACCAACCACATCCATGGAACTACGGTAGGAATGAATGATATATCTATCTATTGTTGTTTGTATTCAGAAGAGAATTTTCAAATGTGATCAGTATATTATTCAGATTACGACATGATGTCGTTTAGTCTGAAGTGATATGCCACACAGTACCATATGGAACTTGTTGACTAGCATATATTCCTGTCCGTATATCTCTGTGACCAAGCGATCAAGCAGAAAACTTACTAGTTTAACTGGCTTGGTAGGATTTTTGACTGAGCTTGTCCAAAGCACGCAGAGATCTCTAACCATTCTAGCCTCGAGTGCCCCAATAGCTCGAGAACTAGCTAGCTACCTTGGTGTCCAGCGATCGGCATCCATGGCAACCGCTCCGGCCAACGTCCACGAGATCCGGCGCGCGCAGCGTGCGGATGGCCCCGCGGCCGTTCTCGCCATCGGCACCGCGAACCCGGCGAACTGCGTCTCCCAGGACGAGTACGCCGACTGCTACTTCCGCGTCACCAAGAGCGAGCACCTCACCGACCTCAAGGACAAGTTCAAGAGAATCTGTAAGCACATGCATGCAGCTCAAACCTGACGTTAATTTCCATCCATTTTGGCATTTTGCTTCATATGATTTCATTCAGCTTGTAATAGTAAAACAAAAGCTAAAATGATCTGACTCAAGTCTTGCATGTTATGTAATATATGTATTTCAGGTAAGAAATCAGGCATCGAGAAGCGCTTCTTCCACCTCAACGAGGAACTCCTCGACGCCCACCCGGACTTCAACGACCGCACGCTGTCAACCCTCGACGAGAGGGTAGAAATGGCAAACAACGCGGTCCCGGAGCTCGCCGCGTCCGCCGCGGCGAAGGCCATCGCCGAGTGGGGGCGCCCGGCCACCGACATCACCCATCTCATCTTCAGCACCTACTCCGGCGCCAAGGCCCCGAGCGCCGACCGCCGCCTGGCGTCGCTCCTCGGCCTCCGCCCCACAGTCTGCCGCACCATAATCAGCCTCAACGGCTGCTCCGGCGGCGGCAGGGCGATGCAGCTCGCCAAGGAGCTCGCCGAGAACAACCGCGGCGCGCGCGTCCTCGTGGCCTGCTCCGAGCTCACCCTCATTGCGTTCTACGGCCCCGAGGAGGGCAGCCTCGACACCATCCTCGGTCAGGGGCTGTTCGGCGACGGCGCGGGCGCTGTCATCGTGGGCGCCGACCCCATCGCCGTCGAACGCCCGCTGTTCGAGATGGCGCTCACCTCGCAGACGACAATACCGGAGACCGAGGACGCGATCACCATGCAGTTCATGAAGGGCGGCCTGGACTTCCACATCTCCAGCCAGGTGCCAAAATTGCTGAGAAACAACATTGAAAGTGTTCTTATCGATGCATTCGAGTCCCTTGGTGTCAGTGCTAAATGGAACGACCTCTTCTACGCAATCCACCCCGGGGGCCCTGCGATCTTGAACCACATGGAGGAATTGCTCGGGCTGGACGCCGACAAGCTGGCGGCGAGCCGACAGGTGCTGAGCTCGTTCGGTAACATGAGTGGCACGACGGTGATCTTCGTGCTCGACGAGCTGCGCCGCCGCAGGGCCAAGGAAGGGGAGGCAGCGCCTGAGTGGGGCGTGATGATGGCGTTCGGTCCGGGGATCACGATCGAGACGATGGTGCTGCACGCCACAAGCAGCGCAGCCTGAAGGAAAACTAGCCGTTCAGCGCTTCTTCTATATACTATCAGTTTTGCTATTGCACAGGCGACTGAAATTTTTTTTATCTTTCAGTCATCTGAAATTGCACTCTCAATCAACTGAAATTGTAGCCCCCTAAAAAAAAGCAGCTGCAACTTTAAGTGATTCAGAGTGCAACAACAGGTGACCTGAAATTGCACTCTCAATCAACTGAAATTGTAGCTCCATTCCAAAAAACTGCTGCAACTTTAGGTAATTCAAAGTGTAACTTAAGGTGACTGATGTTGGGAATAATCCCACATTGGTTGTGGAAGAGCAGAAAGCACAACTTATAAGTGTGGGGGAGCCCCCACCCATTGGACTAGTCTTTTGGGGGAGAAGGCCCAGTACCACTTATAAGGTTGTTGCTCCGTTGCTCCGTGGGTTTGGTTGTGTTCCGCCCATGTGGACCTGTGGCCTGGGGAGTAAAAACCCGGCTGGACCTAGGTATGCGGCCAGGTCCAGATCCCACAACTGAAAGATTAAAAAATTTCAGTCGTCTGTGCAATAGTCACTCCCATATACTATATAGCAAGGTAATAAAATGCTCAGGTCCTATATACACTGGTCCTTCCATTATCTCTAGGTCATGGACCCTTTCAGGGCATCAACTTTTACAAGGTTTCGCTTTGGCTCCTCAACAATTATCCTTTCATTCAGTAAGTCTGGTGTCACTGACCTGTGGGCACAGACCCACCTATCATTGATATACAGAACATTGATTATATGTCATTATGCTCAATACTGGCCGACTTTTAATGATGCACCTTTTGTATTTCGATAATTTTTGTATGGACAGAATACATATCGACATAAGAGAGGTGTATTCATATAAAATAGGCTTTTATTGATCCCATTATGATCAATACATGCCGATTTTACATTAATACACCTTCCGTATTTTGATCTATATTTTTGTGTAGATAAATACCACTCCCAACATCTCATACTTGCCAAAATGCCATTATAAAAACCCATTTTATATCAATAAAAATCAGCTAGTATTGAGCATAATGGTATTTTTAGGAGTACTTTATAATTGGAGTGCTATTTTTTAAAAGAACATGATTACAATAATATTTTTTAGACTGAACATGATTTTAATGGCATATAATCAATTATCCCTTTAAGAGAAGGGATAGGAATTGGAGACAGACAAAGGAGAAGTTATGGGTTAATTATTCAACAAACTAACGATCAACCGATCGAGCCTCTCTGCACTTTGGCCGCGGATGAAATGAATGAGTCCAGATCCAAATTTGTTTCTTATGCATTGAGGAACTATATAACGTCCCTCGAGAAAGCATAAAAATGCCGATAAGCATGTAGCTAGCTCAGCTATAAAACACACGATACAAATAGAAGATCAAAAGAACAGGAGATATGAATTTAATATGGAAAACCTTTACAAAAAAACCATAGACTCGTGAGCAGAGAATTCACTATATGAATAGAGATTACAAGCACAAAAAACTTGATGTATCTTGAGGCTGTGTTACTACAAGGATGCATATATAACCTAGGGAACAAGAGTTCTAGGGGATTACGAAACCAAGACGAGGTCAGCGTATGTGTCTACTTAGACAGGGGTGGAACTGGGCCTCGAGCTGGATAGGCTATAGCCTGAGGCCCAAAAATCCTACAAGTAGTACCCCTCTTTAGCCCTAGCTCATGATTTATCTGTTATTCTAGCCCAGCCTGAGGCCTAGAAACTTAGCAACCTGGTAGCCCAAGCGCTCGCCCCCTCGAGCCTCACTGCCTCAGCTCACCAAGTCAAGTGACGGCAACCCAATCCCACCAATCAAGTGAAGAAAACCCAACAATCCCCAAATCAAAGGCCGCAGAGCTAGCCGTAGCCACCCCTAATTCGTGCCGGTCGCCGCCCTCGACGCACGTCTGCAGTCTGCCAGCCGCCATCCTCACCCCTCGCGCTCCCGACGCTACAGTCTACTGGCCGCCGCCTACGCGCGCCGCACGTCCGTCGGCCGCCGCCCTCGCCCCTCACACTCCCGATGAGAGAACAACTCAACTAAAGCGTAAAAAACTATATTTGTATCAATTTAGTTTACTAATTTGAGCCCACCCTTCATTTTCATTCTAGCGCCACTGCCAAGAAGCACCACAATCTTAGGGCACACAAGCACAAGAAACGAAATTAACAACGCCAAGTACCTATATTGCAAGTTATAGGATCGAATACCGTAATCAGAGGAGGGTGAATGATTACCTCTGCCTTTTTGGAACCTAAAAGCAAAACTCAAACCAGAAAAAAAACACCCTAACCAAAAAATTATATCTACTGGAACCGAAGAAGCAAGCCCTAAACAAAATAGCAATAGAAAATGAAAAACCAATCTTTTGACAGGTCAAACTGCAATGGCAAGGGTGGTCTGACCTCTAGCACTATTCACCAACTGAAAATAGGACAACCGATGAGCACGAGAATCGATCTAACTTTGACAAATCAACTCCAATTGACCTCAAATTTGACACACGTGATGCTAAAGATATCTAGAATCTATTCCAACAAGAAATTTCAAGAAACATCAACTAGATTCGAAGAATTCTAGATCGCAATAAGAGATAATCAAAAACTAGGTCAAACCCAAAAATTGCAATAACCTTCAAGCGACTTGGAGAATTCCATCAAAACTTTGCAGATTTCTTCCTAGGCCTTTTTTCATCCTATTCCTAAAAAGAATCGAATAAAAATTGTATGGATCACAAAAACAAATGATTCCACAAAACAACACAAAAGACTAAGAATTGATGTAAGATTTTTCTATGGATTGAATTAGAAGTTGATTTGAATTGCTGGATGATGATGTGCTATGGCTACAAAGTACCCTCACGGCACCCCTTAAACCCTAGTACAAAAACTCTCCAAAAAGCCGTCTCAAATCCACCGAAAGCCGAAGAGAGTCATAGGTTAACACTTAACCTCTCCCTGCTTTTATATGCTAGAGCCCCAAACCATGTCCTCATCAACACAGACACGAAATCCTAACCATTTCAGAAAATCAAGGGATCTGAAACCCTTCCAAACAAGGGTTTTCCAAAATCCCTAAACCTTCCAGTTATGGACACCTTCCATAAATCCTTCAAACCCATCACGTGGCGAAGCCTTTAGGATCACACCTCCCGTAGCTTCTTCACGTATCATCCACCTTTGATCTCCACATACTCCAGCGTGAGCTCGACCATCTCGTGACATCCTCGATTGCCTGGATCTCAGATTTCCCCTCCTAGTCCCGGTTCTCCTTGTCACCGACCATGACCGTTTCTGTGCCAACCTGCACATGTAAAGACCAAGGAACTTTTTCTCCAGCACAAGTTATCTCCAACTTGACCGACATCAGTTTACACACGCATAATGTACCCTTGTCCATCCATAAAAACAAACCAAATCATCCACGATCTCAATATCTACGCTTTCCAAAAATCAATCTCATACCACTCAGAAAGATCGGTCTGACCGCCATGCACAGGCCTGTCATACCGCTGGCCTAACATGAGTACTCCAAGATTACGAGTACTCAGGGTACTTGAAAGTCAGAAGAATTGTAGCACTCAAAGCGAACCATCGCAAAGCCTACGACAATCGACCATGTACTGTAGCTACCGACCACCGACCAGGTACTGTAGCTACCGATCATCGACTACTGAGTACCGACCAGGTACTGTAGTACTGACTACTGACCACCGAGTACCGAACAAGTACTGTAGCACCAACTACCGAGTACCAACCAGGTATTGTAGCTACCTCCTATTGATCGGTTACTGTAGCTTACAATCATCGACCAGGCATGGTCGACCAGCCGTGGTTGTTCTGTCGTGCTGGATCTGCTATGGTCGACTTGACGTGGTTGTTCTACTGGTCAGACCGCTTAATACAAAGCGGTTAGACCGCTTAATCTGAGTATTCCAATGTTTACCATAGTGCATCGACCGAAACTTTCACAAACGTAAATTTCAATGCAACCCAAATTTTAATTATTTATCATCACTAAATTTACGACCTATACACATGGTCTAACAATCTCCCTCTTGCTAAATACATTGATAACACCTTAAAATATCTTCAATGAGTTAGTTTTGAAAGAAAAGCAAAATTTACGAAAAGAAAGTTTCAAAGCTGCAGAAAAACTACGAGGAAAAGAATTTGACAAGCAACACTGACAAACCACAGTAGCAAATTCTAGCAGAAACTCATAAACCTCCCCCTAACACAAGAGAGGAATTTGAGCAAATTTCACTAACTTTTCAAAATCTCTCCAATTTGTCCCATTCTCCTCCCCCTTTGGCAATGTAATCATCAAGAACTTTGGAGAAAGAATATTTCTAAGAATAAGCAATGAGAGAAAACATCAAGAAGCTTTGTAGATTATCTAAGTCACTTTGCATTGAATTAATAAATTAATCGTGCCATCTTTTTAAGTAGAGCTACCTAGACCATATAAATTCATATATCATATAGCACTGTCAAAACAAGTGTTTATCATGATTAAGTAATTTAGATTAATGACAGGTGACGAGGATAGAATAATCTTCAAATTATTACGTCATATATTCCTTGAATATACCCTTTATCAATAAGAGATAATACGACAGGATGGTCGTAAGCACTTCTACAACCATATAGTCGTAAGTCTTACTGTGACTACCCATATGGTCGTAAGTCCTTTTACAACCACATAGTCTTAAGTCTTACCGCAACTATCCCATGGTCATAAATCTCTCTACGACCATGTAGTCGTAAGTCTTACTGCGACCACTCTGTGGTCATGGGAATTTCGACAACAAGTCTATCTCTAACCGACTTGTCTATGGTAATGAACTACACTATCGGTTCGTCTGACAAGGTGGTTAGAATATGTGTTAGTCCACTAACCGCACATGATCTCTCTCTGACAACAACCGCTACACGGTGAACGGCCTCTTATGTCTCTCTGGCAGTAACTTCCATTAGACAGTTATCATCTGAAGCGTCAAGATGTCTTCCGGCGTGGAACAACTACCATCGCTTCATCGGCTATATAAAGGTTAACGTCGAAGGGAGAGGAGGACATTTTGGTGAATCATTCACACAAGATAGCACTAGCCAATCGTGTAATTCTCTGTTGTTATCCACTTTCTACCAACTAGCAATCACACTGGACGTAGTATTGTTATTCTCTTAGGAGAAAGCCCGAATCAGGATAAAGTTTTCCGTGTCTCTACTCCGCATGCACATACATCGAGTCTTCTAAGAGCTCCCCCGAATCCAAACAAATTATACATAAGATCGATATTAAAACATCGACAGTTAGCGTTGTCTGTGGGGATTCTTCTTCCAAGACTCTGGTAATTTCCTTATCGGTAAGTTTCTTTATTTTCTCCTGATGTCCTCATGACAAATGAATGGAATCAAGAGAACTGGTTTGACTTGGCCGACTACACGAGTATCGACATGGAGGCCTGCTATGACTACGAGCAGACCTTGCTTGCTTCTGACATGGAATCTCTAGGGAGACATTTACCTTGGCCGACAGGGAGACATTTACCGTCGGAAGCAAGCAAGGTCTACTCAGTCATAGCAAGCCTTAATGTCGATACTCGCATAGTCGGTCAAGTCGAACCAGTTCTCCTCATTACATTCATCTGCAATGAGGACATCAGGAGGAAAAAGAGAAACTTGCTGATAAGGAAATTACCGGAATCTTGGAAGAAGAATCCCCATGGACGGCGCCAACTGTCGATGTTTTAATATCGATCTTATGTATAATTTGTTTGGATTCGAGGGAACTCTTAGAAGACCCAGTGTATACACATGCGGAGTAGAGACACAGAAAACTTTATCCTCGTTCGTACCTTCTCCTAAGAGAATAACAACCTTATGTCCAATGTGATTGCTAGTTGCTAGAAAGTGGATCACAACAGAGAATTACACGAATGGCTAGTGCTATCTTGCGTGAATGATTCACCAAAAATCCCTCCTCTCTCTTCGATGTTAACCTTTATATAGCCGGTAAAGCGATGGCAGTTATTCCACGTCGGAAGATGTCTTGACGCTTCAGATGATAACCGCCTAACAAAAGTTACTGTCAGAGAGACATAAGAGACCATTCACCATGTAGCAGTTGTTGTCAAAGAGAGATCGTGTGCGGTTAGTGGATTAACGCACGTTCTAACCGACAGTGTAGTTCATTGTCGTAGACAAGTCGGTTGAAGATAGACTCGTAGGAATTCTCATGACCACAAAGTGGTCGCAATAAGACTTACAACTACATAGTCGTAGAAAGATTTACGACTATGTGGTCATAGAACGACTTGCAATCATATGAGTAGTCGCAGTTGGACTTACGACTATATAGTCGTAGAAGTGCTTACGACCAACCTGTCATATTTACCTCTTATCGATAAGGGGTATATTCAAGCAATATAATGACATAATAATTTAAGAATTATTGCATCCACGTCAAGAGCAAAACCTTCACTTTTCAAATAGTAAAACTCTAAGGAGTATCATGCTAGCTCCTATCAAGGTGTCATCAAATTCCTGAGAATTAATATTGTCAATGTTTCCACAATGGTCATGCGAGCGATTCAAATAGCAACATATTTGAATCGTGAACGAAATATTAAATTCAATCGTCCCCACAACTGATATTATTATTTTCTTTTTTTTCAATACCTTCAAATCTCTTTGATCAAATAGGCAGATGCCTATAAATCTCCACTTTGGACTTCACACGTGCGGCTCAATCTTGTCGCACGAACCCGAAGAAGGCGGCGACAAAAAATCGCCAATGATTGCTGATGGAATGAATGGGCACTACGGTAGTCGCTGGGATAGAACACGGAATCAGTGGAGTCAAGGCGAATTAGAGCAAGTACAATAATACTGACTAGGTCGCCTCTAGCGAAATCCACGTCAACACAATCCTAAGTGGAAGAGAGAGAATAGAGGAGAGAGAGGCAAGCTGCCCCTCATGCAAGAGGTGACCTCTAGTACATTATACGAGGAGTTACGGGCAGCTTGGAGGCGATGCTAGTTCTTAGAGCAAGTACAATAATATTGACTAGGTCGACTCTGATATATTTATGCAAGTATTAAATGTTTGAGTGCTTTAGTAGAGATAACCTCTACTCAACTTATTGTATTAGCTACCTCCATCATGAGCCACTTGTACTCTTTTTGCTTATTTGGTTAGTCTTAGAGGTGGCAGCCACCTTTTCTATTAAACTTGCTCTTAGAAGCACCAAGTTGAAGCTACTAAAATTTCCTGATAAGATTTATTGTGTGTACGAAATTAGAAGCACCAAGTTGAAGCTACTAAAATTTCCTGATAAGATTTATTGTGTGCACGAAGTAGTGGGCAGCATCTTTCTTAGTTCACTTTTTTTTATTGATCATTTATTTGAATGCTTCTGGCGACGTGAAAGGCTTTTAATTTATTTCCACAAAACCCGATACAGGTGTTGTTTCGGATTGGATTTCTGAACGGATTGGCCTTGACTTTGGTTGCCGCTCGCTCGGTTGGGCTGAAAAAAAGTAATTTATAACTGAAATTTTACTGTATTTGATGGTGGTTTATTTGATCTAATTAAATTTAAAAATAAAAAAACAGATTAGCCCATCACGGATAATGTAAACGAACACGTGAAAAAAGAGCCGGCAAAAAATCTCAAAAAACAGCAAAAAAAATAGAAAAAGATAAAATTTATAAATAGTAAAAAATAAACCAGAAGCTTAAATTGAAACGAGCCGGGAAGTAGGAGACCTCGACTTTGACTCGGGAGCACAACTCGCTGTGACGAGTCGACGGAAGAAAATTACCGTGTATGGTGCCGAGCCGTGACGATTTTTTTTTCTGCAACTTTGATCGCTCCTGGAAGCTGCTGTCGATGGCGCGCGGATGTCACGCCTTGAATGCCACATGACGGATGTCGCAGCAGATATTGACGTCGACTTGATGATGCTTCGCGGACGCCTCGGCAAGATGAACTTCCACGACTTACTTGTCGCCCCTTTCGATGTCAAGCAATGGCATCGACATTGACGCTGTTTCTCCGAGCGCAGCGGATAAGATTTTAAATCCGGAGCTTTGATGCCATTGTTAAATACGTATGATATGGCTCGGATCAACTCGGTTTCAGTTTCTGATTTCTGGCTTATTTTTCACTATTTATAAATTTCGTCTTTTTCTGAACTTTTGACTTTTTGTTGAGCTTTTTTGCCGTTTCTTTTTTTCCCGTATTTGTTTATATTATACGTAATGGGCTAACATTTTTTTATTTTTAAATTTTTTTAAATTTAATTATGCTAAATAAGCCTCTGTCAGCTACAGTGCTTTTTTCAACCAGCTACAGTATTTTCAGCCATAAGCCACGAGCTTTTCAGCCGAACCGATCACCACCAAAATAGAAGATAGTTGAAAGAGTAGGAGGCACAATCCTTACGAAAAAAACGACGAATGTACAGAGATTGCTTCTCCTAGAACAACGGATAAGATTTTAAACCGGACTGCTACGTTTCTCATGTCCATATATAAGCATTCCACAAAACAGAGCACTGACAATCGTGATTTACGATCGATTTTGTTAAAGTATGATCCCAATTTGGATTTGCATCCAAGCTGGACATGTGCGTCGGCTGACCATATGCTGACATTGCCTCGGTTTTCTATTCTCTTAGGACTTTTATTCCCTGATGCTATATATACGTCGAATAGTTTTCTTATATAGTGTTTTTCTTTTTTGTATCTTTGTTGTTTTTTCGTAAGGATTTTTCATATTAAATTTGTGTCTCTTTCTCTTTTGATTACCTTCTATTTTACTATGCATTTTTTAACGGTGATATCAGAGCTAGCAGTTCAGCACCTCCATGAAAGGATTGGAAAATATTTCCCAGACCTAAACCCGCTCAGACCTAACCATGCTTAATTTAACTTAAACTTCTAACTATTAGTTTATTATTCCTCAATTTCATCTTTTTTAGTTCACCTCTTTCCTACATGGCTGCTAGTGCATTTCGCTAGGATTTGAGCTGCTAGATGCATGTGCAGCTGTGCACTAAGTAGGAAAATATTACGAAGAAAAGCTGAAGATACAGTACATCATAGTTAAATACGGAAATTGACAGCTGCAAATGACTCGTAGAAAAGAAAGCTCAGCTAAGCATGTGTTCTGAGCATTCGCTGCGCAGAAAAACAAGGGAACAAGGAGGCTAGGGACCAGACCTGGGCCCCGTTGCCGTTGTAGAGGACGACGGAGGGGTCGCTGCTCTGGGTGAGCGTGTCGCAGATGGCGAGGTTGGCGCCCCGCACCACGCGGACGTTGAGCTTCCCGATGACATTTTCCGCCGCCGCTGCCGCTGCCGCTGCCACCATGCCGACCAACGTGGCTACGTGTGTCTCTTTGATGCGTTGGTTGTTGGGCTGGTAAGAGCATCTCCAATAGTATGAGCTAGTTACTAACTCTAAAACAACTTCTCCAATAGTACTAACTTTTAGCACATAGCTCATAACATAAATAGCCTCACATGATACTCTCACATAATCTTGGAATGTGTGTATGAGACTAGCTCTTGATCAAGAGATAGTTTTTCTCTCTCTTCTATTAAAATATGTAATAATATGCTTAGAGTTAGCTCATAAGTCACTATTGGAGATGCTCTAAGAGGCCACGCACCAATGCAACTGTGCAACAGCGCACCAGTGCAACCAGTGGCGGACGCAGGAATTTTAGAATGGGTTTTCGAAGTTGTAAAAATATTTTTCAGTACAAAACATAAAATCTACAGTAACAATAGTTAACATACAATTGTTCGTACTAGGGATAATATCTTAAATAATATAAAGATATTATTCCTAATCAAATTGTCCTTGTCATAAGCAGCAAATGAATCAGTTGGATAAAGCATGAGTGATGGGAATTAACTCTGATTTCTGACAAGCAAATGTACTTACATTGCACGATGTGATGCCTTGCTGAACTTTGTATTTTGCACTAACTTGTAGACATCATTATTCGATTCCCCTCTCAGGAAAGAAAGATGATAGCTTCGCAGGAACTCCCTGAGAAGATCAATATCACCACGGAAAACATCCAAGTGCAGTGGAATTGAGTCACATAAAGGATCCCCTGTTAACAAAAACAACATTTACATTTAATCTCACAAGTTCAATGTAAGCTTTATTTGGAATTTGACAAAACTTTGATTGCACTCTCGTATATCTTGTTCTCTCTCCAAGAAGAAAGCAGTGAACAAGGTAAATGTGCTTAATTTATACATCTCTTACACATAGTAATTTCATCTCCAGTTTCATCAATCAGTGATGCATCATGCAAATTATTTTTAATATAGACATGAAAACAAAGAGCAATCAATGCCTAGTTTCTAGGAAACAAAGTTAACTGGCTGCTCACCAATGGACAGATCATTGAAATCAATTATATAAATTGCGTTCAGTTTCTCCAGCTCTCCTCCATCAGTTCTTTTGCCTTCAGTGGAAGAATCCAGTTTTGTGGCCCCCTCAATGAGAATGTTGTCGTCCATAATATCTGAATGTATCCAAGAAGGGAATGTGTAGATCGAGTCACCATCGTCAACCTGATTGTTCAATCAGAGAACATTAAACACAAAGTTTGACACAAGATTACATATAAAGATGACACAGAAGTACCCACTGGTGGAGCAGAGAGCCGGAGCGGTGGAGCGGAGAGCCCAGAGGTGACGGCGTGAGTGCGTGACGCCGGCGCAGAAAGACGGGGAGGCGGCGAACTGGTCCGGCTCCGGGAAGCAGGCCGGCACAAGCGAGGTGCCCAGATCTAGCCGGAGGGCCGAGGCGGCAAGGCGAGGTCGCTGACGGAGCGGAGGGTGGAGGCGGCGAGGCGGAGGGTAGAGGCGGCGTCGCGGCGAGGCGGAGGGCGGCGGCGGCGAGGCGGTCGCCGGCGGAGCGGAGGGCGGCGGCGGCGAGGCGGAGGGCGGAGGCGGTCGCCGACGGAGCGGAGGCGGCGAGGCGGAGGGCGGCGGCGGCGAGCCGGAGCGGAGGCGGAGGGCGGAGGCGGCGAGGCTAGGTTTTCGGTCTGCGGCTCTGCGTGATTGCCAATGGGATCGGGGGGAGGGGCGACCGGGAGTCTGGGACTGGGGGCGGGGGATAGGCAGGCCGCGCGGACAGGATGGGCTAGGCTTCACGTGCGGTCGTGGCCTGGCGGGCTGCTGCGTTTTTCTCAGCGTTTCGGGCCGAATTGTGGATATAAACAGCTGATTTGGCCCAACTATATATATATATATATATATATATATATATATATATATATATATATATATATATATATATATGTTGGATTAATTGGGATTGGCCCATTTTAATTTAGCAATTAATCAAATGAAATTCCTAGGCCCACAACTAATGCTAGGTAGAAAATTGTTTAGTCCCATATGGAGAATTGAATGGGAGTTACACCACTTTAAAAGGTGGAACGTGGTAACCCCCTTGTGGAATTGGAGAGAGCCAATACACGCGCGCGCTCGCTCGCTCGCTCGCCTCGCCACGCCACGCCGCGCCGCGCCGCGCCGCGCCGTGCCGTGCCGTGCGTGTGCGTGTGCGTGTGCGTGTGCATGTGCATGTGCGTACGCGCGCAGGCGTGTCGGGTGCGGGCGCGTTTTTCTTTATCTATTCGAAAATCGAAACGACTTGAAGTAACTAGCATTAACGAGTGGCTGGCAGTAACGGTGCAGTTACCAGTGGATTATGACTGCGGTTACTTCCGAGGTAATGGCTGCAGTTACTCTGGCCTCTTCGTTTTTGCTGTTACAAAAGACTCTCTACTCCATACGGGAAAGAAAGGGGAGAACAGTTTTCTTGTGGTTCTGTTTTGTTGCTGCTCTCTGTAATCTCCAGTCCAGAACCTTGCGCGCACAAGTTTCTGGACGAGTAGGCCTCCGAAGCTCCGTCCGTTTGTGTACCTGCACGGGTAGGCGGGCGATCAAGTTTTTGGGGAGCGCATCAGCGCGACTACTCAATCTGCGACGTCTTCTTCCTGGTGGTGAATCATTCGCGGGACTGCACTGCGAACATCTTCCTGCATCAAGCTTCTTCCTGCATCACGCCTTGATCGACTACATCGAATAGGCCATCATGACGACTGATGGTAACGGCGCCTCCGGTGTCTCCGGCACTGGCCCCGCCCGAGGGTATAATCCGAAACCGTTTCTGGTGTATTTGTTTCTGTGCGCTATGAATATGTTAATAGATATTTCTGTTAGCTTATTCGTTAGCGAATATAAATACGTCGATGATAGATCACTCATGCATGTTTATGTCATGTTTTATATGCTGAATTTCTGGATTAAAATATGCCGAAATTTGACTAGATGTTCAACAATCCAAAAACTTGATAGGTCTTTTTCGGTAGTTGGCTTTGCTGCGTCGCTTAAGCCACACCCTCCGTTTGATGGTTCAAATTTTAAGAGATGGCGTGCACGCGCGATCCTGTGGTTTACTGCCATGGAATGTTTTCATGTTGCACAAGGAAAGCCCGCTGAGCCTCTGTCTGATGAGGATGAACGCAAGTTCAATGTAGCGGATAACTTTTTCCGAGGTGTGCTTGTCAACATTCTGGCGGATAACATTGTGGATGTGTACATGCATTTGCCTACGGGAAAAGATATGTGGAATGCACTTGAGGCCAAGTTCGGAGTTTCTGATGCTGGCAGTGAGCTGTATGTCATGGAGCAGTTCTATGACTACAAGATGGTCGATGACCGTTCTGTAGTAGAGCAAGCTCATGAGATTCAGGCGCTGGCAAAGGAGCTTGAGAACAATAAGTGCGAGTTACCGGACAAGTTTGTGGCTGGCGGTATTATCGCTAAGTTACCACCCTCTTGGTCGGATTTTGCTACTTCTCTGAAGCACAAGAGGCAGGAGTTCAGTGTTACTGATCTCATTGGCACTCTTGATGTTGAAGAGAAGGCGAGGGCAAAAGATACTCGTGGCAAGAAAGTTGCTGCTGAGGGAGGTTCTAGCGCCAATTTGGTGCAGAAGAAGAATCCTCAGGCTTTCCACAACAAAAAGAAAAATAAGCCTTTTGTCAAGCCCAAGGCTACCACTGAGTTTAAGAAGAAAGGCAAAGGAAAGGGCAGCTGCTTTGTGTGCGGTGATTCTGGCCATTGGGCTAAGGATTGTCCAGATCGCAAGGATAAGCAGAAGAAGTCTGCCAACATGGTTATTAGTGATGCTGGAGGAACATCGGGGTACGGTAATTATTTACCTACAGTTCTTTCTGTTTGTCAATCACCTGAGTGGTGGGTTGACACTGGTGCTAATATTCATGTTTGTGCTGATATTTCCTTGTTTTCATCTTATCAGGTCGGTCGAGGTTGCTCCTTGTTGATGGGGAACGGATCGCATGCAGCTGTTCATGGTGTTGGTACGGTCGATCTGAAGTTTACTTCGGGAAAGACTGTGCAGTTGAAGAACGTGCAGCATGTCCCCTCCATAAAGAAGAATCTCGTTAGCGGATCTCTACTATGTAGAGATGGTTTTAGGCTTGCTTTTGAGTCCAATAAATATGTCGTGTCTAAGTATGGAACATTTGTTGGTAAAGGCTATGAGAGCGGAGGTTTGTTCCGTTTTCTTTGATGGATTCCTGTAATAAAATTGTGAACCATGTGTGTAAAGATGATGATGAGTCTAATGTTTGGCATTCACGACTTTGTCATGTTAATTTTGGGTGTATGACGCGCTTAGCTAATATGAGTTTAATCCCGAAATTCACTTTGGTCAAAGGTTCTAAGTGCCATGCGTGTGTTCAATCGAAACAACCTCGCAAGCCTCACAAGGCAGCAAAAGAGGCGAGGAATTTGGCACCGTTAGAACTCATTCATTCTGATTTATGCGAGATGAATGGCGTGTTGACTAAAGGGGGAAAGAAATATTTCATGACGCTTATAGATGATTGCACTAGATTTTGCTACGTGTACTTATTGAAAACAAAAGATGAAACATTGAATTACTTTAAGATCTATAAAGCTGAGGTAGAAAACCAACTTGAAAGGAAAATCAAGCGGGTAAGGTCTGATCGTGGAGGAGAGTATTTTTCAAATGAGTTTACTGTATTCTGCGAGGAACATGGAATTATTCATAAGAGGACGCCTCCCTATTCTCCTGAATCAAACGGGATTGCCGAAAGAAAGAACCGCACTCTAACTGATTTGGTTAACGCCATGTTAGACACTGCGGGACTTTCTAAGGAATGGTGGGGTGAGGCTATATTGACCGCATGTCATGTCCTGAATAGAGTTCCTACAAAGAACAAAGAAGTAACACCATTCGAGGAATGGGAAAAGAAGAAGTTGACTCTCTCATACCTGCGCACCTGGGGATGTTTGGCCAAAGTTAACGTGCCAATTGTCAAGAAGCGCAAACTTGGACCAAAAACCGTAGATTGTGTATTCCTTGGTTATGCTATACACAACGTGGGTTATAGGTTCTTAATTATAAAATCTGGAGTGCCTGACGTGCGTATTGGTACAATCATAGAGTCCAGAGATGCTACATTTTTTGAGAATGAATTTCCTATGAATAATGATGTACCTAGCTCATCTAGTCAAGAACCTATAATTTCCCTTGATTCCTTTGTGCCGATAGAACATGTTGAGGAAACGCCTATGGAAAATCCTGAAGAGGATAACAATGAAGTTACTCGAAAGAGTAAGAGACAGAAGATTGCAAAGTCTTTTGGTGATGATTTCATTGTATATCTTGTGGATGACACTCCAAGAACCATGGAAGAGGCATATTCTTCTCCTGACGCTGACTATTGGAAGGAAGCAGTACGGAGTGAGATGGACTCTATTATGTCTAATGGAACTTGGGAGGTCGTTGACCGTCCTTATGGGTGTAAACCTGTAGGATGTAAATGGATTTTCAAGAAAAAGCTTAGGCCTGATGGTACAATTGAAAAGTACAAGGCAAGGCTTGTGGCCAAGGGTTATACCCAGAAAGAAGGCGAGGACTTCTTTGATACTTATTCACCTGTTGCCCGACTGACCACAATTCGAGTACTACTTGCCCTGGCTGCTTCTCATGGTCTTCTCGTTCATCAAATGGACGTTAAGACAGCTTTCTTAAATGGAGAGTTGGAGGAGGAGATTTATATGGATCAGCCAGACGGGTTTGTGGTAGAAGGTCAAGAAGGAAAGGTGTGCAAGTTGTTAAAGTCTTTGTATGGCCTAAAGCAAGCACCTAAGCAATGGCATGAGAAGTTTGACAAAACTTTGACATCTGCTGGCTTTGTTGTGAATGAAGTTGACAAATGTGTGTACTATCGCTATGGTGGGGGAGAAGGAGTGATCTTGTGCTTGTATGTTGATGACATACTGATTTTTGGGACCAACCTCAATGTGATTGAGGAGGTCAAGGACTTTCTGTCCAAGAATTTCGAGATGAAAGATTTGGGAGTGGCTGATGTGATTCTTAACATTAAGCTACTGAGAGAAGGTGATGGTGGGGTTACACTCGTGCAATCCCACTATGTGGATAAGGTCTTGAGTCGCTTTGGTTATAGTGACTGCAAGCCTGCTTCTACTCCTTATGATCCTAGTGTGTTATTGAGGAAAAACCGAAGAATAACAAGGGATCAATTGAGATACTCCCGGATCATTGGCTCATTGATGTATTTAGCTAGTGCTACGAGGCCTGACATCTCGTTTGCTGTGAGCAAGCTAAGCCGGTTTGTTTCAAATCCGGGAAATGATCATTGGCGTGCTCTTGAGAGAGTGATGCGCTATCTAAAGGCAATTGTGAGCTATGGCATTCACTATGCTGGGTACCCAAAGGTACTGGAGGGATATAGTGATTCAAACTGGATCTCTGATGCTGATGAGATAAAAGCCACGAGTGGATATGTGTTCACACTTGGAGGTGGTGCTGTTTCCTGGAAGTCTTGCAAGCAGACCATCTTAACGAGGTCAACAATGGAAGCAGAACTCACAGCGTTAGATACCGCCACTGTTGAGGCTGAGTGGCTTCGTGAACTCCTTATGGATCTGCCGGTGGTTGAAAAACCGATACCGGCTATCCTGATGAACTGTGATAATCAGACTGTAATTATCAAGGTGAACAGTTCTAAGGACAACATGAAGTCATCTAGGCATGTTAAGAGGCGGTTGAAGTCTGTCAGAAAGCTGAAAAACTCCGGAGTTATAGCACTGGACTATGTCCAGACAGCTAAGAATCTGGCAGACCAATTTACAAAGGGTTTATCACGTAATGTGATAGATAGTGCATCGAGTGAGATGGGCCTGAGACCCACATGAGTCATACCACAGTGGTAACCTGTTCTATGTGATCGGAGATCCCGTGAAGTAGGATGGTGAAACAAGCTGTTGGTTGACTGGGAGGAGAGACCTTTACAGGGCTCATTTCTTCAGTGATGCGCTTCTCTCCTATTCTGTATGGCAGGTTGGTTTTTACCTTAATGTGATCCAAGTGGCTTTTTAAAGCAGAGATGTCGGCCTACAGGACATCTTAGAAAGAACACACCTATATGAGTTCGACTGCTGGTCACAGTCTATGAGATTTGGGTGATCTCTAGATACTCATGAATAGGCTTGGAGTATGACTTATACGCTCCAACCAGAGGGGATGCTTTAGGCAGCCTAGTACTAGTAAAGGAATTGGGTAAAGCTTGTTCGCACAAAACTGTCAATTCAAGGCATAGTCCATTGTTCAGTTGTGGATGAGTGTAACTCCTTTCCTAGGTGGATGTTCAACTTAACAGTCTCCATCGAAACACTGGTATATCAAACAACAGCAGAACTGAGAGCATTTCTCGTGTGCCTTGAAATTTGGTGGGGATTGTTGGATTAATTGGGATTGGCCCATTTTAATTTAGCAATTAATCAAATGAAATTCCTAGGCCCACAACTAATGCTAGGTAGAAAATTGTTTAGTCCCATATGGAGAATTGAATGGGAGTTACACCACTTTAAAAGGTGGAACGTGGTAACCCCCTTGTGGAATTGGAGAGAGCCAATACACGCGGGCGCTCGCTCGCTCGCTCGCCTCGCCACGCCGCGCCGCGCCGCGCCGCGCCGTGCCGTGCCGTGCCGTGCCGTGCGTGTGCGTGTGCATGTGCGTACGCGCGCAGGCGTGTCGGGTGCGGGCGCGTTTTTCTTTATCTATTCGAAAATCGAAACGACTCGCAGTAACTAGCATTAACGAGTGGCTGGCAGTAACGGTGCAGTTACCAGTGGATTATGACTGCGGTTACTTCCGAGGTAATGGCTGCAATTACTCTGGCCTCTTCGTTTTTGCTGTTACAAAAGACTCTACTCCATACGGGAAAGAAATGGGAGAACAGTTTTCTTGTGGTTCTGTTTTGTTGCTGCTCTCTGTAATCTCCAGTCCAGAACCTTGCGCGCACAAGTTTCTGGACGAGTAGGCCTCCGAAGCTCCGTCCGTTTGTGTACCTGCACGGGTAGGCGGGCGATCAAGTTTTTGGGGAGCGCATCAGCGCGACTACTCAATCTGCGACGTCTTCTTCCTGGTGGTGAATCATTCGCGGGACTGCACTGCGAACATCTTCCTGCATCAAGCTTCTTCCTGCATCACGCCTTGATCGACTACATCGAATAGGCCATCATGACGACTGATGGTAACGGCGCCTCCGGTGTCTCCGGCACTGGCCCCGCCCGAGGGTATAATCCGAAACCGTTTCTGGTGTATTTGTTTCTGTGCGCTATGAATATGTTAATAGATGTTTCTGTTAGCTTATTCGTTAGCGAATATAAATACGTCGATGATAGATCACTCATGCATGTTTATGTCATGTTTTATATGCTGAATTTCTGGATTAAAATATGCCGAAATTTGACTAGATGTTCAACAATATATATATATATATATATATATATATATATATATATATATATATATATATATATATATATATATATATATATATATATATATATATATATTATACCTCATATATACTAGATTTTTTGTCAAAAAATTTGGATGACACGATGAGAACAGTAAATCACAGTAAATCAGCCCCTGAGTGCAACTGCTCTACAGCGGCAGAGGTTAGGGGAGAAGTCGAGGGAGGAGGGATGACACGATGAGAACAGTAGCTAATCCGCCTCAAACACACTTCAACCATTCTATCGTCTCAATCCAAAACGTATCACCACGTGTACGAATTAACCCCCTGCGCAGGCATCGGAAGCAACGGCGTGCCTCCGTAAACCGATCGAGGAGATCATCGCCACGGCCGTAGAGAACGGACTCAGAGGCGAGCAAATTCAAGGACCTCCCGAGCTAGCGCAGGTACGCCGACGGCAGTGAGAGCGGGCGACGTGTTCTCGTGGGCGTCGAGCATGGCGGGTGCCCGGCGTTGTGAGATGAGTTGCTGGCTTGCTACGGACACTCCAAGTTGGGTTCATGTGAGGTGCTCTCTTGCTGCTGCTAGAGCCTAAGAGTGACCGGACGATCCAGCGTTCCTTCTTTTCCTCTCCTTTTTTTAGCGGTCCCTTTTTTAGCTGAGAGAGTTATGAACTGGTGTCAGATGATGTTTTAACGATCTCTGTGTGCCTGTAAGTTGTCATACTAGTTTTATGGGTCGCCCATTTGGGTTTGTAGCTTCTTATTTTTATATATTTTTTTGACGATATGATTTTTCCTTTTTTTTCTCTTTACTGTCCGTGATGATATATTTTTTATTTTTTAAATTTAATTCTGTTAAAAAAGTTACTAATATCTATAATATATTTTTAACCGCTATAATACAGCATAAACCATAAGTCAAGACTTTTAGGCCCAAGTAAGCACCAACTTAGACTATATTTGCATAACGTACAACCACGAAATTCTTAATTTACATCTCACTCCAGCTGACCTCAATAGGGTGTTTCTTACTGTTGAAACACAAACTTCACAACCACACCAGGAATTCACAACCACACCAGGAAGTGCTACAGATAAGAGTGCAAACATTACGCTCGAATCAACAGCGCACACATCACACACACACACACACACCGCAAATCACAACATCCACACATAGTTTACAAAGTGACACAGGGAACAGGAACCAACTACAGCTGCAGCTGCATCAGACTGGGTCGCGACGGCCCTTATTCAGACACGGCTTACAGCTTAACACCTGGGACGTGAACCCACTCCAGCTGCAGCACGATCAATCCGCTGTCAACATTCTTCAGCTTCAGAATCAAGTCTTGGACGACCTTGCCATTCTTCCACGAAACGTGGCTCTCACCGCCAAGGTAGTTTTCGCCAAATGGGTAGATTGTCTTGATCCTGGACCCGTCAGTGGCATGCTTTAGACCCAGCCTTGCAGCATCATATATGTCAATTACATTGATCTCAGCCACGCCCATGCTGTCATCTGCCGTGAATTTGTCCTCGTCGAAAACTTCCTGCATATTATTAGCAATTTAGAAATCAAGAGCCCTGTTTCTGGTTGTTGCACAGTTGACAGTTGGAAGCTTAAATGTTCAGTTCATCTCTGCACCGACCATCCATGGACCTATGATGAAAACGGTCCCCTATCTATTCATGTTTTGCCTAAGAATAAAATTCTGTGTTCAATTTTTTTATAGATTAAGAAATTGGTTAATCTGAAGACTGAAACAATTTGTCACACAGTACCATATTGAACTTCCTAAACAACATTAAGTTATAATGTTATATATATCTCTAAGTCCATATGGTTTTTGGAGAGCTAACTGTGATGAAGCAATTCAAATAGCAAACTTACAAGTTTCACTGGTTTTGTAGGATTTGTGACGGAAAGCTGCAGTACTTCATTCCACACTGGATTGGGATTCTTCTTCTGGACACTACTCTGCACCTTCTGCACCATGAGGAAAAGAAAAGGTCAATGACATAAATACAGAATGAAATTAGTAGTAACAGTGAAAAATTGGAAGGGCGTCAATGTCACAGAACCTGAAGTCAACTGTAGAAACTGCTGTGTATATAATCAAGAGTGCATCATATTAAACTGAAAATCTGTCATCATCAAGACTATGGTGTGCGGTCACTCTTTAGTTTCACCGTATGGAGAAGGCTATGACATGAAATTCATAGCATTCAACCGCTCCATTAAAGTCTAGCAAACAATTCCATGAGGGAATAAAATAGGCTTTGAGTGGATTTTACTACGCTTTGAGTTGGTAATCGAACAGTGCAGCAAGAATGGGCTAAGTCCTTGATAACACATAAGACAATCTAAAAGAAAATAAAAGGTACGGCACTCCATGATTTATTTTAGAAATTGACAACTGCAAATAAACAAGGGGAATTAGGTAAGTCATGATAGCTAAACATTATGAGTTACCGACAAACAGACCATTTCTCCGAATAATGTGCCATTTTGATCAAAGTGTTAGTGTAGGAATCATACAAGCGCTGCTTATTGTACCGGTTCAAAGTGATCTTTTGCGTAGTTGTTACATGATTCATCCTTAGTTAAGTAGATGTGCCATCACAGTTTTCTTAATTCGAGGTGAACTTATCGCAGGATTTGATACTCTGCTCTTCAGTTCGACATTATGCAGAACAAAACATGGCCTGTTTATAGAGCACGATGCGTCAGTCAGTTCTGCAATCCCATGAATGGACAAGCTGGGAACTGCAGTCCGACTCAAATCGGTCACTTCACAATCTGTTGACAAGATATTATTAATCAGCGGGTTCCATCATGTCTATCCTCAGCACACCAGCAGAAATTACGGCATCTAGTTCAGCCACACAGAAGACCCTACCGATGGCTTGCCAACCTCCAGACAGAACCGAAACGACTACAAGAACCTAGCATGAAACGGCAAAGAATGTCTGGGCCCTGAAAAGGCGCAAGCATGACCTTTTATCGAACGTCACATCTCGGACACCGTTTCTTGGTTCTGGAGGAGATCGCCGCCCTTCCCGACCCCAATCCCCAGAACGCCGTTCTGGCCATGGCTTATGCGTGTGTCGGGTGCCGTGATCGCCGGCGCGCGGCAACGGACGGCTCGCCGGTCACGGGGTCACGGGCAGGTAGGACCGATCCAAGCAATGCGAGGAGGAAAAAAACGAGATTGAGACGGAGGAGGGGAGGGGGGGATCGACCTGGGAGCCGTAGCAGAGGACGACGTAGGGGTCGCTGGTGTGGGTGAGCGGGTCGCAGATGGCGAGGTTGGAGCCCCGCACCACGCGGACGTTGAGCTTCCCGATCACCTCCTCCTTCGCCGACGCGGCCGCCATGGTCAACTATTCGGTCTTGTTTTGGTGTGAGTGAACTCACCAAATGCCAATAGTTGCGAGATTGTGGCGAGAGGAGCCAGGTGGTCGATGCGGCCGACGGCAGGCGGCCGGCACCGGGTTATATAGCCGGCTCGGGCGACCCAGGCTTGCTTGCTTGTGGACAATTTTGCAGCTAATTATTTTTCTACTTCGTGATAAAGAAACGCCAAACATTATTTAGTTGGTAATTTTACTAAATATTTTTTGGAAAGTTAATCGAGGGCTAGCTGGCGTCAAGGGTTGGAAACTTAGAATGACAAGGGCATTGTATCACTGTCTTAGATACATTGGCAGAGATCCTCACACAGGAAGAGTGTAAGATCAACGTGAGACATGGAGTTTGCCCCCAAGGCTCTTAAGATTTTTTTTTTTAATCATTTGTAGGATAGAGCACAGTAATCAGGACTTTTTAAAATCTGAAACCAAAACTCAAACCAGAAAAAAAAATCTAAACACAAGATGTAGATTTCGACTGCAAGACGCTCGACCACTCGCTCGACCTGTTTGCACGTGCTCAATAAAGGTTTCGACCGCTTGCTCAACCGCTCGACATTTGACCGCTCACTTGTCCCTTTTGTACGTTAGTCGTAGCATTCCACACCGAGAGAAAATCTTCTCGATCATCTATGCCTTTAACGGTGATCGAGTTGACAACTTGGAGAGTGATCAAGTCAACGGAGAAAAGCAATCTCGCCACACAATACTAGTAACGACAACGAGTCAAAAGACAATGCTCAAAAAACACGCCGCCGGCGCCGACTAACTTCTTCGGAATAGATCTAATCTTTTATTTCTAAAATATATTCTATGGCTATAAAGTGCCCTCATGGCACCCCTCAAACCCTAGCACAAAAGCTTTCTCTCCAAAGCCCTGCAAATGCCATAGGTTATCTCCTAACCTCTCCTTCTTTTATATGCTAGAGCCCTAAACCGTGTCCTCATCAACCTGGATACGAATCCTATCTGATTCTGCAAATCAAGGGATCCGAAACCAGTCAAAACACGGGTTTTCCAATACCTCTAAACCTTCCAAGTTAGGGACTCCTTTCATAACTTCTCCCAACTCACCATGTGATGAAGCCTCCAAGACTGCACCTCCCGTAGCTTCTCCACACACATCCTCACGTGTTGAAGCCTCTAGGACCATACCTCTCTTAGCTTCTCCACGCATCATCCACCTTTGATCTCCACATGCTCCAGCGTGAGCCCGGCCACCTCATGACATTCTCAACCGCCTAGACCTCAGATTTTCCCCTTCTAATCCCGGTCCTCCTCATCACCGACTATGATCGTCTTCACGCCCAACCTGCACATGACCAAAGAAACCTTTTCCCTGGCATAAGTACTTCCCAATTTGACCGACATCAGTCCATACACACAAACCACACCCTTTGTCCATCCCGAGACAAGAAACAGATCATCCACAACCACAAAATCCAATGCTTTCCAAAACTCATTCTCAGACCACCCAATAAGACCGGTATGACTGCCAAGCACAGGCCAGTCAGACCGTTGGCTCAACGAGTACTCGAAAACCACAAGTACTCAAAAATTAGCACCAGTCTAAACACTCGTAAATCACAAGTGTCGTAGCACTCCCAGTCTACGACTACCTACCATCAACCAGTCACTGTACCATCGACTGCCGAGTACCGATCAGGTACTGTAGCTTAGACTACCATCAACAAGTACTGTAGCATTGACCACCGAGTACCTATCTGGTACTAAAGCAATGACCACCGATCCATTACTGTCACTTCCGACTGGCCACTGAAGCTCACGACCCCAACCATCCTTGTCGAAGCATGTCGACTACCGACCGTAGTCCATTATATCTTGCGACCAGTTCACTATGTCACATGACTGGTGTAACAGCCCAGGTTTTTATTAAAATAAATAAATAAAAATTAATTAAAATAAAATTTTCAATAAAAAAGTTTTTTTCTTGCTTAAATTTTACTTTTGGTTTTGCCCTGGATTTCTGTTTTTGAAAAGGCTGGATTTGAAAAGTATTTTAAGTAAAACCTAAAAATAATTATTAAATAAAATGATATTTTGATTTTCTATAAAAATCCTATGTCAAATTAATTATTTGGATTTAATTGGCTCTTATTTGATTTTCTGAGTTTTCTAGGGTTTAAAATCTATTTTTTAAGTTAAAAAGGTATTTTGAATATAAAAATATGATACCAACATTAGTTGGAAATATTTTTATTAAGTCCAAAATATCCCCAGGAACTTCTGTGAATTTTTATGGAATTTTTGGAAGTATTTTCATATTTTCTGAGGTATATTTAATTTCCTGGCCTTTTCTGAAGATCAAAAATCAGAAATAAAAATTAATTCCCCAACCTTCCCCCTCCGGCCGCCGCGTGGACGGCCAGGATCAGCCCACGTCGCCCGCTCCACCCCGCCTACCCCTCTTCCGCGCTCGCCACATGTGCGGTTCGGACTCACCCGCCCCTGCGCCCCAGCCCAATCTACCTCGTCCGCCCCGCATCACCCCCTAGCCGCCCGATCCTCGCCCCAGCCACGTGGCGCAATCGCCGCCGCCCGCCCCTCCCTCTTCCGCTGACAGGCCGGGCCCGCCTGTCAGGTCCTTCCCCTACCCCGCGCGTCCGCCCCTTCTTCCCCGGCCGCACCGTCGCCAGGCTGTTGCGCCACCGCCGCCCTTCCCGTCCACCACCCCCACTCGCCCTGGCCGCAACCACCGCCCTCCCACGCGCCACCACCCCCACTCCCGCCTTCTCCGCGCCCCGCGTCCACCTTCCCTTTCTTCGCGCCCACTTCCCCAACTCCGCACGCAACCGCCGCCCGCCTCCGGCGAGCGATTCACGCGCCCCCACTCCCCTCTGCCTCCTATAAAGAGGCCCCCGAGCACCGCCACACCCCTCCTTCCCCTTCCCAAGCTCCCCCTCGCCCCCGTGCCGTACACATTCGCCTGCGCCACCGTCACCAACTCCTGCGAGCAATCGCCGCCGGCACGGGCCACGCCGCGCCTCGCCGTCCCCACCGCTACCTTCGCCGCGCCCGTACGCACCTCGGCCGCCCCTCCGCCTGGCCCGAGCACCGCCGAAACGCCGTCCCCGCCGGAGCCTGAGCTGCGCCACCGCCTTACTGTCGCCGCCTCCGCTCGTCGCCGAACCCCATGCCAGGTCATGCCGAGTTCCCCGCGTGCTCCTCCCACTTTTCTGACCGTCGCCGCTCGCCGCCGGCCACCGGAGCGCCAGCGTGATCCCCGGTCCCGAGCGCCTCCCTCGCCGGCCGGCCACGCCAGCTCGGCCGTGCTTGCGTGGCTGCTGACATGGTGCCGCGTCAGCGGCACCTCGGCTTCCCTCGGCCCAATCAGTGCCACCGCACACCTCTTGCCACCTCACCACTTCTCCGGTCCATGGACTCAGTCCACATAGACCAGGGCCCACTGTCAGTCCCTCTGAGGCAGGGCTGATGCCACAAATCCGATTTTCTCTTAGGAAAATAATTCCATTAATTCCTGCTGACGTCATAAATCCATATTTCCTTTAGAAAAATAATTTCAGAAATCAGTCTTTTTCTTTTTCTCTGAATTTAAACTTCCCGAAGCCCATTCTTCCTCATCCTAACTCCGATTGAGCCCATTCAAATTTCTAAATTCATCAAAAATTCCCCTATATCCATTTTTTGCCTCAATTAAAATATTTGAAGATAATTTGAATTTTTTTGAATTTAGTGGGTTATTTCACGTGTAGACTTCGACAATTCGGGAAAAATTCTTCGACGAAGATTCAAACCAAGTTGAAGAGCAAGGCAAGTCACACTCCTTGATCATGTTGATCCCAGATTTCAAAATAAAATTATGTTGTTTTAAATTATTCTACTTGCATATTTCTATTCAATGTATTTCAATTCAGTTTTAAATTTGGTTATTGCCTACTTGTTAATTCCTCCATTGATATTGAATTCCTCGATACCTTATCACCCTAGAATCAAACTCTAGTTACTACACTAGTATTGGCTAGAGAGTTTAAATCAAATGCTTAGACTCGGTTAGTCATACTATTTGTTTTGGGATACCTTTTCACATAAAATGATAAGCTTTTCAAATGTACTCTTGACTTTGGTGAGTCAAGGAGGTTTATGAAATATTTGAAAACAAAATATAGAAACTGGTTTAGACTTAGGCAATTGGTTAATTGGTGGGTGCAGGCATGCTCTGTTGGTTGTAGCCGCAGGGTTGATTGTCGTGCACAGGGGTATGTGGTTGGGCCTACGTCAATTAAGGACCGGTCTGTGAGCTACTGTTGCAAAGCCATATCATACTACCACATGGCTGGTATGGGACAGCCTTGGCTGAATAATTTGTGAAGTCCCAACCTGAGTCAAGTTGTAGGTTGAAAGTGAGCGTGGTCGGTGCCATGAGAAGTCTCACTTGAGGGAGCGTGGTTAAGCCATGTGAAGTCTCTCTCAGGCTCAAGAGAAGGTCCCGGTCTGGTGGATTCCTTACTGGGGTGAAACCTTAGAGTTGGCTTGGCCAGGTTGAAGGCTTTGCATTGTAAAGGCCTTGTCACGACTCCTTACCGCACACCTAAGGAAGTGTATCTCGCGTGGCAAAAAGGGATGATTGTGTCTTGTGGGTAAAGCTGTACAACATCTGCAGAGTGTATAATCTATCCTGGATAGCCGTGCCCACGGTCATGGGCATACTGAGTAAAAGTTTTTCATGGATCAGACTTTATTTTTCAAAAATATTTTTGAAAACCTTGTGGATGGATGAAACCCACGAGAGATGAAATCCTTGCGGATGGATGGAATCCGTGAGAGATTGAAACTTGGTGGATGGATGGAATCCATCAGAGTTGCGCAGTGAAAGCGTGTGGATGGATGGAATCCATATGTGATCTTTTGGAAAAGATGGTTCAGGTGGGATACCCGTGGATATATTGGTGTTTAATCGGAACCTGCACTGACGGTATTATTTTCAAATACAAGTATTGTTTGTACTTACTGTATTAAATTCAGCATTTTCAATCTATTTACCATATTTTTCTTAAATGCTGTTTTATGCAAACTAACCCTATAAGCCTTCCATTGAAGCCTATATCATTATGATGCATTTTCTCCGTGTGATTTGCGGAGTACAAGTTTGTACTCACCTTGCTATCTCCACACAGAGAAGGACGACGTCGACTACGGTGAAGATCTGGATGAATAGGCCGCGTCTTACTGTCGTTTGCCTATGGGCAGGCTTAGTGGGCTTCTTCCGCTTCGGTTTTTCCTTCCGCTGCTTATATTTAATTTTGGCTTATGTGCCATTGATGTAAACTTTGGCCATCAGGCTCATAATCAGTTAAATAAAGTTTGTCATTGTGCATAATATTTGTTTTTGTTATCACTGTGTGCACTAGCTGATCCTGGACTAGTGCGATTTACACAGAGGATCCAGGAGTTGTTGCTCTGGGTTCTGACAACTGGTTCATCGTTCAGTACGACCGGTTCCCCGTAGCATATGACCGATTCGCTGTAGCTATGACCGGTTACATTATAGCATACGACCAGTTCCTCTTAGCTTACGACCATTAATCGGTTTACTAAAGCTACGACAGGTTCACTGTAGCTACGACTGGTTTACTGTAGCTACGATCGGTTTCCTACCTTGGTCATTTGCCGTGGTCGACCTGCCATGGTCGACTGCCATGGTCATCTGCCGTTGCCAACCTACCGTGGTCGACACCTGTCGACCAGACCTGCTATCCTGAATACTCCAGCAACAAAAGTGCATCGACCGGAACTTTCATAAACATAAATTCCAATGAAACCCAAATATCAATTATTCATCATTATTAAATGCACGACCACCACATGGTCTAACATCATTTGACCATTTTTAACAATAATTTGAAAATTACTTTGTCTAACTAATTTTTTTTAAAAAATGATCCTTTTGACCACGCTACCGCCAATGGTGTGGCGATGTTTATTTACCATGACACCAAGGATGGTATGGCAAGAAGGGTTATTTTGAATTATTGTTGACAAAATGGTTATTTAACAAAAATTGTTCTGGCTCTAAACAAGTTTTTTCGTGAAACAATACATAAACCCAAAGGGTTTTTCAAAAACTAGTCGCCTTTCTCTCCTACTCTTCAGATAGATTTATTTTAGTTATTCTTGTAATTTTCTGAAGTTTTCGCACTTTTATACGATGTGAAGTGTTGACCAATCCATATATTACATAGAATAGCACATAAAAGACACCATTCCAAAAATGGTGGTTTGGGCTAAGATATTTTGTTCCAGAAGGATATGTTATCCATATATTACATAGGAATAGCAGTGGCATGGTGAAGGGACATGGGCACCTACATGTCTATGGCTGGATTCGGGAGGGCTGTGTCTATGGCTTTTCACTTTTCCTACAGTAATTTTCATTTAAATGGTACATCTTTTTCAAGTAGACTCTAAAAGTTGATTCTAATAGACATTGTGCTAAGTTCAGCTATATCAGTCAAAATTATATATGACTGTTTTCCTCTTCGTACTGTCTCTCGTGAACAACCAAAATTCAAAATCCATAAACCATAAGTCACAGCCGTGGGTTCTTTTAGGCTGTGGCTTTTGGCTTAAATTTTTTTTATTCTACCTGTTTGCAAGAGAGAGGACAGAGAAAGACACTTGCGTGTGATTTTAGTTGATATAGATGAATTCGGTATAATGTCTACTACAATTAACTTGTAAACTCCGCCTTAAAAAGACGTCGTTTGAAAGTTAGTTACTGTAGCATAATCCACAAGCAGTAAGCCCAAAAGACCCAGCCAAGTATAGGCTATACAGGTTCCACAAGTTTTTGAGATATGTTGGACACACTACTAGATTCCGACCCTTTAGCCACGAAACGCATCGCAACGACACTAAATTAGTTGCAATAGGTATGTGCTATTGCAACGTTTTGCCAAAATCGTGGCGATATGTGCACAGTATTGCCTCTAAAATATTGTGTTGCGATAGTCATTGAATTCGTTGTAATAAGGTGGCTTTATCGCCACCATTTAGAAAATGGTTGCGAGTAGTATGACTTTATTGCCACGGTTGTCTTGCGTTGTGATAATATTGATATTCGTTGCAATAGTAAGGAGGTATTGCCACCTTATAGCATTTCGTTGCAAGTGGGTGACAATATTGCCACAATTTTATTGCGTTGTCATAGTCATCAATTGCGTTGCAAAAGGTTCCTATACAATGCGTATGAAATTAGTTTGTATTGCCACGAAATAAATTTGTTGCTATATATGATGATTGTTCGTGACAATAATCTGTAATTGCAACGATTTGTTTTCGTGGGCCTAACTGCTCAACGCAAGGGCCGAATTGGTGTGGATGAATTATATTATCTATAGTTAATAATTTCTAGAGATAAAAAATTGAAAAGTGATAACTAAAACGCAGTTGAGGATGTCTCACTTGACAAAACAGGAAAGGATAAAAAAATAGAATAGAAAAAATAAAAACAAAAACCATGGGGTGTGGAGGAATCGAACCAACAACCTCCTAGCTCGGAGGCCAGGACGTTTACCACCAGACTATTGTACCCCACTATCAATTATAATTGTAAATTTATATTTATCTAAGCATGGTAAGCACCTGTCATATAAAACCTTGGGCACCTCCCACCGCATGCCCAGCAGTCACCCCGCCTCCACCATCCGCGGCCGCCGTGCAAACGCCGCTACCTAGCAGTCGCCCCGCCTCCACAGATGACGCGGATACGCTCATGTCTTGCACTTCTCAATTAAATATATTATTTAACTGGAAGGAATTGTTGAGCCACATTAAATATATCAGGTGAACTGTAATTTAATTGGGTCTTTAATTATTATATTTAGAGATATAGAGTTACTACTATTTTATTTAATTATATACAGGCCCATACTCGATCTGTACAAGCCTAAAGTGATTGAATGTTGTCAAGTAAGATTGCCTTTTCTTGTACCTTCAACTTGAATTTTCCTTCACTTGGTTACATACTACCATCATTGTTCTTCAATAAAATATAACGTACTGTTCTAAACTACTAGAAAAATATGCCAGTACAGGAAGGGCTATTTTCAGCTGTAACTCATTTTCTATAAACTTGCACTATGCAGTACTTAAGTATGTGGTGCTGGACCTTACTCACATTACGGTGCTTTATGGTTGATGTTATGGCAGGAAGAAACAATTTAATCGGAGCACACAGAGTCATGACATGATCATCAAGCCCGGATATTCTACATGGCAAAGAAGCAAAGACAAATGCTACAGAAGCGATAGTACTTTTGTTATTAGTTTAAAACTTTGTAGTTTAAGTCTGGAGATTAATATGTAATCCCTACATGAGTGGTGTCACTTTTAAAATATTATATGTGCTGAATCAATATATTGAATTAATATATATGTTGAATTAATATTTGTGCCTATGATACAGCAGTGTTCCTAATTTGATTATTAATTTGCAACAACAAATTAATAATCAAATATCAAATGCTAAATACGTTGCTGGAAATCTTACCGTTGCGATAAACGTGAATGCGACACTAGCATTTTGTTGGGATAGGCTGTTGCAACGCCGGCACTATGTTGCGATTCCACGATATGCCAGGAACAATAATCGTTGCTATATGATATATTTGCCACCTAACATATTTCGTTGTGATACCTTTATTGCAATGAAACGACTACCGTGGCAATAAAACCTATTGCAACTGAACACCTTCTGTGGCAATAATTCTTGTTGCAACGAAATATCTTCCGTGGCAATAAATCTTGTTGCAACAAAATATTTTCCGTGGCAATAGGATTTATTACCACGAATCATGGGCGTGGCAATAGAGCCTATTGCCACGCGATAATTCCGTGGCAAATGATACTATTACCACGACCACGCTTCGTGGCAAAAGAAGGTATTGCCACGGAGTCATACGTGGCAATAGCCTATATTGCCACGATATCGTTCGTTGCAACAAAAAAAATGCCACACCACACTGCGTGGCAATAAGGATAAGTATTGCAACGAAACCAGAATCCGTTGCACAATCTTTTAAGCACGCAAGTATTTGCCACGCTTATCAACGGAAGTTATTAGTTGCAATAAGTACATATTGCATCTATTTTGACCCTATTGCAACGATTTCACGTCATTGGCCAAGACCTCAAAATTAGTAGTGACAATTAAGGAGAGTATACTAAAACATAGCAAAAATTACAAGAATTAGATCTCACGGGGGTTTTATGTTGTATGTAATGCACACCATAAAAACTTACAAAGTGTAGTGAGTGTTAAGATGGGTTTTTTTGGACAGTAGTTTTTGGCTTAAAATTTTATATTCTGATTGTTTGTAAGAGAGAGTATGAAGAGAGATATTCGCGTACGATTTTGACCGATATAGAAGAAGTTGGGACAGTGTATATTACAATTACTTATAGATCTCGCTTTAAAAAGACATTCTATTTGAAAGATAATTACCGTAGAAAGCTAAACATAAGGAAAAAAACCACCCGAAGATAAAAGATAATAGCGACTCGTTGATCCCTCCGGTACACAGGTAGCACAGCTAACCTGGAAGGGATAAATGAATAAATGCAGGGGGCGAGTGTAATGGGGCTTGATTTCATTCAAGCATGTGATTTTACATATTCTTGCCCAGCTTGTTGCCTTACATCATGAAAGAATTGGGCATTGTCCTTCATGTGAGAAATTGGAGGATGTTACAATGGTTGTCATATTGTAATGCTCCCTTGGCCTAGTTGTTGGGTAAATTTGACATTAGAGAGACATTGCATATTGTTAATCTCTATGATGATTGGCCTTATTCTCCAATCACATGTGTGTAATCTTCTCGTTGAAGGTGTTGCATGGATCATGCTGGGGTTGGTGAAAGTTTCGGAGCTGGTGAACACATATATCTTGATTGGTTTCCGATCACCAACGCAGATGATGACAAAAGTATAAATTATGGTAAACGAAACTTGACATAAACTATCATAGATCTGTAACACTACTGTACTCCTCCCTTATCCACAAGCCAAAAGAAAAAATCAACCCTGAATTGTACATCGACCAGTGTCATTCTCTCATGATCACGGTACAGTCCCCTGGATAATCTTCTCCCAATTGTTATTTCCATGTGGGCCCCTACCTTCAGAATTTATTACGGGGAGCAACCTCACCTTCCCCACCGCATGTTGTATTGGTGTATCCATCATCCATTGTAATGTCCCTACCGTCTATATCATCACGAAAAACACACCATCTTAAAAAATATAAATAAAACTTATTAGTCATGGTACAAGCTATTAGCCAAAGCATAGAAATGATGGGGACTGTTGGACCCAACTTTGCTTGATGATATTAGTACTAGTACACTAGTAGTCGGTACCCCGTATGACATCGTTAAAATACATACGTGATACTCTCTCCGGTGGAAAAAAACAATTCATTTTAGATATTGATACGGTCTTTAAAATATAACTTTACCACTAAATTCTATTGTAATATATTTTTAAAACCTAATAAAATTTAATATTATAAAAATACTTTTTTACACAGATCTATGTATATTACTTTTATATGTCTAATCTAAATATTTAGAAAATAATGATAACCATGGTTTATAATATTTGACTGGATGCAATCCAAAGTTAACCAATCAACGGACAGCGATTGATAATCCAGTTGAGTCTCGGCGCCATCGGAGGTGAAGAACAAGGCGTTTCTCAGGCCATAGTTAGGCATGAATAGGCTCTATATTTTTCTGGATCTGTGATAACTCTCAAAACAAATTAATCAAAAACATGCTGTCATACAATAATAAGAACATTAGCATTTAAATGAGAAAATTAACAATTAAAACATTTACACTACTACAGAAAGCCTAATAGTAGACGCCTCATCACAAACGGTTTTGTGAAACCGTCTCTAATGAGCACTATTACAGACGGTTGTAATTTGGAGGACGTCTGTGGTATTTGTGGCGGGAAAATGGATTATCACAGACGGTTATTAACTATGAACCGTCTGTGATACGTTTGTATCACAGACGGTCTGTATTAAAAACCGTCTGTGATAATCCCAGATTATCACAGACGGTTTTTAAATAAAAACCGTCTGTGATAACCTTGTTATCAGAGACGGTTAATAATTAAAAACCGTCTGTGATAATTCACAGACGGTTTTTTATTAAAAACCATCTGTGATAATGTCAGTAGGCATTTATTGCGCTGCTCAGACCGCATCTGTCTTCATTTCGATCCAGATCTAGCCACTGCTGCGCACTTTTTCACTCGGGAGGAAGCTAGGCGATTTCAGGCCTTGTTTATTTGGTGGGAAGAGGCAGAGATTGAGCTTTGAAGATTCATACTTTGCTGGTTGTTCTAGATATGGTTAGTAATGCAATTTATTTTTTCTTTAATTGCATTACAATTTAGTTCTAAGTAATCCATGAGTGGTTATTGAAGATGGTTAATTTGCAAAATTGTTGGTTATATAATAGCTGTTGTGTTTGTAATATGAATCTAGCAAATAAAGTCTCAATATAATAAATGTGGCCGGTATATATGTAGTTATAATTAGTTAATCTAGATTTTAATACTAAGTTGTTATATATGTACGTAACGTAGGACCGAAGCTGGATGTATGCCGCGAGCCGTGTGAGTGAAGAGTACATTAATGGCGTTTCTGCTTTTATAAGAGCTGCCGAGGAGGATATGTTGAATAAGGGGGCGATATATATGTGCTGTCCATGCACTGACTGCGAGAATGTGAAGATGTTTAAGAACCGAGGGCAAATTGAATCGCACTTGATTCGGAGGGGTTTCAAAAAGGATTATACGTGTTGGACCAGTCATGGCGAAGTGAATGATCATATGCCGCCGGATGACATCGCCGGTGAAGTGAATGATATGCCCCCGGATGACATCGCCTGTGAACTGAATGACATGCCGCCGGCTGATGTCGATTGTGGGTCAGATTCGGATAGGTTGCATGATGATAATCTGGATCAGATGCTTCGTGATGTTGAAGAGAACTATGATGAGAGAGAGTATGTTAAATTCCGTGGCTTGATGGAGGACTCAGAGAAACCTTTGTACACGGGATGCAAGTACACGAGGTTGTCGGCCGTGCTTGAACTGTTGAAATTGAAGGCAAGCAACGGTTGGTCGGACAAGAGTTTCACGGCGCTGCTAGGTCTTTTAGCGGACATGCTTCCGGAGGGAAATGAGTTGCCTAAAACCACGTATAAAGCCAAGAAGGTTCTTTGTCCGTTGGGAATGGAAGTAGAAAGAATACATGCATGCCCGAACGATTGTATCCTCTACCGTAAAGAGTATGCAAACATGCACGTATGTCCGGTGTGCAACGCATCCCGATACAAACGTAACAATCAATCAGTTGATGGCGAGAGAACAGAGGCGAAGAAAGGACCTCCTGCTAAGGTGACATGGTATTTTCCTATAATTCCCCGTTTGAAAAGGTTTTTTGCAAATCCAAAGGAGGCAAAACTGCTGCGTTGGCACTCGGAGGAGCGCAAGAAGGATGGAATGATAAGACACCTTGCTGATTCCGCGCAGTGGAGAAACATCGATAGGAGTTTTGCAGAGTTCGGTGCAGAACCAAGGAATATAAGGTTTGGACTGAGTACAGATGGAATGAATCCTTTCAGTAGCATGAGCAGCCGACATAGCACATGGCCCGTGACTCTCTGCATCTATAACCTTCCTCCTTGGTTGTGTATGAAGCGAAAGTATATTTTGCTGTCGATACTTATCCAAGGGCCAAAACAACCTGGGAATGATATCGATGTGTTCCTAGCACCGTTGGTGGAAGATCTAAAAGTAATGTGGAACGAAGGGGTACAGGTATGGGATGCGTACAAACGAGAGAACTTCACTCTGCGCTCCTTATTGTTCTGCACCATAAATGATTATCCTGCCCTTGGTAACCTATCGGGCCATAGTACAAAAGGTGCCAAAGCTTGTACTCACTGTTTAGATGGTACCGAGAGTGTGTGGCTGAGACACTCACGCAAAACCGTCTACATGCGTCACCGCCGGTTCCTTCGGAGGGCTCACCCATACCGCAAGATGAAGAAACAATTTGACGGAGAGAAGGAATATGGTTCAGCTCCAAGGCATTTAAGGGGACGCGAGGTTTATGATATGGTTAAGGATTTAGATGTTGTCCTCGGAAAGGGGCGTAAATTAAGGGCTCATGAGAAGAACACCTGGAAGAAGAGATCAATATTTTGGGACTTACCTTATTGGGAGTACCTAGATGTTCGGCACTGCATCGACGTCATGCACGTAGAAAAGAATGTGTGCGACAGCTTGATTGGTCTCTTACTGAACATCCGTGATAAAACAAAGGACGGTGTCAACGCATGGCTTGACTTGGCTGACATGGACATCAGGCCTGAGTTAGCACCGACAAGCACTGATAATGGACGAACGTACCTTCCCCCTGCGTGTTACACTCTGTCCAAGGCTGAGAAAACAGAACTGTGCCAGTGCTTGCATGGTGTGAAAGTTCCGTCTGGTTACTCCGGCAACGTGAAGAAACTTGTTTCGATGCAAGATTTGAAGTTAAATGGCATGAAGTCTCATGATTGTCATGTGCTGATGACACAGATGCTCCCTATTGCAATTAGAAATATTTTGCCGATCAAAGTCCGAGAGACAATCATGAGGCTATGTTATTTCTTTAACACAATTGCTCAGAAGGTCATCGATCCCGAAGGACTAGATGCTCTGCAGGACGAGGTGGTGATGACTCTATGTCACCTTGAAATGTATTTCCCTCCTTCGTTTTTCGATATCATGGTCCATCTCATTGTTCACGTTGTGTGGGAGATAAAAATGTGCGGGCCCGTATTCCTACGCAGCATGTACCCATTTGAGAGGTTCATGGGAATTCTCAAGTCCTACGTACGGAATCGTTCTCGGCCGGAGGGCAGCATCGTCGAAGGTTATGCAAGCGAAGAGGTGATTGAGTTTTGTGTCGATTATATGGCTCAGATTCAACCGATAGGTGTCCCTCAATCTCGTCATGAAGGGAGGCTGAAGGGTCTCGGAACTATCGGAAGGAAAGCAATCACTCCAGATATGGACACGTATACTCAAGCCCATTTCACGGTGTTGCAACACATGACTGAAGTGGCGCCTTATGTGGACCAGCACAAGGATGTGCTTCGGCAACAGAATCCAGAGCGGCCGGATGTTTGGATCATGAGGCAACACAACCGTTGGTTCAACCAATGGTTGAAGGAGCAAATTGCTAGGAGCTCGCCGAGTGAGATGCTGAGATGGTTGGCAAAAGGGCCGACATTTACAGTTGTGACATGGCAAGGATATGACATAAATGGGTACACATTCTATACGCAGTCTCAGGATGTCAAGAGCACTAACCAGAACAGCGGAGTCCGCATAGATGCATTCAGTACCGATGGGTCGAGAAACTCGTACTATGGCTTAATAGAAGAGATTTGGGAGCTCGACTATGTGGTTTTCAAGATCCCCTTATTTCGCTGCCGTTGGGTGCATCTCCCACAGGTGAAGGTTGACAAGTACGGTGTCACGACCGTGGACCTCCAACGTGTCGGGTACAAAGACGAACCATTCGTACTCGCCAATCAAGTTGTTCAAGTTTTCTATGTAACCGACCCGGCAAATAAGAAACGTCATGTAGTTCTTCATGGAAAAAGGAGAATTGTCGGAGTGGAGAATGTAGTGGACGAGGAGGAATACAATCAATTTGACGAGTTACCTCCTTTTGGAAATGGCATAAGGGTCGACGATGAACAACGTGACGAAACTAGTTACGTACGCATTGATCATGATGAAGGGCTAATTTTTAAAGGAAATAAGCAAGTACAATAAGAATGTATATGTGAAAATGTGTGACAATTTTGAGATCTATATGTGAAAATGTGTGACAATTTTGAGATGTATATGTGAAAATGTATGATGTAGTCAATTTTGAGATGTATATGTGAAAATGTGTGATGTAGTCAATTTTGAGATGTATATGTGAAAATGTGTGACAAAATGTATATGAGTATTGGCATTTATGTATATGTGTGATGCACATGTGATGGTTGTATATGAATGCAGCTGGTTGGTGTTGTATATGAATGCAGCTGTTTGGTGGTGGATATGAATGCAGCTGTGGTTATTGGTGTTGTCTTAATAACTACAGTCGCAAAGGCTTATCACAGACGGTTTTAAACTTAGAACCGTCTGTGATATGAATAAAACAGACGGTTCTAAGTTTAAAACCGTCTGTGATAATATGACTATCACAGACGGTTATACACTTAGAACCGTCTGCGATATTTATACTATCACAGGCGGTTTTATACTTGGAACCGTCTGTGATATTAATATATACCCTCTTTCTAGGGTTTTCCCTGTGCGCTGCGCAGTTATTCGATCTAGATCCAAGTAAATCCCGAGCCCCTCGTCGCCTCCGCCTCCTCGAGCCCCTCGTCGCCTCCGCCTCCTCGAGCCCCTCGTCGCCTCCGCCTCCCCGAACCCTCGTCGACCGCCTCCCCGAGCCCCTCGCCGGCCGCCTTCGTCGAGCCCCTCGTCGCCTCCGCCTCCCCGAGCCCCTCGTCGACCGCCTCCGTCGAGCCCCTCGTCGCCTCCACCTCCCCGAACCCTCGTCGACCGCCTCCCCGAGCCCCTCGCCGGCCGCCTTCGTCGAGCCCCTCGTCGCCTCGGCCTTCCCGAGCCCCTCGTCGACCGCCTCCGTCGAGCCCCTCGTCGCCTCCGCCTCCCCGAACCCTCGTCGACCGCCTCCCCGAGCCCCTCGCCGGCCGCCTTCGTCGAGCCCCTCGTCGCCCCGGCCTCCCCGAGCCCCTCGTCGACCGCCTCCGTCGAGCCCCTCGTCGCCTCCGCCTCCCCGAACCCTCGTCGACCGCCTCCCCGAGCCCCTCGCCGGCCGCCTCCGTCGAGCCCCTCGCCGGCCACCTCCCCTCGATTACCGACTGCATTGTGAGCACTTTCTGTGATGGACTAGGGTTTTGAGCATTGTGAGCATTGTTTACTGCAGTAGCTTAATTAGTTTGCTATTTGGTACATATTACATGGTACATTGTTTACTGCAGTAGCTTATTTAGTTTGCTATTTGGTACATATTGCTATTTGGTACATTAATTGTTTACTACAGTTGCTCGATGATGATAAAATCATATACTGAGATTGGTTCATTCAGTGCTTGAGCTCTAATAGCTGTCGGTTCATGCAGTTTTCAGGTTATAGCATGTTATTAAATTGATCTGTTAGGATTTAATCTTGACAAGTTAAAAGACTGAATTATTGGGCAAAGTTAACTTGTGTGGTCTTGATCTGTATGAATACTGCTGTTTGAATATATGCATGCTGAATATATCTTGATCTTGAGATTTTAGAGTTTGTATCTAGAGCTCAAAATACTGAATTCATTATTTGGTATAACCAATCAAGGAAGAGTATATGATTTAGTAGCGGGACGACCAAGATTAATCTTGTGCAACCCTACAATTTGAGAGCACATATTCATGTTGAGACTGTTATTGATTCTATTATTGATGCTTGTTGCTTGTTGCTTCATATTGCTACCATTATATATGTATATATGTAGGTATGTATATGTATATATGTAGGTATGTATATGTATATGTATGTATATACACATATAGTATGTAGTATATAGTATAGGCACATAACCCCTCTCTGTGTCCACATCACCCCCTCCCTTCTCCCCCTTCCCTCTACTCCTCTCCTCTCTTCCGAACATTGAGCATCATGTTTCACTTTTCGTGCTTCCTCACTTTGAACATTCTCATCTTATCTTAATAGACCCACAAAATGAGCAACATGTCACCCGCGCATTCTTCATCATCATCGCCGGAGGCGTCCGCTCCAACATCAAGACGCCAAGGAAGAGGGCTATCAAAGAAGCCTCAGAGCCGACAGACCATCACAGCGGTAAACGCAGCTGGGGTCCCTATCCTTCCTAAGCAAGCGGTAAACGCATTCCGAACCATGGTCGGAATAGTTGCACGACAACGAATTGAGATCACATACAATTCGTGGAAGAACGTGCCTGACACTCGGAAACGTGAGCTGTGGACCGAAATCTTGGCATCGTTCGAGTTCCCAGAAGAACACTTACACGCTGTGGAACGACAAACCTACCAAGCGGCGTGCAAAGCATGGAAGAACTTCAAGAGCACGCTTGTCAGGAAATACGTGGAGACGGACGAAACGCCTTTTACTAAATACCCATTCCTGGAACCACAATGGGAAGAGTTCAAGGCGATGAAAACGACCGAAGAATTCAAAAGTACAAGTGTGGCGCACAAGGCCCTCCAGGCAAAAAACACGCACCCCCACAGACTTGGCACAGCTGGGTATGCGGGTAAAATCCCGCAGTGGAGGTTGGAGGATGAGCTGGCAGCTGCAGAGGACATCGCCCCGCCGTTTTCCAATATCCCGGATGACCGCGCTCGAAATTGGCTTAGAGCAAGGTCATCTACAACGACATCGGGGGACGTCTCCTTTCGAAACCCTGCAGACCAGCAAGTGTCCCAGCGCCTGGTAAGATATCGATCGAACTACGTAGCTTGTAATTACTCCACAACTTCGTACGAATTGAAATGACATGTCGTGCTCTTGCAGGAAGAGCTGAGTTTTGAATCTACCCTGGGATCATTCCAGGGAACAAGGGAGAATGATATGCTCTCCGTGGCCCTGGGAAACAAGGAGCACCCGGGTCGTACGAGAGGCCTTGGGCTTTACGTTCCTTGGAAACATGGTTTCCAAGATGACTCCGGAATGTATCGGCGTAGGAAGAGAAACAAAGCCGAGCGTGAGGAGCAGCTACGAGAAGAGATCAAGGAATCTCTTCGAGAGGAGCTATTTGCTCAGATGGGTGAAGTAATCAGAGAAGAGGTGCGGAAACAGACAGAAAGTCAGCAGGCCGCCACCGCCGCTGCTATGCTAGGTAGCCCGCACAACCGTCCGAGTAGCTGCGCGTCCAATCCGACGCATACCCAGTCCAAATTTCCTGTGGACGACATCCTGGTAATAATTATTACCTCTCGAATGCTTGCTCCATTGGTAGGCCTATTCGAGTAGCTAATTTTGTATCGTTATGTAGGAGCCTACGAACTGCAAGCTCCAAGTGAGATATGGCGCCATTCCCTTGTACGCTGCTTGGGGCCAGGCATATTCGTCTGGTAACGGGGCCATGGTGCACGGCCAAGCTTTAGCGCCAGGCTTCGCAAAAGTTAATGTGGATGGTGTGTATGTCAATTTTGAGGTGGTCCCGCTACCGAAGCCCCCCAACGACGAGATCGTGACTCTAGGACAGGCCATTGGAACATTCATCCAGTGGCCCAAAAGCGACATCTTCCTGGAGGCTTCTTCACCGGTGGCAGGACCAGAGCAACATGCACTGGTGCCATCTCCAGTACAAGACCAGTCGGTTCCACCACCGGCCCTATTCTCGCCAGAGCAACTTGCACCGCTGCTACCTTCAAAGTCGACTTCCGTGAAGTCGACCTATAGCCGAGGCAGCAAGGCCAGCAAGGGCAAAGCAAAGAAGACCAATGATGATCTTCCGTACCACCCTTTGGCCCGCAAATTCGTGCTTGGCGAGCCGTTGCTCGAGCAAAAAGCCCTCCAAAAGCTACCATATAGTTGCATGCAATTGCACACGTGGTATATGCAGCAGTCCAATAAGCCAGAGGGAGAACGGACTTCAAGTATCACTGTCAAATTCTCCGAGGAAGATTTACACCACAATCTTCAAGAGTGTACATTCGTGGTCGCCTTTGAGGATTTATTCGAGCTGTTCATGCTCAACGCTCTTGACGTCTCAATCGTTCGATGCTGGACGCTGTAAGTGTGTACAATCACAGTCTCCGTTAATGTCATACCGATAAATGCCATATCTAATTTTTTGCTTTCGTGTGTATATATATAGACACATGCTTATTAAAGCTAGAGTATCGAACTCATCAGCTGGTTTCTTGGACCCACAATTGGTCGCCAAGACTACCATCGACGTGGACGCATCCCTCGTCGAGAGGTACATTGCATCAGGCCTGCTGAGTTGCCGCAATAAGGACTATGTACTTATGCCCTTCAATCAGAGCTTTCATTGGATTTTAATAGTAATTGTACCAAAATGGAACAAGGTATATTACCTTGATTCCCTAAGTAAGAATAAAATGGACTTCACAGTTGTCAGCCAAGTAATCGATAGGTAAGCACATATTCCCCATACATATCTACATTGTACTCTTTCTTTCCTTCCGAATGATTAAGGTTAACCTTTTCGAATTACGTAGGGCGTTCGCGATGTACATTGAAAAGGGAGGTGACTCGAAGCGCGGGGCCAACGGCCTGCTGACACATCTTCGAGATTTTAAGGTATTCGCTATTTCACATTAATTAATCCTATGCAACAGATGGTACTAATGCCTTTTGAACTAACACATTCCATTTTTTGCAGTGCCACCAGCAGCAGCCGGGCAACACATGTGGATACTACGTTTGCCAACATATGGAACTACTCCTCGATTCCTCGAGGGTCACCAATCGCAAGGTTTGTCACTCTTCCCATAATTACTTCATACTTATCACGTTACATATATATGTACATTGATATTCCTATCGACAGGCTGTATCAATCCCGTCAACTGCATTGAAACAGTCTGAGCTTCGAGAGGTTCAATCAGAGTTGGCGTTCTTTTTGCTGACTCAAGTCATACAGCCAGAAGGACGGTTCCACTGCGCACACTAATTTCTTATTGGTCTTATCACTAAGTGTAAATGCAGTGTAGATCTTTTGTAACTGTGCATTTGTTAATGGATATTTCAGTTCAATTCAATTAATTGATTTGCGAAATGGATGCATGCTTTATGTCTGTGAGATGAAGTGCGATGTCAATTGGATGTTTTATGTCTGCGAAATGTACCTGAAAGCAAATGAGATGTGTGAATTGTATGTTTTTTGTCTGTGATTATCTGCTTGTTTCAGAGGGCATGGCTAGCATTTCCTGAGGCTAGCCAATAAACAGAAATAGATTTTGGTTTAGGAGGAAGGAATATCACAGACGGTTTTTAGTTAAAAACCGTCTGTGATATCTGATAATCACAGACGGTTTTTAATTAAAAACCGTCTGTGATAACCGATAATCACAGATGGTTCGAAAACCGTCTGTGATAACCTTCGATCATCACTGACCCATAAATTCAGACGGTTCAGAAAACCGTCTGTGATGACGTTTCTGAACCGTCTGTAATGTCGATTTCTGTAGTAGTGTTAACACCAGAATAAAATGAAGGTTTACTAAATAAAAAGTCCGATTACAGAAAATTTAATTACAAGAACAAGTTTCGCATACATTCAACTTTAATATTACAAGTCCAAATGTACAAGATTTCAATATCAAGATTTACAAAAGAATAAACTATCACAATTAAATGTTACAAAACTTCAATTCATCTCATACAAGAATAAACCTATACGAGTATATTACATCAAATTTAACCTAATGAATCCACACCTCCACAGCTGACCCACATCAAAATAACTCCACAATCATATTAGTCAAAACCAGCTAAAATGAATTTGAATAACAGATTACTGCCAAAACCAGATTTTTTTATAATATTGCACAAGGGCAATTGCTCACCAAGATACTAGGATTGTCTGGGCCCATCGGCACTTCTCGTATATTGGGTTTTCATCATTCAGCGGTGAAACTACCATTCTTACTTTTAATCTTTACATTCTTACCCTTCCTAATGAGTCATTCCATTCAATACCATGCACAAGCCATGTTATAAGCCACTAGTAACCCTCAGGACCAACCAAAGCCATGAGTAAAACCCACAAGAGCCAACAAGAGAGAAGAGCCACACCTCACCACCATAAGCCACCAGTGAGCCTACAAAGCCCAATACAAAGGACTGCAATAGCAACCGAAGGCTGCCATCGCCCATCTCAAGCACCACTATAACGAGTCACTCCCATGCAGCCATTGCCATAGCACTCATAAGCCATCACCAGCTAGAAGATGGCCAAGAGATAGCACAACCCATTTAAACCCCCGTCTCCACACACAACCCTAACATAGCTGAAAGAGGAAGTCAAGGGAGCAGCTAAGACCGAAGGACAACCGAAGGGCACCACAACCAAGAAACAACTTCCACAAGACAATCTTTCACATAACTTAGCCAAATTAGAAAAACATAGCCTAATGAGAGCAAGAACATCCCCGCACCTCTAATCCAAGCCGACAATGCTAGTAAGGTCAAATCATAAGCTACATCTCTTCTTTTGCTAACACTAGAGTCAGCTGACAAAGCCACGGTGAGGCAATAGCCTCTGGTTCACCACACTAGAACAAGGGAAGCCAGTGGCCATCCAAGGAGCCCTCGGGCCATGAACATACTCCCCGGTGCATGCCAAAGCCTTAGTACCTCATGGTTGCTCACCATTATGCATCCCAAAACCCTAAACAACCCCCACTGCTAATCACATTTCCATGCACCACACATCTCATAAATAAAATCAACCACAAAGTACAATTTGGAAGGAATGCAGTAGAAGGGAGTAAGGAGAAACCAGGGAGAGCCGTGGAGCAACGGTCGTGCGTCGGTGGCTGGTGGCCACTAAGATGCACGGTGCCAATGGAAGGTAGTCAGAAGACGAAGTAAGGGCACAGGAGCATAGCACCGGCAGCCAGTAGGGAGGCCATGCATCGGCGAAGCACCATCACCATGACCCGCCACTCAGTGGATGAAGGCTCGAATTAACCGAAGGCACTGGCGGGGCCTTGACTCCGCCGAGGCACATGGCCACTAGACAAAGAGTAGGTGACGATGGCCAGACACTTAGCACCAGTGGACTGAACAACCCCAGGAGAGGTACGATAGACCGAAGAGCCACAACAAGATGAACTGTAGAGAAAAGGGGGGAAACAAATCCAATTGGAAAATACCAATATTCACTCACCTTATACCAGATCCAAGAAGTCGAGCCCTCAAATCACAAGGGCGAAATGGTCAGATTTGAATCGGCAACGGAGAGGAGGTGGCAAGAAACGCTGGACAAGTTGGAACATGGCGGCACCCGATGAAAAAGGGGGAAACACTGTGAGGAGGTGAGGCAAGCTGAGGCGGTGCAAGGGGATACTCGCCATCAATAGTGCCATGACCAGCAAGGCCGAGCTTGGCAGAGGCATTGAGAGAGGAGAAGGTGAAAAGGTAAACCGAGTGAACATGCGTGTGGTAGAAGAAGATGAAAGTCAGGAGGGAGGCAAAACACCAGTGGCCCGAACGTGTATGGCACAAATAAGAAAGAGAGAGAGAGAGAGAGGAAGCTGGATGGATTAAAGGAAGGGGATAAGAGAGAGAAAGAGAGTCGAGCCATGCGGCCAACTCATAAGGCCGATGGACCAAGAAATGGGCCATATGCTAAACAGAGAACAAAAGAAAAAAAATTAAAAGGAGATATAAGGAAATAAATACCTCATAAACATAATAAATCAAATATTTAAAACCCAACTAAAATAGAAATTTTACTAAAGAAAAGCAATAAAATATGATTATACGAATAATAGAAAAGCCTGCAAAAATAAGTCCACAAAATACTCAACAATGGTTGTTGCTTCATCTAAAATATAACTTAAAATTTGAAAATAAATTCCTGACCTAAAATAATATAAGAGAATGGACCATCCTGACCACCACTAAGACAGCTACCCTACAGTTAGGTAAGTAAAGCAGGCTTTTTGAGCATGTTGTGGTACATGAATTATTTTGGACACAATTATTTTTTTTATGATCACCTTGCATCAAAAGTAAATTCTAAAAAAACAAAAGTGACCGGAAGAAAGATAACATGATAAAAAATAAAGAAAGCAGAACCACTGAAGGAGCAATGACCTGTAAAGAAAAATAGTAAAGGAGGGTAGAGGGTGCTCTGGTAGAGATTTCAAAGGCATGTGAGACCCTCTACATACAAATATAATCTAAGAACTAGAAAACAAACTTCATTCTGGAATGAGCCTAAAACAGTATCAACCATACTTCCCATCTTAGACGGGCAGAACATGTTACTCTCTTTTGTTGCTAATATCTTTATAACGGGTAAGTAATATGAAACTAAGAGAGGAACTCAGAACCGGTATAAAGCCTAGAAGTGAGGGATCCAAGGCGCTTATATTAGCATAGGTAGTGTCGAGCTTTTAGACCCGCTCGACCAACAATTGTTTTTATAATCGGATAGAGATATAGCAATGAGAGTCGAGAAAACATTATGTATTTTAAATTTAGGATCACATCAAAAGAAATGTAAAAGACCCAGTGTCCATAAGAATCCAGAATAGCTATGGGTAAAATGATACAAGTCTACGCAATACTTAATAAATCATAAATTCATGCCAGTCCCTTAGACAAAAGTCTACAGAAATCACTAAGGCTTTCTCTACTCTAAAATGATTGTTAGAGCAATTTTCAAAAGTTAAAATCTTATAAACTCTTCAAATGATAACTATGGATTCAGGCAAGAACTTGATAAATATGAGGACAAATGTGCATCGTTACTTAAAACAAACTTGTTGAGTAGTTAGTACTCACTCTTACTAGTAAACATCCCCCTTCCATAGCCATATTCAGTTGGGGTATACTTGGGATTTGACGACGGTGGGGTTGATAATGAAGATAACCAAAGACATGAGATTAAGCCTCACTGGGAGTACGACGAGGTAAAGGCCTTATGAAAGCATCTAGGCCCCTAAAAATATTGGTTTTGGTAATTAATGACATTATGTGATTATGGGAATAATATGCGCGTTAAGTGTTTGAAAGGATAAGTCCAAATGGCGAAGAAAGAGGCTCATAAAATATTTCACAAAGATTCAAAGAGTTCCAAGGCGACAAGGTAAATAGTTTAGGGCCCTTTTCATTTTACCGGTCTTGGAGAAAGGATGGAAGACCGGATTGTAGGATAGACGCCGTACTATTAAGAGGGATCATAGTGAAATGCTTGATCATATGCTAATGTGCCTCTTGGATCAATTTAGGATCATGCATGCATTTAGAATTTAAAATTGAATCAAAATCATGCATTGTCAGAATTTTCGGAAGTACCGGCGTTATAAGCGCGGAACTTCCGATCGGGCGGAAGTATCGGGCGCCCGGGCGGAACGTTTTTTCCAGAGAGCGCCCGGAGTTTAAGTTAGTCTCTCGGAAATCGGAAGTACCGCGGAATGAACGGCGGAACTACCGCAAGCGCGGAAGTTCCGGCCTCCCGAGCGGAACTTTAATTCCAGAAAGCGCCCAGAGTTGAACTTAACCACTTGGAAATCGGAAGTACTGCGAGTTGAACTGCGAAACTACCGCAGGTCCGGTAGTTCTGGACATTAGAGCGGAACTTTAATTCCAAAGAGCGCCCAGAGTTAAACTTGAACTCGCTGAGATCGGAAGTACCGGAGAAATATCGGAACTTCCGTATTTCCGGAAGTACCGCACTTACAACGGCGGAAGTACCGCATTTAATGTCCAACGGTTACTTCTGATCCTCTGACATAACCGTTCTGACCAGGCAGCGGAAATCCGGAAGAACCGCCCTTAACACTGCGGTAGTTCCGATTTTCCTGATTTTTCAGGATTGTTTAATGCAACGGCTATTGAGGTTGGTGGGGGTATAAATTCGACCCCACCAGCACTTGTACATGTTGTTGAACCCCCATTGAACATCTTTGAGCTTAGAGCAACCTCTCACACCTCATTTACACACTTGAGCATTCAATTGAGGTAGTTGAGCCATTTCGAGTGCATTGCATCCTAGTTTGATCCATTTGGCACTCGAGAGTGATCAAGTCCACTGTGAGTCGTTACTCTTGGTGCTTGCCGGCACCTAAACGGCTTGGCGAAGGTTCCGGTGATCTTCTCAAGAAGATTGTGAGAAGACCCGGAAGATTGTGAAGGCTTGGAGCTCGCCTACCCGGAGAGGGAAATGGCTACCGCTAGTGATAGAGGTGATTAGGCTCAATTCGTGGAGCCGGTCCGATTCGTTCGGGCTTACCTCAACGTGGACTAAGGGGGACCGGCAAGTCTCCGATCACCACGGTAAAAAGTGATTGTGTCACTTGTGGTTTGCTCCCTTGTGCTTACTTTCATTCAAGCAATTCACTTCATTTTAAATAATTTGATTACTTGCTTAGTTAGAGTAGCAAACTTTGTCCTAAGCTTCTTGTTATTGCTATTAGTCAATTACTTGTACTAGTGATAAATTGAGCCTTTCTTGATTGTTTAGTAGTACTATTGTTTACTCGCTCTAGGAAATCATTAAGTTTAAAATTGCTAATTGAAATTAGTCGAAAAATTTTAAAACCGCCTATTCACCCCCCTCTAGTCGGCCTCCTCGATCTTACACTTTATACGGCGGCTGGGAGGACTAGACGACCTGTAGCTCCTCATACCTGATCGGACAGGTACTATGATATATATGGTTTCTGTTGTTTAGTGTCATGTATGATGGTGAACAGTAAATATTGTAATAACTGCGGGCTTCTGTGTGTCCAGACTTTAAAGCCCTGTGTGGCTTATAATTAATAAAGTGCATTTGTTTTTAATTATTATTCTGCTGCAACTAATTTAATGGACTTATTATTCATTAAAACGGTGTTCAACCAAATAAACAAGTAATAATCCATTGACTAGTGTTAATTATCTCTTGATAATGACACGGATCACATAGTTTCCGCCATTTGGTCAAACCGTAGAACTTATCACACGAAGTAAGGCACCTCCATTGTTTTCATTTTTCAAAACTAGCGAAATTAAGCATAATTATATGCACCCTGAATATACTTTGCATTGGATATGGATCCAAACAAGATAAGCTAAAGTGCCTTATGTTGCAAGATTCTTGCAAACAGTTAAGATTAAATTTGATCAGAACATAAAGAAGAGATGGATAGGGTACATTACCAATTAATTAGGCTATTATCTGTCCAGTGTCAATTCTGAAGAAACGATGCTGGACGAATGATGATGGTGTGAACTCTGCAGACCCATTCGCTTTTTCTGAATAAAATGTGCAGTGTGTGATACACGATGGAGGCCCCTATTAATTTTTGATTAGAATATAAAGAAGAGATGGATAGGGTACATTACCAATTAATTAGGCTATTATCTGTCCAGTGTCAACTCTGAAGAAATGATCCTGGACGAATGATGATGGTGTGAACTCTGCAGACCCATTCGCTTTTTCTGAATAAAATGTGCAGTGTGTGATACACGATGGAGGGCCCTATTAATTAATTGGGTCATTTTCTAGTAGCTCTCCCATTTTCAACCAAGGTACATGACTTAGCAAATCAGAGTTCAGGGCACGTCATACTCTCTATCATGTAAGTCTTTGGCGCAGTGACGAAGACGGCTACCACTCCAGTGCCAGAAACGGCTAAAAAATTCTAATTTATGAAGGTTTGGCTTCGTTTTTTAAAGAAAGACGAGGACGACGAGTGGCGGTACACACATCTTCAATCACATTCAACATCCAGGGGGTGCGGATCAGATATGATCGAATAGTCTTAAATACAAATACGAATCTATATATTTAAAACGAATACGACTACGAATTCGAATATTCTCAAATACGGATACGAATATTCTCGAATGCAAATACGGATATTTTCGAATACGGATTTTCTCGGATACGAATATCGGATAAAACGGATTCCTAGCGGTTTTGCCGATTTTTCACCGGTTTTAAACCGCCTAAATTCAAATTTTGAATCACAAAATTTGTATGAATTTTTCATGGGTTCTAGAAATGGATCGAATACGAATCAAATAGTCTCAAATACGAATACGGATACGAATATTCTCAAATACGAATGCGAATACGAATATTCTCAAATATAGATACGAATATTCTCGAATACGAATATGAACATTTTCGAATACGGATTTTGCTTACCACATTCGCGTTTTCTCGAATACGAATATCGGATAAAACGAATTATCCATTACCGTATTCCACCCCTAGCAACATCCAACAGTGCTATTAGGATACTACTCACACTGCTCATTGATGCCGGTGATTTTAGTGAAACAGACTAGTGTTTTAACTACGTATTTTCTCCGTTGCATACTTCCATCGGAGACTGTAAAGGCCGCTTGAAATCAAAGAATTTCATAAGGACTTTGCGGGAAACAAAACTCTTGTTTCGAAATTCCCTCACAATTCCTATCCCAAACATGGCCTAGGAATTGATGGCCTAACAATTCTCTGTGTATATCGTGGTGCCGGCTGCCAGCCATAGCCTAAGGCCCATTTAATTCGTTTTTTTCTGATGGTTATTGACTGTAATGGCACTATAGTGACTGGCTTTATAGGATATATAGACTTTTATCAAAAGACTAAGAGATGTTTTGAATACACGAATTTCACGGGTATTTCGTATGAATTTTATAGGTGATCCATGGGAAAGAAAAAAGTAGGATGCAGCAAAGGTAGGAGTAGACCTGGGACTTGGGCCGTGCCTTGTTGGCATGGCATGGGCCCAGCATGTTTCGGGCCGTATTGGCTCAGTCCAGCCACTGTGCCAGCCTGTCTTGCCTCCAATGAGGCCTAGGCACGGCCCAAAGCATGACGAACCGTCAATGTGCCAAACCGACCCAATCCTAGCCCTGCGTAACTGTAGACAACGGAGGCAGTGGCGGCCACCATCTTCATTCCTCTCGTGCTGCCTTGTTAAAAACATCGTTCAAATTACATTAATTGCGTAAAACATGGTCATGTAAATATTTTGGGGAAAGTGAATTTTTCTTAATATTTTATAGATACAATATTACTAACTCATTAAAAACCTTACGCCCTAGAGTGGGTTCTTCGAGTAAGGAAAATAATACAGTAACAACATGCATATATACTAACTACACCTCGATGTTCAAATCGTTCATGCGTTTGAGGTTAGCATACGTCTGTACAATTCTAGGATCCTCCAGTTGATGCTGCTGTCACTCTTTCACCAATGCTCATTCCTTGGCGCATGTGATTGTCTCTACCATCTTAAATGTGAAGGATGATCTCCTTTCTTCAATTTCTCTCTACTATGCTGAAAGTCGCTTTCAAAGAGGTGGTTGACATCGGAATCAATAGAACATCCCGTGCGAAATGGCACAGCACAAGAAATATCCGCTTGTTGTTCTTCCACTACTCGAGCAAGTCTATCTTGTCTCCGCTAACAAGATCAGGATTGCTATTTACAAAATCATTCCATTTGAGGGCCGCCTTAGGTTGAGAGGACGAAAAACTAGACTTGCCCTTTAACTTCTTCCACAAGTGGAATGTCAAGCTTGTCTTTCTTTGTTGCACCTGCTGTAAGGCCTCCGATCTCACGCTGCTATCAAGTTTGTCATGATACAAGCGAAAATCACAAAAAGACTCCTTTTTCACATGTTCGAAAACTTTTGAGAAATCAAGACCGAGGTATTCACCTATTCCCTCCATATCAATCTGCAAACCTGTCAAATTTTTTGTATGATAAAAAATGATAGCAAAGCAATATAGTTATGAAATAGAACCGAAATATTCAACAATTTTTTTCTCCATTGCTGTAATAGCATGGCCTAAAAAGGGATACCTAGATTTCACAATCTTGTCTGCAATTAGTCAAATAAATTCTTCAACTAAGGAAGAGGTAGGGTACTAAACACTAGATGAAATCTTTGTTGCTTTATAAAAAAGGTCTTAAAAACTCTCGAAAATGACCACCAATTTGCCAATCTGAATTAGTAACTACGAATTCATTGTTTTGAGAGTTAGCATTGACAAAGACATATATAATATTTTTGTACCTTTTTACCTTCTTTAGCATGATGTATGTTGAGTTCCACCCCACCTTCATGTCAAGACCGAATTTTCTTGGCTCTTTTCCATCGGTTGTGCAGTTCTCCGTGAACCTAGCTACCACTTGTGAAGAATTTGTGAAGTAACGAATGGCATCACAGATATTATTCAAATATCCGCCAATCGCTTGCATACCGTCTTGAACTATAAGATTCAAGATATGACATAGTTTCCTTGGTGGAGAATATAACCACCAATATGTAACTAAACCTTTGGGTGAGGATATTCATAACCGTTGTATTTGCCAATGCGTTATCAAGTGTTATAAAAATAATCTTACTATCTATCTTAAAGTAATCAGGTATATCTAGTATACGATAGTCAATGGTCTCTCCCGTGTGTGATTCATTAATTACCTTAAATCCTATTACTCTATTTTTTATCCAGTATATGCTAGGCGGGAGGCGGCAGCGCCACGCGGGAGGGCATGGCAGCCATGTGGGAGGCCAGGCGACCGCTGTCGTGCCGGTCATGCCCGCCGTGCCGAGCACGGCACGCTTTGCTGAGCCGGGCCATGTCGTCCGACGAACCAATTTTCCAAGCCCAATTCGGCTCAGCCCTGTCCGTACCGTGCTAGTCTGGCCCACCATATGGCATGTCCGTGCTGTGCTATGTTGGGTCGGCTGGGCCTTAGGCTCGCATGTAAAGGTCCGGCCTAACTCACACCTCTAGGTAGGAGTGATGGTATGCGATGAAGTTACCAAGGTAGGCGGCCTAGAATGGCCCGGCGGATTGCCATTCGTCAAGGCCCGGACGGCGCGTATCATACCGAGCAATGGGTCACAAGCCATTCCAGCCCAAGAAGAAGGTAGCAGCCAAGCCATCATGGCCACGACGTGTGCCTGAGTGGTGGCCGGGCACAACCTCTAGCATGCATGCCATGCCACCCACCACAGCACCACTCCGTAGCGTCAAACCCTAACCTCCAACTGGTTCCTTGATCCCTGCCATGAACAAATCACCATTGGTTTCGCGCAAAGCAGCTAGTCCTAGCCTCTTCTTCTCCTTCGCCAGTGCAACACGCGCGACCATGGCGACAAACCCCCACGAAGAGGCGGCCTTCCAATGGCAGGGGCGCCCGGAAGAGCCCGAGGAGAGGCAGATCGCCGTCGACCCCTTCTCGCTTAGGCAGTTCTCCCGCCTCAACATCGACAGGCCGCTGCCCATCCCCTCCGTCTCCGTCGACCACCACCTGCCGGCTCCGGCTCCGCCTCGGCTCGCCAGCGCCAGCGTGCCGTGCTCCGCCTCGACGTCGCCCACGAGGTGGGACGCGCACCTGGCCGTTGCGCAATCAGCGACGTCGTCGGTGACGGCGCCCTGCGACCCTTCTAGGGTGCTGTCAAGGACCAGGTCCTGCGCCGGCGGGGAGACGGAGCTGGCCGACGACGAGTTCGACGTCAACCTCTCGTCGTCCGAGCGTAGGGCGAGCGCGCCGCAGCGCTGGGGCAGCGACGTGCCGCTCATCGCGGACGCGCGCGGCGAGAACGGCCGCCGCAAGGCGAAGCACCGCGACGAAGCGCCGTTCAACTGCTGCCTCTACCTCCCGGGGCTCACCAGGAGGGGCAAGCCGCCCCCCACGGCAGAGGATGCGCGCGCGTCATCGGGGTCGGACACGTTCCTCCCCAGCGCCGCCGTCGAGTCCGACCCAGGCACGGCGCGGCCGAGCGCCATGTCGCTGGCCGTGTCACTCGAGCGGTTCGAGTGCGGCTCCTTGTCGACGTCCTCGGCCTCGGGGCTGGCCCTCGACGGCGAGGCCTCGTCGTCGTACTTCGACCTGCCGCTGGAGCTCATCCTGGGCTGCGACGACGACGAGGCCGACCTGCCGGTGCACGCCGCGTTCATGTTCGACAGCGACGGCATACGGAAGAGCGTGCTCAAGAGGGGTGTGGCCCGCGCGGCGCCGCGGCAGTCGTTGGGGAAGGTGCCGACCGACGCATCGGGCACCGGCAGGATCTCGGCCCGCCAAGTGAGGTTCTCGTTGACGTCTGGATCACCGACATCGGCGGCGTCGTAGGCGTGTCCTCGCCGTCGACGTCGATCATGTCGCCGAGGCATAGGAGAAGGCCAAGGAGTTCGGCGGCGCGTAATCTAAATTGTATTGTTTTTAACGTTTTGTTAAACCTCATTCGGATATTTTCTTCATAACTATACACTCCTTTATTTTTAATCGTTTTACATAAAATTTATAATGAAGAACATTACTCTCTTACTCTTAAAAAAAGAATATTACTCTCTTGTGCAATGTTAATTACTCCAATGGATAGCTTTTGATTTTCTCAGTAATTCTCTCTGGAGGCTACATTCATGGTTGATAAAGCTACATATCCTAAAATTTGTCTTCTTTATGTTTTTTCCTAAAAAAAGGCATAAACTATTTCCACGGAGAACGCACACACAAAAAGGAAAAGTAACGTACGTGCTGAGAAGTGAGACTTGTGGCTTTTGTTTAAACGAAGATGACTCATTCGTTGTTCTCACGACCATATCCCGTGATTAAAAAAACCACCAACTCTGTAGTCTAATAAGTATTACTTTCATTATTCATTTCAGTTTCTGGTTTATTTTTTACTATTTATAAATTTCGTTTTTTTCTGAACTTTTGGCTTTTTTAGCTTTTTTGCCAGTTCTTTTTTCCCGTATTCGTTCGTATTGTCCGAATAAGGTAACATATTTTTTCTATTTTTAAATTTAATTACGCTAAATAAACCACCTTCAGCTACAGTAAAATTTCAGCTGCTACAGTGCAATTTCAGCCATAAGTCACAGCTTTTCAGCCTAACCGAGGGGCATATGAGACATTGCAAATGTCGCAAGTTCAGCATACTCATCATGTATAGATCTAAACAAGATAATTCCATTATAGCAAGTAGAATCATCTTCAGAAAGAGAGATGCCACATCGCCAACAGTGAGGATCACCCATATATAAGAAGAAAAAAACGCAACTGAAAATGAGAAAGGCGAATCATCAGAAACAAGATCAGCATTTCGATTAGATGAGATCTCTGTTTTCTTCTCGGTCAGTACACATTGCGCTTGCACAAAACATATCTACATTTCTCAAGGAAGACTAGCTCGTATACTTTTTAGTGTTTAACAAAAGGTAAGAAGCCTCCTCAAAACCAGGGCTTCATAAACTCCACGTCTTAAGCTGGGAGTGGCAGCTATGTTTTCTTCCTAAATCCTAAAGCTCAAAAACTCAGGTGCGCCCGAACAACATCATCAATAGGAGATTGACAGATTGGGCAATTCCTGCTGCTCGATTTCAACTGATCGGCACAGTTGAAACAGGTGCACATATGCCCACACCTGAATGGACGATGATAAGCATATTAGCGAGATCCCATACAGCATTATGGGTTGTTTTCGTTCATGATGCTATTAGCAAGCATGCATAAGAACTAAGATGCGAGGTTCTTGCGTAAGCTAGTGTGTTACTACTCACTACAAGCAAGACAGAGATGTGAATTCTAGGTTAAATTGGGTCAAAGTACATAATTTGTCCCTGCAAATCATTACCTGTAAAGTAGAGAGTCAACTTGCATCTGATGGCAGATGCAGCAGCTGGCCCTTTTTGCTGTTGTGTCGGGTTGGCTTGGCATCAACCCTGTTCAGAAAACGTGCAAATCAATGATTACAAATGAAGTAAAATTAAGATGTCAAAAAGGTGCAGTGGGGCACTAGTGAAAAAAGAACAAATCAAAATTCGTGTGGTATTCAGCTGGATGCATTACAAAATCAGTTATTCAGTAAAGCAGCTAAAAGGTACCGTGGAAAGAGAGTTGGTCCAGTCCTAAGATTTAAGCAAAAAGCCTGGAATACATAGTTTTGCTTAGAAGACTAGAGTAACTCTTTCTGAGTAGTGCCACTCCAAGGTTAGCTGTGGTCTTTTTTTAAGATCTCGTTTGACTAGCCTTTTAAGGCAACCTAGCTCACTTGCAGTCACAGGTCATATTGCCTTCAATGCAATTTTTCTTTTAAAAAAAAAGAAAAAATAAGCCTTCAACTCAATGTGATTTTATGCTGAACAGGCTCATGATTTGTGTCATAGTTTCAATATTAGAGCAAGAAAGTTAGGCTGCTTACAGTCTCCAGCATATTCTGGACTAAATTTTTTATTGTTGCGGATAGGAACTAAATTTTTCGTTGTTGCGGATAGGAACTACAGACTTAGAAAACCTGTATCACAACTCACCTGCTTCGCGAAGTGCACTGCACACCTCTTCTTTAATGGAGTGCTGCATCTTTACTTGTGATGCAATACAACTTTCCACCAACTTCCGTAGTTCATATATTTCATGATGAATCTGGGACACTTCACTTCTTACCCTGACCTCCATTTCCTATAACAGATAATATAGTAAGAATAAGAAACTTTTCCACAACTGACATTGAATAGCAGCTGACTTACAAGGAAATTTTGGTTTTCATGATGTTGCTGTTCAAATGAAGAATGCTGCCAACTCTGGTGGTGGTGGGCTGCAAGATGGGAGACAGGTGCTAATGAACACGGTGCAGTTACTACTGGGTCTTCATTCTGGGGTACATCGTTCTGCCTCCAGTATAAGCGTTCCTCATAGTATCCTCCAAAACCATCAATCATGCGTTGTTGCCTTTGTTTGTGCAGGATTGATAGCAGCAGATGGTTCATTTTATTGCTAAAATCACTCTCGAGAGACTTTGAGACCTTTTTGCTGCAGAGAAGAAAGATATGTATCATGGTTTAATACGGTTGAGTTAGTATGTAATATATAAAACTAGAATCGTTGACTAAATAAAAATAGGTCATGCTCATTATGGATTCATATTGGCACATGCAAAGTAAGTTTTTAGAACCAAAGGGCGAATACAAAGGAAGTATAAGTGGTAACCTTGTTTATCAAGATGACAAAATGGTTGCTATGTTTAAACTTTAGTGTTTAGTTAGCAAATATTAGCAAGACATTAATTCTAAATGGTATCATTGAAATGATTGGCGAACTAGCCAAGCTTTATGAAACACTTGCATCTCAGTAATTTCTACCATAAAAAGTAAATGTTGGAGTGATCTGTGACTTAACTGCATCTAATTTTGCAGGCGCAAATATGCAAAAACATGTATATGGGAATTAAACACAAATTACCTCTCTAGAAGATTACAAATGTCGGCATTGCCAGACAAAGCACAGCAGTCTGCTTGTGTGGCAACACACAATGATCTCCATGAGTTAGGGGAGTCTATCCACGGGCGATCATTAAATTCAATCTGATTGTGATTCTCAATATCCCCAATTGCATCCTGATGCCAGCTGTCCGGACTCATGGAATCTACTGGTGCAGGCCAACCAAGACTACTTATCCATAATGCTCTCTCTTCCCAAGAACCATTTAGGCTTTGGTTGTCTTCTTCACGTAGATGATCACCTCTAGATGATGGAGTGTCTTGGAGTTCATGCAATGTGCTTGTAGTACTTGGGGAGACATCACCCACATATTGATTGTCATTGACAGTACTATGATCATTGTACCTTGCAAAGCTTGATGCTTCAGAATATTCCTGATTGTGAACAAACAAGTTTAGCACATTTGCACAATCTTCCTGACATAGATTTCCACTGGTGTTCATCTGCTCATCATATTGTTGGTTTCCAGAACCATGAGAATTAACATGGTTCTCAACAGATACACCAATAGACTTTTCCTCAGCTGGAATTCTGTCATCGTTATGTTGTTCATCCGCCCTGCACTTGCTGAAACAAGTGTTGCTTTAGGCATACGCTGACAGTAAGGGAAACAGTAAATAGTTATAAGAGAGGTCAAACTCTCTGTCTCTACGTAAGCTATTTAAACATTGTTTTACCTATTATTATTTTGCTGAGTGCATTTATTTTCTTCATGTAAGTCTGACTTCCTGGTCTCGTTTCTGTCCATTAATTGGACAAACAAAATCAGTTACCAAAATTTACCAAAAGTTGTAAATAAGTTCTCATACTACTTAATTCACCATACTACAAACTTATGTACTTAACCATTATGATTTTTATAGCAATCTAAGAATCAGATTAGGAAGGCCAACATGTGGACATGAATGTGGTAGAAAAAATTTCTCAAGCCATCTTAAATGGTGATTATTTTTGGGGGGGGGGGGGGGGGGGGATGTGATAGTACCTCACGGTAGAGGTCTCAGGCCCACGTTTTGGTAGGTGTGGCCTAACCGGTCTTAGTAGAGTCCACACATCATCCTTAACTGTAACTCCCTGACGCAACAGCCTCAGACGAAGCATGGACTGCAGGGCATCAAAGAGCATTTGAAGATCAGGAACAGTGGTGTATTGCATAAACATGCTTAAAGGCACTGGGGAAAAAGTAGTCTAATGAAATAAGCCAGCGAATAAAAGATGTCATGCCCATAGGACTAAACGAATACTTTCATGCTATGACAAACTTGTGACTTGAACATTTGCAGCCTAGTGCTGCGCTCTTATTTACCTATGTTTGCCTTAGAGGAAAGAATAATCTTGTTCTTTGAGGAAAGAATAATGAAACAAAGGTTATTTTCTTTATGTTAATTGCTAATGCCTGGAATATGCAGAAGGGCGTTAAGCAATTAAAATACTTGCTCCAGTGAACAAGAACAATTGCTTCCAAAGATGGCAATACTCCAGCAACACACTGTCAGTGTCTTCTCTAGACAAAAATTCAGCTTTCCTCCGTGCCATGCACATGAATATTCGCTGGAGTTGGAGTAAAGAATAACCAAAAGTGTTCCAAGTAATTGCAGGTACGGTAACAGCAAAACCAGCCTAACAGACAACGCCATTAAGAACAGCTGAAATTTGCATTGCACCTCCCATGAACAAACTGCCCAACCATTACTCATATTTAAGTGCCACAGGTACATGCTATAGCGAAAAATCTGTGAAGTCATGTGGTATGGTTAGTGTGGCCTCTTGGCCACAACTGTGCAGCATTCACAAACTCCACAAGGTATCAGATTCTGGACGCATCAGAAGAAACCAGACAAACGAGAGATGTTATTCACTTGTGACATCTCATCCACTAGATATGCCAAGCCACAACAAATCAATGAATGGAACACCCATCGCTACTGTACTGCACATTGCTCCAAGGTCGCAAGCAAAATTGTTGCATATGTCTGCCTTTACAAAGTACTATGTCAAATTTGCATCTTCTTATCCCCTCTTTTGGTGCATCATGACATACATACTAACAGATTTGTAAAAGCGATGCATGGCTGTAGAGTACTAGAGTTCCCACAAGATTGTTGGATCGTTCCGTGGAGCTATCGTCACTGTTGTACCAAACATTGAACCAGAGTCACAAACAAGACTAGTAATTTTCGCTATTTTCAATATCACTTTAGAACATGCAAGTGTCAAAGTTTGGTCATTTCTATCTTTATTTTGGTTTATACTAACATACTAAGGAACCCACGGAAATGAAGCATGGTTATGGACTTTGCATATGACATTGATCAGCAATGCCTGTTGGGAAACCGATCTACCAAACAGTCATCCGACCCCATCCTTGGGGTCAAAATCAACAGCTCACACTTTTTGGCTCGTCTTAAAAAATGATTTCTCGATCAAGAAACAGAACAATATCCCACTGATTAATAAAAAGTGTAGTACCAGTACTTTCATCCATGATTAATAGTGGTAATTTGATCCAATGCATTATGAAGTAACAATTCAGACAGCCATTTAAAAAAAACGCATGAGAAAACTTGGGGGCTTCACCTGGATCCTGCCTTTGTGCGCGAACCGAGACACTGCGTGCCGCTCGGCGAGCGCGGCGAGCTCGCGCCTCCGGCGATGGGCCATCCTGGCTACGAGCTCCTCCATTGCGCGGCGGCCGCGCACAGTCCGGACGACCAGCTGCGGTGGCCAGGGGCCCCTGATACCGGCGGCGGGAGTCTCCACCGCATCGCGCATCGGAGCGGGCGACGGGGGCGCCGACTGCGTGAACGCGAGCTCCTTGTTGGCCGCGTCCAGGTCGTCCTCGGGGAGCGACGACGCCCCGCTTAGCTTCTTGACGATGCAGCCCACGCGGCCGCGCGGCGAGCCATCGGAGTCGGATGCCGGGTCGCCGTAAGGGCGAGGCGTGGCGGGCCCCACCGCCTCGATCTCGCGCCACCGCTGGATGAGCGACGACGCGCGCGGGCCGGCGGGTGGAAGCTGCAGCTCCGTCCCCGCGGTCGCCGTCGACGACGCGTCCGACGGAGCCGGGGACGGTTCCCGGAACACCGCGGCGCGGGCGGCCACGGGGCGCGTGGCGGACGCCAGCGCGGACAGCTCGGCCTCCCTCGCGCGCCGCCGCGGGTCGGCCGGCGCAGGCGCGGGGGACGCCGTGGCGGCGGCCGCGGCCGCCGCCCAGCGCTCCAAGATTTGCCTCCGTCGCCTCGGCGTGCGGTCGGCCGCCGCCGCGGCCGCGCCCTCGTCGGAGAAGGGCGCGTCCGGTGGCGGTATGAGGATGTTAAAGAAGCCTCTGGGCCCGGAGGGGTGCCTCCATGGGGTGGACTCGTGGGGCATGGCGGCCACCGAAGAGGCCATCACCGTGGCCAAGAAACCCGAGGGGAAGGGGGAGGATGCCTCGCCCCGCCAAGAATGGCCAGTGGTCGAGGGGTTCGCGATCCTCTGTTCGCGCTCGCTATTTCTCGGGAGGAGACGGTACTGAACCGTTAAGCCCGGCATAGGAGAGAGAATTTGGTGGCGGGCTGACTCGGCTGCTAGGCGGAGACGGGGAAGGCCAAACTGGCATGTGATATCTGGACTATTTCGTAGCTATATTAAATAAAGAGTAAAGTTCATTACCGGTCCTTAAACTTTTTATGCTGTGTTATTCCGGTCCATAAACTTTTAAAGTATGTCATCCCGGTCCTTAAACTTTCAAAGTGTGGCAATATCCTATGTAGTTGTAGCAGTGAACTTTTTATGCTGTGTCATCCCGGTCCATAGACTTTCAAAAGAAATTACCACACTTTGAAAGTTTAAGGACCGGGATGACATACTTTAAAAGTTTATGGACCGGGATGACACAGCATAAAAAGTTTAAGGACCGGTAATGGACTTTACTCTTAAATAAATAAAATATTATGTAAAAAAGAAAAGATGATAAGAAATAATATATTATCTATTATATAAGAGATAACTTAGATCTGTAAATTTACGTAAATAGTAAGAGGATGTGAGATAAAAAAATTATGATAAAAATAGTATAAATAATTAGAGTGATAATTTACTGTTAGAGATATTATCTCTAGTACTATTTTAGGTGAAGTAAGAATATTAGCAATAAGGTGTCGCTCAGTTGGGCTGAAAAATAGTGATTTATGGTTAAAATTGCGCTGTAGTTGGTTGAAATTACGTTATAACTGAAGGTGGCTTACTGACGTAATTAAATTTAAAAAAATTAAAAATACAAAAAAGATATTAGCTTATCACAGACAACACAAACAGATACCGGGAAAAAAGAACCGGTAAAAAAGCTCAAAAAATTAAAAGTTCAGAAAAAAAATGAAATTTATAAATAGTAAAAAATAAGTTAGAAGTTAGGAACTCAATCCGCCATGCGGCGTTAGCGCGGCCCTTGGATTTCTTTTGCGTGGTTCTGGCGCGATATCACGTCCGTCCCATCTGCTGCGGCCGTGCCGCGCCGGAACCCGCCATCGGCACGTTGAAATCGTAGCGTCTTGGGGCCGCCGTTTCTCGGGGGCCACCGATCCGGGGCAACGGACGGGTGGTTGGCTAAAGGCTTCGGTGCTCCCGCGCGGCGTGGATTTTTTTCGCCCCGGTGGAAGAAGAAACCCAGGCGTTGCGGTGCACGCCGCGTCGGGGCGGAAAAATACAGCCGCGCTCTCGCTTTCCGAAAGAATGTACGCCTAGTACCACTGCCTGACTGCCACAACTGCATAGGTATACATGTGTTTCGGATGTTGAGATTTCCGACTTCCGAGTCGTGTCAGAAGCTGCAGTACGAGCCAGAACCGTGGCCTTTCTTCTTTCGTTCTTTAGTATAGATCATGTTTTACACGGTTTTAGTTTTAGATTTTTTTAGTTTTCCGTTTATTTCATTTAGAAGTCATATAAAACGTATCAACTTCTAATTTTATATTTTTATTTTTTCTTCTTATTGCTTTGCATTGTTTAGACTTTTTCTTATTTTTAATTAAATAACTCAGAAAAAATTAATAATTATTATAGTATAATTTTAGTTAAAAATACCCTAGAAACTTAAAACTCTGTAACGAGGGTTTGTGTTCGAGTCACTCATCGTCGTTGGTATTCCCAACAGTACAGAGCCTGCATCTGGCACGAAACGTTGCTTTCCAGCTGGGAGCCGCAACGCGGTAGAAGCCCTGTGTGCTTGCTCAGGCACTTATCTATGCGTGTCAATCAGTCATTTATTTACGCTGTACATTACAGGTCGATAGTTATCCACATGACGTGGTATGAGTAAATAGGATGCGCTGCTGTTGGTTTTTAAGATGAAATGGCGCTTTCCATTTCCTTCTCGTGAAGAAAAGAGAGCACTTATTAACTTCCGTCTGTTTAGGCGTTGCCATGGGGATGCACCCGCTTAAAACCCATTTCGTTTAGATTTAGGCTTCTAACTTATTTTTTACTATTTCTAAGTTTTATCTTTTCCTAATTTTTTATATTTTTTGAGCTTTTTTACCTGTTTTTTTGTATTCGTTTGTATTATACATGATAGGCTAAACCATTTCTTCCATTTTATTTTTTTTAAATTTAATTATTCCAAATAAGCAACCATCAATTACAGTATAATTTCAATCAGATAAAGTGATAAGTCACAAAAAATCAGTTCAACCGAGCACTACCTAATATGTGCATTTGTGATGGTGGATGCATATTTGTCTTTTTTTGTAATTGAAAAAAAAATGTCGCAAAAGAAAAAAAAACCTGATAGGTCAGGTCAGAGTGTCAGACGATGAACTTGTCAAGCTCCGTGAGTCATTAGTCCTGAGGTACCAAATTAAATTCAGAAATTTACCTGTCATCCTCCTCTGGAAATATTGGACCTCATCAAGGGAAGACGAACACCGTATTGCTGAAAATCTGGAGTGGTTGACTGAAGTGAAGCTTCACCAAACCGAGCTACGTAACACATCTGGTCAGCTGACTCACGAGCCTCGACTTGTTCTTGACTTGTTCTTGAGCCCAACAGCAACGACGATGTGTCGATGTGTACGTACAGTATAGTATATTTCTGACATTCCCTTGATCATTTCTCTATAATGGATATTTGCATCACAGACGGTTCGAAAACCGTCTGTGATGACCTCGTATTATCACTGACCCATAAATTCAGACGGTTCACAAAACCGTCTATGATGACGTTTTTGAACCGTCTGTGATGACCTTTTCTGTAGTAGTGCATCAGTCATAATAAGATTTCACAACGTTTTCAAAGTATGAGGACACGTAAGCTGAAACTATCTTGTGCTAGTGGTATGCTACATTCTTATTTCGTAATTTGCATTAAACATAATGTTGTGGTCTTGTTTCCCTGATTTATATATGCAATTTTATCTTTGCAGGTTCAGGTTCTCGTACTATTGTTGATGAAGATATTCATAAGTTTCGTCTTTTTCTGAACTTTTGGCTTTTTGTTGAGCTTTTTTGCCGATTTTTTTCCTGTATTTGTTTGCATTATACGTAATGGGCTAACATATTTTTTATATTTTTAAATTTTTTTAAATTTTATTATGCTAAATAAGCCTCTGTTAGCTACAGTGCTTTTTTCAGCCAGCTACAGTGTTTTCAGCCATAAGCCATGAGCTTTTTAGCCGAACCGATCACCACCATGATAGGCTCAAATGAACCAAATCTTTGTTAATTAAGCAAAAGTTACCTCGTGCTAGTAGTATGTTACATTCTTTTTTTGGCTATGTTTTATCTATTTTGTTGTATCGTTCAATATGAATTCAAATTTTATTTCGATTATGCATTTGTGTTGTATTTTTGTTATACCTCAGTGCTGATAATATTTGATGTTAGTTATAGATTTATAGCATCCTTAGTTTTGGATCTGAGGTTCTGAAAAATCCTAGCTCCGTAACTGTGTACACATCCGGCTATCTACCAGACATACGATCACCAATACAATCACGCGTACAAGCACTGTCGATCGACCGCGCGCGGGTAACAAGTGCTAAGTGGCGCTCACATGCATGCGCGGCGCCATTGAAAAAACCTTCAACCGCTCAAAGTGCTACGAGACCGGGAACCGGAGACCCTGCGATCCCTGCCTGGATTGCCAACTCGCCGTTTGACGATCTACGCACAGATGATGCACCTTTCCCCGTAACGGCCAACGGCTAGGATCCTTGCAAAAAGTATGCTGAAATCGCATGCCCTGTGTAAGCCTGGTCAGCGTGGAGCATATAGCCATGCATGCACATACCTTAATAATTTTCACGAGTAGTACTAGCTTCTGATAGGCTGCTTGAGTGCAAATAGTACTTAAAAAGCTGGAGTACAATCTATAATAGGATTGATTTTCTAGACAAGAACACTGCTCGAACCAAACGGATCGTCTTTTCATAGGACTGACAGCTTTGTGGTCAAGATCCAGAACAGAAGCATCCCGTTTGAGTTCTCAATTCTGCCCCAGCTTTTGCGCGCAGCGTTGTGTTCGTATGTTTTTGTTTATAGATTGGCAAAAGCAAGGTTTCTCTAATCTAAAGTTGCATGTGGCTGATCTAATCATGAAGTTTCTTATTAATTAATATGGTCGTTACGTTGTATTGTTTTTTTTCATGGATGTTCCGTGCAGGGGTGGAGCTAGCAGTTGTGCCCCGTATGGAATTTTTTGTACGGATAATCCATTTTTTATTCGAAAATACATAAATATACCCGCGACAAAATTTTTTACAAAAATAGTCTCCAGTCGCCCCCCCATTGGGCGACTTCTTCCTTTCGCCCAACCGGCAAGCGACACAAAGGAAATGTCTGAACCGTTGGGCGATACCTGCAGTCGCCCTACCGTTGAGCGACTGAAATTGCAGTCGCTCAACCGTACAGCGACTGCAATTTCAGTCGCTCAACGGTAGGGCGACTGCAATGGATGTCCACCGACTACCGCCCACTACCCCCTCATTCTGCCAAACAACCACATTTCCCCCATACTGCGCAGAGAGCCAGAGAGAAGAAGAAGAGAGGAGGAAGGGGAAGAAAAGAAGAGGAGAAGAGAAGGAGGGGAAGAAAAGGAGGGGAGGGGAGAAGAGAAGGAGGAGGTGAAGGAGGAAGGAGTCCAAGCTATTCCATCGATTTGGATCCAGGTATTTTCGTTAATTAGGTTGTATTTACACTATTATTTAGATGAAATATTAGTGTTAGTACAAATTGTAGATGTAGTATACATTTTGTAGTATGGAACATTTTGTAGTATAGAAATTGTACTACTCTTTTTAGTATAGAAAGTTTAGTTTAGTGTTGAACGATGATATTTGACATGTCGTAAATTTCAATCATACATGTAGGCGTACATCATTAATGGCCAGTACTACATTGAGAGTGTATTATGGTGCTGGAATGATTCGTGAAGGTCCGAATGGTGTGGATTTGAGCGATTTTCCGCAAGTCACTCTCGTACTTCCGGATGACGAGAATGCTCCAATGACAGATGTGCAGCATTGGCTGACCCAGAGTTTTTCATTGGACCCCGAGGTGTGCAGCGTCGTTGTGCAAGGGCTTTGGAGCCGGTCTCCCACTCACATCAGATGGGAGTTGAAGACATTGGTGCGCTCTGCTTCGTGGAAGGGATTTGTGCAAGGGTGCCGGCGCCGTGGATACGAGTGTGTCCTGCTTGTGCAACCGTGCTCACTACAAGCAGCTGCGCAAGCTCGTGCGTCCGCCTATGCTTCGGGAGGTGCTAGCAGCTCGGGCGGGCAGCACGATGGCGGAGCTGATGAAGTTGCTCATGATGAAGGCAATGCGGTACATGGAGGAGAGTTACAGCCGTCAAGCTATACAGGGGGAACTGGGCAAGCCGATGCGGTATATGGAGGAGAGTTAGAGCCGTCAAGCTCCAGAGAGGGAACTGGGCAAGCTGATGAAGGAGAGTATAATGAGCATATCGTGCAGCAGATGGAATCTGATGATCAGAGGGTATGGGATGAAGAGCAAGCTGTAGAGGACGACGAGGAGGACAATTCCGATGATGAAGAAGTTCCTATCCCCCAGGAATGGAACCGGTTTAATGCGGAGGGTGTTTCCGCATATGATGAGCATGAATCACCATGGGAGTATCATGAGACAGAGGTTCGGGTGCATGCTGTTTTTGCTGACAAGGAAGCGCTGCAGGATGCCATCAAGCTTTGGGCCCTTTCAATGCAACGGACATTTCGCGTCGTCAAATCAAGCCAGGAGCAGTACACTGTGAAGTGCGAGCAGGCTGGTTGTCCTTGGAGGGTGCACGCCCGTAGACCCAAGTATGACACTCACTGGATTGTATCCAAGGTGGAGCCGCACTCCTGCATTCTGAACACTGTCTTGGCGAGGCATCGAAACCTGACGTCCGGATTTATAGCCAATTTGATGTACGGGGAGATAGTGGAGAAAAAAGATGTTGCGGCAACACATATTGTGCTAGCTATTGAGAATAAATTCAAGTATAAGATTAGCTACGCGAAGGCGTGGCGTGCCAAGCAAAAGGCGTTGGAAAAACGTTTTGGCACTTTCGAGGCGGCGTACGACAACCTTCCTCGTATGCTTAAGGTGTTGCAACAAAGGAACCCGGGCACGTACATCGCCGTGCACGAGAAGCCGTCCGTAAGTCCACCAGGATTTGCAGTGTTGCAGAGAGCATTGTTTGCATTTGGTGCTAGCATTGAAGCATTCAAGCACATGCTGCCAGTGATCTCAGTAGATGGGACCTTCTTGACAGGCAAATACAAAGGGCAGCTCCTGACGGCCATAGGCGTTGACGGTAACAATCAAATATTGCCGCTGGCTATTGCATTTGTGGAGAGTGAGAATTATGAGAGCTGGCTGTGGTTTCTAAGACATGTGAAGACTGGAGTTGTAGGCACCCGGCCTGGTGTGTGCGTAATCCATGATCGCCACGCCGGTATTATAAAGGCCATACGAAAACTTCAAGAAGACCCTGAGGAGAGCGTTCCTTGGCCGGACATGAGGAACCGGTGGTGCAGTCGTCACTTAGGGGCAAACTTTTTCAAGCAATTCCCGAAACAATCTTTGATGAAGCTATTCAAGAGGCTTGCTAGGCAGAACCAGCAGAGAAAATTTGATGCTTTATGGGGGTTGCTGGATGAGCACACCAGGAAGAACGTCGACGAGAGGAGCAAGGGGCCGGTCACTCCTGGGGCGGCACAACCGCAATGCTTGCCAGCAATCGATGAGTCTAACCCAAGTGGTGCAAGAAGGAGGAGCGCGCGAAACATCAAGTGCTTCTCGCAGTGGATCGAGGGGGAACCATTGGAGAAGTGGTCGCTGTTGCACGACACGGATGGCGCAAGGTACGGAATAATGACAAGTAACCTTGCCGAGGTGTACAATTGGGTTCTCAGGGGTCTCCGTTCTCAGCCCCTTGTCGCCATCGTGGAAGGTGTTCTTCACAGCACAATCCGCTACTTCAGGGACAGGCACGCGAGTGCCGCACTTCATGCGGCCAATCCCGGAGCCCTGTATTCGTCAAAAATTACTGCGTACATGGAGACGAAGGCACAGAAGGCTCAATTGCACACAGTGCATTGCATGGGCAACAGGGAGCATCGTTTCGAGGTGATACTCCGTGACAGAGCCGGATTTAGGACATCTCGTTCACTTATTACTCACGAGGTATGCCTTGGAGATCATGCAAACAGACCTAGCTGCACATGCAACAAGCTTAAGTTGTTACACAGGCCATGCTCTCATGTCCTCGCTGCATGCGGAACCGTGCGCATTGATCCTTCCAACTTCATGTCCGAGTACTTTTTCAAAGAGAGAATACTGCAAGCTTGGTGTGGGGAGCTCCGGGGGTTCAGGGCGGTGGGAAACTTCACCACTTTGGACATTTCAGCGAGGACCTGGGTTCCGGATATTAACATGCTGAAGGGTGGGAAGGGTCAGCGACAGAGCCGACGTATTAGAAATGACATGGACGAATCACAAGCTGGAACATCTGGTGCACGTTGTGGGCGATGCGGTCAGGAGGGGCACACAGCTAGACGATGCAATGCATGACCTGATCAGTAGTTGGTGTTGTAATGCATGCTAAATGTAATGTACCATTTGTTAACCTTGTATGTTACATCCTTGTATGTTGTAATGGACTTATTCCGTGGACATCTGTGAAGTGCGAGCAGGCTGGTATTTCATCCTTGTATGTTGTAATGGACATCCTTGTATGTTGTAATGGACTTATTCCTTGTATGTATGTTGTAACCTTGTATTTCATGCTCAGTATTGCTTGTGATAACAACTCCACGAAGATAACAACTAATCCATCACATGCTTAACACCAGAAGTTTCAACGAAGGTCACAGAAAATGAAGGCGTCACGCACTTATAACACGAAACAACACATACATTACACATACAGAATTTATGAAAAGTAGTACACCCAACATTTTAATTCAACACAACAGTCCTACCGCCACATGCCAAACGACACAAATTCTACATGCCAACACATGAACAAATACATGAACTAAAATACGACACAAACATAACCCTCGTTACCTACATGCCAAACGAGCCTCGTGGCACCCACATGGAGAATTGCTGAGGGGGCCGCCTCGGACGTGGCTGGCCGTCATGGTAGTGGCATGCACATATGCAGCTCGGGTTCGCGCAGCAACATGTGGGATCATAAGAGCTTCCTATATTCACGACCTCCTCGTTGCCCCTCTCGCGTTGCATCTGTTCGCGGAGGTCGTTGTTCTCCTCAGTGAGACTCTCCATTCGGTACTCCAAGTCCCATATTCGAGCCCATAACGTATCCACATAACGATCAACATACCGTTCGTGAGGAGGGTCGATCCAGTGGGAGAAGTCGCATTTGGCCATCTGCACAAAAAATGACGGTAAACTTCGAGGGTCCATAAGCAATACAAAATGTAACATTACTAATTTGTACCCCGGAGCGTGAGCATCGGAAGAAACGTCGCCCCCCATCGTTCGGGGAATCCAAGATCTGGACGACCGCGTACTCATTGTGTCTGCATTTCGGCCACGGTGGTTGAGCACGCCGGCTTGGTATCAATCGGTACTGCGGACCAAACATATCCCTCGTTTCTAAGGGAATGTCGTCCTTCGGTGACCCAAATCCCACTGGCCCCTCGACTTCAGACATGGTATGTTTCACCACGAAAGACAGGGTATACTTTGTTCGATTCACAATGTCATGCGACCCCAACCCTGCTACTTATAGCAAACCAGGGCAGCTTAATGCAGTGACCACCAAAAAAAGAGGCTTTTGCTCAGGGACATGACAACACGCCCCAGCTTTGCTCAGGGACATGACACAAGAGGTCAGCTTTTGCTCAGTGAGATGACAAAAGAGGGCAGCTTTGCTCAGTGACATGAGAAAACGGGGCAGCATATGCCAGCTTTGCGCAGTGACGGAGTAGGCCTTTAGCCTGTACACATATAGGGCGTAGGTCTTTAGCCTTTACAGGAGTAGGCCTGTAGGCCTGTACACATATAGGGCGTAGGTCTTTAGCCTTTACAGGAGTAGGCCTGTAGGCCTGTACACATATAGGGGCGTAGGTATTTAGCCTTCTAGGCTTTGAATGGTCCAATCTCTGAAAATGCTACAAACTAAGAATTTATTACGAGATTATAGTCTCTGAAAAGCCTGTATAGGGCCATTTATTGCTACACTGGAATCCAGGAAAAGCGAAAATATCCTCTCCATGGACTATGCCCACTGCACCAGATAACCTGCCTACATAAAGGCCTCCCTCCTATGTCTTCCATACCACATCTCCTCCTCAAGGCATCACAATACTACTACACAACAATGTCTTCTTGGAGGTCCGACCCATTTGGAGTGCCGGAGTGGCATGAGCGCCCGAAGTGCCATTGCGGCTTTAGGGTGATGTTGGGAGTCTGGACTGATCGAGTACAACGAGCCAAATACGGCCGTAGGTTCTTCAAGTGTCCTGACCTGGATGACGACTTCGTGTTAACGACCATAACTAAATCATTTCTTTTCCGTTATCGTTTTTCAACTTGATCCATGACATCTACCACGCCACACATAGGCTTGCGGGTTCATGGAATGGGTGGATCGGGTGCCGCCGGCATGGCCAAATAACCAGGCAGTGGAGGTGGAAAACAAAGGACAATACTTTGTCAAGATGACTCAGGCTCGCGAGGTAGAACGACAGATGCGGCTTGAGCAAGAGCGCCGCGTGAGGGTGGATCAAATCCGTCTGAAGGGCAAGGAGGATGAGCTGCAAAGGAGGCGGGAGCAGCTAAGTCTGCGTGAAGCAGCCATCAAGCGTCAGGAGGAAGAGCTTCAAGCTCGTGAGGCAGCCCTCAAGTCCAAGAGTGACAGGAAGAAGGATGCAGCGGAGCCATCTTCAAGGCGCGACAAAAAGGGGAAACAACCACGCTACACCCAGTAGACAAAATGTGGCGAGGAAAGTGGCCCCGGTCCACACAGTAGGTGGTACGAGCAGTTGGGTGGGTTAGTCGCATATCATGCTATATGTTATGCATGTAATAAAACTGTAAGCGGCATGTTACTCCCAACTGTATTATGAAGTTTATTTCAATTCACATAAGGTTATTATCTCGTGTGTTCGCATTGAATGATTCAGATAGCAAATCATGTAACAATAATTAACATACCAGTTTTCTTCGTACACTAATTCTTAGTAACATAAAAATATCACTTACCAATGTATATATCAAACGTTCTACAGTCAATTGTTCTTAAAAAAAATTTCTCACAATTTTTAATGCACGTACAACATACAATAAACATAACATTATATTACAACTACACCATATTTTTTTCCAGTTTAAAACTACAAAATTGACAAAACTCTACAAAATCACGGGGAGTGAGTAAAGTCGCCCGTCCATTGGGCGACTGAGTTATAAGTCGCCCATCCATTGGGCGACTGCATGTCAGTCGCCCAATTGTAAAGCGACTACTTGCAGTCGCTCCAAGAACCAGCGACAGATATTGTGTCGCTTGCCGGTTGGGCGAAAGGAAGAAGTCGCCCAATGGGGGGGCGACTGGAGACTATTTTTGTAAAAAATTTTGTCGCGGGTATATTTATGTATTTTCGAATAAAAAATGGATTATCCGTACAAAAAATTCGCCCCGTATGCATAGGCACACCTAAAAGTTAAAAAAAATTTATAGATATATTCTCAGCCTAACCTATAATGAATGGTACACTTGTGACCCACACTAGCCCACATGAACCAAAACAGTCCAGTCACCTTCATTTCCAATTTCTTTCTAATATCCAGACCCTAATTCTCTTATCTTCTCTTCACCTCACCAGCGGAAGCACCTGAGCAGGAGTAGGTAGCCGGGCGTGGCACAAAGATGGGTAGCGTGGTGCGGGGCAGGGCACAACCGTGCGGGAGGAGCGACGCAGCATAGGAGCAGGTAGCGGTCAGCGAGCGCGACGCCGCGCGCGAGAGCAGGTACCAGCCGACGACGGGCGCAACACCGGTGCGGGAGGGGAGCAGAGCCAGAGGCGATGCAGCACACGAGCACAGAGAGAAGGAGCCCTTGTGGAAGTAGGCAGCGGCGGATACGGCGCCTGCGCAGGAGCAGCTGGCAGAGCGGCATGCACGCACGCACCGACACATGGGCATATACCACAAAAAGTTCTTGATTTTGATTTGCTAATTTGTATTGTACTTTTGGCAAATTTTAAACTTATATACTAGAGTTACGATATTATGGAATTATTATACAAGACTATGAAATTATACATACGAAGTGTGCACCCCCTATTAGAAATTTGCTAGCTCCACCACTGATCCCATGTAGTTTGGTGATCGCCGAATTCGACTTCTCATGGGTCCAAAGCCACTCGGTCTCCAATCTACCAGCAATTCCCTTTTTTTGAGGAAAGGTGTAGGTATATTGCATTCGTCCTCGAGACTCGGCAATTTCAAAAAAGAAAAATCCACAAGTATCATGCCAGTTAGACTAACCAGTGGCTGGTTAACTCTTTTTTTAAGCATTGGCCTATGTTCTTTTTTTATGAAATGAGGCATACCTCTACTTCTAAAATTATGATGTTTTGGATTACATGCACTTAAAAATTTTTAAATCCTGTCAATAATAAAAAAGATTTCGGATTTGAAATAATACAGTATTTTTTTCAACAAAATGTATTCTCACATTATTATATTTGTTATAAACTTTAGTAACATATAATTAGAAGAAAGTAGAAGTAATATGTAGTTAAAAACGTATATTAAAGACTACAACGATGTCTTTAACTGACAAGTAAAAGAGAATGATGAGCTAGCTTAGCTAGTACATGAAGTTTTCGTCCGCAGAATAGCATCTCTGCCTTTGTGTGAGTGAAGACAGAGGAGCACAATGATATGCGTATGTCAATGCAGGGGACTATGTATCAAGTACTATACTGAAAATATTGTAGCAAAATTCTATGACGGTTTTACCGCAGCAGTCGATCTAGAGCGTTCATTTGCAAATCGAACGGCTGAGATCTAACAAGGCAGGGGAATGTGCTTCTCCGAGGATACGATTATTCCTTTGTTGCGCATATATGACACTGCTCAATTACCAGTTAAAAGTGTTTGTAGCGGTTCAAGAGCTACTACTCTCCAAGATCAATGCTTTTGGAGTAACTCGCGCGCGGTTTTTTTTTCAGTTTTACCAATTTGACCGTGCATGTGAGCTACAACATTCAACGGCCATGTACGTGTGTCGGTCCGGGCTTCAAACGGATTTAGCTTCTGTTTTTTATTTTAGCTTATTTAAATTAAAAACTACTAGAATATGTTGATTTCTAATTTTAGCTTATTTTAGATTTTTCAGCTTTTTTATCTTTTCTTTTTTTTCATATTATTCCTTTGCATTGCCCATAGTGATATAATAGTTTTTTATTTTTTATTTCTTTTAATTGAATGACTCAGTTTTTTCTACTAGTTGTTATAGAATAATTTTAGTCAAAAGCACATATCCAAAACCATAAGTCCGAAGCTTATGTTCTTTAGAGCAGACCCGTAGTATGTTCAAGAAACTCCTTATTTGGCCTTACAAGCTGAATCCAAATAAACACGCAATAAGCTAGGCCAAATAGGCCTTCTGATGTGTTATTGTCAACCACAGTTAACACATCAATTTAACCATAAACCTGTATAAAACCAGTAATTAAATCCCATAAACGGGACGGTACAATTGTTGTTTCCCACGGGCTTTAAAAAGAATTTTGTGTTGCTTTCATGGTTGTAACAGCATTGGTCAGAGAAAAAGAAAGGTTTGGCTTGGAAGCAATCGAAGAATGGACTACCCAGCGATCAAAATCCCATTTTGTCAAACAGCATTTCGTGGTTTTTGGCTGTGATTTTAGAAGAGGAAGGAAATAAATAGTGATGATCGAAAGAAGTAAAAAAATGAGCGAGAGATATGTATGGTGATAGAAGCGAGGGAGTAGGATACGTGATGCATCTATACATCTGTCTTATCCTCGAAGTAAGACGATAATAAGAGGAGTAGAAAAGTTGTTTCGAAAAACTAGATATTTATATTAACTTTTAATATTTTTATTCTTTTAAACATAAATCAATACAAATGGGGCAAAACGTTGTCACTTGCTATTTCGTTTAGAGAAAATGTTGTTACTACCGCTCCATCGATGCTTCAACAACACCCTGCTGTTTGGTGTCTTAGAAAACTTGCAGCTACCGACTTCGGTTCCTCTGGACGACAAGTTGCCTGTACGTGGCAAAAACGTATACATGCATGTACATCACAGTACATGTCGCAGTTGAGTACGGTTAGGCGACCGGATGCTTCACACTTCCTGGTTATCTAAAATTAAGGTTGAACGTCAGGTATGACAAACTCCCTCTAAAAGAATTCTGACTTCCTGGTCATCATTCATGTTCCTCAATTCAGACTCCTGAGTTCAATGGTTCCGTCTAAAATGGCTTTAGCTGATAGCTTTTAACTATAGTCATTAGCTTTAGCTAAAATAGGTACCGTAACAGCTACTAGTTTTTAGTTGAGATATTCAATTAAAAAAAATAAAAAACCCATTATATCTTACATACAATGCAAAGAAAAAAGCCACTTAAGAACTAATGCGTTCGAAACAACTTGTGGTCTCTAGATGTTAGAAGCTATAAGCCGCTTTGAACAGGACCATCAGATATGACAAACTCCAAAAAATTACGAGGCCCATGTAGATTGCATGAATTTTGCAAGCTTAATTATAGAGAACCGAACCGTTTTTTAAAATTCCCGCAGAATTATTATGTCCCGAACATGTTCTAATTTGACAATTAGCCTTTATTATTGTATATTATCATCTATAAAAGCTCAAAGTATTTTCATTACGTATAACTTACATTTTATTTTCATATGTACAATCCAAAGATTTTTTAAATACTAGTCAAAGTGAAATAGGTTTTGATTGCATGTATAGCTAACATATATCCGTTATGGAGCTATGCGAGAGTGTACACGGAGCAATATATGAGAGCGTATCCAGTGCTTCCGTGCTTCTCTCTTCAAAATACGGTACAAATAGTCATAGAAAATTCTCGAAAAATTGATTAGATAGATCATGATATAAGCACGCATCCTGTAAAAATTCAACTAAAAATATGACTTACATTAGGAGAGTAGTAGCTTTATCCTTTCGATTTCCCCCTTTTTTATTTCCTTTTCAAACAGAATTCGTCCATGTGTAGATTGAATTTATATTTAATTTTTTTGGCATGACAAACTAATTTTGTGTCAGCGCTACCAATTATTTTTTATGTTTTCTCGAAGCGATATGTGTGGGAGCTAACCTGGCCCCGGTAAATCCATCTTGAACTTCACAAGTTTTTGAAAAATTTGTTAGGTCGCCTACTTTTTTTTGGGTTTGCGAATCATCTACTTGTTGGCTTTGGAAAGTCCTTCAAAGGTTTTTCTTGAAGGAACAGGACTTCAAGTTTTTTCTGATCCCGCTCGTTTCGGCTTCAGCTTCTGGCTTATTTTTTACTATTCATAATTTTTGTCTTTTTATGAACTTTTGGCTTTTTTTAGCTTTTTTGCCAGTTCTTTTTTTTCCCGTATTTGTTTGCGTTGTCCGTGATGAGCTAGCCTATTTTTTCTATTTTTAAAATTTTTAAATTTAATTACGTCAAATAAGCCACCTTCAGTTACGGTGAAATTTCAGCTACTACAGTATAATTTCAGCCATAAGCCACAATTTTTCAGCCCAACCGAGCGGGGCTCCAGGCATTGACCAGGGGATTGATCACCTGGAGAGATCTTTGCCCTTTGTTTTTGTTGGTTTTTGCTTAGATATATTCTAAAGATAACTTTTTAACTTTTCATATACTATCAATCAATCCTGCTATATGTAAAAATCTGGATAAAATATAATGGCATTCCATTGAGTTAACTAAAACCCCACATACACCACATAATTCGCAACTTTTAGATAGATGTGCTGTGATGCATGCCCTCTTCATTTTAGCTTCTAAAAGCTATTTTAGGTTTATCTATAGTCACTAATTTTTAAATAGAGTATCTTTTTAAGACAGAGTTTACTAATTGATTGTAGTACACACTACAGTAACTTCATTTATATCGGTTAAAACCATATATAAGCTTCTTTTATTCAATATTCTCTACCTAAAATAGCCAAAAACCATAAAATATAATTATAAATCATAAACTATAACTAAAAAGAACAACCGATATTTCTTCACCTACTTTTTGAGGAGCTTATGGTGCTTAGCCATATCAATCGGGTGCAGATCCAACCAAACGCAAAAGTTAGCCATCTTTGGCTGCTAGCTAGCAGCTAGTGTTGCTCGTGGCTCCATGTTCAGCCACCGTACCGGCCGGATTCGGCTCCCCTATGGATCTTGAGAAAGGAACAGTCCTAGCAGTGTAGCATAGTGCATACCATGCGGTCATCATCAGAACTGGATCCCAAGTACAGTAGCTAATTGCCTGTCACAGAGTTCCAAGTGAAAAGGCCAGTTACGAGGGCCCGTCTGGAACCCAAGGAAAAATGACATAGAAAAGAAAGAAATTTAATTAGGAATAGAATTGTAAGGTAGTAGAATCCAAAAATGAATTTAAAACACATGATTAGTTGGAAGGTGTCTTCGGTTGCTTCAGACGAAATATGTAGGGGTTGCCTTCTTGGGACACATCGGAGAGAACCTGCTTGGACAACTCAATTTGGAAAATTTCACATGATGCTAGAGATCTCATGCATGTTAATTTGAATTCCTCCCAAGTTTGCATGGATTGAAAGTTTCATGTGGGACTCTTTAGAGCCATTTCTACAATCCGAACACCTTTTATTAGGGCCTCTTCGGAACAAAGGAATTTAATGTAAAGGAGAAAAAATGAAGGAATTCAATTCGAAGGAAAAAAAATGCTATTACAGGTCTTTGGATTATATGATTGCTTCAAAGGAATCTCATAGGATAGCAAAAATTCCTACATATTTTTTAGAGTTCCAATGTATTTTCTCTCTTTCTTACTTCTCCTAATAAACATCTGCTTTCGAAATTACTGTATTTATCATGTGAAGCATTCAAACACCTTCTTGTGAGTAATTCTTGTGTTTTCAATTCCTGTAGAATTTCTCTGTACATGATATTAAATTCCAGCGTTTTTCCCTTATTCCCGTGTTTTTGTTTAATGCGTTCTAAACAGGTCATTATAAGAAAAGGTTCTAAGGGATTCCAACACTACAAAATTCCTGAAAAATCTTTTATTTCAAACAAGACCTTGGTCAGTACTGAGTAGTCAATCGATTTCCTATCCAATTATCAAGTTGTTTATTTCCAACAGGACTTTAGTCAGTAGTCCAATCGATTTCCCACCGAATTATCTAGTCGATGTCAGGCTCAAATCATTCACCTTGTCATGTAAGTTATTCATGTGATAGAACTGGAATTTCGATCATCTGATCTCTGTACTATCCCTGCTTTCCGCTTAATATCTAATTTCGACCCTTCAGTGCCAGGGTTCAAATTTCGCCATCGAAATTTCGTCAAACGTACGACAAACGCATATGCGCCGTATCCAAGATCCACGAATGCAGATACCTGCCTTTATTCAACAACCGGGAATTGATCAAAGCAAGCGAGGAAATCAGGGCTTCAGAAACTCCTCACGAGAAATTGCAATCATCTCGTCCACCTTGATCCAAACCGTCTGATGTTTGATCAAACGTCCACAGAACACTGGCTGACAAAGAAAGGCACATGAGAGGAAAGGCAGAGGGATGCATGAGCTTCCAAGATCGATCCCACCGACCGGTAGAAATTTTGATATGTACCTAGGGAGTAACTACACTCAGAAGTAGAAAAAATGCTTCATATATATACTAGAATACTATAGTATCAGGATACGAGATACATGGAACAAATATCTATTTTATATCATGATGCTGAGGCACCATGGTGTCTCTGAGCACTATGGTATCTCAGTTAATCATACTATATCCGTCCCATAATATGTTATTATTCTTGAGAAGCGTCGTTTCATAATATAAATTCATTGCGGAGTTTAAAGGTGTAGTTATTACAATATTTCAACCATATACTTTTACTTTAATGCTAAAAATTGAATAAATAGTTGGAGTATGCCATTTAATAGATGTATATATATGGTTCTATGGTATTAACTTTTTCTTAAATTTACTGTCTTCTTGATCTGTGCGTATGATGAGCTTTAGACTTATATTGTGAGACAAAGGAAATATATTCTCTATCAATTATTGCTTGTAGGATTAAAGAACGAACAAGCTGGTAGCTAGCTAACGAGGGATGAGCAAAGTGCGTGTAGTTGTAAGGTAGCATTCGTTCCCCTGCATCCACCGAGCGAAAAGGTTCTCTGCCGCGACGTTGCCAACATCTCTGGCTTGGGGACCCCCTCGCAGCACGCAGCCTGCCTCCCCTCACTCGACACAGTACTGCTTTGGAGGAGCCAAGCACGCCTCTCCTCGTGTCACAAAAAGTTAATTTTTATCCAAATAACTTAAGTAGTAGCCTAAATGCCTGGCCTAAATAATCTAACTTTTCTTTTGTGGCCGGAAAGAAGAGAGTATATATGTCACCCTATTGTTGTGACATGTTTACACATCAAAGTGTAACACCCGGCCCACTCACGGGCCCGGAATGCTACCACAACTCCAAAGTTGCACCATTTACATTTGGGTCGAAATGCTATCATTACTCCAAAATTGCATCATTTACATTTATTGCTGCTAGAACATCTCCTCTGTTCAACCCAACGACACGATAAAGCACACATGCTTACCGATGAGCATTAGGCAACTGTACCTGTTTATCAACTATAAAAAAGGCATAAGCCACACAACAAAAGTATTTTCGATAAGACATATTCTTAAAGCTGACTGCTAAAGCTTGACATTGAATTCTGATCATGACAACTAAAGGTGATATGTGAATTAATGTTGCACGTGGGATAAATGTGTTATTCCCGTCCATACATATCGCTTTCACCACACACCTAAAAAACAACAAAGCAACCACGAGTCCAAAGACCCAGCAAGTACATAGTAAAATAATAGCGACAACATAACAATTCATTAAACTCCGTATTTGAGGATATAAAACACAATCTCTATAACGGTCAGTAAACACATATCTGTAAACTGTAAACATAATCTCTGCAACTATTTCACTATTTCCTGCTTCTTTCATTCAATGCAATGCAATGCAATGCTATGCTATATCCATATGCACATTTTGAGCTTATACCGACATAATTGAGTGTTCACCCGTCGATGAACCACATTGCGTTATCCTCTTTCATACGGGTCTCAAACTCCACTCCCGTGGAGTGTCACCACAGTAGATCTTATTCATGAGCACTCCAAATTAGTCATATAGCTTTCTCACCAACCTGACTCATGCACTTCGGACTAACTATATGACTTACTTACCACCTTGGCTCATATACATTTTGCATTATGCATCATTCTTCCAGCATTAACAATCAATCTTATTCAAACTTCACTCCCGTGGAGTGTCTAACGAATTATAGGCCTTTATCTTCCCACTACTGTGGAGTGTCTACGCAAAGTAGGTTTTTATCCTCCCACTACTGTGGGATGCCTACGCGAAGTAGATCCTGTGTATGAGTGCACTGCATAACGCAACACTCTTTCAACATTAACAATCAACCACACGCATCTATCATCACCATACAATCAACAGGCAAGTAGGGATATTATTTCATAAAATGTTGTAAAGCAAGGGTACGGGCATTCACCATAATCCACTATTCTATCATGCACTTGCCTGTTTATTCTTCTGGACGATACGTGGGTGGCTCTAAACCAGGACATCCACCTGCACAAGCATAAATCCAAACTAAACTTCGTAGCGATGCACTTAAATAAACGGCATCGATACTACACGCAAAAAACCATACGCTGGCACAAACATGCTCATGGTTAAGGAATCAACGTGCACATCCCAATCCCCTTTCTTTTTCTCCTTTTCTTTTCTTTTCTTCCTCTCTTTTCTATTTGGCCGAACCATCGGCCTTCTCTCTCTCTCTCTCTCTCTCTCTCTCTCTCTCTCTCTCTCTCTCTTCATTTCAGCTGAATGGCCTTATTTCCTCGTTCCTCTCTTCCCCCTTCCGGTTCCTTACCCGGTTTCCCCCTAGATCCGACCGAGTGGCCCCGATCCCGGCCATCTCCTCACCATCAGTTGCCTCTCCGTCGCTTCCCCATGCCAGATTCTCCCATGCCACGCCTCTACATCTCTATTCTCTCCTCTCATTGCCCCCTTCCCAGCTCCCTCAGATCCGGATGCCACCGTCTCCGCGGGCTCGGGTGCGCTGGTCCTGGGCTTGCCTCCGGCTCGGGATCCACCGCTGACTACTTCTCCACCAGTTTTCCCATATGTGCCATCGGAGTACGGCTTTCTGCCAGTGACCTCACCGTCAACCTCATGGTCTCATCCCTCGCCTGCGTCGCACCCTATGGCTGCAGCGTGGCTCCATTGATGCTGGCCCTCCATGACTCTGGCCGTGGCCGTCTCAGAGTACCACCAACTATCCTGGGCGACCCCCCTAAGCGTTGGCCACCACTGCTCATTCAGACACTATTGCGGCCCTATCCCTCCCCAGCTCCTCTCCTGCGGCTCCTTCCCCCTTCCTACCCTGGGACGGTCTATTCCTCCTCCCTTTACTACTAGCATTTTTTGTTTTAGCTTCTACTTTTGCCTTGCTCTATTTGTGCTTACACTCGGTCTTGGGAACTCCTATGGGTGTCACTGCGACGTGACTTGGTGGGGAGACATGCGTCAGGGAGCATGTTCTCCCTTCCAAGGGCGCACAACGGCTTCTACAAGCTCGCCGCCGATAGCATCGCACTATGGACAAGGGAAAGAGAAGCTTGGGGAAACGAGGGCCTACTTGGTGTCGGGTTGAGGATGACAAGAAGCATGGATGACGATTGCGATGGCTGTGTTGAGGTCCGGTCGGCCCCCTCTTGCTGTCGTGGTTGACCGCGGTCCTTGCTTATCTCCTTCGTCTTCCCCTACACCTTGTGCTCCTCTCCTCTAGGCTCTCTTCCTCACCTCCTCTCTGTGGCGGTCGTGGACTCGGGTGGCAGTGGGGTGTTCCTTGGCTTGATGCTTGGCTTTGGCTGAGCAAAGCAATGGCTTGGATTTGAGCTCTTGGCTAAGGAAGGAAATGAAATGGCAGCGTGTGCTGGATGGGCTAATGAAGGAGGAGGCTTCGGCCGGCCTTTCTCTCTCCTATCCTGTGCATGCCAGTTTTGCACTCATCTTATCTCTTGCTCTTTGTTGGTTTATTGTTGCGCTGGATAAAACCCTTGGACCATTGGTCCATGGGGTGGTTTATGCACTATTTAAAGGCTTTCAACTGCGACAGGTAAGTCGGTAAAACGTGGGTGTTAGATTTTTCTTCTACCGAATGATGATGCTTACTTTTGTGAGAGGCGCCGATCAACCCCGGACATTCCCAATGAGCACCATTCTATTCGACATTTAGTCGAAGGGTTCTAATGGCAAATTTTCCTTTATTCTCACTTAGATTATTTTCGTTCTACGCTTTTCTTTCTGCTGGTATTACACAAAGGCTAACTACGGCTCACCACAATGGCGGTGCCACCAAGCAGATGCTTCTCATTTTCCGTGTCGATAGGCATGCTATAAGACATGCATAAAATTTCCCAATATCAAACATACAAAGAAATTTTCATCCATCCATCCATTGATTCCTTAATTTTTGGCGTTTCTCCAGTGTAATTTCCATCCATCCATTGGTTCCTTAATTTCCAGTCTCCACCCCTGTTCAAGAACGTGATGGACCTTTCCTCTCTACCATTGCCTCCACATTTTCTTTCATTTCTCGCCCATCTATCTATCTGTTCTTCTCTTTTTGTTGCCAGAATAATTTTCTTGGCTGGACCAGATCTCCCAATGAACTGCCACCATGTCCTATGCTGGAGTAATCGAGCGCAGCACTGTTTTGGAATTGCATATGGGTTGAGCCCAAGTCCCAAGCCGATGGAGCAAGCAGTGCAAATGCTCGAGACAGGGCAAGGAGATCTCAATTCTACTCCAAACATTGCATCTAGTTGCTGGTTCTTATCGATAGTAACTGGTTCCTATCAGTGCACACATTTCATCAAGCTCAAAATGAACAGAACCCTGCAAAAGACACCGTTAATTTATCCTTCCTTGGCTCCAAACAGTCAGTGAGCCATATGTATATCCAACACAAGACTCCACACCACAAACACCAGCTCGAAGAAGATTTAACCATGCGAAAGAAGCGAATTGAACCCAAAAACACAAGCATTATTACCCCCTGAACCAAGAAATTAACCAAAATGGAAAAGGCGGGAACCGATCGAGTTAGCACGCATGCATACACATGCATGCTACGTTCGACGGTATCAGTAATTGACGGCGGAGCACTTGAGGCGGACCTCGCCCTCGTCGCCGGTGAGCACCTGCGCGGCGCCGAGGTGGCGCATGGACTGGGCGAACTGGTGCCTGAAGAGGTCGGGCTGGTTGGCCATGTCCCTCACGAAGCGCCCCGTCCGGGAGTCCGGGAGCATCTTCTGGTCCGTCTCCAGGAGCCCCATCCCGCGCATCAGGTTCTGGTAGTACCTGTTGTCGAAGGCCGTCGGCGTCTCGCCGTCGAGCTCGACGTACTCGCCGTCGCCGCGGTGGCACTTGCGCCGCAGGAAGTCCGCGTACCGGCGGTCCATCGTCCCGTCCGGCTTGCCGCTGCCCTGGTAGTTGCACAGCCGCGGCTTCACGGCGCCGCACGTGGCGCGCCCGATCGTGTGCGCTCCTGCATCGATCACGCGCAAACAGCGTGCATGTTAGATGCTGTGAGCTAATAATCCTGACTTGGAGATTCTGAAGAAGAAGGACTCGGTCAGGCTAGAAGGCAACGGTCGAAAAGTTTAGTATTCAGATTTCAGCATTTCCTTTCTTTCTCTGAATATTGCATTTCCTATTCTGTAACGTGCAATCTTTGCACGGTTAGAAAGTTCCTCTAATTCCGGATCGTGGGTTAGCACGTTCCAAGTTTGTTAGCCTGTTATATAGCGTGTAATCGCATCTTTGCATCAAAGAGAAGTGTGGAGAAAATTGCCCCAAAGTTTCTGTCGCGTGCGTTCTGTGTGTTTTCGCCTGTACTCTGAATTTTACTGTTCACCGTCAGGCATTCTGTTCTTGCGTGTGATTGTCACCGATCTGGGCTTGATCCAACATCTGGTATCAGAGCTCCAGGGTTGAGATCACTGCTCCACGTCAAGAAATGGCGGCACAGCAAGCGGCGAGAGAGGGCGGCGCGATGTCGTTCCAGCCGCCGATGCTTTCCCCCTCAAACTATCCGGTCTGGGCGATCCGGATGGAGGCGATCCTCGACGCACATGGAGTGTGGGAGGCAGTGGAACCAGCAGAGGGAGCACAACTTAACGCAAGGAAGGACAAGATGGCACGGGCTTACATTCTGCAAAGTGTCCCGGAGGATGTCTTGCTGCAGATCGCCAAGAAGAAGACGTCCAAGGAAATCTGGGATGCCCTCAAGCTGAGGTATTTGGGAGCAGAAAGAGTGAAGCAAGCCCGATTTCAAACCCTGAAGAGTGAACTTGATGTTCTCCGGATGAAAGAGACCGAGACCATCGACGAATTTGCTGGTAAGCTCAGTGCAATTGCTAGCAAATATACACTTCTTGGTACTGCACTTGAAGATGCAGCATTAGTCAAAAAGTTGCTTGACTCTGTCCCTGAAAAATTCATCAACGTTGTGGCCGGAATTGAGCAATTCTATGATCTGGCCACAATGCCTTTTGAGGAGGCGATCGGAAGATTAAAAGCATATGAGGAGAGGGCAACAAAATTGCAGAGCAGCACCACAAATTCCGATGGGCAACTACTGCTGACACATGCTGAGTGGCAGGCTCGGCAAAAGGGAGCTGGTGGAAGCTCGTCATCCAGTAGCAAGGGGTATCAGTTCTCTGACCGTGGAAGGGGACGAGGACGAGGCCGTGGTCGAGGCAGGCGCGGCCGAGGAAGCCAAGAGAACTCTGATAACACCGGCAATGGAGGCCGGGGAACTCGAGACAAGAGCCAAATCAAATGTTACAGCTGTAGCAATATGGGTCATTATGCGTCCGAGTGCAAAAGCAAGAAGCAGGAAGGAGAAGCTAATCTCTATGCTGTTGAGGAGGAGCCGGCACTCATGTTGGCAGTGTCTCTGGAAGAGGCACGCTGTGAGCAGGACAAATTGGTGACCGTTTTGCTCAATGAGGAGAAGTTGAAGCCAGAGGTGTATCGAAGCGACAAAAGTGAAGAAAGTGAAGATACTTGGTATCTGGATAATGGCGCCAGTAACCATATGACTGGTTGCCGAGGAAAATTTCAGGAGCTGGATGAGAAGATCACAGGGAGAGTAAGATTTGGTGACGGTTCTACCGTCCAAATCATGGGGAAAGGGTCGATTGTTTTTTCCTGCAAAAATGGGGACCAGAAGCTGCTCCAAGATGTTTATTACATTCCAAGATTATGCAGTAATATCATTAGTGTGGGGCAACTGACTGAGGAAGGCAATGAGGTGCTTTTGTCAGGAGATTTGATGCGGGTCTTTGGCAGAGATGGAAAGTTGCTGATGCAAGTGAAGAGAACCAAGAATCGGCTGTACAAGATTAGTCTGAAAACTGAAAGGGCAGTTTGTCTATTGTCAAGTATTGACAATCCAGCATGGTTGTGGCACGCAAGGCTTGGTCATGTCAACTTTCATGATTTGAAACTGCTCAGTGAGAAGAAGCTAGCAGTTGGAGTCCCGGAGGTGTCTCATCCAAACAGGCTATGTGAAGCCTGTGTTATTGTCAAACAAGCCAGATTGTCATTTCCAAATCTGGCAAATTTCAGAGCTGACAAGCCGTTGCAGCTCCTTCATGCAGATATCTGTGGCCCAATTACTCTCTGCACCCTTGCCGGTAACAAGTACTTTCTCCTAATCATTGATGATCACTCGAGATGGATGTGGGTCTATGCATTGTCTGCAAAGAGTGAAGCTTTTCAAGCATTCAAGAAGTTCAAAAGGGTGACTGAGAACAAGACTGATCTTAGGATCAAAACCCTCAGGACAGACCGTGGAGGTGAATTCTTGTCGGCAGAGTTCACTCGTTTTTGTGAAGAAGCTGGAATTGAGAGGCATCTAACTGCCCCCTACACCCCCCAGCAAAATGGAGTTGCTGAACGTCGCAATCGCACCGTGATGGCAATGGCCAGAGCACTACTCAAGGGCATGCGGCTGCCGGCAAAATTCTGGGGGGAGGCTGTCAGACATGCTGTTTACTTGTTGAACAGATTGCCAACCAAAATTCTGGGAGGATGTACACCATTTGAGAAATGGGAAGGTAGGAAACCTCATCTTGCACATGTAAGAGTGTTTGGCTGCACAGCCTATGCCAAGAACACCACTCCACATATCAAGAAGTTAGAAGACAGAAGCACACCGATGGTTTATCTGGGTGTGGAGGAGAATTGCAAGGCTCACCGGCTGTTTGACCCCCGAAGTGGGAAACTGCATGTCAGCCGAGATGTAATCTTCCAGGAGAATCTTGAGTGGAATTGGAGTGTTGATAGGAGAGTAGAAGAAGAACAGCTGGTAATTCTTGACTCCTTTTATACAAGTGATCAGTTTACTGCAACAGAAACTGAAGCTAGCTCAGGAGAAGGAATATTACCTGTCACTGGAGAAGTTCAGGGTAATAGTTCATCCACTGAAGTAGGTGCTGATCCAGAAGGTGGGCAATTTGCAGCTGAAATGCCAAGTCCTTCCACGCCTCAAATGAGTTCAGACCCAAGCAGCTCAACTCAGGTGTTGTCATCACCTGAAACATCTGATGGACCAAATCGTTTTCGGTCATTAGCAGATATATATGCAGACTCAGTGGTAGTGCCTGCTGCTGATGAAGAGGAAGAGGGGGAGCTGATGTTATCCTTGTCAGATGAACCTGCAAATTACCAAGAAGCATCAACAGAACACTGTTGGTTTGATGCAATGGTGAAGGAGCTAGAGTCCATTGAAAAGAACAAGACCTGGACACTGACAGAGTTGCCTGCAGGTCACAAACCCATTGGTTTAAAATGGGTGTTCAAGTTGAAAAAGGACTCAAATGGACAGGTTGTCAAACACAAGGCAAGGTTGGTTGCTAAGGGATATGTGCAGAAGCATGGAATTGACTTTGAAGAGGTCTTTGCTCCGGTTGCTAGACTGGACACAATTCGGTTGATTCTAGCTCTTGCTGCAAATCAGGCCTGGGAAGTGCATCACTTAGATGTAAAGTCTGCATTTCTCAATGGGGAATTGGAAGAGGAAGTCTATGTCGCTCAGCCAGAAGGATTCGAGGTGAAAGATCAACCACACAAGGTATACAAGCTGACAAAAGCCTTGTATGGTTTACGGCAAGTACCTCGAGCTTGGTACACGCGCCTGGATAGAAGCTTGAAGGAGTTGGGCTTCAGAAGATGTGTGCAAGAACAGGCTGTGTACATCAAAGGGACAGGAGCAGCCAAAGTCATCATTGGGGTATACGTGGACGACTTGGTTGTAACCGGAGGCAGCGCTGCAGAAGTCCTGAAGTTCAAGAAGCAGATGATGGCGGAATTTGAGATGAGTGACTTAGGTCTACTCTCTTATTACTTGGGAATAGAAGTGGAGCAGCAAGGGAGTAAGTTTCTACTCAAGCAAACTGCTTATGCCAAGAAGATTCTGAATCAGTTCGGGATGGAGGACTGTAATGCAACCAAGTTTCCAATGGAACCAAAAACCAGGTTGCACAAGGATAGTGAGGGGACTCCAGTAGATGCTACAGAGTACAGAAGGGTAATTGGATGCCTCAGGTACCTGTTGCATACTCGGCCGGATCTCGCATATGCAGTGGGGATGGCAAGTAGGTACATGGAGAGACCTACTACTCTTCATCACAAGGCTGTGAAGCAGATACTTAGGTATCTCAAGGGGACAGTCCAGTTCGGTCTCTCCTATGTGAAGGGAAACAGTGAGGAGAGGATCTTTGGCTATTCTGACAGTGACTTGTCAGGGGATCTCGATGGAAGAAGGAGCACCAGTGGAATGGTTTTCTACCTGAACGAAAACCTGGTGACTTGGAGCTCCCAAAAGCAGAAAACAGTGGCATTGTCTAGCTGTGAGGCTGAATTCATGGCTGCCACGGCTGCAGCGTGTCAGGCGCTTTGGTTGAGAAGTATTGTCAGCGAGCTGACAGGAACAGAACTGAAACCAGTAGTTCTATTTGTTGACAACAGATCGGCAATAGCTCTGATGAAAAACCCAGTTTTCCATGGGCGTAGTAAGCACATAGATGCGAAGTACCACTTCATCAGGGAATGTGTGGAAAGGAAGCAAATTCTCGTGGAGTTTGTCAGTACAGGAGATCAACGTGCTGATTGTCTGACAAAGCCGTTGTCAGGAGTGAAGTTGGGAGCGATGCGCCAGCTGATAGGAGTTCAAGATTTGAATCCAAGTCAGGATTAAGGGGGAGATTGTGAGCTAATAATCCTGACTTGGAGATTCTGAAGAAGAAGGACTCGGTCAGGCTAGAAGGCAACGGTCGAAAAGTTTAGTATTCAGATTTCAGCATTTCCTTTCTTTCTCTGAATATTGCATTTCCTATTCTGTAACGTGCAATCTTTGCACGGTTAGAAAGTTCCTCTAATTCCGGATCATGGGTTAGCACGTTCCAAGTTTGTTAGCCTGTTATATAGCGTGTAATCGCATCTTTGCATCAAAGAGAAGTGTGGAGAAAATTGCCCCAAAGTTTCTGTCGCGTGCGTTCTGTGTGTTTTCGCCTGTACTCTGAATTTTACTGTTCACCATCAGGCATTCTGTTCTTGCGTGTGATTGTCACCGATCTGGGCTTGATCCAACAGATGCCTCTTCCATTCTTGCATACTTCACTTGCGTGTGTGTGAGAGAGAGATACACTGATGCACACACAGACACACAGAGAGAGAGAGAGAGAGAGAGAGAGAGTCATGTGTACCGGAGAGGACGACGAGGTCGAGGATGTTGAAGCCCCTGGACTCGAAGAAGTTGATGAGGTCGGTGATGCTCTCGCGGCCCATGGGCACGTACCGGTCGGCCTCCTCGGCGCGGGACTCGCGGCCGTCCTTCCGGCCGTACTTGAGCGGCCAGTAGTCCACTCCGACCTACGCTCAAGTAACAGTTCATCGATTTTAAGGCGAAAGTAGAAATTGCTTTGGCTGCACGACACGTACGTATGAAACGTGCGACGAAGTAGTATGTATATGTGTGAGCCACCTCTCTGCTTGCGTCGCGGGCAGCGGCGGTGAGGATGTCGGCGCAGGAGACGGTCTTGGGGCACTTGGCCTCCAGCTCCGTCTTGATGGCCTCGATCAGCTCGAAGCCTCGGAGCGTCTTGCTCGCGGCGGCGTACTTCTCGCTCCCTTGCGCGTCTATCAGGATGGACCCGTCACAGCCCTGATGAGAGCAACAAATTCAAGAACGCAAGATGCAGGTTAGAATATCGGAGAAATTAAGTACGATGTCGAGTTCGTTTCATGTCTGACGCATGCAATGTAATGTGCATGTACCCTGACGGCGAAGTCGTGGAAGAAGAGGCGGATGAGGCCGGCAGCGACGGTGTGGTCGGCGGCGAAGGCTTTCTTGACGGCCCTCTGGACGATGCCCTCCATGTCCGGGCACGACCGGTGGTAGTAGGAGGCGTCGAGGCCGTCCACGTGCTTCTGGTAGGCTTGCTCGACGTTGCCGCCGGCGTAGTCGTTCGCCGCCGCCGACGCGGCGAGGAGGAAGAGGAACGTCCAGAGGGCGAGGAAGGAGAGAGCGGACGACGTCCTCATCTCTTGCTCGATCGTCGGAGGAAACGAACGATCAAGGGCTTCTCTTCTTGAAGAGATATTGGGGGTTGACCTGAGGTTTCAGTGTAGGTTATATAGTTTGTGAGTTGGCTTTTGCCATATACATGCAAGCACGTAGAAAGAGGTGGATGACGACGTGAGGAGCAACACACGATGGAATTATAGATGGTTTGCACGCAGGGGAGACGATTAGAGATATCGGATTGTTCATCAATGGAGGTCAGCATTTGCTATCGCCAAGCAATGGCACAGGTACGTGCATGCGTGTATCAGCAAAGCAAGTCGGCATAAATTTTTGTTGAACTTCTTCACATGTCGGGGGATAATGCAAGCACGCACTATTTACATAAATACTAATTCCAACATACTCTAATGTGACTTGGGTAATAATCAAAATACAATAAAATAATCAAAAAGATATAAAGAAAATAGGTTTTGGTGGTCAGGGTTTAGGTGTTGTTTGATTTGGCTTATCAGAGTCGAAATTGGGCTAGGTGGGTTCGAGACTGTCGAAATGGCGCTATATATGTTTTTGGGCTTTTGGTGAATAGTAACGGCTGTAACAGTAGGTTCAAAATAACATCTAGGCTAACTAAGGTTTTATCAAAGTATGATATGGGAAAAACGGAGCCGAGAATAGGATAAACGGGCTCAAAAAAGATGAAATAGATATATTTTGTATTATTGGTTATGCATGAACAGTAACAGGTATTTTACTGTTCATCATGGGTCTGCACTAATTATGGCAGGGTTTGTACTGTTCAATACCGGGTCGGGTTTTTGCTACAGTGCAGTGAACAATGATGAACAATACTCACATGGCTAGAATTGAATTTTGGTGATTTGGGCTGCACTGTTTTGGCCCGGCCTGGCACTATTCATATTCCTCCCCATCGGTTACTGTAGCAACAGTGAGCAAAGTATGTGGCGGCGGCAATTCCCGATGCTACGGTGGCCGGCGCTGGGATTTGAGGCTATGAATGGGATCCTAGAGCTAAGGGGAATCCATTTTTGGGAATGGCACGACTTGGGAAGCACGAAATGGATGGCAGCGAGGTAGGGAGTTTCTTCGGCCAAATCGGCTATAATTTAACCATCTAAGGGCTGCTAGGGTGGCTCAGGTAGGGTTGTCTTGGGTTAGGGAGGTCAGGGGTGAGCTATCCACGGTGGAGGTCGTCGGTCGAACGGCGGACATGGCTGTCGGTGTAGTAGGGGGCTCAGGGACCTATGGCGGTGCTTTGATGGGGTTACTAGGAGCATGAAGAAGCTACATGTGAGAGTAATTGAAAAGTTAATAGACTAGGTAAAGAGAATTGGAAATTGGCTTACTTGGAGGGTCTTCGGTGAAGGTGACGATGTGACTGGCCGCAAAGGGAATTAGGGTGTTTGTGGCTTCCCTGGGTGCCAATGCAACTCAATAGAAGGGCTCGGTCCCTTTTATAGGCGGTTTAAGGCGGTTGGCTACAGAGGAAGTGTTCGCTTGGGTTCGGCACGTGGCTAGGGTGGAAGTGCTCAGGAGGCTTTGGCCATATTCAAGGCTACAGGGGAGAGGTTAGCGGTGGGGTGGCACCTCAAATTGAACAATGCCTTGGGTGGTGCAGGGTGGCAGTCAAGGGGTAGAGCAGCGTCAGGTTGACCGAGACACAAAAATGGCGATGGTCCAAGGAGCCACGAGCTAGGGAGCTGAGGTGCGTGGCCTAAGGTAATAGGGCCATTATGGAATGTCAGGGAGCTCAGAAATTGGGAGTCGGTCGGCTGCTGTGGTGTTTGACGTTTGTGGTAGGGGGGTCGGCCGTGAGAGGATTGAGTGGCGATGGTGGCAAACTAGGCTTTGGCCGCTCCAGCGTGTAGGGTAGGGCGATAAGACAGGCATTGAATGCAGGTTGTCAGAGGCTATACAATAGTTTGATGAAGATGGCAGAGGCGAGGAGATGATGGCTGTGGCGTTTGTGGTGTCCTGGTAGCAGCAATATTTTCGAACGGTGAACAGTGGCTATAACTAGGGCTACGCACAAATGGACGAAGGAGATGGTGAGACGAATGAATGAGGAAGGTGCTAGATAGAGCCAAGAATCAAACGTACGAGTGCCAAGAATCAAACGTACGAGTTGTTTCCTGAATAATTTTGCATCAGAGATGTAAGCCATTCCCTCGCGAGGCCCAAGCTCCCCACGCGGGGAGACAAGGACACTAGCGGGGCAATGGGCGCCTCCCCTATAGGAAGCTGGTAAAACTAAAGAAAATATTATTTTATTGTATATATTATAGATCTTCAATGTATGATATGTTTACTCTTTTCTTAGATATTGCTAAGCTGATTTCAAAAGTTCATGAGCAAATAATTCAAGATTGATGAGCAAATTGAAAATCTGTTCATTCACAACTCATTTTTCAGATTTTAGCTCAAATCTTGATTTCTTGATCCCTTTATGAATTCTTTTGTTCCCAGAGGTCTTAGAGATATTGAATGTGTATTCTAGGTCTTTAGGCCTCAAAAGAACAGCTGAGATTCATCAATTCCTTAATTTTCTAGAGATCTCAGTTTTTCAGTTTCGGGTCTACCTGCTTTCTGCTTTGAATCTGTATAACCGGTCAGACCGGATTTAGTTTGGCGGTCAGACCGGAGTAGAGCCGGCGGTCAGACCGGCGTTAGGGCGGTCTGACCGGCCCACGACCGGCGGTTAGACCGGCCTATGTTGAGCGGTCTGACCGGCCCATGTCGAGCGGTCTGACCGCCCTGCCCAAGTTCCTCTGATTCTTCTGTGAAGCTTCTTCTCTTGTTTGCTTTGCTTTGTTTTTTCGCTATGCTTCTTCCTCTGATTAGTGTAGATTTCCAGAGAGCATGAACCCTTCTCTTCATAGTCTTTCATAGCTATCGGAGAGAAGAGTTTCAAGTGGATACTTCAAGGGGCGATGTTTTAAAAGAGACACCATTCACCCCCCCTCTGTTGCCATTTCCGATCCTACAATTGGTATCAGAGCCGGTTAGCTCTTTTCAATAGATCTTAACCAGTCTGTGAGCCATGGCAACGGACAAGTATTCTACCAAGCCCCCGATATTCGGATGGAGACCTACATTCAGGCTCAGGGCTATGCGATTTGGTGCAAGGTCAAAGTTTGCTGTGCTGTTCCTGCCGATGAGAACATCAATGCCAGAAACATGGCTGATGTTGAGGCAAATGCTAAGGCAAGGAACATCATCATCCAAGGTTTGAACCGAAATGAGTTTGATCGTATTTCTCATCTTTCGTCGGTCTTCGACATTTGGGAGACCCTCGATGCTTACCATGAGGGCACCACCCAAATTAAGATGGTTCGACAGGACCAATTCAAGTGAGATTACAACAAGTTTGAAATGCTCGCTGGAGAGTCCTTGGATGAATGCTTTGCGAGATTCCAGAAGATCTTGAGCAACCTCCGAGCGGTCGGTCTCACATACCCCAACTCGGACAATACTCGTCAGATGCTTGCGCCTTGGATCTGCGTGTTTGGGAGATAAAGGTGACCACCATCAAGGACACCATTGATCTTTCGACTTTGACTCTTGACGCGTTGTACTCACGCCTCAAGACTCACGAGATTGACATTGTCTCTCGGAAGTCGAAGTCTCAGTCGATGGCTTTGGTCACCGATCCCAGTCCTGCCTCTAGTTCTTCTGCTGACACTCTTTCTGGTTTTTCTCTTGCTGCTATTTGTGAGATGAGTGATGACTTACTAGAACAGCTTCCAGAAAACCAGCTAGCCCTCCTAGCCAGAAAATTCTCCCATGCATACAAGAGGGTTAGGGAGAGAAAGAGAGGAGGAGGACGTGTGATTTGCTTCGAGTGTGGTGGCCCCAACCACATTCGGGCAAACTACCCCAAGCTGGAGGGCAAGAACGACTTCGGCGGTTTGAGCAAGAACGATTACACCGACAAGAACCACAACAAGAAGCCTCCAAGCAAAGAGAAGAAGTTTCGCAACCTTGGCAAAGCCAAGAAGCTGTTCCATCGCGTCCTCACCGCCTTCGACGACCTCGACCTCAGCGAGGTAGAGGGGTGGAGTGACGACGATGGGAAGGACGACCAAGACCCCAAGGGTGGCGACGACTTCTCCGGCATGTGCTTCATGGCCCTTGAGGGCAACGTGAGTGACAGCGAGCTTTACTCCGACGAGGTATACCCCTCATACGACCAGCTTAATGATGCTTTTCTTAAGTTAGGTAAATTTCATGCTAGATCTAGAGCTAGGTGTAGCAAGTTGAAGAAGGAAGTAGATAGATTGTCACGGGAGTTTACTTCACTTATATTTGCTCCCTCCCGTGACGAATGTGATACATGCTGTGCTTTGCTTGGTGACATAGAGAAATTAAGGACCTCTCATGATAGTCTGTCTTCTGAGTTTGTACACTTTCACCACAAGAGACAATCCGCTCGTTGCCCCACACGACTCCTTAGTCATGTGGTTGAGTAGACCATCACAGTGACTTTTTAAAATATCTAGCCCCTTTTGTCATCTCACCCCTATGGGCCGCTCCCTCTTGCGGTGGGTCCCATACGTTGCACGGGATGTTCACCACGGTTACTAGCGCATTAGGGCTCCACTCCCCACAACGCTAGTACGACTGGGAAACTTCACCCTCCACTCGATGCCCTTTAGGCCTTCCCTTGCCCTTGCATATCCATTCCTATCCACTACCGGTGAGATGAGTCCGGGAGTTTCGATAAGTTTACTTAGCCTATTTTACAGACTTGTGGTTGTACGGTTTTACACAGGATATCATGACAAGATTCGGTCCTTAAGATTACCTAGGCGGTTCTAGCACATTTCATAATCTGTGCTTCCTTTGCACCACATACCAACCCCCAAACCATCCGTCTAGATATTTTAGCAAGTTGAGGTTTTTGAGAGCATAAAATAATCATTTCAAATATACCAGTCATTTCCACCATGACTTCCCAAATTAGTTTCTCATGATTAAAAGTGATGCTTGGGCATTTTTGGTGCCCCCGGGTTTCTAAGCAGTGCTAAGCATGGCGTATAATTAGGGACTTATTTTTGAAAGCTAACCATTATAATTTTCACTAAGGTGAAAAGGCTCACATATTCAAATATTCCAAAAAGAGGTGTAATACTAATCAAGTTGAACAATGGGCATATATCTAGAATCTTAAATCCAACATATATTTGCACATAAAATAACAGCATGCAATTTGATAATTTAAATAAAATTAATTTGCAGAAAATGTAGGTTCAACATGATCAAAGTATTGACTCGCCTTGCGCGGTTTACCATGATCTTGAGCTCACTCAAAGCTATCTCATTCAAGGGGCTGAGTTTCTGGTCTTTATCTTCTCTTCGCTTTGATCTCGCTTGATGATTCTTTAGGTCTCCAGTTTCTAATTACACGATAAGCGACCGAATTCAAATGAAGGCAAATAACTCAAAAGATCCAAATAAATCAGAATAAGCTCAATTTAGCTTTATCATGAGTTAATAGGTGATTCGGGTAATTCGAGGCAAGGCCGATGGTGGAATATGATGACTCGATCTTCTATTAAAATCTTCTTTTATTATTTTTTTGTATTTATCAAGGAAGTTTCATGAGTTAGGTCAGACTTATGAATAAGTGTACGAGATTAGCGGAGCATTATTTTGTCGAGTGCTATTATTCAGGGCACATGCTATATGCGATGTATACAATTTTTAGTTTGCTGAATAAATTTTAGAATCCGGGTTTATAGTATTTTGTGGTACGACATTTTATGTATCTTGAGTTATTACTAGGCTTAGTTTAATTTGAATTAGGATCTATTTATTTGGGTCCTAGCCTGTTATATATTCATTTATGCTCAACATTATTATTATTTATTAAATCTAATGTTAGAATTTAATTAATGGCACCATTATTATTTTGTCTATACTTTAGTTATTATTAGGCTTAGCTTTATTTTTAGTTTAAATTTATTTATCTCGCAAGGCTTGTCATACGGGTTCATATATTAATATAGCTACTTAATTAAATCTACCAAGGAGATTTGTTTAATGATGGTATGTTAAATGTTAGGGCATAGATTATAATTAAGAGTAATCTTTTTGAATATTTAACCAAAGTCATATTTATTTATTATTGCTTTGAATTAATAATTAGCCTTTTAGATGATTGCGCCAACCATATTAATTATGCATACATAAACTAGTCCAAATATAATTATTAAATAATCTCATTCACACCCTAATTAAATTTTATTAGCTTCCCTGGATTATTTCCTAATTTTTTTCTAAATTTTTCTTAATTAGAATGGATTAAAGAAATTAAAAACAAAAACAGAAGAAAAAATGTGGGCGAGAGGATTCGAACTCGGGACCTAAGACTAGTAAACTTTTATCGTGCGCTCTATTAGCCAATTGGGCGGAATGCCTGGGCTGATACAACACACGCACTCAATTAGAAAAACCAAGGGGCGGTTAGAGCAAAACAGAGGAGGAGTCTCGGGCGGCCATGGCCGACGGCGTCGCCGGCGAGGAGCGGCCAGGGAGGCGGGCGTAGCCAGAAAAATGGATTTGTCTGGGGATGGGGAAGCCAGTGGAGGAGGCGGCGTGGCCCGAGATGGCGTAGGATGGCTTGGGCAACGGTTTGAGCGGCCGGCGGCGAGGTGGGAAGGGGACGGCGGCGCCGGCGTGGAGGGAAGGGAAGATCAAGGCGCGCGTGAGCGTTAGGGGGTACAGGGAGTCTTACCTTGGGATTGGTCGAGCGGGGGAGGGGTCGGGGCGAGCCGGCGGCGGAGGCCATGGGCGGCGCAAGCATGTTCATGACTCTAGCGAGCTGGGGGAAAGGAGAGGCTCCGGCGATGGTTGGGGGAGGTCCGTTGCGGTGAGAAGGTGCTCCACTGGCGAGGAATCGAAGGGAAACTCGCCGAGGAGGGAGCGAAGCTGGCAGCAGCGGTTTTGGCCAGCGACAGGGAAGAACATCCGTGCAGCGAGCTCCGGCAGGGGCTTTCCAATTAAGTTGGAGGGGAAGTAGAAGGGAAGCGAAGGCACACTGTGACGTGGTCAGAGTGGCGAGGCTTCGCCGGAACGGCCGGAAATGACGAGGAGGCGAGTTGCGGTCTACGCACGGTGCAGGGAGGGTGGCTCGGTGGTTTGGCTGGGGAAGCAGAGGAGCTGCGCAGGTGATGAGGAAGGAGGCTAAGGCCTCTTATAGCTGCAAAAAGGGGGCGGTGGCGGGCTCACGGGTGTGACCGGGCAAGGCGTGGCAACGTGACAGGGCGTGGCTGCAGGTCATAGGGGTGGTAGAGGAGATCGTGGACGGTGGCAGGCGGCGGTGCTATAGTAGGATCTTGGGGAGATTCGGGCGTGCATACTTGCCGAGTTCGGCGCAGGGGAGAGAAGGAAAGAGGGAGACGCGGAGGGCGCTCGGCCACAGAAGGGAGGAGGGAGAAGGAGAAAAGAAAGGAGGCGCGGGCGCACGGGGAAAGAAAAAGAAAGAAAGAAGGGAGGAGGGGCCCGCATGCAGGGTAGAAAAGAGAGGGAGAGGGAGGAAAAGAGAGAAAGCAAGAAATGGGCCCACATGCAATGACAGGAAGAAAATGGGGAAGATGAAAAAATAAAATGCTGGAGCTAGATTTGAAATTTTAGATTTCTAATTTAAGTTTTAATTTGCATTAAGATTTGTTGTTTTTTAATTCTTGCATGACATTTAAAAATTGAATTTTTTGGATTTTTAATTTAAATTTTTAAATGTTCATTAAGATTCTTTGATTTCGAGTTTTGCAAAATTTAAAATTTCAAAAATTGAATTTCGAGTTCAATTATTTAAATGAGAGTTTTGCTTCTCGATTTGAGTTTAAAATTTACATGTTTTTTTGGATTTAAATGTAATTTAAAAATTAGTTTAAAATTTGTAATTCCTTGTTTTAGATTATTTCCATAACTTTGAATATTTATATGATCATTATTTGCACTTGGGATTATTTTTTGTTGCTAATTTTCATAGCACAAAAGTCAAAAAATTTCAAATAAATATTTAGAATAAATTTGAATGCCAGCAACATGCAGGAATGATTTTAAAAATTCCATATTTCTGAAGATCCGAAATTTTGGGATGTTACACTTCCTTGATCTTTATAGAGCCCTCATGGTAGTTAGTGAAGATCGTATAAATCTTGTGAGTAGTTGTCAAGTGAGATACTCGATCAAAATTAGATCTACCAAGCCCTTGAATCAAATAGTTGCATGCCTTGTTGTTTGCCTCCACATCCGCAGGATTTATCGGAGTGATATGGTCATCTACAAGAATGACATAAGTTCTCTTATCTTTCTCCCAAATTGGTTGCCCTTGGGTTGGATGTAGGCTACCATCTGAGTCTTCCAATAGGTACAGTTAACCATATCAAAGACCGGTAGCTTGGTGGAATATTGATCCAATGCCATTACTCTTAGACTAGTTACGATCTATCAAGAAGAGGTAACTTGGCATTGATATCACTTGTTGGACCTGATATGATAATTAGGGGGGTGAATGATGCCTTCAAATTCAACTTACCAAAAGATATTCGAGAACTTTACTCCTCTAGCTACTAGAAGCTAGAAAGACAAGATTTGTTCGTCAACAAAGAACTCACAAAAGCGTAAAAGCAAATAGAGTTCAACTCCTCTAGGCTGGTCAGATCACTATGAGGAAGCAATTGGACTGGCCGAACAATGTGATCAGCCTCCGGTCAGACCGCAGGCCTCGGAGAAGTCGGACCATATCCTTGTTCCCAAACTGGAAATTAGCCTGAGCCAAAACCAAAAATGGTACAATATCCAAAATACATAACCAAATAACTTGAAACTTTACACACACTCTGCTGAGGATCTCGGGAGTCTAATCCATCCAAGAATTGCATGGATGTTGGTTAATCTTCCAACGTTTCCTTAAGACAAGCAAGTTGCACCAAAATCGGGCAAAACTCAAGAACTTGCTCATGGATTGAAGATAGCCAAGATGGCTCTAGGTAAGTTCCCATGTGTCACAGCAAGTAATAGCACACAAAGATTCGAGGCCAAAACCCTAGGAACAAGATATCAATAGAGGGGATCCAAATCTAACCAAATTAGGCAACCTTCAAGATCTTGCTACAACTGATCCTAAATGGATGGAATATGATCCTCATGAGGCATCTCTATCACCTACACAACCTTGGAACCGAGCAAGATCAAGAGGGAAGGAGAGAGGGCAAAACAATAACCAAAACAAGTGCAAATCAATAAGAGTAAGAACAAACTATGCGGGATGAACAAGATTGATCTATTGAAACTTATTGATGAAGGTTTAAATCCACTCCACCATGGAGGATAGAGCCCTCACAAGAGCACTCACCCAAAGCTTCCATATAAGAAAGTCCCTCTCAAACCCTAATGAATGGATGGTTGGCTGGTTCTTATCACCATGGATCACATGCCTCCATCCCATCCCACTCATCTAGGTGGAGCAATCAGCCCATATCTAACCCTAATGGATACTATCTATTAGCACATTCGGAGAACTCGTTAACCCCACATACACTGGGTTTTACACTTATACATGACTTATACACGCATAAGCCCAAACCTGCTAAGGACTAAGCTTCCCAACCACTTGGCCTCCTCAACATATCCTTGACCAACACCCTTCAAGTGCCATGGTTTTAGTCCCATCACCATTTCCAGTTTTTAAAGAATTGGATTTTGGCTCACTAGAGGCGGCGAATTGATGATGGAGGACGATGTAGATCGGTTTTGGGAAACTCAATTCCTATCAAACGGCTATATGAAAATCAAATTAACTTCACATGAGGGTGCAAGATACTTGGGAACACGATATGACATGAAAGACATTGAAATAAATTCACTGAAGTGCTCAGAACATGAGTTAGGGCGACGAACAATTTCAGGAACGAAGGGCTCTCGATGACGATGGTGTTTTAGGGTTTGGGAAGGCTTGGCAAAGATTGAAAAGCATTGGGAGAGGTCACAAGGTCATATATAAGGGCTTGGAAGAGATATAAATAGACTCGAATTTGTAGGATTCTGTTTTGAGTTAGTTTGGGAACGGATGAGATAAAAGGCAAACAGATGAACGAATCGCGAAGAAACTAGAAAGAATGGATTCCTCGTGTGATTTGGATGATCTTTCGTTTTTGCAGGACCTAGAGATAAGGTTTTGTTGGGGAGTTAGCTTGGAAAGAACAAGAGATGCCATGGTCACTGTTTCACCCTGATGGATGTTTGGCCGAACAAACCAGGAAGATGAATAGTAGTGAATGAACAGTAGTTGGAAGAGAGAGAAAGGAAAGGAAGGGAAAAGGAGAAAGCAGAAAGAAAAGGAAGGAAAAGAAAAGACGGGTCAAGAAAAATGGGTTTGACCTAGAAAAGTAGAACGGATATTTTTCTAGAGATTGAATTTTTGGAGATTTGAATTTTCAGAATTTGAATTCAAATTTGGAATTTCGGGTTAGAATTGGAATTTTGAGATTACCTTCCAGGATCACCAATAAAAACCAGATAATTTAAATAATTAATTTGAAATTACATTTGGAAGGAAAGCTAAATTTTAGGATGTTACAAACCTATCCCCTTAGAAAGAATATTGTCCCTATGATTCGGATGGACTGGGAAAAAGAAGGGAGAGGCAACTCAGCTCTCAGGTCCTCTTCAAGCTCCCATGTTGCTTCTAACTCTGCACCTTACAGAACTTGTTGGTCTTGTTTCTTGTGTGATGTTTAGCTTCCTCCATGATTCTGACTGGGTACTCAGATAAGTGAGGTCCTCTTTTAGTTTGACTTCTTCTAAAGGCATCTATTCTTTGGTACTCAGAAGCATTTCTTTAATTGAGATACATCTTTAGTCTCCTACAAGCTCTGCATTAACTTCATTTGCCCTTATCATATTGATTAATATGGAATTCCACCAAAAGGGCTTAACTTCCATAAGTGTTCATCCGAGAAAGACATAATTGTAGACGACTAAATGCAATTACACTGCAATGTGTGGTTTCCACCAATTGCTTTATGATCATTATCTAATTAGACAGATTCATAACTCCCATCAAATGATATAAAATTAATCCAACATTTTAATGATCATCAGTCGATTTTAAGATCATCTAAACAATAATTCAACATTCGCTAATCCTCCAACATCAATCTCTCAATATTTGCCATTTTCATTCCACCAAATTTGAATGACTACAAGTATCTCAATTAATTCTTATTTGACAATCTATCTCCCGTAATTAATTTAAATCCACTAAGTTAAACATATGAACATCCTTAAATGATCTAGTCAATCCTATAAGTAAAAATCCAATTATCTATCATTGATATGATAAATTCACAAGTTTCAAATTAATATATCAAAATCCACTTTTCAATGATAAGATTAATCCAACATGATTTCTAAAAGTGTATCTTCTTCCAAAATTTCTACTAGTATCCACTATTATGAGCATTGTTTGAAATATCGCATTATAGCACCGCTATAGCCCTGCTAGTGCGGTCAAGTTACCCCGAGAACTACATGCCCTGTTCTTTTCAGCTTCTAAAAGCTGCTTTTCGGCTTTTCTACAGTAGCTAGCTTTTAAATGGAGTATCTTTTTAAAATAGGATCTACTAGTTAATTATAGTACATAATTTACCGACTTCATTTATATCAACAAAAGTCGTATGTAAGTTTCTGTTTCTCTGTAATCTTTCACACAAACAGGCTAAAAGCCACAAGCCGCAGCCAAAAGCCATAAACTCCAGCCAAAAAGAACAGGCCCACATATCATTTGTTTTTGCGGTTTGGTGCAATATCACCAATATATCAGACCGACACACATGCTATCCACTACAAGCTATATCAGTGCTACTGCCCAACAATGTTCAAACTATCTTCGATATAGGGATGCACCTCTTGATTTACTAGGTTTCATTAATATCGGCCTTTCCATTGAATGGGCTTCTATATCCCTACTTAATCCAATTAATTAACCTTCCATATATACATGATTCAACCAAATCACCCAAAATTAACTCTAATCCATGAAACTCTAATAATCAATTAGCTCCATAAAATTCATTCACTCTACATGATTCAACCAAATCACCCAAAATTGATGTCACGAATTGTTTATGATAATCCAACTTCTTAATCTTTTAATCTCCATCTTTACTAGATCAATCTCTCAATACTATTTCTCCAACAATCACTAATAATCGATTCAACTAAGATTTGGTTTTAAATCCAATTGCTCTTTTTGATCCTAGATAATAAATCAAAGGCATCAAGTTTAGACACTATCCATGATCTAATTAGCTCCACCAAGTTGAACACTTTTCATTCTCCATGACATATTCAATCCACAAAGATGGTACTGTTTAGATTTATTCATAATCAATTAGCATTCACAAATATATCTTTCTTTCTCTCAATTCTCCTGAATTGCTTATAATATTTTTCAATCTTTTCAATTCTAAATCCAAAATATATCACTTTAGCAACAATTCCCTAAATTACCTAGATTGACATCCAATAATTATAACGGCTTTCCAAACAAGAGTACTTTCCATAAATTTGTGATCTTCCATATATTCTAGGTCCTCAAAAATTTTCCAAGCTTGGTCTGCGGTGGAAGAATTGGAGCTTGCACTGGTGCGGGTGTTGGCACTACTCCTTATGTTCACCATCTAAATTGGCTGGGCTTAGAAAAAGAAAAGAGAAAAATCAGAGGTGAGGAAACATGGGAAAAACAAACTCACAAGACAACTACAAAGGAAAGAAACACACCAACTAGAAAAAGCTGTACTTGAAATCAAAATAGTTTTTATGGGTGGCTATACTACAAGTACACAAAGGCTTGGTACAAACCATCAAATGCACCAACTAATAATAACAATAATTAAAATGTTCTAAAATTATAGGACTTTATTTGGATACTACAGACTGAAAGAACTACTCATCCTCCACAATGACGTCCTCCTTAGGGTCCTCGGGCTTATTCTCACCGAACCATCTATAGAAATTATAGAGAAAAGAGAATCAAATTATCATTCCAAAAAGGTGAACGGGCTGCTAGATAAGAAAGAATGCCATGACAAAGGTAAGGATGGAAACACAAGAAAAGATAAGGATATCACGTTATTAAATTTTTGATGTGCAGGTACTATTTTGATAGAGAACGTACCTATCAGAACTCCTATGACTTCCTGAGCTTCTTTGGTAGTGATATTGTTCACAAAGTCATGATGGGTGTCGTGGCTACCTTGTTTGCATTAGGGGTCTGATATCCCCTGCCGGATCCTGAAGCTTGCCCACGGGCTAGCATGCTTCCCAAGTTAAACTTCACTGATGTAACTTGCTTTTGCAGGCATCGATTGGCAAAATGTCCTTTTTCCTCGCAATGGAAGCAGCTAAGATTGGTAATAGAGTTTGCCCTTGTAGGCTGGCTTGCAGGGCACGGAGTTTGAAATGTATTGCCACAGGAGTGTGGTGTTGGGGCTAGAGTTCTTGACAGCTAAACTACTACTGGCCTTTGATTGGGAGGGTTTTTGAAAAACCTTCGAATAAAGCACCTTGTGGTCTTTGCACAGCTTGCTTGTGCTTTTGACTATCTTCCAGATTCCTCCTATCATTTTCCATAATACGAGTTTTATTAACAAGGTGATAGAAACTGGAGAAGTCTTAGATGATTAACTGTACATGCAGATCTTCATGCATGCCTTCAAGGAAGCAATCAATTTTCTCCTCTTCATCTGCCACATCTTTTGGGGCATAGCGGGCAAGTTGGTTGAACTCCATAAGATATTTGCTGACTAACATATTCCCTTGCTTCAAGGTGTAGAACTCATTTTTCTTCATCAGCATGACTCCAGTGAGCACAAAGTTGGTTTGGAAGGCAATCTTAAATCCTCTCTAGGGAATTGTATGTTTGGCTCGGTCAGCTACTTCCCCCTCTTATTCTTCTGCCTCTTTCTCAGCTTCTTCGTACTTTTCGGCCTCTTCCTCTTTCTCAGCTTTGAGGTCTTCATCACCCCAAGCGGCTATATAGTTTTACCATCAAGCAGTGGCCGCCCCTTTGAGTTGACAAGTGGCAAAAACTACTTTATCCTCCTCAGTGCTTTTAACAAGTCGTAGCTTCTTTTCGGTGTCTCGAATTCAATCATCAGCTTTGAGTAGCTCATCGATGGAAGAGAAGGTTAAAAGCTGAGTCCTTAGGAAATTGGCTAGTTTGGAACTGCAATTGCTAGCACTTGCATGTTGGCCAGCATGGATAGCTTGCAAGATTTGGGTTTGCTACACCATGACTTGCACCATAGTGGGATTGACTGGTTGGGGTGGAAGATTGACTCCTCGACCATGGCCTCTCCCATGACCTACAGGTGGTGCTTCTTGGTAAGCGTCTTGATTGATGTTGGCTTGCAACTCTGGGTTGGCATTAGCATAAGCCCTGGTGACTCTCCTGGCCATCTGCCGAGAATACGCTTACTTAGCACTAAGAACTAATAGATGGGGTACTTGCTGTTGTAAACATTCCAAAACCATTCAACAAAAATCAAGTAACAAAAGAAATGCAATACAAGGTCTATTAGGGCCACATGCCATTTATAATAAGTGGTTACAATATAACACCATATATCACAACGTCTACATCTAATACAAGTACAATACCTTATATGGTACAACTCATTCCTACTACAGGGGTTAGTACTTACTACCAAAACACTTTTCCTAGCAAGCACTCTACTAATCCTATCCATCTACTCCTCCATGAAGCTAGCTCCGGTGCAAGTGGGACTATAGCTCGGGGAGTGGGAGCAGGAACGATTATCACTGAGGCTAGATGTGATGGAGCGGGAGTGACTGCGACTGTGCCCACGACGGGTACCACCGAGGGTGACTATCATCGGCAGGCTAGGGTGTGGCACACTCTTGCATGAGGTAATCCTCAGGCGGAGTCCTCCAGTCTTGGGGTGGGTAGAGGCAGGATCAACTGGGATGATGGTAGGTGCAGTGGGTGCTAGAGCATGACTGGAAGCTGCCACTGCGATCTGCTGAAGAACGGCGAGAGCCATAGTCTTCTCGTGCTCCATGGTGGTGAGTGCCTTCTCGCACCTAGTGAGCTTCTCGCGAAGAGTCTCCACCTGGCTGTAACTAGTGAGTAGTAAATTCTTAAGATGAACATAATTTATATAATAATTAACAACATACAATTTGATAATTTAAATAAAGATAATTTGCATAAATGGTAGGTTTAACATGATCAAAGTTTTGACTCACCTTGCTCACAAGTTACCTGATCTTGTGCGTCAAGACTTGCTTTGGCTTCTTCTTCTTCTTGGGCTCCGTTTGCTATTAAACGATTGCACAAAAATTCAGATAAATACCAGCAAATAAAACTAAATTCAAATAAAAATTCAAATGAACTTCAAAAATTCATGATTTTGATTCCACTGAATAGCTCTTGATTTTAGATGAATTTATAAACAAATTTCACTTAATTTGGACTTACGATGAGTGAGAACGAGCCATTTGAAGTTTGGAATTAGTTTTAATTCTAGAAATTCAAATGGGGGAGAGAAAATGTCTCTCTGACAAGTGGGTCCCACTGGGGTTTTCTTTTCATTTTCTATTTATTTCTTTATTGGAAAAGCTACTGTGTGTGATAGGTGGGGTCCACTTTATTTTATTTTCTTTTTGGATTATTTGTTAATTAGATATGTCTACTGTGACCGACAGGTGGGACCCATGAATAGCCATGGATTTTAAAATAGGAGGGCCCACATGTCATAGACTCTACACTAGTTAAACGAAGGGGCCTGAATGTCAGCGGATATTTAATGTTTAAATGATGCCATTAACTTAATCTAATCTCTAGTTTAAATCTAACCGCATGTGAACAATGCTTTCCTCCTCCCGCCAAAGCAAATGACGCTTGCCACCGGTGAGAGCATGGATGACGACCTGTGAGCATGCTAAAAATGAGTTCTTCACCACCACGTGCATCTACTGGCTACGTTTCACTAACTGATCGACTTGGTCGGCGCAGTAGCTGGTGATGAGTCCAAGCGGTGGAGGAATGGGGCACACAACGCTACAACGATCCATGCATGTGTTTCAAGGTAATTCCTTGCACTAGGAGTAGCTAAGGACTACTGCGAGGCTACCTGCAGGGGTGTTGGCGGAGTTCGGGGATGATGGTTGAGGAAGGACGACGTCATGGACCAGTAGCGGTACGATCGAGGTGGAACACGACACCACAGATCTAGGATGTGTTTGGTTTGTTGTATTAGGATGGATGGAACGGGGCGGCCCCGTTGGAATCACCGTTTGGATGGGAGTCACAGGGAGGCGGAGGCGGCCACCACCGAATATTCGCTCAGATTCGGGGGCGCCCCCATCCACCGAAATCGAGCGGATGGCGCTGCCCCCCACCTCGCGCTCGCCCTGCGCAGCTAGCAGCGCCGCTCCCGTGCACGCCCGCGCTCCCACTTTTCAGCTCCCGCGCGCGCTTCTGGTCCCGCGCAGCTCTCCCGCGCGCGCGCTCCCGCCTCGCTCCCCCACGCGCACGAGGCAGCCGAGCTGAGGGGCGGAGCCCCCTGCGACGACCGGCGGGCGCGGCTCCCTGCTCGGCGACCGGCGGCGCGGGGAGTAGGCAAGACGGCGGAGAAAGCCGAGGAGTGGCGGAGGGGGAGGCGGTCGGGGATGGGGGCCATGGGGCGGCGGGGGAGGGGCGGCGGGGAGGGGGAAGCGGCGCGGGAGGAGAGGGAGCCGGTAGGGGAGCGTGGAGGCCGAGGCGAGTAGGCGCGCGGCGGTGCGGCCGGGAGAGCCGAGGCGGTGCGGCGGAGAGTGAGAGGCGTGGGAGCTGAGAGGAGGAGATGGGGGGAGGAGAAGTAGAGGCGTCGGCCGAACCGAGGAAAAGGGGAACGGGCGGAGGAAAGAAAAGAAAAGAAGGAAAAGGAAGAAAGAGGGAAGAAGAAAAAGAAAAAGAGAGAAAAATAAAAAGGGAAAAATAAAATGGATATTGCATAATCGTTGCTGATGCTGTTGCAAATCTATGTGTCCATATTCATCCATCCAAACAAAAACTGGGGCGGCCTCGTCCTTCACTCATCCTTTGCACCAAACAAAAAAAGGGGCTCGCCCCATCCATAGAATCAAACAGCAACAGGGGCCACCTCGTCCCAGAAAACAGGGATGACCCCGTTCCATCCCACTTTGCCTCGAAACCAAACGCACTCCTATGGTGCTCCTTGCTTCAATCAATGTATAGGGAAAGCATTAGAGGGTGCTAATGAAGACTTGCCGAAGCAGCATGGGTGACAGTGGCCGTAATTAGGGACAAAGACTCGCTCTAGCGAGCTATGGGCTAGCAGGGAGCGATTCAGTGAAGGGGGGGGTACGGTTTAGTGGGGTGTGGCATATTGTCAGATGCATGCACCGATATTTTGTAGGCCGTGAGGGGACTGGGTGATGTGGGCTAGCCTGGCGATGGTGCCGAGGTGTCCTGGAGCTTCGGTTTGCTGACATCAACATAGGAATGGCCACAGGGGCACCGAGGGGAAATTTTTGTACGGATAACCTTTTTTTATTCGGAAATACAGAAATATACCCGCGGTTTTATTTTTTACAAAAATAGCCTCGAGTCGCCCAATGGGGCAGAGACTCGAGAATTTCGCCCACCCGAAAAGCGACAAAAAGCTATGTCGCTTCACGGAAAAGCGACATCACGGAGTCGCTTTCTCACTGGGCGATTTAACAAAGTCGCCCAATGGCTGGGCGACTTGTAATGCAGTCGCCCAATCGGTAGGCGACTTCATTCAGTCCCCCTGAAATTTGTAGAGTTTTGGCAATTTTGTAGTTTGAAACAGAGAAAAAATCTGGTATAGTTATAATAAAAGTTTATGTGCACTGTATGTTGTAGATGCACAAAAAAAATTCCAATATTTTTTTGAAGAATGATTGACCGTAGAACGATAGATACATAGAGTGGTAAGTGATATTTTGATGTTGCTGAGAAATAGTTTACGGAGAGAACCGGTATGACTTGCTATCTGAATCATTGAATGCGAACATGCTAGATAATAAGCTTATGTAAATAGAAATAAACTTCGTAATACAGTTGGGAGTAACATGCCGCGTACATTGTTATTACATGCATAACATATAGCATGATATGCGACTAAGAGCAACTCCGACAGTACTGCCTTAGGGAATAAAACTTGCTAGGTCTATTACATTTGGTCTACTGGATGTAGCGTGGTTGTTTCGCCTTGTTATCGCGCCTTGAAGATGGCTCCGCTGCATCCTTGTTCCGGTCACTCTTGGTCTTGAGAGCTGCCTCACGAGCTTGAAGCTCTTCCTCCTGACGCTTGATGGCTGCTTCACGCAGACTTAGCTGCTCCCGCCTCCTTTGCAGCTCATCCTCCTTGCCCTTCAGACGGATTTGGTCCACCCTCACGCGGCGCTCTTGCTCATGCCGCATCTGTCGTTCCACCTCGCGAGCCTGAGTAATCTTGACAAAGTATTGTCCTTTGTTTTCCACCTCCACTGCCCGGTTCTGTGGCCATGCCGGCGGCACCCGATCCACCCATTCGATGAACCTGCAAGCCTATGTGTGGCGTGGTAGATGTCGTGGATCAAGTTGAAAAACGATAACGAGAAACAAATGATTTAGTTGTTGTCGTTACCACGAATTCGTCATCCAGGTCTGGACACTTGAAGAACCTACGACCGTATTTGGCTCGTTGTACTCGATCCGTCCAGACTCCCAACATCGTCCTAAAACCGCAATGGCACTTCGGGCGCTCATGCCATTCGGGCACTCCAAACGGGTCGGACCTCCAGGAAGACATTGTTGTGTAGTAGTATTGTGAAGGCTTGAGGAGGAGATGTGGTATGGAAGACATAGGAGGGCTTTATGTAGGTAGGTTATCTGGTGCAGTGGGCATAGTCCATGGAGAGGAGGTTGTACGAATCTTTTCGCTTTTTCAGGATTCCAGTTTAGCAATAAATGTCCCTATGTAGGCTTTTCAGAGCCTGTATCCTGTATTTCTGAAACAACAAAGAAAGGTGACATGAAAACTCACTGGAAAGGATACATGCCTATGACGTGAACACTCACTATAAAGGCTACAGTCTACGCCCCTATTTTGTTGGTTTCTGTAGCGATAGGCTTTTCAGAGTAGCAATAAATGTTCCTATGAAGGCTTTTCAGATTGTAGCCTTTATGTAGGCAGTTTAGCTGGCATGTGTTGTCATCTGACTGAGCAAAGCTGCCCCGTTTTGTCATATCACTGCGTAAAGCTGGCATGTGTTGTCATCTCACCGAGTAAAGCTGAGCGCTTTTGTCATGTCTCTGGGCAAAGCAGCCCTCTTTGTCCCGCCATTCGATATAAATAGCACGGTTGAGGTCCCATGAAGTTGTAGCCAGAAAACCCTGTAAATCGAACAAAGAAGTACCTTCTATTTCGTGGTGGAACATACCATGGCGGAAGATGCGGGGCCAGTCGGATATGGGTCACCGAAGGAAGACCTTCCCTTCGAAAGGAGGGAGATGTTCGGTCCACAGTACCGCTTGGTACCAAGCCGGCGTGCGCAACCAGCGTGGCCGAAATGCAGACACAATGAGTACGTGGTCGTGCAGGTCCTGGAAGGGCCGAACGATGGCGGGCGCCATTTCTTCCGATGCCCACGCTCCGGGGTACAAATTACTAATAGTACATTTTTGTATTGCTTATGGACCCTCCATGTTTACTGTCCTTTTTCGCAGATGGCGAAATGCGACTTCTCCCGCTGGATCGACCCTCCTCATGAACGGTATATTGACCGTTATGTGGGTACTTTATGGGACCGAATAATGGACTTGGAGTACCGAATGGAGACTCTCAATGAGGAGAACAATGAGCTCCGCCAACAGATGCAACGCGAGAGGGGAAACGAGGAGGTTGTCAACATAGGAAGCTCGTACGATCCGACATGTTGCTGTGCAAACCCAAGTTGCATATGTGCGTGCCACTACCACGATGGCCAGCCCCGTCCAAGGCGTCCACTTCAGCAGTTCTCCATGTGGGTGCCACGAGGCTCATTTGGCATATAAGCAACGATGTGTATGGTTGTACCGTAGTATGTACGAGGGTCGATCGAAATAATGCGCAATGTTGTTAAGCATGTCATGAATTGATTGTCTTGTGCATGAGCCACAAAAGTATCTCATTTTAACAAAAGCAAATACATGTACTAAATAAGTACATAACCAAGTACATTACAGAAAAGTCATGTAACTACTGATCAGGACATGCATCGTCTAGCTGTGTGCCCCTCCTGACCGCATCGACCACAACGTGCACCCGGTGTTCCAGCTTGTGATTCATCCATGTCGTTCCTAATACGTCGGCTCTGTCGCCGACCCTTCCCACCCTTCAACATGTTAACATCCGGAACCCAGGTCCTCGATGCAATGTCCAAAGTGGCGAAGTTTCCCACCACCCTGAACCCTCGGAGCTCCCCACACCAAGCCTGCAGTACCCTCCCCTTAAAGAAGAACTCGGACATGAAGTTCGAAGGATCCATACCCACGGTCCCGCATGCAGCGAGGACATGAGAGCATGGTTTGTGTAACAACTTAAGCTTGTTGCACGTGCAGCTAGGTTCATTTCCATTATCTGCAAGACATACCTCGTGCGTAAAAAGTGAACGAGCCGTCCCAAAGCCGGCTCTATCACGGAGTATCACCTCAAAACGATGCTCCCTGTTGCCCATGACCTGCACTGTGTGCAACTGACCCTTTTGTGCCTTCATCTCCATGTAAGCAGTAATTTTTGCCGAATACAGAGCTCCGGGATTGGCCGCATGAAGTGCGGCACTCGCGTGCCTCTCCCTGAAGTACCGGATTGTGCTGTGAAGAACACCTTCCACGATGGCGACAAGGGGCTGAGAACGGAGACCCCTTAGAACCCAATTGTACACCTCGGCAAGGTTAGTTGTCATTATTCCGTACCTTGCGCCATCCGTGTCGTGCAACAGCGACCACTTCTCCAACGGTTCCCCCTCGATCCACTGCGCGAAGCACCTGATGTTTCGTGAGCTCCTTCTTCTTGGACCACTTGGGTTAGGCGCATCGATTGGCGGCAAGCATTGTGGTTGTGCCGCCCCAGGAGTGACCGGCTCCTTGCTCCTCTCTTCGACGTTCTTCCTAGTGTGCTCATCCAACAACCTCCACAAAGCATCAAATTTCCTCTGTTGGTTCTGCCTAGCCAGCCTCTTGAATAGCTTCATCAAAGATTGTTTAGGGAATTGCTTGAAAAAGTTTGCCGCTAGGTGACGACTGCACCACCGGTTCGTCATGTCCGGCCAAGGAAAGGGCTCCTCGGGGTCTTCTTGAAGTTTTCTTATTGCCTTGATAATACCGGCGTGGCGATCATGGATTATGCACACACCAGGCCGAGTGGCTACAACTCCAGCCCTCACATGTCTGAGAAACCACAGCCAGCTCTCGTAATTCTCACTCTCCACAAATGCAATGGCCAGCGGCAATATTTGATTGTTACCGTCAACGCCTATGGCCGTCAGGATCTGCCCCTTGTATTTGCCTGTCAAGAAGGTCCCGTCAATTGAGATCACTGGCAGCATATGCCTGAATGCTTCGATGCTAGCACCAAATGCAAACATTGCTCTCTGCAACACCGCATACCCTGGCGGACTTATGGACGGCTTCTCGTGGAGGGCGATGTATGTGCCTGGGTTCCTTTCCTGCAGGACATTAAGCATACGAGGAAGGTTGTCGTACGCCGCCTCGAAAGTGCCAAAACGTTTTTCCAACGCCTTCTGCTTGGCCCATCACGCCTTCGCGTAGCTAATCTTATACTTGAATTTATTCTCAATAGCTACCACAATATGCGTGGCTGCCATGTCCTTCTTCTGCACTATCTCCCCATACATGACATTGGCTATAAATCCAGACGTCAGGTTACGATGTCTCGACAACACAGTGTTTAGAATGCAGGAGTGCGGCTCAACCTTGGACACAATCCAATGAGTCTCATACTTAGGTTTACGGGCGTGCACCCGCCAAGGGCAACCAGTCTGCTCGCACGTCACAGTGTACTGCTCCTGGCTTGATTTGACGACGCGAAATGTTCGCTGCATTGAAAGGGCCCAAAGCTTGATGGCATCCTGCAACGCTTCCTTGTCAGCAAACATAGCATGCAACCGAACCTCTGTCTCATGGTACTCCCATTGTGATTCATGCTCATCATGTGCGGAAAGACCCTCCGCATTAAACCGGTTCCATTCCTGGGGGATAGGAACTTCATCCTCATCGGAACTGTCATCGTCGTCGTTCTCTACAGCTTCCTCTTCATCCCATGCCCTCTCGTCATCAGAGTCCATCTGCTGCACAATGTACTCATTATACTCTCCTTCATCGGCTTGCCCAGTTGGCTCTCTATGGCTTGACGGCTGTAACTCTCCTTCATGTACCGCATCGGCTTCATGACGAGCAACTTCATCATGTCCGCCAACATGCGGCCCGCCCGAGCTGCTAGCACCTCCCACAATAACGGCTGTTGCACGAGCTTCCTCAGCTGCTTGTACTGAGCACGGTTGCACAAGCAGCACACACTCGTATCCACGACGCCGGCACCCTAGCACAAAGCCCTTCCATGTGGCAGAGCGCACCAATGTCTTCAACTCCCATCTGATGTCCGTGGGAGACCGGCTCCAAAGCCCTTGCACGACGACGCTGTACACCTCGGGGTTCAACGAAAAACTCCGGGTCAGCCAAAGCTGCACATCTCCCATTCGAGCATTCTCGTCATCCAGAAGTACGAGAGTGACTTGCGGAAAATCGCTCAAATCCACACCATTCGGACCTTCACGAATGGTTCCAACTCCGTAATACACTCTCAATGTAGTGGACATTGATGATGTCGGCCTGCATATATATTTCAATTTTGCGACATGTCAAATAATATCGCACAATACTAAACTTCCTATACCATACTACAAATTGCATACCAAACTTTTTCTACAATAATATTTCCATACTAACATGGTACTAATTATTCTACATCTATAATTTTTATTAACACCAACATTTCATATAAATAATAATGCAAATACAACATAATCCAAAAAAAATACCTGGATCCAAATTGATGGAATAGCTTCTACTCCTCCTTCCTCCCTCACCTCCTCCTCTCCTCTTCTTCTTCCCCTCCTCTCCTTCTCCTCTTCTTCCCCTCCTTCCTCTCCTTCTCCTCTTCCCCTCCTTCCTCTCCTTCTCCTCTTCTTCCCCTCCTTCCTCTCTTCTCCCCCTTGTTTCTTTTCCTTCTTCCTCTTCTCTATGCGCTGAATGTGTTTGCTGAATGAGTGAAAAAGGTGGTTGGTAGTGGGAGCCGGCTGGGCAGGCCGCCTTAACTCCCCTGTGTCGCCCTAGCGTTGGGCGATTGCATTGCAGTCGCCCAACCGTACAGCGATTTATATTAAGTCGCCCAACGTACATGCGACAGCGCTGATTTTTTACGGTTCGCAGATTCCTTAAATGTCGCTTTTCGGGTGGGCGAAATTCTTGAGTCGCTGCCCCATTGGGTGACTCGAGGCTATTTTTGTAAAAAATGAAACCGCGGGTATATTTCTGTATTTCCGAATAAAAAAAAATTATCCGTACAAAAATTTCCACCGAGGGGACGTCGCACAAGCGTCAAGACGGGCAGGTGCAGCTTGGTAGCGCAAGTCATGGAGCTCCTCTCTCAGGCAGTCTTTGGCACCATGGTCGCCATGACACAACGGCAAGGCAGAGAGCTTCCAGTGTGGTGGCCTATGTTTGGGTACAATTGAATGGTAGACATGACTGACCATACTACAGTGTGAACAGGGGCGAGGAAAGGCAGCATTGTGGTCAAAAGGTACAGCGCGCAGCCCTGTGCGTGGTGCAACGCTCCAGCACAAGTGAAGCACGGCGCGACACACGGGAAGGGGAGGATTGGCACAAGCATGCACGAGGAGAGGTCGACGAAAGTGAGGTGAGTCCCATGCGCATGCTAGCTTAGCTTGGGTGTGACTAGCGTGCAACTGTGCGGGAGTGGCACGTCAGTGTGCTCATAATGCAACCATAAATCACCTTTTTTTAATTGCTGTCATGCTAAAATTATTTGAAATATTATTCAAATTGCTACTGGGTTAACCCCACCTAGATCTATTTCTCATATGCTTGGAGGCTGGCTCACGGGCATTGGGAGGGAGGATAAGAAACAAATTTTTGTGGGGGCTACTGCTATTATTTATGCAATTTGGTGTACTCGTAATGACATTGTCTTTGCGCAAAAACAAAATATTTCTTTTATGCAGGCTATATTCAGAGGAGCATATTGGTTGCGGTTCTGGGCGCTGCTGCAGCGTGAAGATAAAAGGGAGACGTTTAGTTTGGCAAGCAAAGCGTTGGAGGTTATAGCTTTACATGTGTTTGCCAATAATGGGTGGCAAAGTAATAATAGACTTTGCATATGATTTATTCTAGTTCAGGACTCTCTTATTCTTTTTCTTTGTCAGCAAATAAACAATAATGCTGTAAGCAGCAACGTTGTAAGTCTCGGCTGTGTGCGGTTGCAGAGGCCGGAATTATTTTCCATTATCTAAAAAAGTGTGTGCCCTGGGTATGCTGTGCGTGTACTAGTTCAGCCAGGCTGGGCTGAAGGCAGGGGAAAGGGGAGTTGGGTCATGGGCTAGTGGGCTAGAGGGCCAAATGAGCCTATGGGTTCAAGCCCAATACTATTCCCTCTATTTTCTGATTTTTCTTTGAATTTCACAATTTAAACTTCAGATTAAATTCACTAATTAAAATTCAAGCCAGTTTGAGTTTGAATTTAAACCTAAATTCCATTTGTGCTAATCCCATTTTCCTGAAATGCCAATTGATGCTTTTGGATGTGATTTAATGTATAGTGTCACATGGATGTGATTTAATGTATAGAGTCACAATTTCAAGTTGAATTCCTTATTTACACCTTCATTTAGCTTGATCTTTGTAATGGCTCTCAATTAAGATTTTCAATTATTGAAGTTCAGTCATAACCATCCTTCTTTTTATTTTTAGGATTTCTAACCCCCATGCTTTATTTTGGAACCAAGTTCAAAATCTATTTTTGGTTTGCTAGCATTTTAATTTTTAGCTTCTTTTTTCATCTACCTTTGTATTAGCAAGGCTTTTTACTGTAAATTCTCATGCCCTAATTTCTGGATTATTTTTTTCAGATTTGTATTATAATTTAAATTAAATTCTTATTATTTGCATCTTTTATTCTAGATTTTATTTCCATGAATTTTTATTTATTGGAACCTCAATAGAAACTAGAGAAAATCAAACAAAATCCAAATGCAAATAGGATGCAAATAAAAAAGTTTGAAAATTACACATTTTCAGCATCCTGATTTTTTAGAATGTTACATCAATTTACCTTTGAAGCTGAATGCATAGCTGCATGATCTTGTTTTGCTAAAACTCTTTCGATGAGTTCTACTCTACATGATTATGGACTTGCACACCATACCACTCTTCTGTGATAACACTAGTGCTATAAACATTGTTAAAAATCCAGTATTAGATTTCATTTCTTGAGTGATCATGTAAACAAGAAAGGCACTGAATTGCAATTTATTTCATCAGAACAAAATCTTGTAGATTTGTTTACCAAGCCTCTTGATGATTCTCGTTTTTGTTTCTTTAAGAGAGTTTGGTGTTTTGTTTCTTTAAGAGAGCTTGGTATAATAAGTGGTAGTGTCATTAACTAAAGAAAAGCTCAGCTGCGCTGTGTATGTAAAATATCTTTTATCTTTGCTTTTTTGTTTTCTGGTTTTTGCTAGTTTTTGTTTCTTTTGTGGTTCTTTTTCTCTTTTTGCATTTGCATTTAGCATAAAAGCATTGTCTAATAGCTTTGATGTTGTTCATTACATAAGAGCTTACTCTGTCGTGCTTAGATTGATATCTTGATACTGCTCATATGTGTAGAGATGTGTTGAAACTGATACTACGAAGCACTGAAACTAAGCCTTGCTAGAATCTTTCAATGAGTTCCATGTTTATTCTGGTCTTAACACTATGGCTCTATGCTCGATGGATTGTAATTGTTTATCTTGGGATAATTCTTCAAAGTCATGCTTTCAAAGCAAAATTTTCACACTACTCCACTAGTCATAAAAGTGATGTTCCATGATCTCTAAGAGATCACATCCAGACCATGAGTAGATCAGTTGATCAGAGCGATTACTCTCCATCAAGCAAAAGCGTCGACGACTATAATGAAAATAACATACCCAACGTACTCCTCTTATCGACAGAAGGATGAACCATCTAGAAATCCATTTCTGATTATGAGTACATGCTCCTTGCTAATGAAGGACAATATTTACCATACTCCTTCGATAGTACATGTTTGGGTAAGAACAGTTTTTTAGTTGCAATGTCGAATGAAAAGTTTTGTTCACAATCTTACAATGCTTGAGCCTATGTGTTGATGTCTAGAATTACTTGCTGACCTCATTCTTATATTCTTGCTGGCTTTGAAATAATTGCATGCCTAAGTATATTTCAGCATATTTCTTGCTAGCTTGTATGAGATTGAGATTCTCTTTGTATTGCTCAGTTTTAGCTTAATGTTGAGATTCTCTTTGTATTGCTCAGTTTTAGCTTAATGTTATGGATAGCTTTTAGCTATTTTTACACAATGCTCAGCATAATCATCTGCATATCATACTTGCATTGTTATTTTCACTTGTTTCACAATTCTCTTCGAATTTCTTTGGATTCTTCTCTATTGCCTTCAAAGGGGGAGAAATCCTTGATATCTTAAATTGCTAAATGGGGAGAAATTGAAGTGAGGGGAGTTTTAGGAAAGTTTGAACTTTGTCTTTTCATTCCTAGTTCTTGGTTTCTTTGTTACTTTCAAACTTTGTTTGTATTGAAGAAGTTTGTCTTTGTTTTTATTGAAAACTCTTTTTGACAAAGCTTAATTTTCTTCTTAAACCTAAATTCTCCAAAGCAAAGATTTTTATGAGAGATTGTCAATTTACTCATCAAGGGGGAGATTGTTGAACCAAGGTGTTGGTTAAATTTGTTGTGGTGGGTAACTGACAAAATGTGTTGACTAAGAATTTAAGTGAACTAGGTTGGTTTGGTAAGGTTGTTGATCGTGCTTGTTGACCAGTTGTTCTATTGTTCTGTTGACCAGTGTTAGGTTAACTGGGTTGGTTTGGTTAGGTTGCTGGTTGTGAGTGTCGACCAGTGTTTAGTGTTTACCAGTTGTTCAGTTGTTCTGTCGACCAGTGTTAGGCCCGGCTAGTGCAGTTCGTTGCTGTCTATCGACCGGAGCAACTCTCTTAGTCTATCAGTGTTCAGCTCGACCATAATGTGACGACTAGTGCATAGCGACCAGTGTGTGAGTATGCGGGTGAAGTTGTGTTCTTGTTTACGTAGTGGTGCTCAGGTTTACGTAAACTAAGAGCAGATCAGGTCGTAGGTAGCGCGCGATCAGGTTCACTGAAATTTGTGTTTAGTTTCTGTGATTTAATTCGGAGTATTTGAGGTTGAAATACTTGGTGATTGTTGAAATGATTGTTCATAAGTGCATTGCTATGTAACAGGTTGCTTGCCTGATGGTGTGCAGGACGTCATGGCAACAGGGTCGAACGAGCAAGATGTTGGGAGATGACATGCCGTGCTGTTTGTAAGAGGTCGAGGACATGAACATGGCCAAAGGAAGACTGCTAGAAAAGATGAGGATTGTTCGTGAGTAATTGAGGACATTGGGATGATGATGCAGTGCACGAGATGAAGTGAGTAGCAGTTCGAAGGCTTCAGTGAGGAGTGAAGCTGTTCGATGGCTGTTCGTGAACAGTGTAGTTGTGTTGTTCGTGCAATGACTAGCAGTACAAGAATGAAGAGTGTGGTTGATCGACAAGGTTGCGATGTCGACCAATACACGAATGGATTGATAAGTTGGATATGTAAAGTATCCAGTATGGATACATGACAAGTTGGTTTTGTGAAGTATCCAAGGCAGATATGAGTTGAGTTAGAGTTCAGTTTAAATTCCTGAACCGTAAGGAATCAGATAAGGAAAGGTTAGATGTTTGTGGCTATAAATAGCTACGTAATGTGTGTGGAAACATGAGGAAGTTTACTTAAATGTTTTTGTGCTGCTATTTTCTTGAGAAAGTTAATGAGAAGAGTTTGATGAGTTTTGTGTTTAATTCTTCTTATGCAAATCGGTTGTTATTTTTATTCTGTTGTTCTTCTTAGTCGCAATTCAATTTTGAAGATTTACTCAACCAATTCCCAATACCCCCGCGGCCGTTTGTCTGGTATGCTTTCGATCCAACATAGCAAGAGGTATTATCAAAACAGGAAAACTTGTCGGTGAGTAAATACTCCCCAGTTGTTTTGCTTGACGATCTTACATTCCGTGCAGTTTAAAACTATTTAGATTAATTATATAACAATCATATCATTAAATATATATATAGAGGACGCTGAAATGGGACACCAAGGTGCCCGGGCACCAAACCTCCCTGCCATTGGATTGCTTTTAGATGCGTGCAAGTGCAATGATATATAATATCAGGATGGAAAGTCTTAATTATGAATGGAAAATCTCAATCATGGATGAAAAATCTTAATCATGGAGTCTAGGCACCATGGTGCCCCTGTTATTTATACTAGAGTAAAGTCCATTACCGATCCTTAAACTTTTTATGCTGTGTCATCCCGGTCCATAAACTTTTAAAGTATGTCATCCCAGTCCTTAAACTTTCAAAGTGTGGCAATATCCTATGTAGTTGTAGCAGTGAACTTTTTATGCTGTGTCATCCCGGTCCATAGACTTTCAAAAGAAATTGCCACACTTTGAAAGTTTAAGGACCGGGATGACATACTTTAAAAGTTTATGGATCGGAATGACACAGCATAAAAAATTTAAGGACCGGTAATGGACTTTACTCTTTATACTATAATCCCCCATTTTCCCTATGCTAAGCACTGGCATGAAATTTTACGATCCCAACAACCATACAAATAAGGGACCAATTGTTATTTTGGGGCACATCTCCCTCATTAACCTGCGCGAAGGATTATAGAACACGGTCACTTGAAAACTCATCCCAATGGAGTGTACACGACGGTCTTGGTTTACAAAGATCAGTTTCTGGGAGCGATAAAAATCACTATGAACTATCTTGTCTAAAAAACTTGGGTGTCCTCGAAATACAAAATCTTTACTTGGCTTGTCATCCAAAATAGGATATGAACAGCGGATCGATTGGCTACGCAAGGGTGGCCCAACCAAAAAACTTGTCCCCTCTATACATTGCTATTGGAATCTGCCATCCACCTATTGACGGAGTGCCACTATACGAAGACAATATGGAGATCCATTGCGCAATGGACCACTCGCAATTCCATCAATCCGAATTATTGGCGCACCTTCTCTTCAGTTCATGACTGGTGGGAATCGATCACTTTCGTGCCTGGATCTCCGCAGAAGGCAATGGCTATGCTAGTTATGCTTGTCACTTGCATATATGGAAAGAGCGGAACGCCCGATTTTTTGGGTACACGACGTCTTCACCGGGCCACTCAACCACGGCTATTAAGGACAAGGTTGGGGTATGGTCCTAGCAGGGGCCAATAGACTAGTGGAGCTATCACACGCCCTATAAACATTGTGATTGGACACTTTGCTTGGCCATCTCGCGTCCACTCTTGACTCCCCCACTCCTCCCGGCTCTCGCCAAACTAACTGTTATTATGTATTTTTTTCTTCTCCCTACGAATTAATACACAATAGCTTTCCTACCTGGTTTTAAAAAATGTAAGGACTATCTATATGTCAATCGACAATTCCTTTCTCATCAATGGTCATTTTTTACCGTCTCCCTCCCCCTCTCTACAACACATAGTACATCGCGTCCCCTCCCCTTTCAAATCCTAGCTGCCACCCTCGCACTCGCACCCACACCACCGCTTCTTGAGGCCCATCGCCCACCGATCGCAGGCCACCTCCTCTTACGCTGCCGTAGTTGATACCTCTTGTCATGGGTAAAAATATTTGTGTTCTTTGAGCATATCCAATGGTGAGACAATGATTGGAACCCCAAAATATTATACTCTCTCTGATCACAAATACATATTATTGTTTGTAGTTAAACTTTGAAGCTTTAACTATAGATATCTTTTTAAATATTTAGATTTGGTGTATGAAAATTATCAAAAAGTACTTCTACAAATTATAATTTTATTAATTTTTATAAATATATTATAATATAAATTAGTAGTTAAAATTATGTTTTGGTGACTATGTTGACGTCCTAAACAATATGTATCTGGAGTTATTTTTTTAAGTGCTATAGAAATTCCGAACAAAAGTTTGGCTCCCGACCTACGCCTATATACAACTATTCACAAGCTGATAAATACCCAATGGACTGCGTTTACATGTCCATGTAGCAATCGTCCAATCAATGCGCAGCACACGGCCCAAAAGCAGTGGCGAATCCAGGATGAAAATAGAGGGGGAGCTCTACTGTTGCGACTATAGCACAACATAAATATACCAAAGCTACATTCACTAGTCTTTTGCCATTGAAATATCAAATTCATACATAAATAGGAAGAGAACAAATTGAAAATATATAATACAAAAAATTTAGTACCTTGCTAATGGATAATGTGCCCCCAAACCTTCATAAATATGTAAGTACTGATCTGTAGATAAAAGATATCAAATGTAGTGATACAATATTAAATCCACAGAACTAGTACTAGTACTTAACAATTTCCAATCCACAGCACACTAGTACTTACCAATTTCCAATCCACAGAAAGTTACTAACACAGCGCCGGAGCCGTAGAGCTCGTCCTCTCCTCTCGGAGACTCCGACCGTCCGACTCAGACCCCTCCGCCGCGCCGGCCGCCTCGGCGCCTCCCCCTCCCCGGCTCCCCCTCGGCCCCTCCGCTGCGCCGGCTGCCTCCCCCTCCCCGGCTCGCCCTCTGCTGCGCCGGCCGCCTCCCCCTCCGCCGTGCCGGCCGCCTCGGCGCCTCCCACTCCCCGGCTCGCCCTCCGCTGCGCCGGCTGCCTCCCCCTCCGCCGCACCGGCCGCCTCGGCGCCTCCCCCTCCCCGGCTCCCCCTCCGCTGCGTCGCGACCAGATCTACTCTTGAGGTGTGGCTGGTGTGCTGTAACTGCTGTTCATCTTCCTCGATGGCTCGATCTGATCTGAATGTTGACTGTTCTCGTTGGGTTTTGGGCCAGGATTCGTCGGGTATTTGGGTCGGCTGGCGGCTAGGGTGATGGGCCTTAAGACACCGCCTGGCCTGCCCTCATGCGGAGTTCTGCCGAGTGCCGACTGCCGAGTTACCTGGGCGATGACACGGTCACACCACACGGCGACGCCGACGCCGACGCCCGACGTTCAACAGTGGCCAGTGGGAGACTGGGAGGGGGGGGGGGGGGTCCTTCTTCCACGGTGGGAGGAGGGGGTGCTTGAGCCCCCCACAAGCACCCACGGTGGATTCGCCACCGATCAGGTATGTTTTCAAAAATTTCAGTTTTAAGAGTATATACCCATCTATAACAATTCAAATGAAACACATACTTTTGAAAAAATATACTCAAATTCAAAGATTTTGAACGAATTTTGATTACATGCTTACTAATCATGTCTTACTAATCAAACTTTTTTTTCTGAAGTTGTGTCAATTTGTGTTCCTCGATCTTAACGTATTACAATGATTCTATGGATTACATGTAAGAACCTTACGTCATTATTGTCCACCTAGTGTACAATTATGCATGTCTAAATGCGACCGAGTTGAGCTGAAAATCGATTCGGATTCGGGTTCGTTCTTCATCTGATCCGTACTTGATTTCAACTTAAAAATATGGATATGAATATGGTTTGGCTGATATTTGATTCAAATTCGATCTGTTTTCTTCTCTATTCAAATTTGAAGGGTTTATTGTGATCAAATTTGAATAAGCTACAATGTGCATAATTTGCTACTTCAGTAGTAATGCTAGGTGATCATTATTTTAGCAATGCTAAAATGGCCAACAAAAGGGAGGCATAATTTTTTGAATTTGGAACATAAGCTGTTTCAAGCATTGAGGCTTAATTTTTGAGTTTGGAACATAAGCTGTTTTATGAAACTAACCAAACGGGCTTCATATCCAAAAACTCGACAGTAGAATGTGAAGCAATTGGCCCATTCTCCACAGCGTCCTTCCCTAGTTTGTATAAGCTTCCAAAGCAAGAAATATTGAAACAGACAATTTGATCATCAATTTTCAGTTTGGTTTAAAAAAATAAACACTTTAACCAGATCACAAAATACTAGGGCTGCTTACCCATACCTTATATGGATCATTGTACCTTGGGAAACGGGTGATACTAGAACAATGACTGCACCTAAAGATAGCATCTGTCAGTATATGCAAATGAAGTAAAAAAAATAACTGATCATACAGCATCTGGTGAAAGAAGTGATTTAAGTCCTAAAGGATAAAGGTACGTTTGGTCCAGTATTGTAGGATCTTGTGAAACTATAATCCTGTGGGACCATTCCAATCCTGACCCTAAGTAGGATCTAAATCAGGACACCATATAAAAAGTGATTTAGAAATTATGATCTTTTGAATCACGATTTTGTAGCTAGCATCCTATCATGCTCCTATGATCCCGATCCTATCCACCCAAAAATGATCCTGACAGCCTTGGTTATTTAGATAGAGATAACACTTGGAAATGCATATCAGATTCGCTTATGCTGCAGGTACAGTTGCAGGGTAAAGAATATTCTGGAATGATACTTGAAAAAGATTGAACTTGAAGCAGATGAGAGCACCCTTATCAACAACATAGACATGGGGTAGGAAAACAAAATAGCATATGTAACCACGCTTCAAGTAAAAGCAATACGATTTACTACCAAATTTGCAAGTTGTTGAAGGAGATATGACCCTTCTAGATAACTTTGAATTAAGATGCGAGATGTAAGACCAACTGAACAACACTATCTGACTGCTACCTATAGATCTCGATACAGGAGGCACCAAATTCAATTTCCGAGGGAAGTGGATTGCCCATTCGAACAATTGTTTCACGGCCACAGCTGTCACAAGGTGCTGCATTAACCCATCTGCAAAGATAAGCATCATTGTTAAAAGATGAAGCACACATGAACTCCATTCTAGGCTGTTCTAGTCACATATACAAACTGTGTATTGAGCATCCTAAAGTATAAAAATCCAAAGAGTAAAAACACCACAGCTAATACCATAATAGGGCTCAAAGTTATTACTGGAGACTAGTATGAACACCCTTGTACCAAATCAATAAACTTAATAAAAAGATCAAAATAGCATCACTCCTTAATTTCTATGTGCCATAGGCTAAAAGTGACTGCCATGTAAATATCACAGGAGTAATTTGTTCAGGGACTACTAATCAGTCAGCCATGCATTGCTTTTGCTTGACTCCTTTGATGCCACTGTTTAATGTTTCAAATAGCACTACTTATAAAAAAATAAATTACACCTTGGATCTCTCAGCTCTTCCCCTGCAGCAGCATGACCTGTCCTTACTTGATGAGCCCTTCTCCTTGGATGAGGTGTGGTCAACCATCAAGGATCTGAAGATGGATAAAGCTCCCGGCCCGGATGGGTTCACAGGTCGTTTTTATAAAACCTGTTGGGACATTATTAGAGGTGATGTGATGTTGGCGCTTAATGCAATTCAGCAGGGCCATGTCTTCAATTTCAAGCTCCTCAACTCAGCTTTTATTACACTCCTTCCGAAGAAGATTGATGCAATTGAAGTCAAGGATTTTAGGCCAATTAGCTTAATTCATAGTTTCGCCAAATTGGTGACAAAGCTCATGGCAAACCGACTGGCTCCCCTGCTGTCCAGCATGATTTCTACTAGCCAAAGTGCTTTTGTCAAAGGAAGATGTATTCAAGATAATTTTCTTCTAGTGCAGCAAATGACAAGATGCCTTTACAGGAAGAAAGAGCCCCATTTCCTCCTCAAGCTGGACATCTCCAAAGCCTTTGATTCTGTCTCCTGGTCTTTCCTCCTTCAGGTCTTGCAGCATTTGGGTTTCGGAAGAAATTGGTGTAACCTTTTATGCCTTCTGCTGTCCACCTCCACTACCAGGGTGCTTGTTAATGGTGAACCGGGTGGTCTGATTTCTCACCTCCGGGGCCTGCGACAAGGGGACCCGCTATCTCCTATGCTTTTTGTCTTGGTCATGGAGGCTCTGAATTCCTTGGTGGTGCAGGCCACCAATGACAATCTGCTGCAGCCGCTAGCCGTCCAACATGCAAAACACAGAGTTTCTTTTTATGCCGACGATGTGGTGCTGTTCATCCGTCCTAACAGGAATGATCTTCTTGCTGTCAAGATGCTTCTGGAATCCTTCGGTCATGCCTCTGGTCTTAAGACAAATTTGTCCAAAAGTTCTATAAGTCCAATCCATTGCTCCGAGGATCATTTGAGGGATGCTTCTGATATTTTGTCCTGTGCCTTAAAGGATTTCCCTTGCACTTATCTTGGCCTACCCCTCACAATTCACAAGCCGACCAAGAATGACCTTCTCCCTTTGATTGACAAGGTCGCTGATTACCTCCCGGGATGGAAGGCTCCCTTATTGAACAGAGCTGGTCGGTTGATCTTGGTTAAGGTGGTTTTAACTGCAGTCCCCATCTATCTCATGATCGCTATGGACTTGCCTAAGTGGGTTATCAAAGCAATTGACAAGCGACGCAGAGGCTTTCTGTGGAAAGGTCAGGAGCAAGCAAATGGTGGGAACTGTCTAGTTGCTTGGGAAAAAGTGATGCGCCCCCTGCAGTATGGTGGTCTTGGAGTTCATAACTTAGAAGTTCTTGGTTGGGCGCTGCGCATTCGCTGGCTTTGGGCACAAAAAACTGATGCGTCTCGATCTTGGGCGGGATTGCCATTCCAGGTGCCACAAAATGCCATGGCCCTCTTCAATGTTGCTGTTGAAACTTCAATTGGCAATGGGGAGTCAACTAAATTCTGGTCGGATAGATGGTTGCAAGGCAGGACAATCTCTGAATTCGCACCCAATCTTTTCAGTTTGATCTCCAAAAGAGTGGTAAAGCAACGCACGGTGGCCCAGGCCCTGAACAGTAGGCGCTGGGTTGCAGACATTGGAGGGGCTTTGACTGTAGAAGTGTTGAGGGAGTTTCTTTTAATTTGGGGACTGGTTGATGACCTGTGTTTGCAGCCTACAGTTCCGGATCAGCACAAATGGAAGCTAAGTAATTTTGGAACTTATAGCAGCAGATCTGCGTACAATGCCTTTTTCCTGGGAAGCATCAGGTTAGCACCGTGGAAGCGTATTTGGAGGAGCTGGGCACCCTTGCGGTGTAAATTTTTCGTTTGGTTGGCTATTAACAACCGGTGTTGGACAGCCGATCGCCTGGCCAAGCGTGGGCTCCCTCACCCGTCAGCATGCCCGCTTTGTGATCAGGCTGAGGAAAATATTCAGCACATCCTCATCTCATGTGTGTTCGCCCGGCAGATTTGGACCCTGATTTTTCAAAAGTTGGACCTGCTGAATTTTGCTCCTCAAAGATCCAATACCCGATTCGCTGGTTGGTGGTGCGGCACCATCAAAGGCGTTTCGAGGGAGTCGCGCAAAGGCCTCAATAGTCTGATCATCTTAGTAGCTTGGGAGCTATGGAAGCACCGCAATGCTTGTGTTTTTGAAGGTGCTAGGCCTGTCGTGGAGGTGCTGCTCCAATCTGTGGCCAATGAAAGTAATCTTTGGTGTTTGGCAGGGGCCTCAGCCTTGCATGAGTTCCTTGCTAGGTCGTGGGTCCAAGATTCCTAGGTTCTTGGCTTTTTAGGCTTCTGGTCGTGTTTCCTTTTCTTTGTTTTCTAGTCCTTTGTATTGGTTAAGCCCCCTTTTGGGGTTCCTGGGAGGGGGTTTCTTCCTCCCCTCCCTTTTGTATCCTTTTTTCTTCTTAATGAAATGACACGCAGCTCTCCTGCGGAGTTCGAGAAAAAAAAATAAATAAATTCAAGATTCCTCTATATATGTTCACTGATCCCCCGCCTTACCCGCCTAGCCGATTTGTCACACCTAGGCGGCCGCCTAGCCCGCCTAGGCGACGATTAGGCGCTAGTCGCCAGTCTACCGCCCGCCTAGCGCCTAGATGAACATTGTATATGTTTCAAAATGGATTTCACAGTTAAAATAGAACACCATATGTGTTGATGCTTAGTTTTATATAATATGGCATGTCTACAATATCACGCTCTGATCATTTGTATGTGTGTCCTATGAAGAATGTCCAAACAACCACGCAATAAAAATCTCCAAACAAACATGACGATACACAAGAAAATATCTGAGAGTCATACTGCTGCCGCTATTACAGAAACAGTGCTGCCGCTATTACAGAAACAGTGTTAGTATGCCAATTTAGAGATATGCACAAAAAATATGTTAGCAGGACGAAAGAGTACTTCAGTTAGGACTTAGGAATATTTAGCAAATAATTAGGTAGAAGAACTAATGCCACAGAAATATAGATGTCTAGATGATAGCAGACACACACACACTCGACATTTGCGAAAAGTAATGACTGAAAAAAGAAGGCATGAAAGTACTTCAGTGACCTGAATGATTGCTTAAACCAGAAAAGCAATTGCAACAGAAAGGCATGATCTTCTTCATCTTTCGAAGGACTGAAGTTCCCTTCCTACTAAAGAATCTTTTGTAAGAACTTCTGACCACCCATCTCTTCAAACGTAGAATGCAATATAGCAAAAAATTTCCATAATCCACATAATTACCCAAACAAAATTCCAGGCACAGCCATGGTGGTAAATTATAAGAGAATCCTAAAATACAACATTTTTACTTGAAGCCAAACTTCTACCATATAGAAACTTTATCAATATATCCAAGGAAACATAGCCATATTGAAATATAGAGAACATGGAGAAAAAAAAGAAGAAACTAACAGAAATAGAACAGACACAGAAACATTGGCCAGTGAAACCAGTGCCTTCTCCTCAAGAGTATCTATTGGAACCGTCTTCCGTCCTGCCTCTTGACGCACAGGATCCTCATACTACATCCAAAAAAGTTTCGACAGATAAGGACCAGATATTAAAAAAAATATTAAAAGGGGATGCTTCATAAATGAAATATTCCTACATTCTAATTCTTACCAACAGAACCTGGTGCATGTAAGGCTCAACTTCTTCTCTGAACGCCTCCCCTCCATCATTGTGTATGCTGTACTGTTGTAGGAGAAGTGCGTACGAAAATTTCAAGAAATAAGCATAGTTCTTATGGGAATGATAACAACTGGTTAATTTGGATTTCCTTCTCTCTTTTTCCCCCTATGCAAAGTACTTAATTTAGGAATTACTTCATTTCTTTGCCATCATTACTGTTAAGTATATCAAGGTTCATGTGGTCCATGTGGTTATCTATATATTGGCATCTTCACTATTGGAGTCATTGTCTTCTCAAATCCCCCATGTAAGTCACATGGTATCAGAACTAAAGATTAGGGTTAGGGTAAGATTAATCTAATCCTCCACCCACAATCCAAATCTTCCGGTCATCATGCACATCGCGTGTCAAACGTGATTTTCTAAACGTGCATCGCATCACGCGTGATCTTCTTCACGCGCATCGCGCGTTCCGTCTGTCGCGGCTTCCCTCAGTCGCCGTCTGCCCGTCGCAGTTTCTCTCGGTCGCTGTCCGCCCGTCGCAATCAGTCACCGTTTGGCCGTCACGGTCCCAGCAGGTGTCGGCTTCCTCGTCGACGCCGCCGCCCGGTGCCTCGTCAGATCCGTCCGGATCTCCACCGCCCGAGGACGGAGCTCTGATCTCACGGCCGCTTCCACCGCTCGGGGCCGCCGTTTCCTCGGGGTCGCCGCTTGGAGGCCTCGTCCGCTCGGGGCCGCCTCCACCGCTCGGGGCCGTCGCTCCCACGGTGGATTCGCCACTGCCCAAAAGCTTCCCATCCTGCAAAACCCCCAAAACCCTCGTCGCTTAAGCCGCCATGGAGTTCCAGTACCGTGCCGGCGACGAGCGCAGCCGGTCCCCTCCCCCGCCGACGGGGGCGGCGGTTGCGTCGGCGAATTCTGGGTCTGTAGGTGAGTTCCCGACGGCGGTTCTTGGTTGGTTCTTGATCTCTCTCTCTCTCTCTCGATCTTATTTCTTTGTTTGATGTGAAGTCATGCGTGTCCAAGATGGTCACGGCGGTGACGGCGGGGCGGACCACGGGGAGAATTGGGCCGTGGTGCCGCCGGCTGATCTCGACGAGGTGCGGCAGCAAGTGGCGAAGGATAGGATAAGGGAGCGGATCCTGCGGGAGGAGGCAGAGCTTTGGGCCCTCGAGGCCGAGGTTCGGCGCGAGCTCATGGAGCAGCTCTTCCCGTTGCTGCGATCAGGGTTGGCGGGCGCTCGCGCGGAGGGATCGGACGCTACGGCGGCGCCGACAGGGATTGTACTAGAGGTTTGCCCCTCTTCTTTCGTACACTTTTGTTTTGGGTTGTTTGGTACTTTGGTCACGTTTTTGGTCCCTAGTTTTCACATCGGATCCGGTAGAGACCGTCCGTCCACTGTATTGGTGAAGTACGTAGCAGCGCTGGTTGAGGCCACCTCTTGGAGCCCCGATTTTATTATTTTCTTCACCTAGGACGCGTGTTATTTAAATCTAAGATAAAGTACGTGTAGTACCAAAAAGCAAGAGCTTGCTATAGTTTTTTTTCTTTTGTCATAGAAAAATATATATTTACTTATCGAGTAGTGGTTTTCTGCTCTCCAAAAACCGACGAGTGCTTGTTTCATGCAGTCTATGCAGGTCGGTTCGAAAGCAAATGCAGTAGCAGCCTTGCCGGCCAAGCGGAAGAACCCCGAATTCACCGCCGCATCCGCGGTTGAGACTGCGACTAGCAGCAAGAAGCAGAAGACTGACTTGACCTGCACGGTGTGCGGCGTCAAGGCAACGGGTATGAAGGCCATGCATGACCATCTCAAGGGGAAGGGCCACAGGAAGAAGGCCGCCGCCGCGCTTGCGCAGCGAATGCCCGAGGCAGGTCACGAACAGCATGAGCAGCAGCAGCAGCAGGAGGAGGAGGGTGTGGTGACTCCGCCTTCCGGCAACTACACGCTGAGCAAGCTCACGATGCTGACGAATGCAGGGGCGATGAACGAGGTGCTGCAGATGGACGGGTACCTCCTCTGCGAGGTGTGCAACGTGAGGACTGCCGATCGCGTTACCATGATGTGCCACCTCGAGGGGACTAAGCACACCTCCAAGGCCCAGAAGCAGAGCCAAGCAGGAAAGCCAGCGGCACTGGGCGCAGCCGCCGCTGCCAAGAAGAAGGTGAAAGGGCACTCTGCACAGGCTATTACCTCCGCTGCCTCTGGTGGTGATCCTGAAATGGTGGTCGCGGAGGTCGACGGTGTGCCGCTGCCGCACACCGTGCGGCGGGTGGACGGCTTCCTACTCTGCGAATGCTGCGACGTTAAGGCGCCGTCGGAGAGTGTGATGCAGTCTCACTTGGCTGGGAAGAAGCACAAGAACAAAGCGAAAGTCAGCGTAGCACAAGCCAAGGCCAAGGATGTGACTTCCGTCGCATGCGCCGCTCAGGTGGAAGTGGCATCGGCATCAGCTACGCTGCAAGCTAAAGCCGCTGATGCCAGCGTCTCTGTGGAGAATGGACAAGTCACTAGCTTGGCAGCCAATGTTAGTGATCACGGCGAGCTGAAAGAAATGGAAGTAGCCACCAACGTCGACATCCCCGCGACTCCAGGACAGGACGTGAAGACGGTTGATGCCCCTGCTGCTGCTGCTATCACTGATGCTGTCACTTCCGGTGGCTCTGAATCGGTTGTCATGGACGTTGACGGCGTGCAGCAGGTGGATGGCTTCCTCCTCTGCGCGTGCTGCAACGTGAAGGCGCCGTCAGACTACATCATGCAGTCTCACTTGAATGGGAAGAAGCACAAGAACAAAGTGAAGGTCGCCGCCGTTCATTTCGGTGAAGGGGAAAAGGAGGCGGCCCTGGCACAAGCCAAGCCCAAGGAAGCCCCTGTCAGCACCGGCACGGGTCATACCCAAGGCAATGGCTCCGTCAAGGGACAGGCAGCGGAAGATGTGGTGGCGGCGCCATTGGCAACACCGCAAGGGGACGCCGCTTGTGCCGGTGTGTCCGTGGCGCCCACGGAAGTTGATGAACCAGCCACGGAGGTCAAGATCCAGGTGGAGGGCAAGATGTGCACCGTTCTGCGGCAGGCGAACGGCACGCTCTCGTGCGAGCCGTGCGGCGTGCACGGCCGTGACAAGGACGGCATGCTGCTGCACCTCTACACCAGGGCGCACTGGGACAACGTCCCTCTTGAGGAGGAGGAGGAGGAGGAGGAGCTGGTGGCTGCCGTGCCTGCGGTGGTGGACGAGGACAGAGACGTCAGCAACCCGGTCACTGGGGGGACGGCTCAGGTGGTGAACTGATGACGACAGTTGGTTGTGGATGATTACATCTGATGGTGATGTGTGTTGAACTTCAGTAACAATGTATGTGTGTGCATGGAACTGTTTTGGCACTGTTACAGTACTAGTCTGGACGTGGCACATTAATTAGTACTCTTGCTGAGGAACTCTCTATGTTTCACTTATCAGGCGTTCGACACATGAGTCCAGGAAAATCTGCATATTTTCCTTCACCATCTTTTTATAATTGTTCAGTATATAGTGTTCCTTCTTTGCTCTATTTTTTCATTTACGGTTGCTGATCTGATGCTGCCTGCCCACAGATAGAATGTGATTTTGATGCCCAGGGTTTCGGCGCCTCCATTTATGAAAAAAAAACATGATGCATTGCTCCAAAAATACTAAATAAATTATAGACATAGTATACATGAAGTTATGTAAAACTACAAAATTTGAATGTCAAATTTGTCTCTGTAAACCTACAAAATTTGAATGTCAAATTTGAAGTTATAGACATAGTATACATAACAACCGGGGGGCACGGCGAACCCCTCCCCAGCCCCCGGTGAACCCTAGCCATAACCCCCGCCGTCAGGCTACTAAAAATCAATTCTGGAATATCACTGGAATCTTGTCTAGACTATTAGCTATTCTTGCTCTACAACAGTGATGTGCCATCACTTTATGTGCTACGGAACACAACCCGATGCTTGTTTCCTTAATTTTGACCTAGATACTTCGATCTTTGGTGTTTACGCACTCTAATGTTTGCATGTTACTTGTTAAGCATGATCATTGTGCTTCTTTGCTGTAGGTTGAGCTACATTTTACTAGGTGTTCTCCAACTAGTGACACATTGCCTGTCACATAAAAGGATAGAGGACAGCCTGATGGAACCTAGAAAAGATGATGCTCGCTCTGCAGCTCAAAGTACTGTACATGGATCCTCAAGCTCAGTATCCACCAGTTCTCCGGTTCAAGAGTACCCTATTTCAGGCACCGTTAAGCCTGTCCTTAATTATTCAATCCAGACCGGGGAAGAATTTGCTTTTGAATTCATGAGAGATCGAGCTATATCCAAGAAGCATCTGGTTCCTGGTATGTCTCATGATCAAAATGTTGCATCAGGTGCTGGTCTCAAAGATTCTAGAGGAATCCTTGGTGCTCACTGTACAGGAGGAGAAAGTAGGTTCGATGCATCGATCTTTTTTACTACAGATAATACACAAACAGAGGAGATTGAAAGAAAATCTTTTGCTGAAAATGAGAACAGAAGCAGGCATGTCTCAACTACGACAGTTCCACGAGCTCCATCCGGTGGTGGAAGTCGCCAGGGACTGACCCATGGCTATGCTTCTTCTGAGGCTTCAGACACCTCCGGAAGGATAAAAATTCTCTGTAGCTTTGGGGGAAAAATATTACCCCGACCAAGTGATGGAAAACTTAGGTATGTTGGTGGTGAGACACATATAATTCGAATCAGTAGGAACATTTCCTGGCAGGAGAATCAACCTCATGATATCAAGTATCAGCTACCAGGTGAAGATCTTGATGCCTTGATCTCAGTTTCAAACGATGAAGATTTGAGAAACATGATGGAGGAATGTGGCTTCCTTGATAGCGGAGAGGGGTCCCAGAAGCTTAGGATCTTTCTTGTTTCCTCCATTGATTTTGATGACATGAGTTTCAGCCTGGGCAGTATGGATAGTGATTCTGGGATCCAGTATGTTGTTGCCATCAACGGGATGGATGTGGAAGCTGCAAAGCCTTCGAGCGGGCATGGTTTAGTGAACACGTCCATCAGTGAGTTGGATCAGTTCATTAATCTTAATATGGATAGTAATCAAGTAAATTTAAGCAGAGACGGTTCAAATTTGCATAGTGTGAATGCATCAACCTTTGTGCCTCCTGCTATGATGCCAAGACCAGTACTAGCAGGTCTATCCAGTGATAATACTGCAAGTTTGCATTCTCAACATAGCCATGGGATGCAGCATGTGCATGGTTCTGATTACTCTTATCCAACTTCCAATGAAAGATCTTATGACACTGAGGGCCAGGTATCTATTCCTCTATCGGTACCTTCTGATTATAGATATAATTCCCAGTACGCACCTTACTCAGGAGCTGCTTCACTGCAATCTTTTCATCAACAGTCTTATCAGGACGGTATGACAGAAAAATCAATGGAGGAAAAACAGGCTTCTGTTAAAATGCAGCTTCAGATGAATGAATTGGATTATTTTCAATCCCTTGAGAATCTAAGTGCTCCTATGATGCATCATGACTCTTCTATTTCAAATTATACGCATCTAGAAGTCCCCCCTACAGCTTCCGTTCATGAAGGCCTAGCATCTTCTCTTCAACAAAGTGACAGTGTGAAGAGCCTCGAGACTTATACAGCGTCAAAAGCTATGTCTCCCAGTCATGGTTCAGAGTGTAATGAAGATGATTGCCAATCCAGTGAAGCTTTTGCATCTGGCTGTTCTGACTTTCAAGTTGACATGATTGATCACAATAATAAGAATCCACCACCACGCCCTGGACGAGTTTTTCATTCTGAGCGGATTCCAAGGAAGCAGGCAGGGTTTCAGAATCGGTTATCTAAATCTGACGATTCACTTAATTCTCAGTTTCTAATTCTTCAATCACAGTCTGGTGTGGCAAATGAATCCATTGCAGAAGCCATTGATCCTGCATTTGAGGGGACTGAAAAATCAAATTTAGCCACCCCGGCAATAAATTGGAATGATCCAGCTACTGATGATAGTCTCATACAATTTGAGAAAGAAAATGTCAATACTGTACAACAGACTTCTCCATTTAGTGAACAACTGCTTGGTGAAAAGAGGTCCTCAAATGACATGATTACTAGATTGCAGAGAAAAGTATCCATGCAGCTGAAAAGGTTGTAGCTAAAGGTAAACTGAATGAGGCAACTGTTGATGGTGTAGAAACAGCTAATGCTGCTGTGCCACATCATGTTAGTTGCGATGCTCCCAAGCCTTCACTCCCAACTGATGTTGAATGTGATCCAGTTGTGCCATGTTCCAGCAGCTCTGTAGATGATTCTTGCAAGCAACGTATTATCCCTAAAACAGAGAATAGAGATATTGTTGGTGGTACTGATGAGAAGACCTCCCCTGACATTCTTTCTGATTTCTTTGCCAAGGCTAACACTGCAGCACAATCATCAAGTCCTTTTAATGATCCTGTCCTTAGCTTGAACATGCCTAATTATGAACCCCAGCGGTGGTCATTCTTCAGAAATCTTGCACAAAATGAGTTTCAACATAAAGATAAGGACAAAGACCTGTCTAAGATTGACGAGGGAGTGTATCCTTTGGCACGTTTAGAGCATGATACAATTAATGTGAAGAATTTCCCCCCTCAGAATGATAGTCATGTGGAAACACATCCAGTCCCTTCCAGCACCAATGTTGATTCTAGTATTTTTGCCTCCAAGTTTTATCTCATCACAGAATGACAACCCACCGATGATGAAGAATGTTGAAGGGTTTCAGGTTGACAATCCTTTTGCAAATATGCATGAGATGATGCCATCTGTTCCTGAGTTTGAGGTATACATGTCAAAAAGGAAGTCTGAAATTCTTTTCAGTTGTGACATTTATGGTGCATAAATTTGGGATCGTTTACTTGGTTTCAGGAGCCAAAGTTTGAAGAGGGCAGAGCTGTTGGACCAGTCATGGATGCTTCTTTTAAGGGTAATTTTACCATCCTTGAGGGGGAAGAGGTACCAAATTTGAGCCGTTGATCACACTGATCGGACGGCTGAGATTTGGCAGTACCTGGTGGTACCTCTTCCCCCAAAAGTGTGGTAACTCCTCTCCTATTGCAAGGTGGAAGGGTATTCTGGTAATTTCGCATTAGCACTTCATCCACTGTGCTCCCCCGTAACCCTTTGCCCATTCTCATCTAGCTCCTCTCTCCGGCCTCCCATCCTTGCCGCCGCCGCATTCTCCACAGATCCCATCTCCGCCTCGCCTCGCCTCCCCGGCCGGCGGCGTGTCCTCGGGCACACCGAAGCGGACTCCGCCTCGCCTCCCCGGCCGGCGACGCGGCCTCCGCCTCGCCTCCCCGGTCGCCGACGCGGCCTCCGCTTTCCTCCCCGGTCGCCGACGCGGCCTCCGCCTCGCATCCCCGGCCGCCGACGCGTCGTCCTCCTCCCATCCCCGGCCGCCGCGTCCTTCTCCTCGCATCCCTGGCCGCCGACGCGTCGTCCGCCTCCCATCCGCCGCTGGCGACGCCTCAACCTCCTTCTCCCATCCCCGGCCACCCCCTCGTCCTCCTCCTCCCATCCGCCTGCACCGACGCCTCCATCCCCGGCCGGCCGTCTCGTCGTCCTCCTCCCTTCGCCAGCCTGCATCCCCTCCGCCACACATCCCCGACCACATCCTCAACTGTCTCAGCTCATTTTGAGGTAATTGAACCTTTTTTTATATATATAATTTCAGTATTTACAACATGTGGTAATTAATTTTCATTGCTTTGGTATGGCTCTGAATAGATATGATTAAGGATAGAATGTCTCTAGAGGAGAAAGAGGAGTATGATATGATGATGGCTATGAGATTTAGGAATGAGGAGGAAGGTTTTGGCTTCTACAATAAGTATGCGAAAGAGAAGGGTTTTAGTGTAAGAAAGGACTACACGAGACGCGATTGAGTTGAATAAATTACTTGAAGGAATGGTAGATTGCCCTCCAGATTAATCATGCCTTCTTTATATGCCTTCAATGACTTGCACAAGTGATCCCTAGTCAAGGCAGCCCAATTGTACTCTTTAATTTTGTCAATTTCTTTGACGAGAACCAAATAATCAGAGTTAACATAAGCCTTTGTCGTAGGGCATAAAATATATCCGATGGTGAATAGGACCATTCGTCGAATGAAATGCTCTTCCTCCTGATTTTCATCTAAGATTGATTTCTGCAATGAACTTAGTGAAATATTTTTGCTTTTTTTATCCTTGTAAAGGGCAAAATATTCATAGTGTTGTGCATCCATTTGAGGGTTGGTCAAGACTATTCCTTCAGATGGTAGACCAAATATGCATTTAACATCCCAAATTGTTAGTGGTATATTTTTTCCCTGGATACATATTGACTCGCTTGGAATGTCGTAGTTGTCAGCCAACCAAACGCATAATTTACGTTGAATAGTGACGTCTGGCATATAGAGTAGACCTTGGAAGCCGATTTTTTCCATTGCAGCTCTCTTTGTTTCAGTAAGAAGCCTGACAACCGACACATATTTCCGGATAGAGCTTACTATGGTCATGTCCTTGCACTGTGTGAAACAAGTGAAAAAAGTTAGCCTATTTAAAAAGTTCTATACTACATTTAATACTTGTATTACAGAACTAGCATGAGTACTATCGTAGTATATGTGTACCTACCTTCGCTGCTGGGCTTTTGGGTATTGCAGACAGACCTTTCCAAACTTCTTTCGTTGGATTGATTTCCTGCTTAACATTACAAAATTAGTCATCACTTATATTCTCGATGATTACAGGATTGAATGTTTCATCACATACCTGAGGGGCTATGTCAGCGGTTTCTTTTCCATCCGAAGACTTCATGTTGCACTACTGGTCATCTAATTTTTGTGAGGAATTCATGTTCTGGCACACTCTGGATTTTCCTATCCATAGGGCATGTGATCATGTATGGTATATATAATAATTTCGTACTGTGTGAGGCAGATGCATCAATGCGAACATGTTAAGTAACGCTTCTGTGCGTTTTATCTTCCTTCAATGTGAACATGTTAAGTAACGCTTCCATTATCCGCCAAGCTATATCCGCCAATGTTAAGTAACGCTTCAATGTGAACACGAGTACACATTATCCGCCAAGGTTTACGTATTCTACGGAGGTGCAGTATGCACGTATTCTTAAGCTATATCCGCATCAATTGCAGTACAATTGGGAGCTTAACGATTGGTATACATCAACACATAAATTTGCGGACAGCGGTTTTTACCCCAGCGTCGTAATTTCAAGTCGCAATTATCTGTAGTTGCTCACAGTAATACCACATAACCCTTTTGAATTAGAGGTAACAAAACTAAATAACGCCCCAGAAATCCTCATGGTGCACAACCAAAAGACATGCCATAAACATCAACCATGAGGCCCCAGAAATCCTCATGTTTCAGTCAGAATTAGCTAGAGTATGTATCACTTTATGCATTTCTCGAATACCATAGGCCATCGTACACATCAACCAAGAACATATCAATACCACAGCAAAAAAACCTTACAAGGATTTCATGTTAAACACTGAATAAAAGTAGAACACTGTATCAACCAACCAAACTAACAACCAAACTAACAACTTAAATAATATCTTAGTTTTAAACTGGTGATGGTGATGGAAACTGCAGCACCGGCCTCTTGATCTTCCTGGAACTCTTGCATGGCCGCCATAGCCTTGTAATTAGTTGGAATCAGACATCAACCGCTGCCTTTCTGCAATAACATATACCATAATGAGGATCAGAATGATTATTAAGTGAATTTTAAAAATGAAATACTGAATGTTAATTTCTATCTTGTCTTAGATATATTGGACAAGAACGAATTGTATGGCCAGGATGACGACAATAACCACATCTCCTTGCTCGTTTCTCTAGAAAACCTCTCATTCTTTTTGTCGGAGCTCCTTTAGGCACAACATCAGTAGGATCCAGCACCTTGTCACCATTGGCAATGTCAGACCGCATACTTTGTCCTACTACATGACCGTACTCAACTTCATCTTTATGAACAGTCTCACACCCTTCAATGTCAATACTGAGATTCTCAAGTAGATTCATTACCTCCAATGTAACATCTTCAGATAAAGAGGCTTTGAAAAATACTTCGCTACCAAAAGCGCGCAATAGTCTATAACGTTCCATTTGGTCAGACCAAGTATACACCTCACCGTACCTATCTGAAGGAAATGCACATTTTGCTTTCATTGTCCATCTACGCACAATACACGGTTGAGGAATGGAGTCTAGCTTTACATAATTAATAACTGAAAATATATGCTCGCACGGAATGCATTCACACTGTAATTTTCGGCACAGGCAGTCAATGCTAACCAATGAAGATGCCTCATACTTGCATGTAACAATGAGAATTTTCTGATTTTCTTTCAGAGAAACAACATACCTGACACAAGTGTCCTCATCTATAGTGTCTATGACCTCCCAATCCATAGCTTTGTATATCTCCAACTTTACCTTCTTAAAAGCTCTCGGCGTGAATACATGTGAGGCATGTTTCTCAATTGGGCTAGCATCACTGCTTGTAAATTGTACTGATTGTGAAGCTTTTGCATCTAACTCAGCTTCCCGGTGTCTAATACGTGACAAGCAATGCTCGTAGTGCTCCACAAGAAGAACTAGACTCATCTTCCGACCCAAGAGTCTATGAAGTGATGAGTTTAGGCTCTCACTTCTTTGATTACTTTTCATGCCAAGGAAAATCCTTCCTTTTGTGTAAGCTGCAGCCCACTTCTTTCTCAATTTGTACATCCTTTTCAGCCATAAGTTATCATCCGAAACATGATGATTAACTTTGAACTCCTCCCACTTTCTCTCAAACTCATCTACATCTATTGGGGCATGGACAAGGGTCCTAAAATCAGCAAGCATATCTGCTCGGAGATGACGTGCCATGTTCTGCTCAATATGCCATGTGCACAAACGATGATCAGAATTGGGCATCACTGCTATGATAGCTCTACGCATTGAATTATCTCCATCTGTGATCAAAGACTTAGGATGCTTCTGACACATACAAATTAAAAACTGCTTGAGTATCCACTCATAAGTTGTTACCTTCTCATCTGAAACAATAGCACAACCAAAAATTACAGTGCAACCATGGTGGTTGACACAAACAAAGGGAATGAATGGGAGGTTGTACTTGTTCACTCGATATGTGCTATCAAACACGACGACATCACCAAAAGTATCATAGTCAATTCGGGTATGTGGGTCCGACCAAAACAACCTTTTCAAACATCTAGCATGGTCAGTCTCATAACCAAAAAAAAACTCCATGTCATCCTTTTGACGTGCCTGCATATACTTGATAACACGGTCTGCATCTCCCCCTTCTATCCGTTTCTTCTTCTGTCTAACAAAATAATTGTACAAGTCTCTGGTTACAAATCCAGCAGCTTCAAAACCACCATGATCCCTTTCTATTACATCCATCACTTGGCACTGACGTAGACCCACATCCTTTAATTCGATTACCTTGGCCTTCTGTGCATCTGTCAAACCACGGTGTGATCGGAGGAAAGCCACTTCATCAGGTTTACACAACTCATGATTATGCCTGCCAACAAATTTCAGAACATACCATTCGCCTGTCCGCTTATCATGCTTGATCTCAAATTGGGCCTCACATCCACAACGAGTAAGTGCTCGTGGCTGCCTACTTCTGTTACAAACATCCATATACATGTCTTTCCTGTACCCTTGTCTTGAGCATGTGTATCTCCTATGAAATACCATTTTTGTTGAAGAATCGCGTCTCGTGTAGTCCTTTCTTACACTAAAACCCTTCTCTTTCGCATACTTATTGTAGAAGCCAAAACCTTCCTCCTCATTCCTAAATCTCATAGCCATCATCATATCATACTCCTCTTTCTCCTCTAGAGACATTCTATCCTTAATCATATCTATTCAGAGCCATACCAAAGCAATGAAAATTAATTACCACATGTTGTAAATACTGAAATTATATATAAAAAAGGTTCAATTACCTCAAAATGAGATGAGACAGTTGAGGATGTGGCCGGGGATGTGTGGCGGAGGGGATGCAGGCTGGCGAAGGGAGGAGGACGACGAGACGGCCGGCCGGGGATGGAGGCGTCGGTGCAGGCAGATGGGAGGAGAAGGACGAGGGGGTGGCCGGGGATGGGAGAAGGAGGACGAGGCGTCGCCGGCGGCGGATGGGAGGCGGACGACGCGTCGGCGGCCAGGGATGCGAGGAGAAGGACGCGGCGGCCGGGGATGGGAGGAGGACGACGCGTCGGCGGCCGGGGACGCGAGGCGACGATGCGAGGCGGAGGCCGCGTCGCCGGCCGGGGAGGCGAGGCGGAGTCCGCTTCGGTGTGCCCGGGGACGCGAGGCGACGATGCGAGGCGGAGGCCGCGTCGGCGACCGGGGAGGCGAGGCGGAGGTCGCGTCGGTGACCGGGGAGGCGAGGCGGAGGCCGCGTCGCCGGCCGGGGAGGCGAGGCGAGGCGGAGATGGGATCCGTGGAGAATGCGGCGGCGGCAAGGATGGGAGGCCGGAGAGAGGAGCTAGATGAGAATGGGCAAAGGGTTACGGGGGAGCACAGTGGATGAAGTGCTAATGCGAAATTACCAAAATACCCTTCCACCTTGCAATAGGAGAGGAGTTACCACACTTTTGGGGGAAGAGGTACCACCAGGTACTGCCAAATCTCAGCCGTCCGATCAGTGTGATCAACGGCTCAAATTTGGTACCTCTTCCCCCTCAAGGATGGTAAAATTACCCTTCTTTTAAAGATAATGATTTTGAATACTTGCAGGTATAAATGGCTTTTGGTTGCAGGGAAGTTTATGCTCTGTCCTAGTAGTGATGCCTATCTACATATTAAGAACGCTTGGTTGTATTCTACAAGTACAATCACCCTGAGTTGATTCATGCTTGTGTCTGCACACTGGCTATGTCTCTACTATATAAAAGAAGGAGTTGGTGGTTGGTACGGCCTCCCAACCCTTTACTGACTTAATTATCTTTTTTCTTTTCTGAATTATCTTTACTCCTTAATTATCTTTGCTGACTGATTTCTCTGCCCCCACCGAACCCGTGCGCTCCTCCCCTAATTTCTCCGTCGCCGCCTCCCCTCTTAATTTCTCCGCCGCCGCCTGCCTCCCCTACCGAACTCGTGCGCCTCCTCCCTCTGATTTATCCACCGCCTCCTCCCCTCCCTCCTCCGCCGCTGCCTGCCCTGCTAATCCACCACCGCCTCGTCCTCCGCTCCGCTCCGCTGCCGCCTCCTCCCCCCCACCCCGTGCCGCCGCCGCCTCCTCCTCCCCACCCCGCGCCGCAGCCGCCAGCTCCTTCTCCCCACCCCGCGCCGCCGCCACCTCCTCCTCCCCACCCCGCGCCGCCGCCTCCGCCCCTCCTCCCCACTCCGCGCCGCCGCCTCCTCCCCTCCCTCCCACCCTGCGCCGCCGCCGCCTCCTCCTCCTCCCCACCCCGCGCTGCCGCCTCCTCCTCCCCCGCTCCTCCGCGCCGCCACCGAGTCCTCTCCCCCCGTTCTCCGCGCCACCACTCTCCCCTCCCCCGTCTCTCCCCTCCTACTCGACCATGGCAACAAAAATGGGGCGTGGTTTGTGGTGTGCACGAGCTGAGAGCAAGGTGGAACCAGAGCAGCTGCAGCCTCGGCGGTTACAAAGTGAGGAGTTCTATGGGCGAACGTGGCATAAGAATCGGCGGTTGCAAGCGTGGACGTGTTTGGTAGGCAGTTGCATTGAGGTAACATGCTTCCCTATTTCTTCCTCTCGTTCTCCTTCTTAGGTTCTTCTCAGTCTCCCATCTCTACTTTCTGTGTTCTGAGAAGAGGTACCTTGGGACGGTCCGGGAGGAAGACACATTGACCTCGCCGAGTGCGCGTGCCGCGGCGTCGTCGTCGCCAACGCCGGGAGGGTCTACTTGGTCGACGTCACCGACCATGCCATCGGCCTGGTCATCGACGTGCTCCGCTGCATCACGGCCGCCGAGCGCTACGTCCGGAGCGGGCTCTGGCCGGCCAAGGGGGCGTACCCACTTGGCTCAAAGGTGAGTGTGTCCTTTCCTTCTTGGCTTCTTCATTACAGTGCAAACAAAAAGAGGCAAAAATCTTTTTTTTTCTCTCAAGATGAATTAATTAAGGCATTGGTTACTTACGAATCTTGTCTTTTGCCCCATATACTTATATTGTCATAGTAAACGAAATTACTTTTTGGTTGATTCAGATGCTTACGTTTGTTGCCAGGATGACTCACATGAGGGTTTTTATTATCTATATGTGTTCAAGGTTGATAAAGAAATCTGTTCTTAAGGGCTTCTATGAAATTCTATAAGGATCCTAAACTGAGGAGATGCTGCCTTATTAAAAAAACAGAGAGTAAATTTCATAAAACTACATTAGATTGCATGATTTGGTTCATCCCAGCCCATCCTACTTTCTTTTTAATGAGAAGTGAACAGGTGCTCGGTTCTAATTATCTAGAGACAAGTCCTCACTCTTGTTAACATATGTGGTGTCGCACAGGACTTTCCAAATGTGCACTGAAAAACTAAAATGTAGAACAAGAGCAAAAGCATGTGATATCTAAAACTAACAACATCATATTTTAAAAATCATGAAACTTATGAAGAAGCTTAGCAGTCAAGCTCATCAGTACGATGAAAAAAGCAAAGTGACTTAGAAATCAACTGGACAGCAGTAATGCAGTTCAAAATGTCAAATCTTCTATATAAACCTTATATTCCCTCCATTTATCACGTATGCGCATCAGCCTATAAAATTATAATGTTATGAAAGTAGATCTAACAGCAAATCTACTAATATCATATTGAGTCCAACCTAGGTAGTTTTTTTGTATACTTTGAGGACGAAGTTAGGAAAGTTTGACTGCAAACATACTGCAACAATATACATTTGTAACATGAGGGAACAATATTTTGATAGTAACCTATGTTGTTCGTCCATCTGTTTATTTATCAAGCCTGAAGCAGGTTATTATAGCCTAATATCACCCAACTATAGACTTGGACCCAGTTTGCATGCTATACCAGCAAAACAAGGTATCAATTACCCTGGCTATGCAGATTCACTGTCACATTCTTGTGACGCAAAAACAAATACATCAGATGATCAGAAACTATCTACTGGCACAAACATTTCCATGGAGGAACATAATATGGTGTGAGGTCAATTAAACAAATCACCTCCCATTCTTCCTGGTTCTGGATGCCCTCATACGCAATTATGAATGGCTTCACTTTCTGCAGCACCTCCTCCAATGACATTGGCGGCTTCTCGTCAATATCCGGATTATCAAAATTAGCATGGTACTTTGGTTCAAACTCAATCCGCAGACACAAACCCACAGAAACAAAAACCATCAGGATGTTAGTTGGTTTATTTGGACTTCTCTGAGTTAGTTTTTCCTCAAAGCGTGGCATGTGCAACCTGTTGCGATGCAGATATTCTGTCATCTTATTTTATACTGCTTCGCAGTCTGTTCCTAATAGTTGACAGGCTTGAGCTTGCCCCATCCTGTTTGTTATTTTCAACAAGGTTTCCCAATAAACCCTAATTTGTGCATTCCTTGACCAAATCTCTACTATTTAAAAGAGGGAGTAAACTGTGTGGATTACCTTAGTGAGCAATTAAAATAGGTCAACTTCACAGTAACCAACCAAAGTATTCTTGGAAAATTGGTAGTCTGCAAAAATGTAGAAAACATGTAATGGTACTGGATTGAAATGTTGGTTTGACTTACACTTCCCATCAATTCAAGTCACAGAGTGCATGCATGCAGACTCTCTCTTGTCCAATCATGTGGTGTTTTGTCATATATAAATAACATTTTTAATGTTTTGTTTTGTCATATAGAAATACATTTTTTTGTACTTAACTTCATCATTGATCAGTTGTTGACAGTACAATACTAGGAATAGCATTGATCAGAGGAGCTCTTGCCACTTCTTGATATTCTTGCAAACAAAGCGAAGGCAATCCGTCGTTTGAGGGATCTACTTACAACAAAAGTGCTTCCAGGAACTTTTCCAGTCAAGGTATGGGCACAACATAATTGTTTTGTGATGCAATATCTTTGCTGCAATTCCTTTTTTAGAGCAAGCTACTGTTTATTCTTGCCTGCCAAAGCTACAGTAATCATGTGGTGGTTTGATTGTTAGTTCAATACTGTTTAGTCTTTAATATGTTTGGTTCCGGTCATTTGTCAAATTTGCGACCTCTTCATGCTATGTCACTTTTGATAGTTAAGAAAAATCACCGCCATATAAATCCATTACAGGTTGCATGGTTCAAGACATGCATATATTACAGAGCTATTAGAAAACCACTTGATGGTAGTTAACATATTTATACACTTGTGTATCTTTTATCGTCAGGTATACACCACCTTTTACATTGTCTTCTTTTAATAAATTCAATGTCCTTGTTGGCACTTTGCACTGGATATAGTGGATGCTGCTGGTACTTGAGGCATTGTTGAAAAGTTAATAACAAAGGAAGTGATTATTTGGTGTTTGAATAGATGCCGCACGATGTATGAAACATAACTATTTAACCGTGAAATGAATTGATTGAATACAAGTAAGTATGAAACACACCATGTATGAAACACCATGTATGCCACACCATAGTATCACTGTTGAGCGATGGTTGGTAGACACCCTACATATTTTTTTTCTCTTTTTAACTTATTCTTAGTATACTGATGGTAAAATTCCATCCTGATATATTTCCATGTACATCTAACAGAATTGAGCTTGGACAGAATTGACCTCTGTGATATAATTCAGGTTCTACTCATTTCATAATGCTTATTTAACCTGCGTTTTTGTCTTTTACTCTTTATGTTTTCATGTTTTGACTATAGAATACTAGGAATAGCATTGATGAAATGTGTGATGAATGGATGTAAATGAAATGATCTTTTCAAATGTTGTATAATGTGAATGCAGACCTGAAATGTAATGATCTTTTCAGTTGTAATGAAATGGAAAGATCTTTTCAGTGTTTGATGAACAAAGCACTTTGTTGAACTAAAAGCATAGCTCAAATTTCCTAAGTAGTTAATATAACATTAGAAAGCATTAATTTCCTAACTTGGTCAAATATTGACTGACCAAATTGATGGCAGTGATATTTTATTTGGGCTTTACATCGGTTTCTACATAGATCACAAAGGATTTTAGTGAAGATGTCGCATCATCCAAACCAATCACAGAAAGGAAAAGAAGGTTGCAATTTTGCTGGGCCTTTTTTAATATTGCTTATATTACAACACTCGAGTGTACTAAATAAAATTGTGTGTGGTTTTTTATGGATTATTGTGGAAACAGTGGTGGATGGACGTCATGGTCCAAAGAAACCGCGCACCAACAATATACCACATGCCCCAACTGGATTCTTTATACGTGACGCATCCAACGTTGCATGCGAGAGTTTTTCATCGTCAGACGATGAAGATGCGCCTAATCAAACACATACGTTGTGTACATTTCCATCTCATAGTACCATCACGACAGGGGTATTGCTACAAGGCAATTGCTCAAATGTTAGGTTGTTTTATGCACATATGTTCTAATGGTAGGCACTTTGTTGCACATTCTATTAATTATTAATTAGATGCCCTACAAACTTTAGGTAGGAATCGTGACCACGATGTGGCAGCGAGTTCTGCTACCATACCACCAGAGCAAACACAACCAAGTCATGGTCAAGCAGAGGCTCGCATTATATCCAAGCAAAATGGAGCGAGACGTAGGTATGCAGCTCGTACACAAGAGCAAAGGCTAGCAAGACGAGAACGTGAAAGAGCACAACGTCAAAGTTTAACACCCGAACAAAGGGAAGAGATTAATGCCCATCGAAGAGCACAACGTAGAGCACGTGTCCAAAGTTTAACAGTGGAGGAGCGGGGTGAGATTAATGCCCGTCGAAGATCAGCCAGGCGAAGCATTACAACTGAGGAGAGGCATGCATTGCTTCATGAACGTAATGCAAGCTACGCAACCAGGAGAGACACCCCATGCACCGAATCAATTGCAATGCAATGCCCACATTTAGAAGCTTCATCGGATGTCAATCCATCATCGATCTCGCACGGCTTCGCTACTGCTGATCTCTCAGCACAATCATTTATTACAGTTGATGGTAATAACTATATTTATATTTATCGTCCCAACTATAGAATTGAACCATTATTATCCTACTCACACAAAATAACATGTGGTCTAGAAACCATCGTTGAGGAGGATATGGATGAGGAATACTACATGTTTGCTGGTGGAGGTATTTGAAACATCGTTTGTCTCTCTTATCTATAGAATCCAACACCTATCATCACCCCTTCCCTTTAAATACTTGCAGATGGCGATGCAATGGAAGACATGAACTTTGATGAGCCAGCTGATGCCTGTCCCGCGGGATCAATTGTTCTAGATCCCTATGATCATGTATACAGCAACATACCCGATAGCACGTACGTGTTGAAGCCTGAGCCAGACTGCGTGCACTACAGTGCGAAGAAGTTCCAGTATGAATCAAAGGGTTTTTGCTGCTGAAATGGTAAAATAAGGCTGTCGAACCCAGAGCCAACACCAGAACTCCGTAGGCTCTGGTCAAGTGCAGATCCTAATGCTAGGCATTTTCAAGACAACATTAGATTCTTCAACGGTCACTTCTCCTTTACTACTCTAGGCGTGAGTCTTGATAACAACTACACCAACATGAGGTTTGGAGTGTACACATTTAGAGCCCATGGACAAATTTTCCACAACGTACATTCCTTTGGTTCGAGTGACTCTGCTCCAGAGCATCTGGAGCTCTATTTCTATGATGACGACCCCACTCTCGATCACCGGTTTCGTTACTCCCCTAGCCTCGACCAGGAAGTCGTGAGGACGCTTGTACACATTCTTCGGGACAACCCTTACTCGCAGACTTTCCGGAGCCTAGGCCAGGTTGAGAACCTCGAGGAATATTGTGTCTCACTAAACACTGACATAAAGATGGACCAGAGAGTCTACAACAGGCCGATAACATCGGAGGTGGCCGCTGTGTGGGTTGAGGGCAACGAGTTGCGCAAAGCATTCAACCGTAGCGTAATCCTGTACAGTAATAATAATGAGAAATATAGTATCAAGCCGTACTACGGATGCTACGACCCTCTGTCGTATCCAATGTTTTTCCCAGGAGGGGAGCTCGGCTGGCATCCACAAATTCCAAAGCATGGTGTGCCCCTTGAAGCTGTAATCCAAGCATGTGAAAATAGTAACAACGAGGGTAGTGACGAGGATCAAGGTTAGTCTTATGGTAAACATGGCATTTGGTCATTGTTGATGTCTTGCTTAATTATGCTTGACCTAACATTTTGTCCCACTCATGTGCGTAGATTTGAATAACCGACTTTGCGTGTCTGTAAGAGACTACTACTGCTACAAATTCCAAAAGCGTCACGGCATATTCAATGCATTATTATACGGCAAGCGCCTATTCCAGCAGTATGTGGTCGACATGTACATCAAGGTAGAGGGTACAAGACTGGACTACTTTAGGTGCCACCAGAAGGAGATACGCGCAGACTTGTATAAAGGCTTGGTTGATAGCATAGAGTCTGGAGAGAGCCGTGCGCATGTTGTAGGCAAAAGGATTGTGCTCCCAGCATCATTCATTGGGGGCGATAGAGATATGAAACGAAGGTTCATGGATGCTATGGCCTTGGTGCAAAAGTATGGAAAGCCGGACATCTTCCTAACTATGACCTGCAACCCAAATTGGGAAGAGATAAGGCGTGAGCTAGAGCCTGGACAGACCCCACAGGATCGCCCTGATTTCATCGTTCGGGTATTCAGAGCCAAGCTGGAGGACCTCAAGGAGCAGTTATTCAAGAGGCATATCCTTGGCGTAGTAGCTGCTTATGTGTACGTTATTGAGTTCCAGAAGAGGGGACTTCCTCATGTTCACTTTCTTCTTATCATGAAGGGAAGGTACAAGCTCACTTGTCCCGAACAGTATGACTATCTCATCTCCGCTGAGCTCCCGGACAAAAACAAGTACCCAGAGCTGTGCGAGATGGTCGTTAAGCATATGATGCATGGCACTTGCGGAGTCCTAAATCCCAAAAATGTGTGCATGCATGATGGTAGATGCAAGAACTACTACCCACGCCCTTTCAATGCAGCTACACTACAAGGCAAGGATTCGTACCCAGTGTACAGGAGACGGGACGATGGCCGCCGTGCAAAGGTCCGAGGACTGATGCTTGACAACAGGTGGGTTGTGCCATACAACCCTTACCTCTTGAGGAAGTATAACTGCCACATAAACGTTGAGGTTTGCTCAAGCCGTGAAGTACCTTTTCAAGTATGTTTACAAGGGCCATGACCGAGCATCTGTTTCTCTTGATGAGCCCGATAGCAACGGGAACATCGATGAGATCAAGCAGTACTGGGATGCTAGGTGGGTTACCCCACCAGAAGATCTTTGGAGGATCTATAGCTTTGACCTTAGCAAGATCTCCCCACCAGTGTTGCAGATGCAGCTGCATCTACCGAACATGCACATGGTCTCGTTCCACGCGGGTCAAGATCTTCATGATGTGGTCGCCCGGCATGGCGTCGAGAGGTCCATGCTAAAAGAGTATTTTGAGATGAACCGAACAAATGAGGAGGCTCGAGGCATCTTGTACAGGGATTTTCCAGCAGCATTTGTTTGGCAGCCAGGGCCGAAGAAGTGGAAGAAGAGGACAGAAAGAACACAAGTTGGCAGAATTGTGTCTGCCCACCCGAACGAGGGGGAGCGGTACTCTCTCAGGGTGCTACTAAACCGCGTACCGGCGCCACCTCCTTTGAAGACCTTAGGACGGTGGATAGTGTAGTCTACCCATTCTTCCGAGATGGTGCTGAGAAGAGGGGACTTATCGAGGCTGACAACACCCTAGAAGAGTGCCTGACAGAGGCTGAGCTATTCCAGATGCCATCCTCGCTCTGAAGGCTCTTCGCAATTATACTGGTGTTTTGTGAGCCAAACGATGTGCGTGGGCTATGGGACAGGCACCTTGAGGGAATGTCAGACGACTACCGCCGTTCCCATGTATGCCCACAAACGGTAGAGCAGATGGTGTTGTTGGACATCAAAAATATGCTCCAGTCGATGGGTAAGGACATAACATCATTCCCTCTCCCTGCTATAGATGAGTCGAACAAAAGAAACGATGGAGAGGCCAGGGAGATCTATGAGGAGTCAACAATCGAGGTAGACCCTGACCATATTTCTCTGTCGTCGTCCCTCAATCTTGAGCAAAGGGCAGCATACGACGAGATATTATCTGCGGTTGACAACGGCAATGGAGGTGTCTTCTTTGTTGATGGCCCGGGAGGCACGGGAAAGACATTCCTGCATAAAGCTTTGCTCGCAAAGGTCCGGGCGATGGGAAGATTGCAGTGGCAACCACGACGTCAGGTGTAGCTGCCTCCATCATGCCCGGAGGCAGGACAGTGCACTCGAGGTTTAAGATCGCACTCAACATTGGTAATGGGGCGATCTGTAGCTTCACAAAGCAGAGTGGGACCGCTAAGCTTCTTCAGCGGGCATCGCTAATAATATGGGACGAAGCATCCATGACAAGGGGACAGGCGGTCGAGGCCCTAGACAGTACCATGCAAGACATCATGGATCGACACGACATGCCGTTCGGTGGGAAGACAATCGTGTTCGGTGGAGACTTCAGGCAGGTGCTTCCAGTTGTTCGTAAGGGTACTAGGCCACAGATAACTGATGCGACGCTGCGTAAGTCATATCTATGGGAATGCATGCGACAATTTAGGCTCGTACATAACCTGAGGGCCCAGAGTGATCCTGAGTTTGCAGAGTACCTATTGCGGGTCGGCAATGGTATCGAGGAGACCAATGAGGATGGTTGTGTACGACTTCCGGACGAGATATGTGTGCCGTATACAGGAAAGGACACAGACCTCGATAAACTTATACAGAGTGTGTTCCCTATGTTAGATCAGAACCTATCGGATGCCAGCTATATCACATCGCAGGCCATCTTGTCAACCCAAAATGAGTATATCGATAAGATCAATATGAAAATGATTGACCTATTTCGCGGGGAGGAGATGGTGTACCATAGCGTTGACTGTGCGGAGGATGATCCCCACAACTACTACCCTCCTGAATTCTTAAACACACTGGCCCCTAATGGGCTACCTCCGCATGTACTTAAGCTCAAGATTAACTGTCCCGTGATACTGTTGTGGAACATCGATCCCGCTAATGGACTATGCAACGGGACGAGACTGGTAGTCCAGGGGTTCCAAAAGAATGCGATTGATGCCAAGATTGTGCTCGGTCAGCACACCAGGAAGAGGGTGTTCCTCCCTCGAATACCTCTATGTCCCTCTGATGACGAGATGTTCCCGTTTAGATTCAAGAGGAAGCAAATCCTGGTCAGGCTCAGCTTTGCAATGACAATCAACAAGGCGCAGGGGTAGACCATCCCAAATGTTGGTGTCTACCTCCCTGATCCGGTCTTCTCTCATGGGCAACTGTACGTCGCGCTATCTAGGGCCAGCGCCAGAAGCAACATCAAGGTCCTTGCCGTTGCGGATAAGGAGGACAAGCAACGCATGTCTAGAAAGACCCGTGGTACCTTCACAAAAAAACATCGTCTACAAAGAAGTACTCACATCAACGATTGTAAATTCATGCTTGGCAATTACTTAATTCCTGTCGAAGTTCCTAAATGTAATTTCTTTGAACAGGGCTAAATTTCATATGGTGTGTTGTTTGGATCTTCAGCAATGAGAAAAAACCAGTGACAGTCAATCCTCTACGTTGGTTAATTCTGAATAAATTAATGTATTTTATGAGAGGAATTAACGTGAAAAGTTTGATTGTGAACAATTTAGTCTTGGTTTTATCCGATTGATGTCGATGTCGCGTTGTAATGTAACTATTCTTTTATGCTCACTAAGAGACTTCAAATCGCATATGAGACTTCAAAACACATATGAGATGTTTCGTGTAAATGTAAAATTGTTTTCTTTGTTATCCTTTGTTTTTTGCAACTGGCATTCTTGTGCAGATGTGTGTTTCGTTGGAATGTTTAACACAAAAGATGTATGTCGTATCATATTTCTTTCTGACAAACTATTTGTTGTGTCAGCATGATGTCGGTTAGGAGCCTTTCTACGCGAAGAGTCTATGCTCCCTTTGATGCCGACATGTCATTCCAGTCTAGGTGAGTGTTCTTGAAGACATATTTATGCATATTCTTATTTTTCCTTAAGTTCATTCTTTGTGTATCTTAATGTACATTTAACACATAAAGTAATGTCATTGATGATTTACCTTTTATAGGTGCATCCACTTTCATGAGTTAGGCCCAGACAGCATACATTACAAGTGGAACTTTCGTGTACATATAGTGCATAAATTTCCAATTCGAGAGATTATGACTGGATCTATGCTTCAGCTTATAGTTGCTGATGAGAATGTATGTATCGATATTTACTTTAATATTCGTTACACCATATGTTCTTTTAATTTTCAACCCAATATTATTTCATGCAATGACTTATATGCTTTTTTGCATTTCTATTATTAGGGCATGAAAATGGAAGTATTTTGCTTCGGCAGGCAATCTCATAGATTTGATCGATTACTTGCCGAAGGGAGTTCGTATGAGGTCCACTCAGTAAATGTTGACTTCAATCCCGACGAATTCCGGTTCCTTGGAAAGGAGCTTGAATTAAGGTTCACATACCGAACTACGGTTAGGCAGCTGAGTAATATCATTCAATTTTCTGATCTCCCTATGCAATATACACACTTTGAAGATGTTTATTTAAAACCAAACAAGTCAATTGTTGGTAAGATCTCCACTTTTTCACATATGCTGCCTCTTATTTGATATACTTTTGTGTTGTTTTTTTGTTAATATACTTTTGTGTTGTTGCTTTCAGTAATCCTTACAATTGATGCAACTTTGGTAAGATGTGGTCGGTTTGGTTGTACATGTCGGCCCAATACGGCACATCAACAGCTTCCCACGTCGTATACCAATGAGGGAATTATGCCTCATGGATGACAGGCAAGTTGCATAGAATGCTTCTATTTTCTTGAAAGCAAATAATTTATATTGGATATTATTGATTGAGTCCATTTTTTTATGTACATCAGTGAGAACTTACTATTTGTGCGCGTTTGGGATGGACTTATTGTGCGGTATCTAACACAATGGAGACTTGCAGGGGAACAGAACCGTATTTTAGCTGTGACAATGCTGAAAAAGAATAGTCGACATGGTATGTATGCAACTAATACGAATATTTCATCATCTTATATCTTATTTCTGTTCCTCATCAAATTGATACGTTATTGAAAAGGTTGCTTAATGACAATGGATTGTACAAATTTCATATTTGGACCACAAGATGATAGGCTACAAGAGCTTGAAGGTAAAACCAAGTAAATAATGTATGCAAGTATGTATGCCTTTCATAATTTAAATAATACTCCCTTCAAACAGAAATGCGCCATGTAGTACTGCATGATTTGAATGTAAGGAATTTTATCATGAATCTTGTTGACATAAGGAACGATGAGCTTGCCAGAATGTTTGGAAATTAAGTAACGTAAGTGATTCACTAAATCTTTTCATATCTTTTATATGTAACATACAATGGATTTATGATGTTTAACTATTTTTTTCTATTTTGTAGAGTGTGCTTGCTTTCTCTTTCCTTGACAAGCTAGAGATGAAGATAAGTCTTCCAGAAGAATGGCGTATCCGTTTCATTTTAAAATTTCCGTTAATGTTTATGGCATGATGTCCTATTTATCAATTAGTTTGTTATTCTCCAAGACGGTCTGCCAGTTATTTATGTATTAAGAATACTATGGAAAAATATTGTTTACTATCATTTTTGTACATAGATTGTTGTATGTGGTGCTTGTTCTATCATGCTTCACTAATATGATGCTTGATTTATTTATGAGTATGAACATGTATGTTTTGCTTGATACATGATGCCGTAAGATAAAATTGATATTTATTATTCTGTTTGAGATCATATTTGATAGTATGCATCACTTTTATTGGTTTTCCGTTGCAACACACGGGCATCTTTACTAGTTGGTAAAAATATTTGTGTTCTTTGAACACATCCAACGGTGAGACAATCAATTAGGACCCCAAAATATAGTACTCTCTCTGATCACAAATACATATTATTGTTTATAGTTAAACTTTGAAACTTTAACTATAGATATCGTTTTAAATATTTAGATTTGGTGTATGAAAATTATCAAAAAGTACTTTTATAAATTATAATTTTATTAACTTTTATAAATATATTATAATATAAATTAGTAGTCAAAATCATGTTTTGAGGACTATGTTGACGTCCTAAACAATATGTATCTGGAGTTATTTTTTTAAGTGCTATAGAAATTCCGAACAAAAGTTTGGCTCCCGACCTACGCCTATATACAACTATTCACAAGCCGACAAATACCCAATGGACTGCGTTTACATGTCCATGTAGCAATCGTCCAATAAATGCGCAGCACACGGCCCAAAAGCAGTGGCGAATCCAGGATGAAAATAGAGGGGGAGCTCTACTGTTGTGACTATAGCACAACATAAATATACCAAAGCTACATTTACTAGTCTTTTGCCATTGAAATATCAAATTCATACATAAATAGGAAGAGAACAAATTGAAAATATATAATACAAAAAATTTAGTACCTTGCTAATGGATAATGTGCCCCCAAACCTTCATAAATATGTAAGTACTGGTCTGTAGATAAAAGATATCAAATGTAGTGATACAATATTAAATCCACAGAACTAGTACTAGTACTTAACAATTTCCAATCCACAGCGCACTAGTACTTACCAATTTCCAATCCACAGAAAGTTACTAACACAGCGCCGGAGCCGCAGAGCTCGTCCTCTCCTCTCGGAGACTCCGACCGTCCAACTCAGACCCCTCCGCCGTGCCGGCCGCCTCGGCGCCTCCCCCTACCCGGCTCCCCCTCGGCCCCTCCGCTGCGCCGGCCGCCTCCCCCTCCCCGGCTCGCCCTCCGCTGCGCCGGCCGCCTCCCCCTCCGCCGCGCCGGCCGCCTCGACGCCTCCCACTCCCCGGCTCGCCCTCTGCTGCGCCGGCTGCCTCGGCGCCTCCCCCTCCCCAGCTCCCCCTCGGCCCCTCCGCTGCGCCGGCTGCCTCCCCCTCCGCCGCGCCGGCCGCCTCGGCGCCTCCCACTCCCCGGCTCACCCTCCGCCGCGCCGGCTGCCTCGGCGCCTCCCCTTCCCCAGCTCCCCCTCCGCTGTGTCGTGACCAGATCTACTCTTGAGGTGTGGCTGGTGTGCTGTAACTGCTGTTCATCTTCCTCGATGGCTCGATCTGATCTGAATGTTGACTGTTCTCATTGGGTTTTGGGCCAGGATTCACCGGGTAGTTGGGCCGGCTGGCAGCTAGGGTGATGGGCCTTAAGACACCGCCTGGCCTGCCCTCATGCGGAGTTCTGCCGAGTGCCTCGGGTTCGGAGGGGGCCGAGGGAGGCGGCACGGCGACGCTGGGCGGGGGCCACGGGAGGCGGTGGCGCCGGAAGCGCGGCGGAGGCGAAGGGAGTGGCGCCTGAAGCCGCAGGGGAGGCGGGGCGGCGGTTGTGGGGGTGGCATTTTATCCTTATACAATTACGCTGTCGCGCCCTCTGAAACAAGCAGATCAACATGTACATGTATACATACAATTCACATCTCAATGCATTTCACAAACATAAAACATCCAAATCACATCTCAATTCATTTCACAAACATAAAACATCCAATTCACAACGCACTTCATTTCACAAACATAAAGCATCCATTTTGCAAAATCAATTAATTGAAATGAAATACAATATCCATTAACAAATACACAATTACAAAATATGTACATTGCATTTGCACTTATATGGTAACATTGCATTTTTTTATTGCTCTATCACTCCAGAATCGAGGGCTCGCGAAAGAAACAGATCCATAATCAACGAACTTGTCAGGCTGCACAAGCTATACTTGGATGGTGCATGATTGCCATTCAAGTATTACTTGTACAGCTGACAAGTTCGTTGATTATGTATCTGTTTCTTTCACGAGACCTCGATTCCAGAGTGATAAGAGCAATAAAAAATCATTGTGCGCAGTGGAACTCTCCATCTGATCTTATGACTTTAGACCACAAAAAGAAGCGCACTCTCCTCGAATTAGGGCAAGGTCCGGCTGTTTCAATGCAGTTGTAGAGATGGGCCCAGCCTGTCGATAGGAATATCAATGCGCGTACATATATAACCTGACAAGTATGAAATAAATGTGGGAAGATTGACAAACCTTAGAATTGGTGATCTTTGAGGAATCAAGGAGTGGTCTCATATGGTGGCTAACGTAGAATCCACACGTGTTGCCCGGCTGTTGCTGGTGGCACTGCAAAAAATAGAATGTGTTAATTCAAGAGGCATTACTAATAAGTGTTGTATAGGATTAATTAATGTGTAGCTAGCGAATACCCGAAAATTGCGTACATGTTTCAAGGGCTTGGCCCCTGTCGTCGAGCCACATGTTTGTGCAACGTATGTGGCGAACGACCTTCATTATTCGAAAAAGTTAGATTAGTCATTCGGAAGGAAAGAAAGAGTACAATGTAGTTATGTATGGAGAAAATGTACTTACCTATCGAGTATTTGGGCGATAGCTGTGTACTTGGATTTGTTCTTACTTAGAGAATCAAGATATATAGCCTTGTTCCATTTTGGTATAATTACAATTAAAATCCAATGGAAGTGCTCATTGTATGGCATAAGAACAAATTCCTTATCGCGGTGAGCCAGTAGTGTTGATGTAATATAGCTCTCGATGAAGGATGCATTCTCGTTGATGGTATCAATGGCGACCAAGCGTGGGTCCAGGAAACCAATTGGTGATTTCGATGATCTAGATTGGGTCAGCATGAATATATATATATACACAGAAAAGCAACAAATTATATATGACATATATCGGTATTACATGAACAGAGACTGTGATTGTACAGACTTACAGCGTCCAACATCGAACGAGTGAGACGTCGAGAGCGTTGAGCGTGAAAAGATCAAATATATCCTCAAAGGTCACCGCGAAGACACAATCCTGAAATTCATGCTGGAAATGATCCCGCCTGAATTTGACAGTGATACCTGAGCGTCGTTCTGCCTCTGGCTTATTGGACTGTTCCATATACCAAGCGTGTAATGTTTGGCAACCAAGTCCTAAGGTTACGAGGTGCTCTTCCGGGATTATCATCGGCTTGCCTAGTATGAATTTGCGGGCCAATGGTAGGTACGGGATATCATCATCATCCTTCGTCTTTGATTTGCCCTGGCCACTGCCTCGACTGTAGGTCGACTTTATGGTAGTCGACTGTAATGGTAGCACCGGTGCAAGTTGCTTTGGCGAGAATAGCACCCGTGAAGATAGCACCAGTGCAGGTAGCTCTGGTTCGCACTGCCCTTGTGGAGATAGCACCAGTGCATTTAGCTCTGGTTCGCACTGCCCTTCTGGTCCGGCCACCGGTGAAGAAGCCTCCAGGGAGATGTCGCTTTTGGGTTACTGGATGAATGTTCCAATGGCTTGCCCTAGAGTCACGATCTCGTCGTTGGGGGGCTTGGTAGCGGGACGACCTCAAAATTGACATGCATACCATCCACATTAACTTTTGCGTAGCCTGGCGCTAAAGCTTGACGGTGCACCATGGCCCCGATAGCAGACGGATATGCCTGGCCCCAAGCAGCGTACAAGGGAATGGAGGCATATCTCACTTGGAGCCTACACTTCGTAGGCTTCTACATAACGATACAAAATTAGCTACTCCAATAGGCCTATCAATGGAGCAAGCATTCGAGAGATAATAATTATTACCAGGATGTCGTCCACAGGAAATCTGGCCTCGCTTTCCATCGGATTGGACGCGCAACTACTCGGACGGTTGTGAGGGCTAGCTAGCACAGGAGCGGCGGCGGCGGCCTGCTGACTTTCTGTATGTTTCCGCACCTCATCTCTGACATAATCAGCCAGCTCATCTCTTAGCTCCTCTCTAAGAGATGCCTTGATCTCTTCTCGTAGCCGCTCCTCACACTCGGCTTTGGTTCTCTTCCTACGCCGATACATTTCGAAGTCATCTTGGAAACCATGTTTCCAAGAACGTAAAGCTCAAGGCTTCTCGTACGGCCTAGGTGCTCCTTGTTTCCCAGGGCCCCGGAGAGTATATCTTTCTCTCTTGTTCCCTGGAATGATCCTTGGGAAGATTCAACACTCAGTGCTTTCTGCAAGAGCACGACATGCCGTTTCACTTCGTACGAAGTTGTGGAGTAATTACAAGCTACGTAGTTCGATCGATATCTTACCAGGCGCTGTGACACTTGCTGGTCTGTAGGGTTTCGAAAGGAGACGTCCCCCGATGTCGTTGTAGATGACCTTGTTCTAATCCAATTTCGAGCACGGTCATCCGAGATATTGGCAAATGGCGGGGCGGTGTCCTCCAGGGCTGCCTGTTCGTCCTCCCTCCTCCACTGTGGGATTTTACCCGCATACCCAGCAGTGCCAAGTCTGTGGGGGGGTGTGTTTTGCCTGGAGGGCCTTGTGCGCCGCACTTGTACTTTTGAAATCTTCAGTCGTCTTCATCGCCTTGAACTCTTCCCATTGTGGTTCTAGGAATGGGTATTTATGAAACGGTGTTTCGTCCTTCTCCACGTAGACCTTGACAAGCGTGCTCTTGAAGTTCTTCCATGCTTTGCACGCCGCTAGCAAGGTTGTCGTTGCACGACGTCTTGGTGTTCTTCTGGGATCTCGAACGATGCCAAAATTTCTGTCAGCAGCTCACGTTTCCGAGTCTCAGGCACGCTCTTCCACGAATCAAATGTGATCTCAATTCGTTTTCGTGCAACTATTCTGATCATTGTTCTCCATGCGCCTACTGCTTTGCGAGGAAGGACAGGGGTCCCAGATCCATCGACCTCTGTGATGGTAAATCAGCCTTCAGGCTTTTTCGATAGCGCTCTTCCTTGGCGTCTTGATTTTGGAGGGGACACATCCGGCGATGATGTTGAAGAATGCGCAGATGACATGTTGGCCTTCTCATATATACGTAAATAGTGCGGTATAAGCACATACTTAAAATTTAATTCCAATATATGTATGCATATATTCAAGTATACATATACATATCTATGTTCATTAGCAACATATATACACATATACATATACATAAAACATATATACACATATACATATACATAAAACATATATATACATATACATATACATAAAACATATATACATATACATAAAACATATATATACATCAAGACACACTAATGATTATAAACAATGTCCACTGGATGCTACCATTGCAGTGCATAGATCAGTGTAAACACCAGATTTTCTTGATATCAAGCACATAGCTAACTGCGGCAAAGTACTAACACTATTTCACAAAGTACTAACACATTAATCATCACATGCTTTTGCCCAAGAACCAAAATAGACTAGTAAGGACATAAAAAAATACTACACATGGCAGTGATGACACCTAAAGGTCACAGCAAGCCAACTAGGAGTAGAGAGGAGGGCTTGGTACCTTAGGCGCAGGTACGGTGAGGCGAGCGAAGGCGATGGAGGACGCCAACGGGCTCGGGGGGACGGAGGCGGCCGGCGACGGGCCCGAGGGAGGAGGAGGGCAACGGTGGTGACGGAGGTGCGAGGAGGCAGCGGCGACGGCGGCGGCGACGGAGGTGCGAGGAGGCAGCGGTGACGGGCCCGAGGGAGGAGGGCAACGGCGGCGACGGAGGTGCGAGGAGGCAGCGGCGATGGGCCCGAGGGAGGAGGAGGGCGACGGCGGCGACGGAGGTGCGAGGAGGTAGCGGCGACGGCGGCATGGATGGAGGTCCGAGGAGACAGATAGAGAGAGCGACGAGATTTAGATCGATCTATAACTGCAGCATACGCGCAAAACCCTAGCCAGAGGGTATTTATAGGGAGGCTTATCACAGATGATTCTAAAGTTAGAACCGTTTGTGATAATAAATATCACAGACGGTTCTTAACTTAGAACCGTCTGTGATAAGCCTTCCCCCGGCTGTACTTATTAATATAAACACACCAACCAGCATTCAATAATATAAACACCAACCAACATTCAATAAGACCTCACACAGTGTATTTCTTTACAACAGCTGGGTGTATTTCATTACAACAGCCCAATGAACATAGAGATACATTTGTATGACTCATTCTCAAAATTCACCTATATATCACACATTTTCACATATACATCACATACATGCATTGTTATATACATAAATGCAAATGCCTACATATATGTCACACATTGTCATTCCACTTGCTTATTTCCTTTAAAAATTAGCCCTTCATGATGATCAATGCATACTGTTGTGGTTATGTAACATCCTGATTTTTAGAGTCTTTTTGATGCTTTTAAAATAAAAGTCACCATTTGGATTTTTCCGAAATTAATTAAAGCTTAATTGGAATTTTTATTAATAAAAAAAGATTTAATATGATTAAATTAAACATTAATATTTGCCAAAAATATTTTATTTGTGTTCCTTGTGTCACAAGGAATTTTTTCTGTATTTTCTGGGATTTTTCGGAGTTTGTTTGAGCTCAATTTGAAATTTCCAAAAAAAAAAACAAAAGCAGGAGAGAGAATGAACAGTACCGCGTGGGTACTGTTCACGCTTCTTCTCCAGCGCGTTCATCGATCCGTTCGAACTCTGTACATATTTCCTTCCTTTTCCTCTCTCTTTATAACTTCCAATCCGGATCTTATCTCAATGTCTTCCCAAAAGGAAAGTTGTGCCAAATCACGCAAGGAATCCATCCCAACTGGTCTCTTTCCGTTTCGTTCATCCGTTTGCCTTTTATCTCCAATTTTCTGAAACGGACTCTAAACCGAAATCCGCGGATTGGAGTCGGTTTCTACCTCTTCCAAGCCTATAAATACGACCCCTTGGCTCCCCTAAACCCATCCCAAGCCGTGCCAAGTCCCCTCAAAGCCCAGGATGCCGTCGGCACCGAGCCCCTCCGGTCCCGAATTTGCTCGTCGTGTCCCGAGCTATTCGGTGAGTTTCTCCGTGATCCTTTCGCGTCACATTGTGCCTTCATGTCCAATCTACCTTCTAGCCAAGTTAATTTGGTTTTGGTGCAGCCAATCTCCCGGAATCGAGTTTTCCCCAATCTAGGTCAAGAGCGCTTCCCGACGTCGATTCGTCGCCTCCGGTAAGCTTTAGCCCTTGCCGTAATTTTTCTTAGCCTTGCCTCGTCGCGTTCTACGCCGTGCTCACTTCCGTTTCCCCGAAAAGCCTCCACAAATTTTCGCCTCCGAACCTCGCCATGGCCGCCAATGGCATCCCGTGTCCCCATCTACCCGGTGATGTTTTCACCAATCCGTTCGCGTCACTTTGTGCCAAACCATCCCAGGTAGCTACCCTCCAAGTGGTTTTAGATTTCGTTCACCGAGCACCAAGATATTAAGTTTTTCCTTTGCCCTTCCCGACGTCGTTCAAACGTCGTTTGCGCCGTCTCCGGTGGGTTTCTGGCCGAGCCGATAATTTTCCTAGCTTCGCCAAGCCGCGTTCTAGCCCGTGCTCACCCTACTTCTCCATGTCCTAAACCCGGATTTTATTCCTCTCTCCTACCCATGCCATTGAAGCCGCCCGAGCCGTCAACGTGCTCCGTTTGACGTGCCGTCAGTTCCTATGTGTGCCTTAGGTCCCTAACAACCTATTTTTCTAGTTAGATTCATCTCCCATGCCTCCTCTCGCCAGCGCTAGCCTCCTTTCCAAAAATTGCTCTCGGATGAACAGTAACATCTGTGAATTTCCAGCATTTTCTCGCCCCGGCAAACTTTAGATCGCTCGTTCTCCTTCGTCCGAACTCCGATTGACCCGATTCTTCTTCCTAAATTCGTCTAAAATTGAGCTCTGTCTTTTAGTTCTGGTTTTGCAGTTTTTGGAGTTTATTTGAATTTTATTTCTTCTGTTCGTCTCGTTCTCTCTCCCGTTAGATCGCGCGTTCGAAGGAGCTGAAGCCGGATTCGAAGATCAAGAATTCCTAACTGAGCAAGGCCAAGGCAAGTCGTGTCCTTTGATCATGTTGAACCCAGTTTGCAATCTATTATTTAATTAATTTATTTTAAATTATCTTGCATCGCTATTTTTATTCAAACCCTTGTATTGGTAGTTATCGTCCCAATTGGTTATTTCCCTCCTTGATATTTTGGAATACCTTGATGCCATTGTCACCTTAGGTTGGGAATTTAATTAGTGATGCTATGTTATTCGTCACATTGGGTTGGTACGATTAGAATGCTTAGCCTTGCTTATTTTGCGAAAGGGTTCATCATCACATGTGATTAATTAATGTGACTTAATGAGATATTGAATTGTGGTTGGTGCCACTGTTATAAAATTTGTGCCGTGACGTTGGTGCGTCATTGGCGGTGGTTATACAAAATTGGTTTTTACTCGGGCGAGTGATCGTGCAGTAAAGGGGGAAGTGTTGGAGCACTTCGATGGATGTGGTAGTCTCGCCCGAGAACACATAAGGACTTAACTTTGTGCGCCATTGATCTGAGTCTTACTGTGCAAACCACATGTCTAGTATGGGATAGACCTGGCATAATAATTTGTGAAGTCTCCACTTTGGTTTTACTACTGATGTTGCGTGGCGCAAGAGGGGGCAATTATCGACTAGGGGGTTACCCTACTCGACGGCGAATCCTTAGCGAGTGGGATCGGGTGGAGATGGATCATTGTAAAAGCCTTGTTGTGATGATCTTTAACGTGAGGATAATCACATCGTGTGGGTACAGTTGTGCAACCTCTGCAGAGTGTAAAACTATTCGAATAGCCGCGTCCTCGGTCATGGACAATGCTCGGTGATTTCACACGAGGTATAGTTATTTCTAAAAAGTTTTGGACAGTGGATGGTTAATTCACTGTTGGTTTAACTTGTGGATGGGAGGTCCATAAGTGGTTAGTTTAGCTTATGGATGGGGGATTCATAAGTGGTTACTTCAATTCCTTTGATTATTATTTATTATTGTTTTACTTCAAATGCACCTTCAATCTATTTATTGTATTTTCAAATGCCGTTTTATGCAAATTAACCTTTCAGCCATCCATTGGTAAGCCTTGCATGTTATATTGCATTCATTTGTTACAAACGACTTGCTGAGTACCAATGTACTCACGGCTTTATGCCCCTGTTGCTCAGTTGAGGAGGAGGAGTATCACCAGCAGGAGGTCCCAGAAGGAGAGTACTTCGACGTCTTCGCGGATTAGGCTTCGTTCTCCACTCGATAGCCTGTGGGCGTGTCGATTGGCTGCTGCGCTTTCTTTTGGATTTCCGCTGCTAGTTTGTGTTAAGCCCTTCGGGCTAGTCTATTGTAAGCTTGGCCATAAGGTCGTACTCTGATGATTATCAATATAATTTGGTTTTTCCTTAGAATATTGTGATATGGATGATATTTATCTTTGTTCATACTGTGTGCACTAGCGTGATCCTGGACTAGTGCAGAATACACAGGAGAGTCCGGATTTGTATATTCGGGTCTCTACAGAGATGGTATCAGAGCTATATCGACTGTAGGACAAAGCCCTAGTTAGAATGGTCGAATTAGTCAAGTTTTCAAAATTTATTTTCTAAATCAAATCAACCAAATGATTGTCTATTAATTCTTGATGCTTACCTCATTCTTAGGATTCTTGCTCCTTGTCTCCTCTGAGAACTTGTTTTCGAAACTCAATTTGACTTCTTATCTCTATAATGTCCATAGATGTCTCGAGTGTCCCTCCATCAAAGTGAAAGTTGGCATGGTATTCTTCAAGCTGTGCTGTGAAGTTTGGATCAAGGAAGCACTCAAAATGTCAAGACAAGATTAGAGATTTCCGTGAAGATTAGGAGCCATTAGATTTGAACCTTGTTATAGTTTTAGTATCGTATAGATCGTTTTGCTTCTTAATTGCCGTTGGGTGTGATGTGAGCTGCAATTCTGCTTCTAGCATTATGATGCAGTCATGTCAAAAGTCTTTTAGTGGAGTTTATCGCTTCTTTTGTTAGCCTTCTCGGCTAAGTGTTTGCTTAGTTTAGGGTTGCCATTAGGATATTCCCCTTAGACGAGTTTACCGCTTACCTTTGCTTTTCCCTCTTACCTATTGAGCCTTGAAGAGTCAGATGCAACACATACCAGCCAGCTCGCGTACCGCAACAGCCAGATTTCAAGACTCTAGCTCCAATGCCTCATCATGATGTTTCAGGACCACGCCCTATCAACGTCAAGGAATCACGCCAATTCCGTTCAATCTTGGAAGTACCCCTGCCAAAACCCCAGGAGCAAGCCGTGGAACATCGTCAAGTCAAGGAAGCCAAATACCTCAGAGCGTTACAAGGGGAAGCCTCAACAACGTCGTCTCCAAAGTCGCACCTGGTAACCTATTCTTTTAGTAAGCCTGAATCTCGGGGTCGAGATTCCGTTTAAGGGGGGGAGGTTTGTAACATCCTGATTTTTAGAGTCTTTTTGATGCTTTTAAAATAAAAGTCACCATTTGGATTTTTCCGGAATTAATTAAAGCTTAATTGGAATTTTTATTAATAAAAAAAGATTTAATATGATTAAATTAAACATTAATATTTGCCAAAAATATTTTATTTGTGTTCCTTGTGTCACAAGGAATTTTTTCTGTATTTTCTGGGATTTTTCGGAGTTTGTTTGAGCTCAATTTGAAATTTCCAAAAAAAAAAACAAAAGCAGGAGAGAGAATGAACAGTACCGCGTGGGTACTGTTCACGCTTCTTCTCCAGCGCGTTCATCGATCCGTTCGAACTCTGTACATATTTCCTTCCTTTTCCTCTCTCTTTATAACTTCCAATCCGGATCTTATCTCAATGTCTTCCCAAAAGGAAAGTTGTGCCAAATCAGGCAAGGAATCCATCCCAACTGGTCTCTTTCCGTTTCGTTCATCCGTTTGCCTTTTATCTCCAATTTTCTGAAACGGACTCTAAACCGAAATCCGCGGATTGGAGTCGGTTTCTACCTCTTCCAAGCCTATAAATACGACCCCTTGGCTCCCCTAAACCCATCCCAAGCCGTGCCAAGTCCCCTCAAAGCCCAGGACGCCGTCGGCACCGAGCCCCTCCGGTCCCGAATTTGCTCGTCGTGTCCCGAGCTATTCGGTGAGTTTCTCCGTGATCCTTTCGCGTCACATTGTGCCTTCATGTCCAATCTACCTTCTAGCCAAGTTAATTTGGTTTTGGTGCAGCCAATCTCCCGGAATCGAGTTTTCCCCAATCTAGGTCAAGAGCGCTTCCCGACGTCGATTCGTCGCCTCCGGTAAGCTTTAGCCCTTGCCGTAATTTTTCTTAGCCTTGCCTCGTCGCGTTCTACGCCGTGCTCACTTCCGTTTCCCCGAAAAGCCTCCACAAATTTTCGCCTCCGAACCTCGCCATGGCCGCCAATGGCATCCCGTGTCCCCATCTACCCGGTGATGTTTTCACCAATCCGTTCGCGTCACTTTGTGCCAAACCATCCCAGGTAGCTACCCTCCAAGTGGTTTTAGATTTCGTTCACCGAGCACCAAGATATTAAGTTTTTCCTTTGCCCTTCCCGACGTCGTTCAAACGTCGTTTGCGCCGTCTCCGGTGGGTTTCTGGCCGAGCCGATAATTTTCCTAGCTTCGCCAAGCCGCGTTCTAGCCCGTGCTCACCCTACTTCTCCATGTCCTAAACCCGGATTTTATTCCTCTCTCCTACCCATGCCATTGAAGCCGCCCGAGCCGTCAACGTGCTCCGTTTGACGTGCCGTCAGTTCCTATGTGTGCCTTAGGTCCCTAACAACCTATTTTTCTAGTTAGATTCATCTCCCATGCCTCCTCTCGCCAGCGCTAGCCTCCTTTCCAAAAATTGCTCTCGGATGAACAGTAACATCTGTGAATTTCCAGCATTTTCTCGCCCCGGCAAACTTTAGATCGCTCGTTCTCCTTCGTCCGAACTCCGATTGACCCGATTCTTCTTCCTAAATTCGTCTAAAATTGAGCTCTGTCTTTTAGTTCTGGTTTTGCAGTTTTTGGAGTTTATTTGAATTTTATTTCTTCTGTTCGTCTCGTTCTCTCTCCCGTTAGATCGCGCGTTCGAAGGAGCTGAAGCCGGATTCGAAGATCAAGAATTCCTAACTGAGCAAGGCCAAGGCAAGTCGTGTCCTTTGATCATGTTGAACCCAGTTTGCAATCTATTATTTAATTAATTTATTTTAAATTATCTTGCATCGCTATTTTTATTCAAACCCTTGTATTGGTAGTTATCGTCCCAATTGGTTATTTCCCTCCTTGATATTTTGGAATACCTTGATGCCATTGTCACCTTAGGTTGGGAATTTAATTAGTGATGCTATGTTATTCGTCACATTGGGTTGGTACGATTAGAATGCTTAGCCTTGCTTATTTTGCGAAAGGGTTCATCATCACATGTGATTAATTAATGTGACTTAATGAGATATTGAATTGTGGTTGGTGCCACTGTTATAAAATTTGTGCCGTGACGTTGGTGCGTCATTGGCGGTGGTTATACAAAATTGGTTTTTACTCGGGCGAGTGATCGTGCAGTAAAGGGGGAAGTGTTGGAGCACTTCGATGGATGTGGTAGTCTCGCCCGAGAACACATAAGGACTTAACTTTGTGCGCCATTGATCTGAGTCTTACCGTGCAAACCACATGTCTAGTATGGGATAGACCTGGCATAATAATTTGTGAAGTCTCCACTTTGGTTTTACTACTGATGTTGCGTGGCGCAAGAGGGGGCAATTATCGACTAGGGGGTTACCCTACTCGACGGCGAATCCTTAGCGAGTGGGATCGGGTGGAGATGGATCATTGTAAAAGCCTTGTTGTGATGATCTTTAACGTGAGGATAATCACATCGTGTGGGTACAGTTGTGCAACCTCTGCAGAGTGTAAAACTATTCGAATAGCCGCATCCTCGGTCATGGACAATGCTCGGTGATTTCACACGAGGTATAGTTATTTCTAAAAAGTTTTGGACAGTGGATGGTTAATTCACTGTTGGTTTAACTTGTGGATGGGAGGTCCATAAGTGGTTAGTTTAGCTTATGGATGGGGGATTCATAAGTGGTTACTTCAATTCCTTTGATTATTATTTATTATTGTTTTACTTCAAATGCACCATCAATCTATTTATTGTATTTTCAAATGCCGTTTTATGCAAATTAACCTTTCAGCCATCCATTGGTAAGCCTTGCATGTTATATTGCATTCATTTGTTACAAACGACTTGCTGAGTACCAATGTACTCACGGCTTTATGCCCCTGTTGCTCAGTTGAGGAGGAGGAGTATCACCAGCAGGAGGTCCCAGAAGGAGAGTACTTCGACGTCTTCGCGGATTAGGCTTCGTTCTCCACTCGATAGCCTGTGGGCGTGTCGATTGGCTGCTGCGCTTTCTTTTGGATTTCCGCTGCTAGTTTGTGTTAAGCCCTTCGGGCTAGTCTATTGTAAGCTTGGCCATAAGGTCGTACTCTGATGATTATCAATATAATTTGGTTTTTCCTTAGAATATTGTGATATGGATGATATTTATCTTTGTTCATACTGTGTGCACTAGCGTGATCCTGGACTAGTGCAGAATACACAGGAGAGTCCGGATTTGTATATTCGGGTCTCTACAGGTTACAGACCAAACAGAGAGAGAGATGGTAGTGGAGAGGTGGGAGTGTTCTGTCTCACCCTCCCCCTCATCCTGATATATATATTCTCATGAAGTATGCCTTTACAATTATGCCCTTACATCCATACCTCCCCATTAGGGGCACTTATGTCATTACACATGTTACTCTGGTTCTTATAACCTCCTAACAGGCCTGCTGGGCTTAGGTGGGGGCCACCCCTACGACAGGAGCCTCTCATGGTGAAGGGCTTCACAGGGCCGAAGCCATGTCGCCGAGTCCTTTGGCCCCCTCCGTCCCCTGCGGCCTGTGAATTTCTGCAAGCTCGTGGTTGGAAAGCCCGAGGTCTGGGATGGAAGGTGGCTTGTTGAAGCAGACACGCGCGCGCTCCGTCCCCTACCCTTCGAACGGGTGGCAGCAGAGACTGGCGCCTAGTCGAAGCAGACGCGCGCGCTCCGTCCCCTACCCTTCGAACGGGTGGCAGCGGAGGCTGGCGCCTAGTCGAAGTAGGCGCGCGCGCTCCGTCCCCTACCCTTCGAACGGGTGGCAGCGGAGGCTGGCGCCTAGTCGAAGTAGACGCGCGCGCTCCGTCCCCTACCCTTCGAACGGGTGGCAGCGGAGGCTGGCGCCTAGTCGAAGTAGACGCGCGCGCGCTCCGTCCCCTACCCTTCGAACGGGTGGCAGCGGAGGCTGGCGCCTAGTCGAAGTAGACGCGCGCGCGCTCCGTCCCGTACCCTTCGAACGGGTGGCAGCGGAGGCTGGCGCCTAGTCGAAGTAGACGCGCGCGCTCCATCCCCTACCCTTCGAACGGGTGGCAGCGGAGGCTGGCGCCTAGTCGAAGTAGACACGCGCGCTCCGTCCCCTACCCTTCGAACGGGTGGCAGCGGAGGCTGGCGCCTAGTCGAAGTAGACGCGCGCGCGCTCCGTCCCCTACCCTTCGAACGGGTGGCAGCGGAGGCTGGCGCCTAGTCGAAGTAGACGCGCGCGCTCCGTCCCCTACGCTTCGAACGGGTGGCAGCGGAGGCTGGCGCCTAGTCAAAGTAGACGCGCGCCCTCCGTCCCCTACCCTTCGAACGGGTGGCAGTAGAGGCTGGCGCCTAGTCGAAGTAGACGCGCGCGCTCCGTCCCCTACCCTTCGAACGGGTAGCACCGGAGGCTGGCGCCTAGTCGAAGTAGACGCGCGCGCTCCGTCCCCTTGCTAAGATTGGAGCTTGGCGCCGATATTGTTGCGCTTATTGCGACCTTGCAGTCTGGTAGTGCGCTTTTAATGGCGGCTGGAACCACGCCGACGCCTGGCCTGGCAGAAGTCAGGCTGTCGCGTTGTGTAGTCTGCCATTCTGCAGGTGGGACACGCGGCGACTCACGACTGGTGCGTCGTGGGATGTGAGCGGTTGCGTGACCGCAGCCGTTCGCCTCTTTCCCAGGGAAGTTGGACACGTGTTGAAGGCCTGGAGGCGTTGTGCGCTGCTTGGTCACCTACCGGGCACGACCCCCTAAGCCCCGGTGGTTCTTCTTTCCAAATCGTGGGCAGCCGAATCGCTGCGAGTTTGATCTGTCTGCGCTTCGAGCCACGTAAGAGGCGAGCGGCCTTTATAAGGTGTCAGTGTTGAGGTGGAGGCACCCTTTCTTACTTTGTTCTGCTTTTGATCTGCCGCTTTAGTTACGCCCGTGCCAATTGTAACGCCAGTTGCTCCCTTCCCTGCTTCTTTCTCCCTAGTCGCAAAGAGCGATGGCTAGCCATGACGACGCCACCTACCATCCCCGCAGTGGTTCCTTGCCTAGCCAGGGCGAGGTGTCCCCTCCTTCCAAGGAGTACAAGCTGGTGCAGCGGGGGAGCTCGCGCGCCAACAAGTGGTGGGACGCCATGGAGCACTCGGGAGGCTGCTGTTCCCGTGTGCTGGGGAAGAGCCGCATGACCGAAGGGACGCTGCAGCGACTCGTGGATGAGAGGAAAGATCGTGGATCGTGATGGGGCTCGCCTACCCCGTCGGGACGAGACGGAGCCGAAGCCCCGGGCAATGGAGGCGATTGTTTTTGTCGCGTTCTTCGACGCCGGCCTTCGAATGCCCAATTGACACCCCACGCAATACTTCGCCTAGCTGTCTTCACGTGGGCGATGCGGACAGAGGGGTGGCGTCCCAGCGCGAGCTTATTCGCCACACTGCACGACGCACACTGTTGACCCAGAAAGGTTGACGGGGCGGTGTCCAACTTCGGCGGTGTGGACTTCGTGCTCCGGGCGTCGTGCGCGACGTTGTTCCCCGCGCCAGCCTCGTCGGGGCAATGGGAGTCTGGCTGGACTCGGCAGTGGTTCTACTACACCGTGACCGACAAGAGCAGAATGCAATGCCGAGGTGGGCCGATCTCGTTTAACAGTACGCCGAGTCTGAAGGCGGAGATTGACGACACACAAAAGCTACAGAGTCTTGTCGGTGTCGCCCGCTGAATGAGCCTGCGCGACCTAGCCGAGGAGTTCACAATGTATGGGGCGGCGCCACTCTCCTCCCGGGGGAAGTATGTTGGACAGAACGGCCCCCGCGAGGACGGGTTCGACCCATCCGTATCTCGCCTGCTTCCGCCCTCCGCTCCTTGTAAGTCGCTCAGCACGTTTTACGCGTGCTATTGTATCTGTTTGGTCTCCGCCTGACTGACGTGATCTCCTGCGCAGTGGCTCGGCTAGAAGATGCGGAGTGCGCGGTTGCGGCGCTCCTTGGCCCGTACACGCTTAAGGAGCACCAGGCTCGCGAGGCCGCAATCAGGGCGGCTAAGCAAGGGCGGGTAAACCGCACATGCGAGGCTGTGGGCATTACTGTGCCCGAGCGCGCGGTGCCGGGGGAGCTTCCCACCGGGACTCCGGGCGCGCAGGAGGGTAATAGCCCTGTGGGGGTGTTATCCTCGCGACGCCGGGCCCGTTCCCCGGCTGTCGTATGCGACCCGGCAGCCCCCTCGGCGGCTAGCACAGCTGAGACGGGGCGTGCGACCGGCGGTGGGCCTGGCCACACTGCTTCGGAGGAGCGCGCCGCCTCGGATCCCCCGGCACCTTCTGCCGACGCCCACGAGCCCGTGCTTGCGGCCATCGTTGAGCTGGAACTCACCAACCCGGGGGGTGGCGTCGTTCCTGGCGAGAAAACCACGGTTGCTGGTGCGTTATCAACCGCAGCGGCCGACGAGGGCGCGCCCCCTACAGAGGAAACCGTGGGGGCGACGGTGACCGTAGTTGGTGTTGCCGCGGAAGAATCGCCTGTGCCGCCGCAGGCGAAACGCCCTCGGACTCAGTCCACGCCGCCAACGAGGGGTCGATACGCCGTTGCGGGGCCTTGCCGCGGGATTACGGCATCTGGCGCGGCCGAGAAGACCTCCTCACCGACCGCGGAGGCGCCCGCCTCCCCCTTGGCGGTCGAACCGGCGCCACTTCCTACCGCAACGAGGGGCGCAGGAGGTAGGCGTGAGTCCCTTTCTTCACCTGACTTCGCGAGACTCTCTCCGATCTGCTCGCTCATTCTGCCAACATCAGGCGAGACGAAGTCTCCCGGACGTGGCGAAGGATCGAGCAGCAGAGGTACGCGCGAAGTCCGAAGCCTTGTGCAGGGTGCCCCGCAGGTGTCCGCTGCTGTTGACGTGGTCGTGGCCTCGGTAAATCCTGGCACGCTGGGGCCGGGGCTCGCTCGCTCGGACATCATCCCTCGCCCAGAGATATTTTGCGACCTCACCGCAGCCGCAGAGCGTGCCGACAACGGCCTCGACCGAGAGATGTTGTCGTCATGTGAGGGGGAACTCCTAGCGCTCGCGCTGCAGGCCTCGGAGATGAGGGTAAATATGTGCGCTTCAGCTTGTAAGGTACTGCTGGACGCCTGCTGATTTGTTGTTTTTGCCAGACGCTTGCCCTCAGCCGGTCCTTTGACGAGGCCCGCGTTCGGGAGCGGAGGGCTCTGGAAGCCAGCCTTCGTGAAGCAAACCATGCTCTCGCCGCGAAGGATCAAGAACTTCGCGCGCTGGAGGGCGCCACGGCGGCCGCACAACTCGAGGCCACGGAAGCCAAGTGCGCCGCGGCTGAGGAGCGCGCCGCCTTCGTGCAGCAGATCGCCGTCCTAGAAGGGGAGAACGCCCAACTGGCGGAGTCTGCTGCCGAGAATAGCCTCGTCTTGGAAAATACGTCCATGTCGGCGTGGCGGGCCATGGAGTCTCTGAACCAGGCCCTCCGAGACCTGTGCGTCAGAGTGCCGGACGCTACGCACGGGCCGGAGGCCCTGTCGGAGATGCTTGGGTTGATCGAGGAGGGGGCCGGCGTTGCTCTTCGTGGCACCAGAACGTTTGGCGAGCACTGCGGCTATCTTGGTGCGTGCTTCGCCCTCGCCCTGCTTCACACTCGTGGGTGTAGACATACCCATGAGCTAGCGAATCCTCAACTGGATCCTCCCGGCCGACCAGAGGTCATGTCGGACGCCATCCGCTCCATCGGGCCTAGCCTGCAGAACTTCCATCAACGGATCTGGGGCCGCTTCGGGGAGGACGCAGCGAGGGTCGCCGTGCAGCAGACGCTGCATGGGGAGGGAGACCTCCTCCAGTGGCTCGAAAGGGTCCTTCAGCGTCACGGCGACGACGGCACGGGTTCGTCCGCACCGCGCCAAGGCTGAGCGGTTGGTCGGGTAGGGCAGGGGGATGATGACCTCGACGCTACGTCTTATTTAAAGTCCGTAGACTGGTGCGTGCGGAGGCGGACCTCGACGCTACGTCTTATTTAAAGTCCGCAGACTGGTGCGTGCGGAGGCGGACCTCGACGCTACGTCTTATTTAAAGTTCGTAGACTAGTGCGTGCGGAGGCGGCCTCGACGCTACGTCTTATTTAAAGTCCGTAGACTAGTGCGTGCGGAGGCGGACCTCGACGCTACGACTTCCTTTATAGTCCGGAGACTCGCGCGTGCGGAGGCGGACCTCAACGCTACGTCTTATTTAAAGTCCGTGGACTGTGTTCTGCTCAGCGCGGACAGGGGATGCTCTGGGAACAACAACCTTTATTGAACTCCCGTTTGCGCGGGCGAGCATCGCATAACAATGGGCTGGTGGCTCTACGCTTGCTGTCCTGCTTCTAGGCGTAGTACCGCCGCAACCTGTCCGCGTTCCATGTGTGCCGGAGGGCTTGTCCTTCGAGCGTGGCGAGGCGGTACGCCCCCTTTGGCAATGCCTCCATCACGATGTACGGGCCTTCCCATTTGGACTCCAGCTTGCCAACGGTCTTCGCCTGGAGTGCCACTCTGAGAACGAGATCCCCAGGCTTGAACCCCCGCGGGCATATGGAGCGGTCCCGAGTACGCATTGTCTGCCGCGCATACTTCTCGACATGGTGGGCTGCATCTGCCCGTATCCCGTCGAGGAGGTCCAAGGACACACGGCGCTCCTCTTCGGGTGCTTGGACGAGGACCCTCCACGAGCCGGCCTTGATTTCCTCGGGCGTCACCGCTTCGTCACCGAAAAGGAGCTTGAACGGCGTGAATCCCGTCGGGCGTGTTACCGTTGTGCGAAGCGACCAAAGAATGCTGTGAAGCTCGCTTGGCCACTTGCCCTTCGGCAATCCGACCAGGCGCTTTTTGATGGCGGCGGAGATGGCGCCATTCGCCTGTTCGACCGCCCCGTTGGACTGGGGATGCCCTACCGAGGCGAATCGGAGGGTGATGCCCATGCTGTCACAATAGTCTTTGAAGAGGGTGGCGTCAAACTGCAGGCCATTGTCAACCGTGAGCTCCCGGGGCACGCCGAAGCGACATATGATGTTCTGCCATAGGAAGCGCTGTATGGCCGCAGAAGTTACTTTGGCCAGGGCGACCGCTTCCGGCCATCTGGAGAAATACTCCAGCGCGACTACCACGAACCGGAGGTCCCCTGGAGCTCGGGCAAGTGGTTCTACTATGTCTAGGCCCCAGCGTGCCAGTGGCCACACCGGGGGAATGGGGTTGAGGCTCGTCGGGGGCCTGCGGATGATGCGCGCCATCCACTGGCACCCTTGGCACCGACGGACGAGGTCCTGGGCGTCGGTGATGGCAGTTGGCCAGTAGAAGCCTTGCCTAAACGCCTTGCCGACTAATGACCTCGGTGCCAGGTGGGATCCGCACACGCCCACGTGGATCTCCGCCAGGAGCTCCTTTCCCCCCTCAGTCGAGAGGCAGCGCAGGAGCGGTGCGCAAACCCCTCTCTTGTAGAGTATCCCTTCGAACACCTGGAAGGACCTTGCGCGGTGCTGCAAGCGCCGAAGCTCGGCGGGGTCCTCCGGCTCGGCGATGCCTTGCAAGAAATTGAAGATGGGCTCTCGCCAATCTCCTGGCCGGTCAATGCGGTGGACGAGTGCCGCGTCCCGGTTGTCCTGCGCGATGGCCGCCTGCGCTAATATCTCGTAAAACGCTCCCTCAGGGGGGGCAGTTGCTGGCTGGCCGCCTTAGCGAGGGCGTCGGCCTGCTCGTTCTCCGCGCGGGGGATGGCCTTGACGGTGACACCCAAAAAGTGCCTTTCCCTCGCCCTCACCGCCGCGAGGTACTTGGCCAACTCAGGGTCCTTGGCTTGATATGACTTGACCACATGACCAGCCACCAAGCGCGAGTCGGTGCGGACTAGCACCCGTCTCGCGCCGACTGCCTTGAGCTTCGCCAGGCCAAAGAGCAATGCCTCGTATTCAGCCGTGTTGTTGGTGGCGGGGAAGGCAAGGCGCACCGAGTATAGCAAACGCTGTCCTTCGGGCGTGACGATCACCGCACCTACGCCCGCTCCGGCGACGCCGTAAGCTCCGTCAATTGTGAGCGTCCAGACGGGGTCATCGTGCGTCTGGACGGGTCGGGCCGGTGGGGTCCATTCGGCGAGAAAATCCGCAAGGACTTGGGATTTGATTGCCGTTCGCGAAGCATACGTCAAGGAGAAGGGAGCGAGCTCGGCAGCCCATTTGCCGATGCGCCCCGTGGACTCCTTGTTGTGTAGCATCTCTGCCAGGGGGAATGAGGAAGACACTGTGATCGGGTAGGCCAGAAAGTAATGCCGAAGCTTCCTGGAGGCCATGACCAGCGCGTAGGCGAGCTTTTCAAGCTCCGTGTATCTTGTCTTGGCGCCTTGGAGGGCTTCGAAGACAAAGTAGACGGGCCGCTACATGGCGCCTTCCTCTAAGACGAGGACGGCGCTGACCGCGGTGGCTGACGCGGCCAGATAGAGCAGAAGGGGAGCCTCTGGTGCTGGGGCGACCAGCGTGGGGAGGCCAGCCAGGTGCTACTTGAGCTCGTTGAAGGCCTTCGCGCAATCTCCGTCCCAACGAAATCCATCGCACCCGCGGAGCGTCTTGAAAAATGGCAAGCCCCGCTCCGCCGCCCTGGATAGGAAGCGGCTTAGTGCTGCCATGCGGCCCGCCAGCCTCTGGACCTCCCTCGTTGTCTTGGGTGGCTCCATACCCAGGATGGCGTCTACTTTATCGGGGTTCGCCTGGATGCCCCGTCCGGACACGAGGAAACCTAGGAGTTTGCCCGCCTGCACCCCGAAGACACATTTGTCGGGGTTGAGCTTGATGTCCGCCTTCCGGAGGTTGTCGAAGGTCTCCTGGAGGTCCCGGCCATGCAGGGCAAGCTGCCGAGTTTTGACCACCACGTCATCGACGTAGGCTTCGACGTTCCTCCCGAGCTGGGCGGCCAGGGCAATCGCGACGAGGCGGGTGAAGGTAGCGCCTGCGTTCTTCAAGCCAAAGGGCAATCTGACGAAGCAGAACGTCCCAAGCGGTGTGATGAAACTGGTCTTCTCCTCGTCGTCTTCGGCCATGTATACCTGGTGGTAGCCGGAATAGGCGTCCAGGAAACTCATGAGTTCGCACCCAGCAGTGGCGTCGACCAACTGATCGATGCGCGGCAAGGGGTAATTGTCCTTCGGGTATGCCTTGTTGAGCGCCGTGAAGTTGATGCACATGCGCCAGGCCCCGCTGGCCTTTTTGACTAGCACCAGGTTAGCGAGCCACTCTGGATGGTGAACCTCGCGGATGACCCCGGCGCGAAGAAGCTTCGCCACCTCTGCTTTGGCCGCCTGCTGCCGATCCATCGACATACGCCGAAGCCTTTGCTTGACTGGCTTGGTGTCGGGGCGGACCGCCAAGCGATGCTCGATTACTGCTCGGTCTATGCCCTTGATGTCCTCCGGGGACCATGCGAAGATGTCAACGTTGTTCTGAAGCACTCGGAGCAGATCCCGTTTGACCCCCGGTGGGAGCCCCTCGCCAATGGACACAAACTGCCCCTCCGCCTGGAGCGGCACCTTCTTGACTCCGCCTTCGGGCCGAGGCTTGGGCGTCCACCCGGGGGCGGAGGGCCCATCGCCGAGCGCGCCGGAGAGGGCATGCACCGGGCGATGCGGAACGCGGCTGTCGCCTTCGGCACGTCTGGCCAGGTCCTGGTCGCCGAAGGCGGTGATAACGCCCTCTGGGCCCGGGAGCTTCAGACACAAAAACGCGTGGTGCGGGATCGCCTCGAAAGAGTTGATGGCGGGTCGCCCCAGTACGGCGTTGTAGGGGTGTGGGATATCTACGACGTCGAAGATGACATGCTCGGTCCGAATGTTAGCCTTGTTGCCCTCCTGACGGAAAGTGACCGGAAGGGACACGTGCCCCAAGGCCTGCAGCGGTTGACCACCGAAGCCTTGAAGTGGAGCTCCTGGCTTCTCTAGCCGGCTTCGGGGGATTCCCATACGTTCGAGGGCCTCTGCGAACAAGATATTCGCGGAGCTTCCCCCGTCGACAAGGACGCGCCTGACGTCACAGCGTGCTATGTGGGCCTGGATGACTAGAGGGTCTTGGTGAGGGTACTCCACACCCCTGGCGTCGCTCAAGTCGAAGGTGATATTGCGGGGCGGCATCCACAGTTGCGGCTGTTCCCCGGGGGCCCTTGAGGAGGAGCCTCCGGTGATGACGCTGACGGTGCGATGCTGCGCGCCCTCCGTTGCGGTGGCTCGTATGGGGCTACCCCTTGGGTGCCCCACGTGGGCTCCGGTGGGGGGCCAAGGAGGCAGAGCCCGAGACCCGGCCGTCACCCTCCGCAGCTCCATAACTGCGGTGCATGCCCTTGTGTAATGATCACCGTAGCCGTGTACCTCGCACCACTTGCCATAGTGTAGAAGCTCTTGTTCTGCGTGGGGTTGGCCGCCGCAATCAAGTCCGCCTTCCGATCCCCGGTCTCCCCTCCATGAGGCGGGGTCGGGTCCGTGGCGGACGCTCTCGATGTCGAGGACATGATGGGCCGCCTACGACCTGCGTTGGCGGCGCCGAGGTTTACGCCTGCTCCTTGAAGAGCCTTCCTGTACCCCGGTATCGCTACCTCGGGGAGGGCCTCCTCGAGGCTCTCGGCTGCAGCCCTGCTTCGAGGAGGGACCACCCGCCCCCACTTCGCGCGGGGGGCGCTCCTCGTGGGCGAGGCTGAGGGCGGTAATGTTGCGTCTTCGCGCATCCTCCTCCGCCCGCGCATACTCGTCCATCTTGTCGAAGAGCTTGACGACTGTCTTGATTGGCCTCCGCGCGTTGTACTCGGCCATCGGGCCCTGACGAAGGCCTTGTATGGCTGCATTAACGACGGTGGTTTCATTAATGTCTTTCACCTGGCATCGAATCTTGGCGAAGCGCTTGAAGTAGTCCCGCAGCTTCTCCGAGGGTCCTTGCTTCACAGCGAAGAGTTGGTCCGCATCGACTCGCTCGACATAGTTTCCTTGGAAGTTGCTGTGGAGGCGGTCGCAAAGCTGCTCCCACGCGTAGATGGAGCCCGGTTCTATTGTAAAAAACGAAGAGAGCGCCACTCCTTGCAACGCGAGGGGGAGTCCCTTCGCCTTCGCGATGTCGTCTCCGCCCGCGGCCTCGAACGCGGTTTCGTACACGCGCACGAACTCGCGAGGATCCGTGTCGCCTTTGTACGGGTCGGTGACGCTAGGGAACTTGAAGTCTTCGGGCCACGCCGCCTGCTGCAGCCCCGCCGAAAGCGGGGACTCCGGATCTACGTGCTTCAGCGGCACGCGGCTAGACGTGGGGGCTTCGCGGCTGTCCGCCCTCTCCGGCGTGGGCTCAGGCGCGATTACTGGCACGGCCTGCTGGCTCCGAGCCTCTTGTATATCTCGGACGGCTATGCGAAGGTCCCCTAGTTCCCGCTGGAACGCGTTGAGGGCTGCTAGTAGGGCGCTTTCCCCCACAGGTGCTGTCGGGGCCGCCGGGACGCCCAGCGGACGGGTCGGTGCAGGGACCATCGCCTCACGATCTCCGGATCCGCCGGATGGTTCGTTGCGGCTACCCCCGGCCGTCTGGTCCGCGCTGCCGGCGAGGGTGGTGGGGTTGTCGTTGCAGTGCCAGCGACGGGGTTCGATGTCGTTGTAGCGGCGCTGGCGGGGTCGGTCGTTGTAGCGCGAGCGTCGATGCCCGCGACCACTGCGCCTACGCCGCCGCCAACTCCTTCGGCGGCCGATGCCGAAGCCCTGGTATTCCCGCGCCGCTCCGACCCAGCCGTCTCCTTTCCCTTCGCCGCCGCTGGTGAAGCTTTTTTCGGTGCCATCCTTCTTCTTCGGTCTTCAGGCTTGTCCTCGTCCTCCCCACGGACGACGCCAACTGTTGTGGTTACAGACCAAACAGAGAGAGAGATGGTAGTGGAGAGGTGGGAGTGTTCTGTCTCACCCTCCCCCTCATCCTGATATATAGATTCTCATGAAGTATGCCTTTACAATTATGCCCTTACATCCATACCTCCCCATTAGGGGCACTTATGTCATTACACATGTTACTCTGGTTCTTATAACCTCCTAACAGTCCTGCTGGGCTTAGGTGGGGGCCACCCCTACGACACATACATAACTAGTTTCATCACGTTGTTCGTCGTCGACCCTTATGCTATTTCCAAAAGGAGGTAACTCGTCAAATTAATTGTATTCTTCCTCGTCCACTACATTCTCTACTCCGACAATTCTCCTTTTTCCATGAAGAATTACATGTCGTTTCTTATTTGCCGGGTCGGTTACATAGAAAACTTGAACAACTTGGTTGGCGAGTACGAATGGTTCGTCTTTGGACCCGACACGTTGGAGGTCTACGGTAGTGACACCGTACTTGTCAACCTTCACCTGTGAGAGATGCACCCAACGGCAGCGAAATAAGGGGATCTTGAAAACCACGTAGTCGAGCTCCCAAATCTCTTCTATGAACCCATAGTACGAGTTTCTCAACCCATCGGTAATGAATGCATCTATGCGGACACCGCTGTTCTGGTTAGTGCTCTTTACATCCTGAGACTGCGTATAGAATGTGTACCCATTTATATCATATCCTTACCATATGACAACTGTAAATGTTGGCCCTTTTGCTAACCATGTCAGCATCTCACTTGGCGAGCTCCTAGCGATTTGCTCCTTCAACCATTGGTTGAACCGACTGTTGTGTTGCCTCATGATCCAACATCCGGTCGCTCCGGATTCTGTTGCCGAAGCACATCCTTGTGCTGGTCGACATAAGGCGCCACTTCAGTCATGTGTTGCAAGACCGTGAAATGGGCTTGAGTATACGTGTCCATATCTGCAGTGATTGCTTTCCTTCCGATAGTTCCGATACCCTTCAGCCTCCCCTCATGACGAGATTGAGGCACACCTATCGGTTGAATTTGAGCCATATAATCGACACAAAACTCAATGACCTCTTCGCTTGTATAACCTTCGACGATGCTGCCCTCCAGTCGAGATCGATTCCGTACGTAGGACTTGAGAATTCCCATGAACCTCTCAAATGGGTACATGCTACGTAGGAATATGGGCACGCACATTTTTATCTCCCACACAACGTGAACAATGATATGGACAATGATATCGAAAAACGAAGGAGGGAAATACATTTCAAGATGACATAGAGTCATCACCACCTTGTCCTGCAGAGCATCTAGTCCGTCGGGATCGATGACCTTTTAAGCAATTGTGTTAAAGAAATAACATAGCCTCACGATTGTCTCTCGGACTTTGATCAGGAAAATATTTCTAATTGCAACAGGGAGCATCTGTGTCATCAGCACATGATAATCACGAGACTTCATGCCATTTAACTTCAAATCTTGCATCGAAATAAGTTTCTTCACGTTGTCAGAGTAACCAGACGGAACTTTGACACCATGCAAGCACTGGCACAGTTCTGTTTTCTCGGCCTTGGATAGAGTGTAACACGCAGGGGGAAGGTACGTTCATCCATTATCTGTGCATGTCGGTGCTAACTCAGGCCTGATGTCCATATCAGCCAAGTCAAGCCGTGCGTTGACACCGTCCTTTGTTTTATCACGAATGTTCAGTAAGAGACCAATCAAGCTGTCGCATACATTTTTTTCTACGTGCATGACGTCGATGCAGTGTCGAACATCTAGGTACTCCCAATAAGGTATGTCCCAAAATATTGATCTCTTCTTCCAAGTGCTCTTCTCATGAGCCCTCAATTTATGTCCCTTTCCGAGGACAATATCTAAATCCTTAACCATATTATAAACCTCTTTTCCCCTTAAATGCCTTGGAGCTGAACCATCTTCCTTCTCTCCATGAAATTGTTTCTTCATCTTGCGGTATGGGTGAGCCCTTCGAAGGAACCGGCGGTTACACATGTAGATGGTTTTACGTAAGTGTTTCAACCACACACTCTCGGTACCATCTAAACAGTGAGTACAAGCTTTGGAACCTTTTGTACTATGGCCCGATAGGTTACCAAGGACAGGATAATCATTTATGATGCAGAACAATAAGGAGCGCAAAGTGAAGTTCTCTCGTTTGTATGCATCCCATACCTGCACCCCTTCGTTCCACAGTACTTTTGGATCTTCCACCAACGGTTCTAGGAACACATCAATATCATTTCTAGGTTGTTTTGGCCCTTGGATAAGTATCGACAGGAAAATATACTTCTGCTTCATACACAACCAAGGAGGAAGATTATAGATGCAGAGAGTCATGGGCCATGTGCTATGTCGGCTGCTCATACTACTGAAAGGATTCATTCCATCTGTACTCAGTCCAAGCCTTATATTCCTTGGTTCTGCACCGAAGTCTGCAAAACTCCTATCGATGTTTCTCCACTGGGCGGAATAAGCAAGGTGTCTTAGCATTCCATCCTTCTTGCGCTCCTCCGAGTGCCAATGCAGCAGTTTTGCCTCCTTTGGATTTGCAAAAAACCTTTTCAAACGGGGAATTATAGGAAAATACCATGCCACTTTAGCAGGAGGTCCTTTCTTCACCTCTGTTCCCTCGCCGTCATCTGATTGATTGTTACGTTTGTATCGGGATGCGTTGCACACCGGACATACATGCATGTTTGCATACTTTTTACGGTACAGGATACAGTCGTTCGGACATGCATGTATTCTTTCTACTTCCATTCCCAACGGACAAAGAACCTTCTTGGCTTTATATGTGGTTTTAGGCAACTCATTTCCCTCCGGAAGCATATCCAATAAAAGACCTAGCAGCGCCGTGAAACTCTTGTCGGACCAACCGTTGCTTGCCTTCAATTTCAACAGTTCAAGGACGGCCGATAACCTCGTGTACTTTGACCTGCAGCACGTGAACAAAGGTTTCTCCGAGTCCTCCATCAAGCCCCAGAATTTAACATACTCTCTCTCATCATAGTTCTCTTCTACATCACGAAGCATCTGATCCAGATTGTCATCGTGCAATCTATCCGAATCCGAACCATAATCGACATCATCCAGCGGCATGTCATTCACTTCACCGGCGATGTCATCCGGCGGCATATCATTTACTTCACCGGCGATGTCATCCGGCGGCATATGATCATTGACTTCGCCATGACTGGTTCAACACGTATAACCCACTTTGAAACCCCTCCGATTCAAGTGCGCTTCAATTTGCCCTCGGTTCTTAAACATCTTTTAATTCTCGCAGTCAATGCATGGACAGTACATATATTCCACCCCCTTATTCAGCATATCCTCCTCGGCAGCTCTTGTAAAAGCAGACACACCATTAATGTACTCTTCACTCACACGGTTCGCGGCATACATCCAGCTTCGGTCCTACGTTGTGTATATATATAACAACTTAGTATTAAAAATTAAATTAATTAATTATTACTACAGATATACCACATGCATTCAGGCTTTGCTAGCTTAATTCGTATTATAAACGCAACAGCTATTATATAAGCAACAATTTTGCAAACCATCTTCAATAACACTCACCAATTACTTAGATCTAAATTGTAATGCAAAGAAAAATAAATTTCATTACTAGCCATATCTAGAGCAACCAGAAAAGTATGAATCTTCAAAGCTCAATCTCTGCCTCCTCCCACCAAATTAATTGGCCTGAAATCGCCTAGCTTGGCTCCTGAGCGAAAAAGTGCAGCACCGGCTAGATCTGGATCGAAATGAAGACAGGTGCGGTTCTGAGCAGCACAATAAATGCCTAGCGCCATTATCACAGATGGTTTTTTATTAACAACCGTCTGTGATAATACTGAGATTATCACAGACGGTTTTTAATTAACAACCGTCTGTGATAATCATCTTATCACAGACGGTTTTTTAATAAAAAACCGTCTGTGATAATTCCAGATTATCACAGACGGTTTTTAATAAAAACCGTCTGTGATACTTTAATATCACAGACGGTTCATCGGTAAGAACCGTCTGTGATACTCGTTTTCTCTGACGCCACCAACACAAACAGTGTCCAAATTAAAACCGTCTGTGTTAGTGTCGGTCACAGACGGTTTTGTCAAACCGTCTGTGATTGGCCGTCTAGTATTAGACTTTCTGTAGTAGTGCGAAAACCTACCTTGTATAATGTTTGCCCTATGGCAGTAGGCAATCCTAAACATTCAAGGGGAAGAGAAATAGTTAGGTTAAGAAACTATTTAGGATGTCTCTAAGTCAGCTTCTGCTTCAAGGAAGCTGGAAGCCACCCCAAACACTAGCTTTTGTAGAAGTTTATCGCAATAACTGCAGCTCTGTTACAATAGAGAAGCTATGGCCTGTTATTTTTAGCTTCTAAAAGCTGATTTTTAGTTTCTTTTACAGTAACTAGCTTTTAAACGAAGTATCTTTTCAAGATAAAGTCTACTAATTAATTGTAATACATACTTTACCGACTTTATTTATATAGGCAAAAACTATACGTGAGTTTCTGTTACTCTATAGTCTCCCACATAAATAACCTAAAAATCACAAACAACAGCAAAAGCTATAAGTTTTAGCTAAAAATATTAGGCCTAGGCAAGAAGCCAGTGGAAAAAATATCAGGCCTAGCCAAGAAGCCAGCGGAGGCAGCGTGATGTCTTTTGCAGGTTGGACTAAAGCATTTGCCCTTGAAGTAGCATGATAATTACTCACCATTGCCATCCTATAAATGCCAGCAATCCTCCTGCGCCACCCCTCATTTCCTCCCATCCCCTCTTGATAGCGCCTCTGAGCCACCGGCTCCCCCTACATCCTCGCCGCTGGCCGTGCCGGCAATTTACATTGAAGTGGCTCATCTAGTATGTAGGTACCAATTGCACTATTGATTTGATCATTATCTCCTTGCCGGCATTAAACTTCTTCTCGCACCATCCATTGACCAAGCTTCTATCCTTCTCTAGATGTGTTTGGAAACCTGCTTTGTAGATCACCCTATGGTTGTTGGCAATCCTAAATATTCGAGGGGAAGAGAAATAGTCAAGTTAAGTAGCACCACACAAAATGCAAAGCATCTGCCTCTACTAAAAACACCACTTAGTTTTCCTCCAGCACCTGAGCACCTCCGAGGAAAACGTTCTCATTTTGCAGATTTACCGACGAGCCACGTAATGGCCAAATTTTTTGAAAATTCAGTCCGAACTCAATAAGTTTTGAACTTTGAATTTGCTTTTTGGTGAAAATTTAGAATTTTCACAAAAGGTTGCGAAAATGGTAGAGATGAACTAGATATTAAATAGAGATGAAAATATAAATGAAACTTCCACTAAACTTGAATTTGAACTCAAACTTTCGACCCTACTGGGAAAGCTCCGAAATTGAAAACCCTACTTCCGATGCAACTAATTAAGGGGACCATCTAGAAGGAACCACGAGCAAGTAATTTCAGATTGAACACAGGGAATGTCCCTCAAAGTCACTAAAGATTTCTATGCAGAATTTCTTTTTTTGGGGGGGGGGGGGGGGGGGGGCAATGCATAGTTTGTTTCCAAGTGTATGTATTACTATATGACAATCATTGGAGTACATGCCCCTAAAATTACTTGTTAATAATAGGCAACACATTGATATATCATATGTATTTGTACAATTTTAATATATTTTTAAAAGAAACTTCTAGAACAATTTGAAAGATGCATGGTAGAGAATTTTGAGAGCTCTAGAATTAGCTAATACTATCATAAATAGCTAGATATTTTGTAAGAAGCTTCTTAGGATTATGTTTTTTTCCATATATGTACCTAGAATGTTTATGTAACTACAAAGTGTTGTAGGATGAGGCCCTTCCACATAGAAAGAATCCAACATAGCACTTGATTAATAAATAGGGGAGTCATCTCACATTTAACCAAGTCTTCAAAAGCCATAGGAAATAGGGGCAAACCCCACTAGAGCCCTGTGGTAGCCCAAAAAGTTTCAAAAATTCAAAAAAAAAATCACAAAATCTCTCAAATTGTTTGCTGTATTTTTCTGAGTTCCTAGTGTTTTTGTGTGCAAAAATGCTATCTTCTTTCCTAATCACCTAATCATCATCGTTCCGCCATCGCATCATCGTCATCATCTCCTTTCTCCTCTCTATTTTCCTCTGCTTGGCTAAGAAGAAGAACAATGCCAGCTGGCATTGTGCTCTCGCGGTTTGACTGAGCCAGCTAGCCGCCTAACCTGAGTTGCTTGCACCAGATTGAACCCGTAGTGTTATGCATACACGATTAAGCTAGAACACCGCGTGCCAAGCCAAACTAGACTCGAACCAGTTTCAGACTAAGTATAACCTGAGTCAAACCCTTTTAGCCCAAGTCAAACCTGATTTCCACCCATTCAACCCGGTTTAGACTAATTTAGAACCGACTTGTGACTGATTCACATGATTCCAGTCCATTTCTCACCGAGTTAGCACTAGTTATGCACAGTAGACTAACCCTAGACCCCAGTAGGCTCTCCAAATATCACTACTCACCATCATTTGCCAATTCAAAGATTTTCAAAGCTGATTCTTCATCGGTTTTCCCCTTCCAATAACTTTTTGGCTATGTTTCCCCTTTTCTTTTAATAGTGTTTTATTTTAAAGTGTTATAGTTCTGTAGTAGGCTTATTTGACATTGTTCGTATGTATACACTAGATTATAAAGAGAAAACCCCTGGGACAATTGGAACTAGAAGTAACGACCCTAAAGCCTACGAAGGTGTGAGCACTGACTACGAGTTGCAAGGCAAGCCACAATTCTTGATCATGTTGAATATATATTAATTAGGTTATATTATGTATGGGTTAATTTTTGTATTATTTATTTGTCAATGCTAACTATTATCAGTTACTTTTGAATGATCCTGCTTAAGTACTTAATACCTTAATTACATTTTTTACTTACAATCCTTGATAATAATCTGATCTGGTTTTCCATGATGACCTTAGAGTCAGTGTGTCATACTTCATATTAACACTAGTTGTGTGCCCGTGTGTTGTAACAAAAATCAAATACTATGCACACTTTCTTATCCTTTACTTGGGAATCTATTGTAGAAAAACTTCAAGCCAACATTGCCAATAAATCAGATAGCATATCTATAATGATCCTAATCCAATCATTGGCAAACTCATAAATAACGTGATAGTATAGAAAGCCATGGTGAGATATGTAATACATCTAAGAAGAAAATAGTGTTACTAATGCATTTATCGCTTCGAAGGCAATAATTTGATATGTCTTCATTTGGACTTTTAAGCCTGAGCTTCTAGCTTTTTTTTTTGCACTATAGCAGCTTTTTTACACTATAGCTACTTTAGTTTTTTAAGCATAATTAAATTAAAAAAAATGAAAAAAGGTTATATCATCACAGACAATGCAAAGGAATAAGGAAAACGAAAATACAAAAAAGCCCAAAAAAGCCAGAAAAAGAGAAAATTAAGAAGCTAGAAGCTAAACCTCTAATGAGCGGGGTTTTGTCTTAACAAACTTATACACCTAATTATATCCACGCTAAATGAGGATGGCACAAAGAATACAATTACGTTGGTACTCAAGACAAAAGTCATTAACAAACACATTTCTACATTTTGTTAGTCCCTCAAGGGCCACAATGTACAACTTATCTCAAGATGAACTAAAAAGCCTCCAGAAAATACAGGAGTAGATAAGAAGCACCAATAACAACTTCATATTAGTAGCTCCCTTTAGGACGTGCATGAACACAATCAAACTAATGCTGAAATGTAGCTCACCTGTATCTTGTAACAACTAATAGAAATGTGGTGACAAGGAATTAGGTGAACTGTTACACAACATGGGACTGGGAGGCATCTTTGAACTATAGCTACTCCTATGGTCTAGGCTAACAGGGAGCATTTCTAAACGATAAATCACGGGGAAAAATGTGAGGAAATAGGGACCATGGCTTAAGGGGGTGTTTGGATTAAGGGTATTTCATTGGAAAGTTTTAGGATCTAGTTCAAATTTGAACTAAATCCAAAAACCTACCAACGAATTACTCCTCATCCAAACAGGGCCTGAGGAATAAAATATACAATCCCATCCTTATACTGGTGAACAGCTTAACTGCTAAGAAACTTATCTCAATTGTAAATACTAGAAATAAAATATCTATCTAAATGAAAGAGTGTTCATCTTTGAAATGAAGCAACAATTTTAGAATAGAAGGGTTTTGTTTTACACACAGTGAGGAACTACTACAACACATCACACAAATTAGAGCATTCCAACATATGGATTCAGTGTCATACCAAATGAAAGAGCAAAAATAGTTTATCAAACAGCACTGCATGCACTATTTGAGAAAGGCAGTAAAGAGGCAGGATGAATTTAGACAACCAAAAGTTTGAAAACCACATGTAGAAGCATAAAAAACTCTCCTGTAACCGCAAAAGAGTGCCTCCAGAAAAGAGCAAAGTTATAAAAATCATAGACCAAAAAGATTATGTTAGAAGTCCAGAACACTAATTAGTTATTTTTCAACTAAAAAGATAGTTATTTCACACAAAAATAGTATTTATATACTTGTTTTAGAAAGGTAAATTAACTATACAACTGCTAGAAATCAATTCCAATAGATCTACAAGCACGTAAAATACTAACACAGAGCCCACATATGTGATTCAATTAGATCAATATGGATTTTAATGTCCTCAGGTTAAGGGTTTTCTGTAAAATATGAACAAAAAGTCAAATGACATTCACTAAATTAAAGTAGATTAATTCTGTAAATTTGAACCTTACCACAAAAGCATCCATATTGATGTCATTAGAGTGAACTATGATATGCAGCCCAAAACTGAGCATACGAGCTTGATTGCCCACCGATCCTCTAAGTTCAAAGTCTTTCTTAGGACCAAAATAATACTTAAGAGTTAAAGGTGTTGCCACAAAAAAATATCATCCCTCCAATCCAGAAAGAACTTCTTTGTGCTGATGACGTATTATGCTTGACATTGAGAATGTGCCAAATGCCTGCCTTTTCTTCTCGGGAGAGACTGTACGAAGCCGACGACTTGCATATTTCTCCAATTATGCAATTTACACTATATACCACACAAAACTTAATACTCTATATAGTAGACTATAGTTTCCAGTTAAATTTCGCAATCCAGAGGGACATGTTGATCTTCGGCAATCCACATCTTTTAGATGGAAATCGAGAGCTTGGATTTTATAGACACCATGAGGCAGTCAATTGGAGAAGTGCTTTTTTCAGTCAAATTTGTTGGATTATGTTGCTAGGGTTCCCCTTGGACTACTTGAATCAGCACTTCATTGCTCTTGCAGTCTCTTCTTTTAGGAAGCTTTTAGATTGGCACTCTGGTGACAGAATTAGGGGGTGTGTCTTGGTTAAGGTCCTTTACCTAAACCCTGAATCGGTACCATGTAAATTAGTCCTCAAGAAAAGTACTACAATTGGAGGAATGGGGAGTCATGCACAGTTGCAGTTTACATTTTAAACTGTGATTTCCTCGATATCGCCCCAACAGATGAAGACTTACCTCTGAATAATGGGAATGTCAACCTGGACATCGCCCCTATGATCAATGAAGAAGTGGGGAGGTTCATGATCAATGGGATGCTTGGGAGCCACAACAGCAATAACACGATGGTTGGGATCACTTGCTGCCTAATGCCGGATTAGATCAACAAGAGCTCTTGTCAATGTCTTCAGCTCTCAATTCTAGGGATTCTTCATCCGGGTCTGTGATTGAGATGGCTGGTCCTTCTCATGCCCAAAGTTCTCTTCAAGAGAGGTTGATGTTTTCAACAGCCCTAGTCCCCGCTCGTTAGACCAACTTCATTGACCAAGCTTAGCTTCAGAATGTTCTTTTCCATTTACATGAGAGACTTCGACCACAAATGGTGAGATGGCCTGTCCTGATGCAAAGTTGGTCATTGGTAAATGCTAATATATCTAATTTCAGGGCTAAGCAAACTTGGAACATTGCTTTTGACCCTACCGCATGGTCTGCTCTTTCTCATTTCTTCAAGTTAGCGGTTCCCAAAGTGCTCCTTGTGAAGAAAATAGCTCTAAGACTTGAGTTTGGAGACTTCTTTTCACCAGGCATCATGCACAACTCTGTTCCAGTGCCCCAACACTCATCGTCAGTTATACTTGAGCAGTTGGAAAGCTCAAGCAACAAGGCTTCTGTGTCCCCGACATTACCTCCCATGCCCCGGCGCACTCGGAAAGTTCGCATGCCAATTGTAACATCCTGAAAAATCAAAATTTGAAAATATGAATTTCTTGAATTATATTTGCAATATATTCTATTGGAATTTGGATTTTGTGGTGTTTTCTCGAATTTGGTTGAGATTTCAAAAACTGAATAATTCCTAAAAGACAAAGACAAACATTAGTAATACCAAAAACCTTGAGTTCAAAATTCAAGTCAATAAAATGCAACCAAAAGGAATATTAGATTTTTGTATCTGGATATTTAAACCAAAAATCTCTCCCCTTAATTCAAATAGTAAACCAAAAAAAATCCAAGGCTAAATATGCAAAAATTTATACATAAATTGGCAGGCTTGAGCCCTTCATTTTATCTTTTTCTCCTTTTTTATTTTTCTTTCTCACTTCCATGTGGGCCCCATCACTTTCTCTCTCTCCTCCTCTTTTCTTCTCTGCCGACAGGGTGCTCCCCTTTCCCGTTTTTCTCGCTCTCACTCCCTCCCTCTTTCCCCCTTTTCTCCCACTGGCCGCTGGGCCCTCCTTCCCCTCCCTGCTCAGCGCGCCTGCCCTTTTCCTTCGTTATTTCTCTTCTCCATCCTCCTCCTCCCGTGGCCGAGCGCGCTCCACGCCTCCCTTTCCTGTGCGCCCGCCGCGCCAACGTCAGCGGCGCCCGCCGTCGCACTTGCCTCCCTCTGCGCCGACCTGCTCCCGCGCCCCCGCGCGCTCTCTTCTCCCTCTTCCTCTTTTCCCCCGTGCGCCGGACCCCCACCTCTCCTCCTCCGCTCTTTGCTCTGGTCAAAAGCCGAGCGACACGGCTCCGCTCCGCCCGGCCTCAGCACGCGCGCGGTGCCATCATCACGCCCGGACCCCCGAATCTCGCTGCCCTGCTCCGCCGCCTGACACGGCCGCCTGTAGTCGCCGCCTGCCCCGCCTCCCGGTCGGCCCCGCCCGGCGCCAGCACACCCCCGACGTCTATAAAAGCCGCCGAAGCTCCCAATTGTGTCGCCACACTGTGTTCTAGCTTCCACTCCAGCCGATTGACTCCTCGTGCCCGATTTCTCGCCGGCGCTCGCTTTCGTCTCCGCGACCGGCCGCCGAGCTCGCCACCGCACCGAGCCACCACCGCTCGATTCCTTTGCCCCCGAGCTTCCTCAGGACACGGTGAAGCCGTCCCCACCCTCCACCGAGCTCGCCGACCCCTCTCCGGTGCCGGCGTCGATCCCCTCCCGAGCGCGCCGCCGCTGCTCGCTGTCGGCCTGCTCCGAAGGCCCCCGGTCCTCGAAAACATCTCCACCGGGCTTACCTCGGCGCGTGCGACGCATTTCCACCCTCACCCGACCTCCTCCGGTCACCCATCGCCGGCGACGCCACCGGCCAAGCCCGCCCCCGAGTTCCTCTGCTCCAAATGCCCACATGACTCCTCATTTGTCTGCACCTCACTCGTCAGGTAACACCTGAGAGTGGGATGGCTAGCAGCCCGTGCGTTCGTTACGTTCGATTCCCCCGGCCGCAGAGTTTAGATATAATTTTTTTGTACTGTTGCTGCGTTGCTAAGCCGAGAGCAGTAGGAAAAGAAATATCTCCATAGAAATCTATCATAAATAAACAAAGGATACAAAAATTTAGTAGGTATAATTGAGCTTAATAAATATCTAATCATGGATTACTTAATGTATGTTAGTAACTACTGTGCCTTTTTATTCTAAAACTAATTAATAATTAAAGACATTAATAAAGAAAAGTGGCTTCGGTTAAATATCCAAGTTTAGTAAAGATTACCCTTAAATTAAAATGCATGCCCAATATCTAACATACAGTCATTTAATAAATCTTAGAGGTAGATTTTGCTAGATAACAAATATTAAAAATGTAACCCTATATAACCAGCTTTGCCCAGATGAGTAGATCTAAATTAAAATGAAACCAAAACTAAGCTTAAGAATAATTGAGCTAAAGACAAAATGATAATGGTGCCATTAATTAAATCCTAACATTAGGTTTAATAAATATGTTAAGCATGGTTGCATATAACAAGTTGGTACCCATATAAACGGATCCTAATTCGAAATAAGATATGTCTAGTGACAACTAAGTGTACACAAAATATCACACCATGGAATGCTATACACCTAGACTCTAAAATTTATTCGGTAAGCCATAATGCCCTGAATATTAGCGCTCGACAGAGTAATACCCAGCTAAACTTGTACAGTAAATCATATGTCTAACCTAACTCATGGAACTTCCTTGATAAATACAAAAATAATAAAAGGTGTCATCAATAAAATCAAGTCATCGTACCCCACCACAGACCTTGCCTCAAATCACTCGAATCACCCAGTAACTCGTATAAACACTAAATTAAGTTTATTCGGATTTATTTGGATCTTTTGAATTATTTGCTTTTATTTGGATTCAGTCGTTTGTCACGTAATTAGATATTGGGGGTCGTGAAGATTCAGAGGATCCAGCAAGACCAAGCTCGAAGTGAAGATAGAGATCAAAAGCCCAAGAGAAAGCATTGTGTGAGCTCAAGACCGCGGTAAACCGCGCCAGGCGAGTCAATACTTTGATCATGTTGATCCTATGTTTTCTGCAAATTATTTTTGTTTAAATTATCAAATTGCATGCTGTTATTTTATATGCAAATCCATGTTTAATTTAGAGTTCTAGTTAAATGCCTATTATCTAACTTGGTTAATATTGCCCCTCCTTTGGAGTATTTGAACATGAGAATCTTGTCACCCTAGCAAAATTATAATAGTAACCTTTGGAAAATAAGTCCCTAAATATATGTCATGCTTAGTATTGCTTAGGTACTTATGGGCGCGAGAGCGCCCAAGCATCACTTTTAAATCCTGAGAAAAATTGGTTGGGCAGTCATGGTGGTAGTGACTGGTATATGTTGGTATGATTACTTTATATTCCCAAAAACCCCAACATGCTTAAATATCTGGGCGGATTGGTTCGAGGGTGTGTATGTGTGGTGCAGTCGAAGCACAAAGTGGGTTAGTGGTAGACCGCCCAGATACCATTAAGGACTGAATCTTGTCATGACCTCCTGTGTAAAACAGTGCAACCACAAGTCTGTAAAATACAACTTGGCTAAGTAAATTTATCGAACCCCCGGACTCATCTCACTAGTAGTGGATAGAAGTGGTTGTGCACGGGCATGGGGGCCCTAAGGGACACCAGGTAGGGTGAAGTTTCCCCAGCTATTCTATTCGTTGCGGGGAGTTGAGAAGCCCGTCTGCGGTAGTAATTGTGGGGAAACATCCCGCGCATAGATGGGACCCACCGCAAGTGGGAGAAGCCCATAAGGTGAGATGACAAAAGGGACTAGATACTTTGAAAAGTCACTGTGATGGTCTGCTCAACCACATGACTAAGGAATCGTGTGGGGCAACGAGTTGATTGTCTCTTGTGGTGAAAGTGTACAAACTCTGCAGAGTCAAAACTATTCGAATAGCCGTGCCCACGGTCAAGGGCGGACATGTGAACTTAACCAGATATAGTTCTGTTTCAAAAACAACTTGTGGGTGGGAATGAAAAAGTGGAAGGGCAGTGGAAAGCCCTGATTTGAATTGTTCTGGGTGTCGTCCCAGTGGTAAGTTAAGCGGCTATAACGCTGAAAGATGCTATATGGTGCGGATGCCATGTAACGGTGGATGGAATCTGGATCGCTATTATTATTGCATTTTCTTGAACATTATGTATTTGTTCAAAACTGCTAGGTCTCAGGAAGTTTTTATGTATCATATTTCAAAAGTAAAATATTTTCTCTTCTCACAAAATAAAATATATGGGGAATAGATAGAGTCGGGAATAAAGGAGATGAAAGTTCGTGGTAAAAATACAAAGATATTGGTGGACTCATGTTTATAAAAAGGAAATGATAGTGTGGAATCTGGGAGAAATAATTTGGTGGAGTCTAAATGAATATATAGGCTAGATAGATGATTTAAATGGTCTTTGGAGTATTAGGGAGGGTAAGGGTAATTGCTAGATTACAATCTTAATCAATGATGTTTTTGGTGGATGTATACTAGTGAATTAATCAGAGGCAGGCAGTAGAAAATAAGATTGATTACTAGAAGATCAATTTATGGTTTTGGATCAATAACTGAAATGATTGGATTGTTAGAAAATTTCTGATACAAATAATATTGGTGGATTTGAAAGTAATTATGCTAGAGAATCATTAAAATTTAGAAGGGAAGAGTTGATGATTAGCAATTACAAGATTGGATTATTAGAAATCCAGAATATAAATGATATTGGTGGATTCATAATTAAATGATGTCACACGCTGTTCGGAGTTTTAGACAGCAAATGATCGGTGGATTATATAAATTATGATACTCGTTGTTTGGGGATTTAGGCGGCAATTGATTGGAGGATTGTATAATTGATGATATTCGCTGTTTGGAGTCTTAGACAACAATCAATTTGAAAAGAGTATATTCGGTGGATTAAATAAATGATGATACTCGCTGTTTGGAGTTTTAGACAACAATCAGTAGAGTAAGTGTGTCTTTGGTGGATTAAGTTAATTATGGCAATCGCCGTGTGGAGTTTTAGATAGTAACAATAACACTATGATTAAATAATATTGCTACCAAAAGTGATTTTTAGCAAATAAAATAACCCGAGCCTCTCCTTTGTTAAGCCATGCATACTATTTATTTGCATTCTGTGTATTGGCTCGCGGAGCACGGGGTCGGAATGCTCACGCTCGCTTTTGCGACAAAATTCAGGATCAGGAATTAAATCACCTCGCCTCAGCAACAAGATTGGACAAGCTGGCCGAGAAGATGGAGATGTCAAGGGCTAGGTCGCGAACCTCCAGTTGGCTGCCTGTGGGCATGTCCTGAAGGTCCCACCTGTGTGCTTCGTTCTTCCGCTGCTGCAATTTAATGATTTCGGCCTAATCGGCCCATGAGTAAGTCTAATATTGTATTTACGCTTTCGCATGATATGTATTTTGATATTCATTACTGTAACTGTGAGCACTATCTACTGATCCAGGGAATAGTGCAGCAATATCACAGTGGATTCCGGATGGTAAAATCTGGGGTCTGACACCTATCTCAGTTAGGGATCTACGTCGGAGTCCTCATATCAATGGACCTGCAGACGGTTTTCAACATGTCCAACTTTCAGACACCAAATGTGTTGTGTCTAAGGTAACCCCCAGCACACTGCAGCACCTAGATGCAGCTGGTCCCTCTAGCATCAAGCTCTGGCTCTGCCACCCTTACTTTGTCCTAGTTGTTGGAGTAGGCTTTAGCGGCAACCCCCCCCCCCCCCAAACACCCCATCATCTTAAGTGCCAAATAGGCTGCCAATAAACTTGATGCAAACCTGGGGCAACCAATTATGTCAAGTCCCTCCTGTGGAGTTGACCGAGGATTCTTTCTTATCTACTAACATGCAAACTCATGCCACGCCACAGAAGCAAATGCCTTAATTGAAACCAAGAAGCCATCTATTTTCCTTTCTTCTTCTGGTCATTTTGTATTTTGGAAAGGACCTTCATCTCGTTGGCCCTTGTCATATTTGCTACAGTGTTTGCTGGCTACACTTTCATTCTCTGTTTGAACCATAGTATGCTTTGCATATCTATTTCAATTACTCCTTACGTTCTTTCTAATGAGTTCGACAAATCATTTTCGTGACTGCAATGTGTTATGATGGAATGTCTGAGGTATCAACTCACAAGATAAATGGAATTATATTGGTAATAAAAATAATGAAAGTGCCTGCTCGATGGGTTGTCTTTAGGAAACAAAGAAGGACTCCTTTGATCATTCTTACATCAGACATTTCTCTGCTAAACACTTTGATAAATAGTTTTTACCCCTCTGACGGAGCTTCTGGTAGCATTATGGTGCTTTGGAATAGCTCAGTTTTTGGGCAATGAAGTTTTTTATTCTCCCTTTGCTCAGATTATTCAATTTATCTCCACTGCCAATTCGGACTCTTGGACTTCTAAATGTCTACGGTCCCTGTGATGGTGAGCCTAGGGATGAGTTTGTGGAATGGTTACTTAACCTTCATATTCCTGCTGATGAAAAATGGTTGCTCTTAGGGGACTTCAACTTCATTCATTCTGTTCATAATAGGAATAAACCTGGAGGGGATATGAATGACATTTTAATCTTCAATACTATTATCAGTAGCTGGGTCTTATTAAGATTCCTTTAAAAAGTCAGACGTTCACGTGGAGCAACATGCAAGAGGATCCTTTACTCGAACAATTGGACTAGTTCTTTACGACAACCTAGTGGACTTTGGCTTTCCCCAACACAGTGGTTTCCATTCTACCTAAGAATATTTCTGACCATTCTCCTTGTGTTGTTCAGATCATAACTTTGATCCCTAAAGTCTCTATATTTCACTTTGAAAATTTTTGGGTTGATCATCCAGGGTTTCCGGACATTGTCAAATATTATTGGGAATTACCATATCATGCTCGGAATAGTGCTACTAAGGTGTTAGCTGGTTTCAAAAGACTCAGCTACAGTCTTAAAATCTAGAGCAAAAGTTGCTCTCATCTCACTTCCGTCATTCATAATTGCAATATGGTAATCCTTTTCTCGACTCCTTGGAAGAACACCGAAATCTCTTTCGTGAGGAGTAGAACTTTAGGGAAATCATCAAGTGTCATCTCCAAGCTTTAGGGATTCCATGAGAAAGTCAGTATTAGAAGTATTAATGGCTCATTTATCACTCTTGTTCCTAAGAAGCCGGTTCCGAAAATGGTCAATGATTTTAGGCCCATCTCTCTTCTCAACTTAGCCCTTAAGCTATTGACTAAACTATTGGCAAACAGGCTTCAAAAGGTGATCTTACAGTTGGTCTATAAGAACTAATATGGTTTCCTACAGACTCGGACAATCCAAGATTACATTGCTTAGGCTTTTGAATACATTCATTAATGCCAACAAAGCAAGCGTGATATCATCATTCTTAAACTGGATTTTGAAAAAGCTTTTGATACCATTGAACATTCGGCTATCCTCGAAGTTATGCGCAGCAAAGGCTTTCCTGATAATTGGATTTCTTGGGTCTCTCATATCCTAAGCACATGTTTCTCTTCTGTCCATTTGAATGGGGTTCCAGGACAAATGTTCCAATGTAAACGAGGAGTGCATCAAGTGGACCCTTTATCTCTGCTCCTATTTGTTCTCAGTGCTGATCTTTTGTAAACTATTGTCAATGAAGCTGCCAATAGAGGAGTTCTTTCTCATCCCATCCCTAATATGGCCAATCTAGACTACACTATTGTCCAGTATATGGATGATACTTTGCTAATCATGTCGACAAGTGGCCGATAGTTACTTTGCTTGAAGGGTATCTTATCTACCTTCTCATCCTCTATGGGTCTTTGAGTAAACTTTCATGAGTCTCTAATGATACCCATCAATGTCAAGGAAGAGAAGATAGAGCATTTGGCTTCCTTATTTGGTTGCAAGGTGGGAACTCTGCTTTTTACCTACCTCGGTTTACCTTTGGGAACCACCCGTCCATCAGTTAAGGATTTCTCTCTTCTTGTTGATCGTATGGAATGTAGACTCTCAAGTACTATAGTTTTTCTTTCCTGTGGTGGCCGCTTAACTATTCTTAATGTGGTTCTTTCTTCACAACTGACCTATTATATGTGTTTGCTTAAGCTGCCCAAAAAGGTTATTACTCATATCGACCGTGCACGTTGTCATTGCCTCTGGAGAGGGTCTTGAGACCTGTCTATTCATTGTCACTCCCTTGCAGCCTGGGACAAAGTTTGCCGCCCCAAACGATGTGGAGGGTTTGGCATTCTAAACTTAAGACTGTAGAATGAAGCTCTTCTCAACAAGCATCTCCATAAATTCTGTGCTCGGCTAGATATTCCCTGGGTCCAATTGATTCGTTCTACTCACTATGCCGCTTCAATCCCCCATGCTTCTAGGGCTTGTGGATCTTTCTGCTAGCATGATATTATGAAATTCATCTCTCAGTTTAGAGACATTGCTATGGGCTGCCTTGGCAATGGTCATGACATCTTGTTTTGGAAGGATTGTTGGGAATGTCATCTTTTCTGTCATCAATTTCCCAGTCTTTTTTTCCTTTGCTAAGGAGCCAGATGTTTCTGTGCAGCAAGATTACCTCGCTCTTATAGACCCGTTGACACTCTTTCAACTTCCCCTATCTACGGAAGCCTTGGAGGAATTCGAAGAGCTCCAAACCCAGCTAAGCCTGATGCAGCCATGCGATGGTTATGATTCTTGGACTTACATTTGGGGTCATGGTCACTATACTTCAAAAAGGTATTACACATAGCAGTTTGGCTCCCTCCATATTTCCCTAGGTTTTATGCTCATATGGAAAAGTAAATGCACCATGAAACTCAAAGTCTTTGCCTAGCTTTTATTCATGGACAGACTAAACACTCGAGACATCTTAGAAGGAAAAATTTTCACATAGATCGTACCTCCACCTATGTTATGTGCAACATGAATGAGGAGGAAACGTTGTCTCATCAGTTCTTTCATTGTTCCTTTAGGGCCAGTGCTGGCAGTATCTTGGGATAACCTGGCAATCTAATATAAATATTGAGCACATGATTCTTTTCACCATACGCACATCCTCTTTGTTGGAAGTAAACTGTTTTGACGCCAGTTCCGCTGTTGGTCTCCAGTCCGACCGGGAGACAGATTTGTTTTTCTGTTTCAGTTTCGTTTTAGATTCCGTTTCGTTTTTTGTTGATTCCGTGTAAGAATCAAAATAGGGCTTGTGTAATTGTTATATAAGGGAGTATAATCTGAAAAGCTAGGTGTGTTTGAGCACCACCAAAACATTGCTTCGTGTTCTTTGTTTTGGAGTATTTGAAGCGTTCGTCAAATAGAAGAGTTTTGCCGGCGCTATTGCTCGTTCATTGCTGTGATCCAGAGGAGGCTGTGCTAACATTTGATATCAGAGCTTGGAGGCGATGGACGGGAAGATTGCAGAGAAGCAAGGCGCGACAGGAGTAGGCTCCGGCGAAAAGAAACCGCCGGCGCCGCCGCGAGCACCGACGAGAGGAGGATTGGTTCCAATCCAATACCCGATGCTGACCGACACGAACTACGGCCTGTGGGCTGTGAAGATGAAGATCGTCATGCGCTTTCTCGGAGTATGGGCGGCAATTGAAGGAGATGCACCGGTCGAAGAGGAGAAAGACCAGGGCGCTCTGGCTGCCATATCTCAGGCTATCCTCGACGAGGTCTTGATGACCATTGCAGAAAAGGAAACTGCAAAGGAGGCGTGGGAAGCAATCAAGGAGATGCGTATTGGCGAGGATCGTGTCAAGAAAGCAAGGGCACAGGTGCTGAAGAGGCAATTTGATCGGATGATCATGGGTGAAACCGAAGGTGTCGGTGAGTTCTCTCAGAAGCTCACAAGCTTGGCTGGCGAGATCCGAGCTTTGGGTGTTGAGTTGCCGGACTCAACAGTCATCGAGAGGTTGTTCAGTGATGTCCCCGACAAGTTTCTCCAGATCATAAGCACGATCGAGCAATTTGGAGACATGACAAAGATGACGCTGACCGAGGCAGTTGGCCGTCTACGAGTCTTCGAAGAAAGTCAGAAGGGGCGTCGCCAAGACAAAGAAGAAGGGGAGCAGTTGCTGCTGACCCGAGCCCAGTGGGAGGCATTGGCGACACAAGGCAAGGAAGAAGGGGAGCAACTGCTGCTATCTCGAGCCCAGTGGGAGGCATTGGCGATAACTGGAAAGAAGCCATACCAAAAATTTGACAAGACGAAAATCAAATGCTATAATTGCTCGGAATTTGGGCACTTTGCATCGGAATGCAAAAAGCCTAAGAAGGGAAGAGCAAATGCAAGCGAGGAGAACGATGATTCACCGGTTCTGCTGATGCTTGAAGCTTGCAACCTTGTAGAAGAGAAAGAGGAAGTCTTCACCAAACAAGTGGCTCCAATTGATGATAAGATGCAACTTCTACTCGGAGTGAACGAGGAAGATGTTGCAGATGGCTCAGAAGGCTACCGTATTATTGATCCATTCACGGGGAAAGTACGCATCATAAGAGATGATGTATTCGAAGAAAGTCGAGTATGGGAATGGGATACTACAGAACAGATGACAAGAGTCACCATCAATGAGGTATTCCACGTCTCGGCTGATCAAGAATCGACGGCGGTCACCAAAGAACTGGAGGCCGACCCAGCCGGTCAGACTGGTAGTGTTCCACCGGTCCGACCGCCCGCCACCGGTCCGACCGACATTGATCCAGAGGTCAGACCGCTCGCAGCCGGTCAGACCGGTATGTCTACACCGGTCAGACCGTTTTCAGAAGGACAAAATGGAGTTTTTTCAGAAGAAGAAACTTTCAGGTTTTTGCAGGAAGCAGAAACTGAGGAGATTTGGAAGGTGGCCATGCAGGAGGAGATGCAAGACAATAAGTCATGGAGTCTTGTAGATCTTCCAACAAACCATCATGAAAGTGGCCTCAAGTGGGTCTTCAAAGAAACGAAAGACTCGCAAGACAATGTGGTCAAACAGAAAGCTTGCTTAGCTGCAAAAGGTGATGTGCAGCGGCAGGGAATTGATTTTGGGAAGGGGTGTGCACCGGTGGCAAAGATGGAGACGGTGGGGTTATCCATCGCATTGACGGCTCAAGAAGGACAGCGATTTCATCATTGGGATGCGAAATCGGCCTTCCTATATGGAGACTTGGAAGAAGATGCAAGTAAAGGAGTGTGGTTGGGATCACCCCTCAAAGATGTGTTGAGCAAGGATCCATTAAAGGTGGAGCTCAACAACGACAACAAGTCTACAATTGCATTTAGCGAGAATCCGGTACATCACGATAGAAAGAAACACATTGATACTCGATTTTGTTATTTTCGAGAAAGTGTTGATGTCAAGTTTATCAACACAAGCAATCAGCTCGTAGACCTGCTGAGGAGGTCGTTGAGCAGGATCAAACTTTTCAAGATGAGAGAGGAGATCGGGATGCAAGCTGTGAAGAAAGAAGAAAAAAACAGTTTAGGGAGGTGAATGTTGGAAGTAAACTGTTTTGACGCCGGTTCCGCTGTTGGTCTCCAGTCCGACCGGGAGACAGATTTGTTTTTCTGTTTCAGTTTCGTTTTAGATTCCGTTTCGTTTTTTGTTGATTCCGTGTAAGAATCAAAATAGGGCTTGTGTAATTGTTATATAAGGGAGTATAATCTGAAAAGCTAGGTGTGTTTGAGCACCACCAAAACATTGCTTCGTGTTCTTTGTTTTGGAGTATTTGAAGCGTTCGTCAAATAGAAGAGTTTTGCCGGCGCTATTGCTCGTTCATTGCTGTGATCCAGAGGAGGCTGTGCTAACACTCTTTGCCTTGTTTCTGTTGGATATCTAGTCAATTTTCGGCATATTTTAATCCAGAAATTCAGCATATAAAACATGACATAAACATGCATGAGTGATCTATTAACGATGTATTCATATTTGCTAACGAACAAGTTAACAGAAACATCTATTAACATATTCGTAGCGCACAGAAACAAATACACCAGAAAAGTTTTAGATTTATACCCTCGGGCGGGGCCAGTGTCAGAGACACCGGAGGCGCCGTTACCATCAGTCGACATGATGGCCTATTCGATGTAGTCATTCAAGACGCGATGCAGGACGAAGCTTGATGCAGGAAGATGTTCGCAGTGCAGTCCCGCGAATGATTCACCACCAGGAAGGAGACATCGCAGATTGAGTAGTCGCGCCGATGCGCTCCCCAAAAACTTGATCGCCCGCCTACCCGTGCAGGTACACAAACGGACGAAGTTCCGGAGGCCTACTCGCCCAGAAACTTGTGCGCGCAAGGTTCTGGACCGGAGATTGCAGAGAGCAGCAACAAAAACAGAGGGAGAGAAAACTGTTCTTTCGTATGGAGAGGAGAGCCTTCTTATGCTGTTCTCTTGTAACAGAAAAAATGAAGAGACTGGTAACTGCAGACATTAGTTACTAGTAACAGCAACCATTACTCGAAAGTAACTGCAGCCATAATCCCTCACCGTTACTGCCAGCCATCAGTGCATTTCGTTTTTCGAATAGATAAAGAAAAACGCGCCCGCACCCGACACGCCTGCGCGCGTACGTACGTACGCACGGCACGGCACGGCACGGCACGGCTCGGCTCGGCTCGGCTCGGCTCGGCTCGGCGTGGCGTGGCGTGGCGAGGCGAGCGAGCGAGCGAGCGCGCGCGTGTAATGGCTCTCTCCAATTTCACAAGGGGGTTATCACGTTCCACCTTTTAAAGTGGTGTAACTCCCACTCAATTCTCCATATGGGACTAAACAGTTTTACACCTAGCATTAATAGTGGGCCTAGGAATTTCATTTGATTAATTGCTAAATTAATAATGGACCAAGCCAGCCCAATTAATCTAACAGTTTCATGGAGATTTTTATCATTGCTGCTTGGCACATTTGGAAACAACGAAATAGGGTTATATTTGAGGCTTCCTCTACTAACCAAGAGAGTTGGAATCGTTCTTTCAAGGGAGATATCATTCTACACTTGTGTGGAAATAAGTCTGCTGATCATGAAAACTTTGTAATTGGTTGGATAGTCTTTAAGTTTCCCATCCTTATGTACATATTATAACCTTTTTTTAATATATTACCACAGTAGGATTCACTCCTACTATTTTCCCTAAAAAAAGATAGTGCACTATAGTGTCCTCCATAGTTAGAATGCGAACTGCTACCTGCTATTTGAGAGAGCTAGTTTGGTATTTCCCATCTTTGGCTCAACCATCCAAACACTGAAGGAGATAATTGCAGCCGTTTTCTTTTCTAAACTCCAAAATATTGAATATCATCTAACGTGGACCTAATTATGAATAGAATTGAAACATCATTAATATATTAATACACACACAAATGCTAATTAAGTGTAATTGACCTACCACCAGGGTTCATTGAGGGCATGATGTAATAATCCAGAACTTCTTTCTATCATTCATGATGAATAGCTGTTGATCTTTTCATCAGAAACTTGTGGTGCAAATTGTATTCATTACAGCAACTGAGCCAATGACACGATCCTTAGATATGTCCACGTTAGATGATATTCTAGTCATTCAATATTTTGGAGTTTAGAAAAGAAAATGGCTGCAATTATCTCCTTCAGTGTCTAGATGGTTGAGCCAAAGATGGGAATACAAAACTAGCTCTCTCAAATAGCAGGAGGCAGTCTGGCACTATAGTGCAGTATCTAGAGTATTGAGTTTTGTGCTGTATCTAGTGTAAATTGCATAATCGCTACTACTTAAAAATATGAGTTAGTGGTCGTCGGTCTGTTCTTCCTTCTCTCTTCTCAGTCGTTCGATCAAAGATTAGCCGTCCAAATCCGTATGTAGGTAAAGGTCGGGCTAATGTGTGGGCTGCGCTCCTCTTCTCTTTCCCACATCCTCTACCTCCCGCAACCACTCCACCTCCACCGCCACCTCCTTCTCTCCCCAAACCCTCGTGCCACACCTCCTCCTCCTCAGTGTTGCCACCAATTCCTTCCCCACACGACAACGTCTGGTCGTAGTCCCCTAACATCCCCAGCAGCGCCGCATCCCCCGTCGCAGCCTCCCCAACGCATTCGTCTGCCGCCTCCTCTCCCCATCTGCCCATCACTGCCTCCCCACCTCCACCTCCTGCAACCACCTCCTCCTTCTCTCCCCCGAACCCTTGTGTCATGCCTCCTCCTCCTTGAAGCTACCACCAATTCCTTCCCCACGCGACAGGTCACAATCCCCCAACTTTCCCCGGCAGCACCGTATCTCCCCGTCACCGCCTCCCCAACCCTGTCACCCACCGCCTCCTTCTCTCCCCCGAACCCTCGTGTCGTGCCTCCTCCTCGGCACCGCCACCAATTCCATCTCCCATCACCCCTCCAACCAGCGGCATGACGCTCGGCGATAGCAGCCGGTGGATCGGAGAGAAGGGCACTCGGCGACAGCAGCCGGTGGATCAAAGAGAAGGGCGCTCGACGATGGTGGCAGCAGCTTCCTCTTCCTACGCTCACCCACGTGGCTCTTCCCCTGCCACCACCGCCCAGTAGTTGCTCACCCGGTGAGCCTCTCTTCCTCCTGCTCTTTGCTCGGAGCCTGTCGCACTGTACAGTGATTTTACTCTCCGAAGTTGGTCGTCGAAATCAGTGCCACGGTTGGAGGGGACTGTGGTCGAGGGGCCATGGCCGAAGTCAGGGGGCCGTGGTCGAAGTCGAAGCTGTGGTCGAGTGGGGCCGTGGCTGAAGTTGAAGACCAGTGGTCGAAGTCGAAGCCGTGGTCGAAGGGTGGTGGTCAAAGTCAAATGGCTGTGGTTGAAGTCGGGCTATAGTCAAAGTCGAAGGGTTGTGGTCTAACTCCAATCCATGGTCGAAGGGGACAATGGTCAAAGGGGGTAGTGGTCGAAGTTGAAGGGTCGTGGATGAAGTCGGTCCGCAGTCGAAGTCACAGGGACATGGTCAAAGTCAGGTCGTGGTCGAAGTCAAAGGGTTGTGGTCAAAGTCCAAATCATGGTCGAAGGGGACAGTGGTCGAACTCGAAGGGTCATGGTCGAAGTCCAAGCCGTGGTCGAAAGGGACAGTGGTTGAAGGGGGCAGTGGTTGAAGTCGAAGGGCCATGGACGAAGTCGCAGATTCATGGTTGAAGTCGAAGATCCGTGGTCGAAGTCGAAGCCGTGGTCGAAGGGGGAAATGTTCAACATCGAAGGGCCGTGGTTGAAGGGGGCTATGGTCGAAGTCGAAGATCCGTGGTCAAGGTCGAAGATCTTTGGTTGAAGTTGAAGCCGTGGTTGAAGGGGGCTGTGGTTGAATGGGGGAAGTGTCGGCATCGAAGCGTTGTGGTCGAAGGGGGAAGATCTGTGGTCATCGTCAAAGCCATGGTCGAAGAGGGAAATGGTCGACGTCGAAGGGCCATGGTCGAAGGGGATATTGGTTGAAGGAGGTAGTGGTCGAAGTCAAAGATGGTAGTGCTTGAAGTTGAAGGGGGCAGTGGTCGAAGTTGCGGTCACGGTCATAGTTGTAGCGCCTGTGAACGTGGTCGTAGTGGTCATGGTCTTAGTCATAGTGCCAACCCGAAGGGCACCTGCTGGTTCATCCATAACCTCCGTCACTACGAGTTCCCCCTCCAGTTGGACATCCTCTTCGCCTACCCCAGGTCACCCCGAGATCGAGCTCCCCACCCTCGATGACAAGACCCGCAAGGTCTCGTACTCCCCATGGATTATAACATGCTTTGGCCACGAGGTGTGATCAACAGCTTCTGATTTATGACCACGAGTGTTGGTCGATGTGTTCTGACTTACGACCACGACGTGTGGTCGATGTCTTCCGACTTATGACCATGAGCACTGGTTGAAGTCTAAGATCCGTGGTCGAAGTCGAAGTCATAGTTGAAGGGGGCCGTCGTCAAAGGGGGAAGTGGTCGTTGTCGAAGGGTCATGGTTGAAGGGAACAGTGGTTGAAGGGGGCAATGGTCGAAGTCGAAGGGGTAGTGGTCGAAGTGGGGGCCGTGGTCGGCGTCGAAGGGCCATAGTCGAAGTCGGGGTCGAGCAGGTTGGGCGGGCCAAGTAGGCTGGCACTTGTAGTCAGGCGACAGGGCACAAGCACACCGGAGGCCTGCCAATGTACGACCACTAGCGATGGTCGACAGCTCCCAACCTACGATCATGCACGATGATCGACGGGTTCTAACTTACGACCACGAGGTGTGATCGACGTCTTCCGATATACGACCACGAGCACTGGTCGATGTGTTCCAACTTACGACCATGAGGTGTGGTCGATGTCTTTTGACTTATGACCACGAGTATTGGTCGATGTGTTCCGACTTATGACCATGAGGTGTTCTCGATGGCTTCCGACTTACGACCACGAACGATGGTCGTCGGCTTCCGACGTACGACCACAAGCCATTGTCGAAGGCTCCCGATTTAGGATCACGATCGATCGTTGATCGATGCTAACTTACAACCACTAGTGATGGTCAACCGCTCTAGACCTATGATCACGTGCGATAGTCGCCGACTTCTGACTTACGATGATAAGGTATGCTCGAGGGCTCCCGACCTATGACCATGAGGTGTGGCCGATGTCTTCCGACTTATGATCACAAGGTGTGATCGACGGCTTTCCGACTTACTTGACGGATTTAAAAACTTTTAGAACATGTTTGTATGTATATTTTAAAATTTTTTACTACCCATGAGTTTTAAAACATGTAATATGACAAATTTTAAAAATCCATAGCAATGCACGGGCATTTAACTAGTTAGTGAAATATGCAGATCGTCGGCTTCGTATAGTCTCCCCTGAGAAGATAAGGTAGGCATTTGGCTTAAAAGTACCATATAATCTTCACTACAGTATTCTCAATGTCAAGGATAATACGTGGTTAGCATAAAGAAGTTCTTTTAGGATTGGAGGGATGCAATTTTTTGTGGCAAGACTTTTGACTCTTAAGTATTATTTTGGTCCTAAGGAAGACTTTGAACTTAGAGGCTCAGCGGGTAATCACGCTCGTATGCTCATTTTTGGGCTACATATCATATTCACTTTAAGGGCCTGTTCTTTTTGGCTGTAGCTTATGGTTTTTAGCTGCAGTTTGTGGTTTTTGAGTTGTTCGTGTGAGAGATTATAGAGTAACTGAAACTCACGTGCGGTTTTTGCCGATATAAATGAAGTCGGTACAGTATGTATTAGATTTAACTAGTAGACCCCATCTTAAAAAGACACTCCATTTAAAGAGGTAGTTACTATAGAAAAGCCAAAAACTAAAGCTAAAAACTGAAAAAGAATATGCCCTAATGACATCAATATGGATGCTCTTGTGGTAAGATTCAAATTTACAGAAAACTCTTAACCCGAGGACATTAAAATCCGCATTGATCCTATTGAATGATATATGTGGGCTCTGTGTTAGTATTTCCCGTGCTTGTAGATCTATTGGAATCGATTTTTGGTAGGTTGTATAGTTAATTTACCTTTCAAAAATAGATATGTAAATACAGTTTGTTGTGTAAAATAACTACCTTTTTAGTTCAAACATAACTAATTACTGTTCTGGACTTCTAATAGAATCTTTTTGGGCTACGATTTTTGTAACTTTGCTCTTTTCTGGATGAACTCTTTTGCAGTTATGAGTGACCTTTTTTTGCTTCTACATGTGCTTTTGAAACTTTTGGTTGTCTAAATTCATCCTGCCGCTTTACTGCTTTTCTCAAATAGTGCATGCAGTGCTGTTTGATAAACTAATTTTTCTGTTTCATTTGGTACACTGAATCCATATTTTGGAATGCTCTGATTTGTGTGATGTGTTGTAGCAGTTCCTCACCATGCGTAAAACAAAACCCTTCTGTTCCAAAAATTCTTGCTTCATTTTGAAGATGAATACTCTTTCATTTAGATAGATATTTTATTTCTAGTATTTACAATTGAGATAAGTTTCTTAGCAGTCAAGCTATTCATCAATATGAGGATGGGATTGTATATTTTATTCCTTAGGCCCTGTTTGGATGAGGAGTAATTCATTGGGAGGTTTTTGGATTTAATTCAAATTTGAACTAGATCCTAAAATTTTCTAGTGAAATATCCTTAATCCAAACACCCCCTTAAGCAAAAGAATTCCCTTCCTCTACCCTTATTTGTTCCCCTACTCCCATTTTTCTTTCCTCTTATCGATGCTACCAGCACCACCATCGCTTGCCTGAACCACAGCATAATCCAAACACCCCCGTAAGCAAAAAAAAACCCTTCCTCTACCATTATCTCTTCCCCCACTCCCATTTTATGAGACTAATCCTAGTAGTAGGTTAGATATTTCAAGTCGATTTTTGAAGAAAAGGTAGAGGATGAAGTAATTACGTTTCCTCAAGTAGATGTATCTCCATGACCTCTTCAATAGCAGGCACCTACTGATCTGTTTGTTGATGCACTAGTGACACCACCTCCAGTGGGTCGCATGACTTTAGAGCACTATACAAGTGAACTGGTCATTTCCTGATCAGTCCTGACGACCAGATATTTCTGTTTCAGAAATAGAAATAAACAACCATGACCGTGGTTCCCAATCTGCTAACAGCTCCACAATGCATTCAGTAAGATCATCCACCTAAATAGATAATTGGTGACATGGACAAGTGCAGGACTCAAGCTAAGTTGAACACTTCTACTAGTCATATTGCTTGTTCAACTTTTTGTTGCATCTTTTGAGCCCCATGATGTCACTCATGCTTTAACCGATGCTAGTTGGGTCAATACTATACATGAAGAGCACCACAATTTTGAGCGTAACTTTGTTTGGGAATTTGTATATGTACTAAGTGGGTGTTTAAAAACAAGCAAGATGAGTCGGGTAATATTGTTCATAATAAAGCCTGACTGGTCACTCAAGGTTATACTCAATTTTAGAGTTTAGATTTTGATGAACCTTTTACTCCTGTTGCTCGCCTTGAAGCTATTCGCATACGTCTCGCATTTTTGGCATCTAAAGGTTTCATATTATATCAAATGGATGTCAATAGTACTTTTATAAATGGTTACATAAACAAGGAGGTGTATGTGAAGCAGCCCTCGGGTTTTGAAAGTCATGAGTATCCAGATCATGTTTTCAAATTGTCTTAGGAGCTCTATGGGCTTAAATAAGCACCAAGGGCATGGTATAATCGCCTAAAGACATTTTTGATTGTTTGCTTTCCTCTTCGCACCTGGGAGTCTAGATCTGAGGGAGAGAGAGAGGGAGAAGGAGTGGGGTACTGACCGTCCGGTGTAGCGGAGGAGTTGGCCATCACGGTTGCTCGGTGAAGCAGTCGGAGAAGAGGACGATGGCGGCGGAGAAGATCCGGCGACGTGGACGGCGATGGTGCTTCCCGTCGCCTACTGCGCACCCTCTACGATCGGTCTAGGGTTTGTCGGGTGGGGTTGTACGGCTCAGGCGAATCTCGTGACGCGAGCCGCCGGCCCCCACCCTCTATTTATAGCGCAGCGCGACGGGGGCCCATCAGCCAGTCGTTGGGCTGAGCGCCCCCGATCAGGGCGCGTGATCAAGGTCCAGATTAGCCGTTGGGTTAATCTGGGAGAGATCAATCTAACATTCTCCCCCTTGATCTCCTTTATGCTTTAACTATAATTACTTTTGACTTTACTCATTCCATCACAGATTAGTGTATAGAACATGTCTCATCATCACGGTCAAACGCCGATAGATTTAACAGCTACAATACATCTCTCTGTTCTGAAATAGTTACTTTAATCTTTTGGGCCATCTTTTAGTCCAGGAATCATAGGCTTTCCCTTAAACCCATGCCGGCTACATGTTCTCTGAACACGTTGGGTGGTAAGCCTTTAGTAAGCGGATCCGCTAACATCTTTGCGGTACTTATGTGCTCAAGACTTATAATTTGATCCCGAACTTTATCTTTCACAACATAGTACTTTATGTCAATGTGTTTGGCAGCACCACTTGACTTATTGTTGTGGGCATACGTTACTGCGGGTTCATTATCGCAGTACAACTTAAGTGGTCTATTGATGTCGTCAACCACTTTTAAACTGGGTATAAACTTCTTTAGCCAGTTCACCTGCCCCGTAGCCTCATAACATGCTACAAACTCGGCATACATTGTGGACGATGTAGTGACAGTTTGCTTTGAGCTTTTCCACGATATAGCTCCTCCAGCGAGAGTGAATACATATCCGGATGTAGACTTTCTATCATCTCCCGCAAAATCAGAATCTGTATACCCCACTATATGGAGTAAATCTGATCTTCTGTATGTCATCATGAGGCCTTTTGTTCCTTGCAAATAACGCAAGACTTTCTTTATCAATTTCCAATGTTCTATTCCAGGATTGCTCTGGAATCTGCCAAGTAACCCGGTAACAAATGCTAAGTCAGGGCGTGTGCATACTTGAGCATACTGTAAGCTTCCGACAGCTGAAGCATATGGAACCGATTTCATTTGATCGAGCTCGTATTGGTTCCTGGGGCATTGAAAATCCCCATATCTGTCGCCCTTGACTATAGGTGCAGGTGAAGGACTACTTTTATGCATACCAAATTTCTTTAAGACTTTCTCTATGTATGCCTTTTGTGATAGTCCCAATATCCCCTTGTTTCTATCCCGGTGAATTTCGATCCCTAGAACGAACGAAGCTTCACCAAGATCTTTCATATCAAAGTTTGAGGACAAAAACTTCTTTGTCTCCAGTAGCAGACTAACATCACTATTAGCTAGCAGGATATCATCCACATACAGGATTAGGAAGATAAACTTCCCATCTTTAAACTTTGCATAAGCACAGTTGTCCTCTACATTCTCTTTAAACCCAAATTTTCTTATTGTACTGTCAAACTTCAAGTACCACTATCTTGAAGCTTGCTTTAACCCATATATTGATTTCTTTAGGCGGCATCCCATTCTTTCATTTCCTTCCACGACAAAACCTTTCGGTTGTGCCATGTAAATATTTTCCTCCAAATCCCCATTAAGAAATGCCGTCTTTACATCCATCTGATGTAACTCTAAATCATAATGTGCTACTAATGCCATTATGATTCTGAAGGAATCTTTACATGAGACTGGAGAAAAAGTCTCATTGTAATCAATCCCTTCTCTTTGCGTAAATCCTTTTGCCACAAGTCGCGCTTTGTATCTTTCTACATTCCCTTGGGAGTCATGTTTTGTCTTGTAGACCCATTTACAGCCTACTGTTTTGGCTCCTTTAGGAATAATATCCAAGTCCCAGACTTTATTAGTCTTCATGGACCTCATTTCCTCTTCCATGGCCTCAAGCCATTTTGAGGAATTTTCGCTTCTCATGGCTTCTTCAAATGAGGTGGGATCATCCTCCATTTGAAATTCCTCTGTATGATAAATCTGATAATCATCAGAAATAGCTGATCTTCTTACTCTTTGAGACCTCCTCGGGGCCTCCTCATTTGGTACATCTTCTGTTTGAGGCTGCTGTTGCTCCCCCTCATCTGTGGCAATAGGTTCTATAGGATCCTGAAGAACAGGTTCCTCATTATCATTCATTGTTTCCACAGGAGGAACAATAACAGGTGCTGGCACTACAGTGTCTTGCACCGATGGTGCAGCGACAGCAGGTAGTGTGAAGAATGGCTCTTGAATCATCGGAGTGGGCGCATACGCCCGCTTCTCTTCAAGGTCAATCTCTCGAGCTACCATGCTCCCCTTCATCATTTCATCCTCTAAGAAGACAGCGTGTCTCGTTTCTACAAACTTTGTATATCTGTCTGGACAGTAGAAACGATAACCTTTTGACTTTTCAGGGTAGCCAATGAAATGGCAACTTACTGTTTTGGGATCAAGTTTCCCAAGGTTTGGGTTAAATACTTTAGCCTCAGCAGGACTCCCCCACACACGTAAGTGGTTTAGTGAGGGAACTCTTCCTGTCCACAACTCGTACGGTGTTTTGGGCACCGACTTACTAGGCACTCTGTTGAGAATATGAATGGCGGTTTTCAACGCCTCCATCCATAAACTCAATGGGAGTGTGGAGTAGCTCATCATACTTCGCACCATATCCATCAGGGTACGGTTGCGTCTTTCAGCTACTCCATTTTGCTGAGGTTCGCCCGGCATAGAATACTGGGCCACTATTCCATTTTCCTGTAAAAACCTTGTAAAAGGTCCAGGAACTTGTCCATATGGGGTATGTCGACCGTAGTACCCCCCCACGATCAGATCGGACTATCTTAATCTTTAAATCGTGTTGGTTTTCAATTTCAGCCTTAAATATCCTGAATTTATCCAAGGCTTCATTTCTTTCTTTGATTGGATAAATATATCCATAACGGGAGTAATCATCTGTGAATGTTATGAACGAGTCATATCCATCCACACTTTTCACAGGAAAAGGACCACAAATATCTGTGTGAATAATTTGTAGAACTCCTGTGCTTCTTTTAGCGTCTTTCTTTATTTTCTTTACATATTTTCCTTTAATGCATTCTCTGCATTATTCTAAGTCTGAGAACTCTAATGGAGGAAGAATATCATTCTTTACTAGTCTTTCTATTCTCCCCCTCGAAATATGGCCTAAACGACAGTGCCATAATTTCGACGACTCATCTAGAGTTCTCTTTCGTTTTCTGTTTACATTCGTAGACGAGGATTCAATCACTTTCTCGCACGCAACATTCCCATTATCGCATACGACATTCACATCATCACATAATGATAACAAATAAAGCTCATTCTGTAAGATGGCAAGACCAACACATTCTTTATTAAACATTATTTCACACTTGCCATTTCCAAAATTACAATCATAACCATCTTTGTCCAATTTTGAAACACTAATCAAATTCCTCTGTAAAGAGGGAACAAAAAGGACATCTCTAAGTAAAAGATTGGAGCCATTAGCTAACTTTAATGAAAGATCGCCAACGGCTTCAACTTCAGCTTGGACTCCATTTGCAACTTTAATGCATCTTTCGTTTCTTTGCGTAGTCCTCGTCGAACGGAATCCCTGTAAAGAATTAGCAACATGAATAGTTGCTCCTGAGTCAATCCACCAAGTGGATTTCGAATATTGCACATACAGGGATTCATTTATAAAGGTAATAATGTTCTCACCTTTCTTTGCCATTATCATCTTTAAATAATCAGGACAGTTCTTCTTGTAGTGTCCCGTCTTCTTGCAGTGAAGACACTGATCTTTGTCTACAGCAAATTTATTCTGATGAGGCTGATGGACAGAGGCTTTTCCCTTGTTCTTTAAGAAGGAGGTACTGTTGAAGTTCTTTTTCTTGTTATCCTTCACATAGTTGATAGAACCACCATGTGAGGATTTGATTCTTTCCTCCTCTTGCACACACATGGCTATGCACTTTTCCAAGTCCTATTTCTCGAGCTGCATGTTGTAGTTGACAACAAATGTGTCAAACTCTTTAGGCAAGGAAGCAAAAATCAAATGAATAAGGAACTCATCCTTGAGAGCCAAATCCATTGGTTTAAGTTTGGATGCCAAGTTACTCATCCTCAGTATGTGCTCTCTTATGCCACTGCCACCACCAGAGTACCTCTCTGTCACAAGCTGTTTGATCAGCTGTGTAGCATAAGTCTTTGAAGAGCCAGTAAACTGACTCTTTATTCTCTCAAGGTACTCTGTGACAGTGTCACACTCTGCGATTGAGCCCACAATAGCAGGCTCAATCGTGTTCTTTATCACAGCCATACATTTCTTGTTGGCTGTGGTCCATTTCTTATGATCAAGATCATAAGACATCTGTAAGGGAGCATGATCCCTCTGTCTTTTCTGCCATGCAGTATCATCCTCATTTTGTTCCCTAACTGGTGCCAAAGGCTCAGTGGGACGTGCTGTAGTGAGGACCCAGTCCACCTCAGCCAAGATAAACGCTAAGTCTATCTTTTTCTTCCACTCTCCATAATTATCACCTTTGAGAGTGCGGATCTCTCTGATACAACTCATCAAGTTGTATCCGCCTGAAAAATATTTCAAATAAAGTGAGAACGTAACAGCAAAATCATATGCCTTATTTCCAACGTTGGTCAAAAATACGACATATAATTTTAATCATTTTATCTATACATTAAATCTACATCACCGTTGGGCAGAAATAGAAATAATGCATAAAATCAACAATTAAAAAATTATAATACTGTTATTATCAACGTTGGTCAGAAAATAACAATATCATAATTATCTGGCAATTACATCTATTTTTCCAAAATTTAATTCTCCCGTTGGTTTGAATTTAATAATGAAAAAGCAATCAATCATTAACTTTTGCAGCGGAAACTGTAATTATTAACTCTTTCTCAGAAGCATTAATACTGTACTCATTTAATCTCTGGAAAAATAACACGTTGGTGCAAAATTTACAGAGATTTTAAAACAAATTTCATTCAATTTCATGCTTCTGAAAACAATTAAATTCAATTCATGGAGTTACTGTTCAAAATTGGCCATTTGGCCCACGGCGGCCCAACCAGGCCACCGCGCCCGCGGCCTCTTTCTCCCACGCGGGCCCAAAATTCCCACAGGCTAAACAGCCGGCCCAAAAAGCCTCGCCGAATCTCGGCCGTCCAAAAGAATCAACGGCTGAGAGTGAAATCCGCAGGAACAAAACCAACACCCCCAAACCCTAACCCTAGGGGCAAAAACGGCCATGAGCCGGCCAGATCCGAAAATCAGGGGGAGGGAGCGGCGGCGACCCGCGCGGGCTGTGCGGCGTCTGCGGGCGGCGGCGGCGGCCCCACCGGAGCGGCGGCGCAAGGGCGCCCGCGTGAGGCGGAGCGGCGGCAGCCCGCGCGCAGGAGGAGCGACAAGGCGGCGGCGCTCGCAGCGCCCGCGAGGCGGCAGCGGCGGCGGCCCCATGGCCCCAGCGGAGAACGGCGGCCGGGCACGGTGCGGCGCAGGGCGGCGGCCCCGACACGGAGCGCGACGGCGGCGGCGGGCTCCCGCGCGGCGACGCCCGTGCTCGGGAGACGGCGGCGGCCTCCGAAGCGGCGACCCGGGAAAGCGACGACGCCATGGGAGGCGCGCAGCAGCGGCGACCGGAGCGCGGCGCGGCGCACGGCGGCGGCGGCCGGGCGGCGCAACCGGTATGGCTCTGATACCATTGTTTGCTTTCCTCTTCGCACCTGGGAGTCTAGATCTGAGGGAGAGAGAGGGAGAAGGAGTGGGGTACTGACCGTCCGGTGTAGCGGAGGAGTTGGCCATCACGGTTGCTCGGTGAAGCAGTCGGAGAAGAGGACGATGGCGGCGGAGAAGATCCGGCGACGTGGACGACGATGGTGCTTCCCGTCGCCTACTGCGCACCCTCTGCGATCGGTCTAGGGTTTGTCGGGTGGGGTTGTACGGCTCAGGCGAATCTCGTGACGCGAGCCGCCGGCCCCCACCCTCTATTTATAGCGCAGCGCGACGGGGGCCCATCAGCCAGTTGTTGGGCTGAGCGCCCCCGATCAGGGCGCGTGATCAAGGTCCAGATTAGCCGTTGGGCTAATCTGGGAGAGATCAATCTAACATTGATTACTCATTTCAAATGGGCAAGGTTGACAAAACGTTGTTTATCTCTAGGCATGATAGTGATTTCCTTCTAGTCCAGATATATGTGGATGACATCATTTTTAGTGGCTCGTCTCACTCTCTTGTTTCTAGATTTCTGATATGATGAGTAGGGATTTTTTGAGATGTCCATGATGGGTGAGTTGATATATTTCTCAAGTTTGCAAATCAAACAAACATCTCATGGTTCATCAGGTAAAGTACATTCACGATCTCTTGAAGCAATTCAAGATGCAAGATTGCAAGCCGATTTCAACTCCAATTCCGACTATGGCTTTACTAGACCCTAATGAAAATTGCATTCTAGTTGATTCCATGGAGTACCAAAGCATGATTGGATCCTTGCTTTACTTGATGGCTTCACGACCAGACATTCAGACAGTTGTTGTCTTTGTGCGCGCGTTCAAGCATTTCCACGTGAATCTCATCGTCAAGCCGTGGAAGGATCATGTGCTACCTCAAGCAAACTTCTAACCAATGTTAGGCGAACAAGGTTTCCCTGTTCCCTTGTCATGTTTCCCTTGGCATGTGGCGCACATCAGCTGCTCTCCATCCTCTTCCTGTGGGCCCAGGAATGTAATCCAACGGGTGGGAGGATCCACGTGTATGGGAACAGGAATGGAAACATAGAACGGGAACAGAGAAGCCATTTTCATGTTAGGCTCGACTAGTGCAGTTTGTTGGTGTCGACCAGAGCAACTCTTGTTAGTCGATCAATGTTCAGCTCGACCAGAATGTGGCGACTAGTGCATAGCGACCAATGTGTGACTATGCGGGTGAAGTTGTGTTCTGGTTTACGTAGTGGTGCTCAGGTTTACATAAACTAAGAGCAGATCAGGTCATAGGTAGCGATCAAGTTCACTGGAATTTGTGTTTGGTTTCTGTGATTTAATTAGGAGTATTTGAGGTTGAAATACTTGGTGATTGTTGAAGTGATTGTTCATAAGTGCATTGCTGTAACAGGTCGCTTGTCTGATGGTGTGCAGGATACTTTGGAGCTAATCGTCATGGCGACATGGTCGAACGAGCAAGATGTTGCGAGATGACATGCTGTGCTGTTCGTAAGAGGTCGAGGAGATGAAGATGGCCAAAGGAAGATTGCTAGAAAAGATGAGGATCGACTGTCCGTGAGCAATTGAGGACGTTGGGATGATGTCATCAGTGCACAAGATAAAGTGAGTAGCAGTTCGAGATTTTTTTGTACGGATAATCCTTTTTTAATTCAAAATTACAGAAATATATCCGCAGGAAATTTTTTTACAAAAATAGGCTCCAGTTGCCCCATGGTTGGGCGACTGAAGCCTTTCACCCAACCCAGCGGCGACAGCTGGACAATCTGCCAACCGTTGGGTGATTAAATGCAGTCGCCCAACGGTGGAGCGATTGGAATCCAGTCGCCCCACCGTTGGGCGACTGCAATCCTGTCGCCCAACCATGTGGCAACTGTGGGGGGGGGGGGGGGTTAAAAGCGTGCCGTGCTTGACCACCGCTGGGCACTGTTCTCATACCAAGCGAGCGCGAGAGACCGAGCGAGCACGAGAGAAGAGAAGAGAAAAGAGAGGAGAAGAGGAGAGGAAGAAGGGGAAAAGAGGAGGGGGAGAAGAGGAGAGGAAGAGGAGAGGGAAAACACGATTTTCAGGTATTTTTTGTTATTGTTAGAAATTTAGTTTGGAAATTTAGTTTAGAAAATTTAGTTTAGAAAATTTAGTGTAGAAAATTTAGTTTAGAAAATTTAGTTTAGAAATTTAGTTTAGAAATTTAGTTTAGAAAATTTAGTTTAGAAAATTTAGTTTAGAAATTTAGTTTAGATATTTAGTTTAAAAAATTTAGTTTAGAAAATTTAGTTTAGAAATTTAGTTTAGAAAATTTAGTTTAGAAAATTTAGTTTAGAAAATTTAGTTTAGAAATTTAGATGTAGAAAATTTAGTGTCAAAATTTTGTATAGTATTTTTATGTATTATTGTAGAAAATTTAGTTTAGAAAATTTAGATGTAGAAATTTTTTATGTATTATTGTACAAAATGCAGTGTACAAATTTAGATGTAGAAAATTTAGTGTACAAATTTTGTATAGTATTTTTGATGTATTATTATAGAAAATTTAGTGTAGAAATTTAGATGTACAAAATTTAGTGTCGAAATTATTGTAGAAAATTTAGTGTACATATTTACATGTAGAAAATTTACTGTACAAATTTTGCAGGTATGTGTCGTGGCTACGGGCCAAACAGGGAAGAAGGGGACTGGTAGGAGAGGAAGAGGAGAGTCAGATCTGTGGAGAGGTGGTGAGAATGAGGGAGATGTCCCCCTATGCCCCTCCTGGGGGCTTATATATACGTGAGTGGGGTAGAATGGGAGATCCCCATTCTACCCCTTAGTATTTACAAAGGATGGGGGTACATTGGCATATTTACACTGTTATATTCCTCTACACTATTGGGCCTATTACATGTTGGACTAGTTGCACGGCCCAGTCACGGGGGGTTGGGCCACCCCTACAACAGTACTCCCTCGACAGCAAGCGCTGAGGTCCCGATGGGCGAGCTGACGCGATCAACCACCCCAGCCCCCCGCTCCCTGACAGCAAGCACGAGGGTGCCGATGCAACTGATAGCTCGCAGACCCTAGAGGCAATGCTTATGAAGGAACCGGTGAAGCGATGGAGACGTCGTCGAGCGCCGAAGACGTGCCGTCTTGCCGAGTCGATGCCTACAAGGCGGACGGCGGAGTCGAGGCCGAAGGCGCGTCGTCGAGCGCCGAAGACGTGCCGTCCCGCCGAGGCGATGCCTACGAGGCGGACGGCGGAGTCGAGCGCTGAAGACGTGTCGTCGAATGCCGAAGACGTGCCGTCCCGCCGAGGCGATGCCTACAAGGCGGACGACGGAGTCGAGCGCCGAAGACGTGCCGTCCCACCGAGGCGATGCCTATGAGGCGGACGGCGGAGTCGAGGCCGAAGGCGTGTCGTCGAGCGCCGAAGACGTGCCCTCCCGCCGAGGCGATGCCAACAAGGCGGACGGCGGAGTCGAGCGCCGAAGACGTGCCGTCCCACCGAGGCGATGCCTACGAGGCGGACGACGGAGTCGAGGCCGAAGGCGCGTCGTCGAGCGCCGAAGACGTGCCGTCCCGCCGAGGCGATGCCTACAAGGCGGACGGCGGAGTCGAGCGCCGAAGACGTGTCGTCCCGCCGAGGCGATGCCTACGAGGCGGACGGCGGAGTCGAGGCCGAAGGCGTGTCGTCGAGCGCCGAAGACGTGCCATCCCGCCGAGGCGATGCCTACGAGGCGGACGGCGGAGTCGAGGCCGAAGGCAGGTCGTCGAGCGCCGAAGACGTGCCGTCCCGCCGAGGCGATGCCTACAAGGCGGACGGCGGAGCCGAGCGCCGAAGACGTGCCGTCCCACCGAGGCGATGCCTACGAGGCGGACGGCGGAGTCGAGGCCGAAGGCGCGTCGTCGAGCGCCGAAGACGTGCCGTCCCGCCGAGGCGATGCCTACGAGGCGGACGGCGGAGTCGAGCGCCGAAGACGTGTCGTCTCGCCGAGGCAATGCCTACGAGGCGGACGGCGGAGTCGAGGCCGAAGGCATGTCGTCGAGCGCCGAAGACGTGCCGTCCCGCCGAGGCGATGCCTACGGGGCGAACGGCGGAGTCGAGCGCCGAAGACGTGTCGTCCCGCCGAGGCGATGCCTACGAGGCGGACGGCGGAGTCGAGCGCTGAAGACGTGTCGTCGAGCGCCGAAGACGTCTCGTCGAGCGCCGAAGACGTGCCGTCCCACCGAGGCGATGCCTACGAGGCGGACGGCGGAGTCGAGGCCGAAGGCGTGTCGTCGAGCGCCCAAGACGTGCCGTCCCACCGAGGCGATGCCTACGAGGCGGACGGCGGAGTCGAGCGCCGAAGACGTGCCATCCCACCGAGGCGATGCCTACAAGGCGGACGGCGGAGTCGAGCGCTGAAGACGTGCCGTCGAGCGCCCAAGACGTGCCGTCCCGTCGAGGCGATGCCTACAAGGCGGACGCCGGAGTCGAGCGCCGAAGACGTGTCGTCGAGCGCCGAAGACGTGCCGTCCCGCCGAGGCGATGCCTACCAGGCGGACGGCGGAGCCGAGCGCCGAAGACGCACCGGCACTGTTGTTCCCCTACCTTCGAAAAGAGTGCCCGCGGAGAGCGGGCGCTTGGAGCGTAGGCCGAAGGCACTACGCACGCCGAGGTAGGGAGGCGAGACCGCCGTTCCCCTACCTTCAAAAAGGAGTGCCCGCGGAGAGCGGGCGGTTGGAGCGTAGGCCGAAGGCACTACGCACGCCGAGGTAGGGAGGCGAGACCGCCGTTCCCCTACCTTCAAAAAGGAGTGCCCGCGGGGAGCGGGCGCTTGGAGCGTAGGCCGAAGGCACTACGCACGCCGAGGTAGGGAGGCGAGACCGCCGTTCCCCTACCTTCAAAAAGGAGTGCCCGCGGGGAGCGGGCGCTTGGAGCGTAGGCCGAAGGCACTACGCACGCCGAGGTAGGGAGGCGAGACCGCCGTTCCCCTACCTTCAAAAAGGAGTGCCCGCGGGGAGCGGGCGCTTGGAGCGTAGGCCGAAGGCACTACGCACGCCGAGGTAGGGAGGCGAGACCGCCGTTCCCCTACCTTCAAAAAGGAGTGCCCGACTCCCTGGTGTAACGCGCTCGAAGGTGCGACATCCAGGTGCCGCATCACTAAGGCGAGGCACTCCCTAGTGTCTCGGCCATTGCGCAATTTTTATACTCCGTAGAGTGCGTGAGGATAACTGGTGCGTGCGGAGGCGGACCTCGGCGCACGACTTGTTTAGAGTCCGTAGACTGGCGCGTGCGGAAGCGGACCTCGGCGCACGACTTGATTTATAGTCCGCGGACTCTCGCGTGCGGAGGCAGACCTCGGCGCACGACTTAATTTATAGTCCTTGGACTCTCGCGTGCGGAGGCAGACCTCGGCGCACGACTTAATTTATAGTCCGTGGACTCTCGCGTGCGGAGACAGACCTCGGCGCACGACTTAATTTATAGTCCGTGGACTCTCGCGTGCGGAGGCAGACCTCGGCGCACGACTTAATTTATAGTCCGCAGACTGGTGCGTGCGGAGGCGGAACTCAGCGCACGACTTGTTTAGAGTCCGTAGACTTGCGCAGGGACAACATCTGCGTCTTATTTATGCTCCATAGAGAGCGTGGGATCAGCATCCCCGTCTTGTTTATACTCCGGGGAGTATGCGCGAGGACGGTGTCCACGGCATGCGCGGGATTCGCGTCTTGTTTAGAGTCCGTAGACTGCGCAGGGACAACATCCGCGTGTTATTTATACTCCGTGGAGTCGCGCGTGCGGAAGCTGAGCTCAACGCTACGTCTTATTTAAAGTCCGTAGACTGGTGCGTGCGGAAGCTGAGCTCAACGCTACGTCTTATTTATAGTCCGTAGACTCGCGCGTGCGGAGGCGGACCTCGACGCTACGTCTTATTTAAAGTCCGTAGACTGGTGCGTGCGGAAGCTGAGCTCAACGCTACGTCTTATTTATAGTCCGTAGACTCGCGCGTGCGGAGGCGGACCTCGACGCTACGTATTATTTAAAGTCCGTAGACTGGTGCGTGCGGAAGCTGAGCTCAACGCTACGTCTTATTTATAGTCCGTAGACTCGCGCGTGCGGAAGCTGAGCTCAACGCTATGTCTTATTTAAAGTCCGTAGACTGGTGCGTGCGGAAGCTGAGCTCAACGCTACGTCTTATTTATACTCCGTAGAGTGCGCGCGGAGGCGTCCCCCCGTTGCGTCTTATTTAAAGTCCGTAGACTGGTGCGTGCGGAGCTAGGCTCAACGCTACGTCTTATTTATAGTCCGTAGACTGTCGCGTGCGGAGCGAGGCTCAACGCTACGTCTTATTTAAAGTCCGTAGACTGGTGCGTGCGGAGCTAGGCTCAACGCTACGTCTTATTTATAGTCCGCGGACTCTCGCGTGCGGAGCTAGGCTCAACGCTACGTCTTATTTAAAGTCCGTAGACTGGTGCGTGCGGAGCTAGGCTCAACGCTACGTCTTATTTATAGTCCGCGGACTCTCGCGTGCGGAGCTAGGCTCAACGCTACGTCTTATTTAAAGTCCATAGACTACGCCGAGGCGCCAAGCCGCCGTGCGATTTAAATAAAAAATGAGGACCAAAACAAAGGCAACAAAGAAATGGCCAAAGAGTTGCGACAACAAAACGCTCCCGAATGCAGCACCGGAAAAGCGAACACGGCCAAATCAAATGCTCTTATAATGGAACCGTAGCCACAATGAATAATATGCTGCATAACCATTTTCTTAAAGCCATGCACGCAAGAAATGCAGAAGCTACTATTAAAGCCTCACATAATCATACGCAGTGCGTACCGAGCGTGGCGGTGGCGATGCAGCATAGGCTCCGCAGTCTGGGTTGCGAAGCCCCGCGATGCCGAGGAGGAGGGCAGCGAAGCCATCACCGAGCTAAGCGAAGGGCAGCGTGGAGGCCCTGAATCGAAGTCGACGAGAGGACGAGCGAAGGCCGGCGACGGTGCGGAATCCACAGGAGCGAAGTCAGTGCTAGCCGCCTGCATGCAAAGCTACTAGCCACCCGAGGAGCATGCCGGGGTTCATGCATGCAACGTAGACATTCCATGGCTGCACGGACGGAGTTCGTGCATGTATTAGCGCGGGCTGCTGCATCATGCGTACGAGCTCGCAGAGGCTCGACGTCGCGCGGAAGCACCGGCGAAGACTTCGGGGCAGTCTGCATGCAGCGACACGGCGTCCCGCAGCCTGTCTTCCGCGACGTGGAGGCGAGCGGGGGCCGAAGCTCGCCCTTGTCGACGCGAAGGCGAGCGGTAGTCCTTGGCGACGTGGAGGCGAGCGGAGGCCGGAGCTCGTCCTTGTCGATGCGAAGGCAAGCGGAGGCCGGGGCTCGTCTTCGGCGAAGCGGAGGCGAGCGGAGGCCGGAGCTCGTCCTTGTCGATGCGAAGGCGAGTGGGGCGGCCGTCGCCGTCGCTGCACTCGGACCCCGCGGACTTGGCCGGGCTCGGCCGCGGGCACCTCCGTGGCCGCCGTCGGGTAGCCACTGGCTCGTCCGTTGGTGGGATGCGCCGGGGCAGCGCTGCACGGCTGCGACGCGGAGGTGAGCGCGGAGCCAGCGGAGAGGACGGGGCACCGAGCCGGCGGGCGTCAGGCGACGCTGCACGACGGCGCTGGTCGCCACGCGCCCCTCCAGCTTCATCGAGTACACGCGGCACTGAAGTAGACGCCACCGCTCCGTGGTATTTCATGTGTGCATGCATGGGGTTGACGTGCAGCATGGATGGATCATGGATGCATGGAGGGTGCATGCGTACGTGAAGTTGCATGTATAGGCTATTTGACCATTGATGCACGGATGGGGCGGATGGATATTTTCGGGAGTATGCATACGTAAAACGCGAGTTCACCTGGCTCCTCGGTTTTTGGTCTCCCGTTTGTTTGCTGCGGGAAGGTCATCCCGGAGCCGCGCGAAGGTCGGCGGAGACTTCGCGAGGCGGCGGAGACTTCGCGAGCTCGGGGCGAAGTGGCGCGCGGAGTCCAAGTCACACGCGGAGACAAGGCCAGAGAGCTGAACGCACAGCGACGAGGTCGAGATCGGCGGCACGCATGCGGAGTCTGCGAGGTCGGGCTCAGCTTCGGCAGCGCGGAGGCCAGTGCGGAGACTTCGAGCCGGGGACTTCGGAGACCAGGGACTTCGCAGCGGGAGACTTCGGAATCCTGGCCGGGAGATGCGCTCGTCACAGAGCCCATGGCGAAGGCTGGCGAAGTCTTCTGGAATCGCGACGGAGACGCGCGGGGTCGAAGCCGACTCGGACTTCGAGCAGCGTGAAGGCCGGAGAGACACAGCGGAGGCCATAGCGGGGAGGCGATCCCAGCTCGTCCATCACCTGAATGCACGCACGGGTGGTACGTGAGCAGATAACTCGCATGCAAGGATTGATATTTCATGCGCTCCCGTAGAGGGATATTTCATGCACTCAGGTGAGTGGATACTTGACGCGTGCGTGCATGCGGTTCGTGCAAACGTGAATGGGTGCTACGGGGCGGAATTGCAAAATGGGGGCGCGGCCTCGAGCGGAGACCCAGCGCGGAGACGCGGCGCAGGCAAAGCCCGTACACCCTACTCATCAGATCTGCCAGATCTAGATCTCGAACAGAAAAGAGGGCTCGCAACAGATCTATATGCTCATAACGCCTTTGCCATATTTAACGAGCTGCATGTATATAATCCGAAGCCAACGAGCTAGCGACAGGATGAACTTATCTGTGACGCTCATGGTACAAGCGACCTGAGCTACTCCCGTTCCGCGCTAGGAAGCTCCTCCGGTGGTAGCCACCTCTAGCGCCCTTGCGCAGCTTCTCGCTCTGTCCCCACGGATGGCGCCATCTGTCGTGGCTACGGGCCAAACAGGGAAGAAGGGGACTGGTAGGAGAGGAAGAGGAGAGTCAGATCTGTGGAGAGGTGGTGAGAATGAGGGAGATGTCCCCCTTTGCCCCTCCTGGGGGCTTATATATACGTGAGTGGGGTAGAATGGGAGATCCCCATTCTACCCCTTAGTATTTACAAAGGATGGGGGTACACTGGCATATTTACACTGTTATATTCCTCTACACTATTGGGCCTATTACATGTTGGACTAGTTGCACGGCCCAGTCACGGGGGGTTGGGCCACCCCTACAACAGTATGACTTGTGATGGACGTGACTCTGACTGGCGGTACCCACTGTTGGATGAGCACGTGGACCGCGCACACCGCGCTTCCCGTCGTGTGCTGCCACCGGGGAGCATGGACGAGCCGCCTGAGCTGGGAGTGGTCCGGACACGCACACCTCGCGTGGCCTGGGGACTCGACCCCCGTTGGACTACCAGGTTTGCACTACGCCAGCGTTTTAGTGCTGCCATAAGAACGTACTGTGCTGACCTTCACTTTGTTTGCAGGCAACGGGATACCGGGCTACTCCCTCTTGCCCGGATGGTGCAGGCCACGGAGGAGGATGGAGCCGCCTTGGCCACGGGCAGGGACGAGGTGGGCGTGGAGCGATCACAACGCTTCCTGTTCGACCGTTCCCTACTGACGGCTTTGGTGGACCGTTGGCGGCCCGAGACGCACACTTTCCACCTCCCATTCGGGGAGATGGCGCCGACCCTGCAGGATGTGTCCCTGCTCCTTGGCCTTCCGATCGCGGGAGGCGCTGCCTTCCTATCGGAGGCCCCGGCCGAGTGGCGCGCTGACCTGCTCGGCAGATTCGAGGGGGTCGTTCCACCAGCCGATGACCACCACATCTTCGAAGATACTCAGACCCATGGGCCGACGCTGAGGTGGCTCGCACAGTACCGGGTACGTGGTATTTAAAATCGATCGTGTCTTCGAAGCTCTTATTTGTGCTATTGCATACTAATAACAACTTGTTTGCATTAGGTGGAGCGCATGGATCCACAAGCAGACGATTACTAGGTCTCGCGCCACTTGGAGGCGTACATGCTGTGGCTGTTTGGTTGGGTGCTCTTCACCACCAGCCACAACAACTCCGTGGATGCGCGCCTTATCGCGTATGCGAGGGCGATCGCGGACGGCGAGCCCCCAGGTTAGCTGGGGATCGGGCGTACTTGCGATGTTTGCACGAGGATCAAGGCGAACTCGATCCTCACGGGCTGTCCCCTACTGCTGTAGTTGTGGTCGTTCGAGCGCTTCAGCCTCGGACGACCTGTGCTAGACGACATGGGTCCGTACGGGGCCGAAATGTATCCGGGGGGAGACGTCGACCGGCCGACGATGGGTTCTCTCTGGTGCCGTCGACGAGTAAGTATTATCACAGTCAACTATTTCTTTCTTATTGACGATCGTCATACTAAATAACTTGTCTTTCTTGCAGGTACAGTTCGCGCACGTGTAGGTCACGTGGGCGTACCTGCCCTTTGTGGAGCAGTTCGACCGCCTCATAGCCGCCGACGTGCGCTGGGAGCCTTACGCAGATACGACATTGTAGGCCCGTGCTCCTGACGGGCTGTCCGCACTTTACTGGCGCGACCGGGCTTTCTGGCTCACCCGCCGGAAGCTCGTGTATGATATCTACGTGGAGGACTACGCACCCCAGCGAGTCATGCGGCAGTTCGGGCTACGGCAGACGCTTCCTGTACTAGTCGGACCACCGCTTCCGCAGGTCATGCATGCGTGAGTGATCGCTTCTCATAAATATGTACGTACTTACTACTGTGTTCACAAGTACTTACATTACTATGTTCGCAGGCACAACAGAAAGGGAGTTAAAAAAGGCACGGACTGGTCGAGGAAGATGCAGCCCTGGATTGCGCAGTGGGAGGGTGCGCTCGACGACCACGTGGAGGAGGAGTGCCCATACGACATCGCGGACTACGCGGAGTATCTGATCTGGTACCAAGCGCGGACATGTACCAGGCTGGTATATGTCGTAGACCCGCCTGCCACACACGTCGCCACTCCCACAGACACGTACCCGACGCACCTCGCGCGCGACGCTCACATCGCGGTACGTTACATGTAATTTCAAAGATTCCCAAATAGCAATATCGTTTCGATGATGGACCCTTTTATGTCTTTTTGTCTAGGCTGATGTCGGTTCTGTGCTATGGACCAATTCCGTCGCAGTACTACAGAGGGTCACCACAGGTGCAGAGTGGACCCACGAGGAAACCATCAGTTTTGCGTGTCGGATGGAGGCCGGGTGTAGACGTATCGTTAGCCTGCTGTCCTGCACGAGGCTACCGGCAGTCTCCACTCCCACGCCCAGCGCTCCGACGGGCTGTCCACCAGTGCCACCCCGACCAGCGTGGCACTACTCCGGAGGTGGTACGTGGACACGTCCTACACCACCTCACCCGGAGAAGCCAGGGGGTTCTGCCTGGGCATGGCCTCCTACACCACCTCAGTAGCTCTTCACGTCTCCTCCGCACATCCCCGGCTTCCACACGCAGGGGGGTGTACTCTGAGCTGTATGCCCCTCATCCTACCTCGATGGCGCCAACTGCGGGTACACATCGTCCGATCTCGTTTTTATCTCAAGGCGACATGCAACGAACTAACGATATTACTATTGCAGGTCCTTACCATCACCACGCACATGGCGTCTCCCCGGGTCCCGACGATGTAGACCAGTTTTTTGTGGACTGGCTCGGGCCGTCTTCCGACGCAGCACCGGAGGTTCTCTCCGGCAGTGCCCTCCCCGGTGCACCGGAGGGCACACTACCAGAGGTGCAGCTGACTCCACCAGCGCAGGGGCGGGTGCAAGCACGTTTTACTTTCTCGGACCGTCGTAACCCGTTGCACCGGAGGACAGCCAAGCGGGGTTGTACGGGAGGACGCGGGCGCGGTGACGGGGCACCTCAGGGTGGCGAGTGAGGGGTGTTGCCGATGCTATATGTTATGCATGTAATGAAAAAATACGCAGCATGTTACTCACAATTATATTATAAAGTTTATTTAAATTCAAACAAGCCTATTATCTCTTCTTTTCGCATTCAATCATTCATATATCAAGTCATCTAACAAATATTAACATACCGGTTCTCCGCATAGGAATTCTCAGCGTATGTCACTTAACAGTGTATGTACCGATCGTTCTACAGTCAATCTTTCGTAAAAAAAAGTTTCTAAAATTTTTATGCACCTACAACATACAATGAACATAAACTTTTATTACAACTCTGCCACCAGTTTAAAACTACAAAATTCATAAAATTTAAAACAATCACGGGGGTTCATGCAGTCGCCTAAGGGGGGCGACTATATGAAAGTCACCCAACGGGAGGGCGACTGCATGAAAGTCGCCCAACGGGAGGGCGACTAGCTGCAGTCGCTCCATGGTGCGGCGACAGGTATTGTGTCGGTCTCTGGTTAGGTGAAAGGCTCCAGTCGCCCAACCATGAGGCGATTGGAGCCTATTTTTGTAAAAAAATTTCCCGCGGGTATATTTCTGTAATTTCGAATAAAAAAAGGATTATCCGTACAAAAAAAGGCTTTAGTGAGGAGTGAAGTTGTTCAATGGCTGTCGGTGAACAGCATAGCTGTCCGAGTAACGACTAGCAGTACACGAATGAAGATTAGTTGATCGACAAGGGTGTGATGTCGACCGGTACACGGATGGATTGATAAGTTGGATATAGGGCTGGAAACGTGGCTTGAGGCTTGCGAGCCGGCTCGGCTCGTAACGAGCTCGAGCCGGCTCGGCTCGGGCTCGCGACGTTTCAAGGCCAGCCGAGCGCAGTGTCTAGTTCGTGAGAAAAACGAGCCAGGCTCGAGCCACTCGCGAGCCGCTCGTTGGCTCGTGCGGCTTGGTGCGAGACGGCCCAGATGCCCAGTGACGCCACACCGCAGTCGGCACAGCCCAGTGAGACGATGCGATCGATGTAGTCGATGGCTCGATGTGGTGCGATGCGAGTCGCACGGCAGCCCGTCCGCCCGTCGTCCCTAACCCTAACCCTAAGCCTTCCCGTCAGGCGGCAGCGGCACTCCCCAGTCCCCAGTCGCACAGCCGGCGTTTGTCCCCGATCGGCGATCACCGTCCTTCCCCACGTGCTCGGCCGGCATCCTTCCCCGATCGGCCGATCCCCTTCGTTCCCGACGCGCTCAGCCGCCCTCCATCCCCGAATCGGCGATCGTCTTTATTCCCCACGCACGCGGGCGGCGTGCTTCACCAATCCCCATCCTCCCCGAGTCCCCGACACTCTTCCTTCTCGATCCATCACGCGGCCACCTCCAAGGCTTCAACCGACGCGCATGGGCCATGAATGGAGCATGGAGTCGCGTGCTCGAGGGAAGAAGGCGGCCGACATCAAGGCTTCCCCGTCGGCAATAGGGGCGAGCCTGCACAGTCTGCACCGCCTCCTGACCTCGCCGAACCAGCAGCCTCGGTGAGTAACTGTGATGTCGCCCTATTACTGAATTACTGATACTAAGGATTAGGGTTAGGGTTAGGGTGAGGATGTGATGTCGCCCTAACTGGGATTTGTCGTTAGTCTGTTGGTTAGCTCATGTATTCAGGGCTAGGGAGGACTGTAGCCGGACTGAAAAATATAGAGAATCACTTCTCTGTTTTGCTCCTATTTTGCTCAGGGTTAGGGTTATTCAGGGTTAGGGTTAAGATTAGGGTTATCTGTTGAGCATCTTTTGCTTTCGGGAGGACTGTAGCTGGACTAAATAATACAGAGAATCAGTTGACTGTTTTGCTCAGGGTTAGGATTAGGGTTCCACTCTGCTGTCTGTTTAGCACTAAATGAGCATCACCCACAATCCTGTTGTCTGTTGTCTTAACTATTACATTATGTGGCACATGACAATCCTAACCCTAAGAATCTTAACTATTAAAACAGAGAAACAAAGATGAGTATTTGAAGAAAATGGCTACTGCAATATTGGATAAGTTTGACAAGTATTGGGAAGAAAAGAACAATGTCATTGTCCTTGCTACTTTCTTGATCCCAGGTTTAAGATGAGGTTCATTAGTTGGTGCTTCAACCAAATGTACGAGCCCTCAAAAGCTACAAAAGAGTTTGATGATGTCAAGGTTGAATTGGAAGATTTGTATTCACAGTTTGAGATGGACTATTGGCACAAAAGAATGGGCAACAGAGGTGAAGCAACCTCTTCTTCAGCTGTGGGTACAAGTAGCTCATTATCATCAGTTTCATCTCAGTTTCAGTCATTCTTGCGTTCCACTTCTACCGAGCCTTTCTTGACTGTACCAGCTACTAGTGTATCTTCAGAATCAACTTTCAGTGCTGGAGGTAGAGTATTAGATGACTATCGGAGTTCTTTACGTTTGGCTATGGTTCAACATTTGGTTTGTGCCTCTAGCTGGATCAGAGGTGCACATGATGACATGAGATCTCCTATAGTTGTTGTAGGTTCATTTGTAATGCAATATTTGTCTATTTTATTTTTGCTTATGTTAACTTCAATATTATATATCTTTTCAGGAAGAAGATGAAGAGGATGATGTTCAAACCATTCCATTTCCTAAAAGTGTCGTAGAGAGCAGCTAGTGTCTGGTAATGCTTCCACCAATTTTATTTTATTCTTTTCTTTCTGCTACTAAATTGCTACTGCTGGCTGCTGCAGACTGCTACTGCTGCCTGCTGCTGTTGAACTGCTGCTTCTACCGAACTGCTGCCTGCTGCTACTAAACTGCTGCTCCCTGCTGTTGTGAATTGCTCTCCCTGCTGTTGTGGTTATATCAAATTGTCAACCGCTACTGATTCTGTGAACTGCTTAGTGGGAATGTTGTGCACTTGTGCTTGTGAAATGCTCTCTGTCAGTTTTCAGTTGGAACTGGGAAGGTTGTGACTGTGAACTGCTTTTTAACTTTTGCTGTGACTCTGTCTGTGAATCTGTTGTTGTGAATCTGCTGTTGTGAATCTGCTGCTGTGAATCTGCTGTGAAATTCTGCTGTGAAATTGCTGTGAAAATCTGCTGTGAACCTGCTGTGAAATTCTGCTGTGAATCTGCTGCAAGCCTTTTTGGCTCGTTTGGGTTCGCGAGCCGGCTCGAGCCTCATTTCGAACCGAGCCGAGCCCCCTCGCGTAGCTCGTTTCGGAAACGAGTCGAGCCGAGCCTACTGTTCACCCGAGCCAGACCGAGCTTGGCTTGAGCCGGCTCGGCTCGGCTCGTTTCCACCCCTAGTTGGATATGTAAAGTATCCCGTATGGACACATGATAAGTTGGTTTTGTAAAGTATCCAAGGCAGATACGAGTTGAGTTAGAGTTCAGTTTAAATTTCTAAATTGTAAGGAATCAGATAAGGAAAGATTAGATATTGTGGATATAAATAACCATGTAATGTGTGTGGAAACATGAGGAAGTTTTCTTATAAGTTTTTGTGCTGCTATTGTATGATTCTTGAGAAAGTTAATGAGAAGAGTTTGGTTGTGCTGCTATTGTATGATTCTTCTTATGCAAATTGATTGTTATTCTTATTCCATTGTTCTTCTTAGTCTTTCAATTTTGAAGTTTTGGTCAACCAATTCCCGACACCCCCTTGTCTGGAACATTTTCGATCCAACATCGTAAGAGGTTTTTCAAAACAGGAAAACTTATTGGTGAGTAAATACTCCCCTATTGTTTTGCTTGACGTCTTACAATCTAGGTCATCAATAGGTTTAAAACTATCTAAATTAATTATATAAAAATCATATAATTAAATTTATCATTGTAAATATTTTCATAATATTATAATTTTATTAGTACATCTTAATATAAAGTTATAGAAAGTCAAAGTCACAGCTCGCAAACTATGAAAAGTCAAAAACGTAAAATAAAAAAAGAATGGAGGAATAGTCACTTACAAGATGATTGTCAAAATTAATGCTAATATTGTAAAGATTTTTTTACTGTGCTTTGGAGGTACCAAATAGGATCCACTCGGAAAAATAACAACAGCTGACTAACGAAGGGTACTTTAGGTATAAAGTATATATTTTTCTCTTATGCATAGGTAATTTATGAAGGAATATCTTTTCTAACTTATCAGACGCTTTCCTTATCTCACGTTCACCCCCGCGCATTATGTTGATGCAATCTTCAATTCCTCAAATACTCCGCATTTCCGCTGCTCACGGTGCCCCCCATTGGGTAATATTGTTTGGAATTTTGGATGCTTAGAGCATATACAATGGTGTGACATCAGTTATCTGTAAGTCTTGCCACGTAGGATAGTCGACTATAACACAAAAAACAAAACATATTATACATGAAGGAGTTGTCTATAGAGACATGTAAAACCAATCTATTGTAGGAGTAGTTTTTAGTGTTATCTATAGATGATATAAAGGATATTATAGATAGCAGTTATCTGGACCACTATATATATCTTTATACGGCTCGTCGTTGAGCAAGTTTGAATGATACTTTCCATTAAAATTCATTGCGGGAAGAACTAGTGAGATTTTGTAAAAGTTGTGAACATTAAAATGCCATTAATGCCGCCGACTTGCTTCCATTATCCCGTGGCTTCGCTATAAACGGTTTCAACTTCTGGCTTCTTGATTTTGTCTTTTTGGCTTTTTGAGTTTTTTTTTCTTTTTATGTTTTCCTTTATTTCATTGTATTATTCCTGATGATATAATGTTTTTTATTTTTTAAATTTAATTACTTAGAAATAGATAATAGTCATTGCAATGTATTTTCAGCCACTACAGTATAAAAAAATAGAAACCATATCTTATAAGCTACATTGAACAAGGCCGATCTACAGGGACTCTCACACTCCTCGAAAGAATCGACCATTAAGGACGAGGTATTTTCGGTACATGACATCTTCACCGGGCCACTTGACCGCAACTATTAAGGGTATGGGTCCTAGCAGGGGCCAATAGGCTAGCGGAGCTGTCACACACTGATAAGAACATGTACCCTATGGATACAACCATATTTGCTATGTTTGTAGTTCCAATTACAAGAGCTCCTATGCATCACTTAACTTATCAGGTGAGTTCATTTCAAACAGGTTGCACTTTGTTTGACAAAGAACTTATGATATTACATAATGAGAGTTTGTTGCGTCTATTGTTATATACTGAGATTTATGATCAAGATCATACAATACGTGAGGCTACACATTTGTTAAAACCGAGGACGGTTTTTTATCACGAAGGGAAGGATGATGTGACCATGCCACAAACGCATATGACCATAGCACCTAATATTGAGATTGAACAAAAGTTGAATTCGTTTCTATCTATTACTACCAATGTTATTCATGAGAATAAAATACTATCTCATGTCACTACTTTGTTCATTCTCGGGTTTGACAAATGGAATACTTTCGAATCGAGAGGGAGGCCGGCGCCAAAGCAATGGAGAAAAACAAGGAAGAATAAAGCCAAGGGGAAGCCATGCAGTGGGAGAGCAAAAGGGGAGAGGTCCAAGAACTTAAAGCCCATGTTTTGGATGAGGTTTCGAAGCCCAATTCGGTATTTCCTCAAGCCCAACCGAAATCAAACTCGGAATCAAATCAAAACTCAATTAGGATTCGGTTCGGGACAGTCTGATAGACCTGAAATAAAATGGCCATAACTTTCACAAACGAAATCGTATTTAGGTGTTCTTATGCTTGTTGGAAAGCTTATTCCAAGGCCCATCTAATGGGTATCAGCTTCAGAAACCTTTTGGTCGTGTCTCAATCGCCAAAACAATCTGACGCTGATTCAACCTGATAGGACTGAATTCCAACATGCATAGAATTCAAATCCAAAGTCCGTTTGGGATGTGTGAGTACTTGATGGAAAGCTTATCTTATCATATTTCCAATGGATCTATCCTCACCTGAAAATTCATTCTGTGTGGAAAGATATCACTGAAACAATTTAGGACTATTTCTGAATCTGAGTCTAAAGGTGCTGCGGCACATCCAATTGGGCCCAAGGCTTTGTAATTTTTGTTAGGGTGGGTGTCCAACCCTAGGACGATCCTTGGCCGCCCCTCTCTCTTCTCCAACTCATATATTCACCCTCTACGCCCTTTGAACTCTTTGGATTTCGTTGAATTTAGGTTTAGCCGTTGTGCAAACTTTTGTTCTTCGGTTGTGTTGGACGACCACCTGTCAAGACAGCCTTCAGAATCCCACCTTTTGAACTCAATATAAATATTTGCAATTTCAGATTGCTTGTTATCTTGTTCTTGCACGGTTGATAACAACTTGGAGTGTGGTTCAGCGATTGCTAAGGCGTAAGCGACGTGCGGTTGTAGTCGGTTTGTAAGGGTCACCTCCACCAAAATCGAAGTTATCATTCTATCGGAAGATCGGGACCTCTAGCCTCATCAGTTGGTATCAGAGCTTCAATTGACTGGTACGAAATTTTGGTATCCCTAGTTAGTAGATTGGTTTTTATTTCCCATAGTCCATAAAAATTGCCCTACAAAAAGAGTTAATTTCCGCCGTCCAAACCCCGTTGTGCATTTTAATCTGTTAGTTTTAGTTTGCTAAATTGAATTTGTGTCTGTCTTAGCACTGTCTAGATGCTGGTCATATCTTTGTTCCTATAAAAATCCAAACAAAAAAAATTCCCCCACCACAAACCCTAATTCCAATTCGGCTGATTTTTCCTTTCTCTGTAGCCACCACCAAAAAAGCCATAAATTTTGCTTCCTTGATTCTTTTTGAGTGAGACTACTGCTGTTAGATTTATAACTTCATTATCCATCTTCCTGTAAAATTTCACATCATTCCAGTAAGGAAGTTAAGAGATATCTGCAGTGAAAGTTGACCCAAATTTTTGAATTGAATCTGCAACAGTCGGTAGTTGTGAATTTTGTGGGAATTTTTCAGTTGGTTTCCAGAACTTAGCCCTGAAACAAAAATTGTAGAAAAAGTCGTCAGGAAACAAAAAAAGAATCATTGAAAAAGAGGCAACTGAAAAGAAGTTACGGCCAAAATACTGACGTGCTGTCCAGTGAACAAAAATCTTCAGTCTTCTGTTTTGGGTCAATCCTTGTGTTCTTCAATTCCGAATTGCATTTGATTGAATTTTTTGTATTTACAACGCCTATACATTGCTATACACTTATTTTAGCCTTTTTCCATCCTTCGTTGGTTAGCAACATAGGCTAAATGCTACATACGAACTATAATTCGATTATGTGCAATTTCTAAAATTAACTAATTGTTCTCTATTGCTACATATTGAGCCTTCCAAGCTATACCTTACACTAACCAAGCAGATTACGTCGACCCATCCCTTGCAATCGCTTTACTCATCACTTGAGTCAGATTTATCACGAACCAGCCACCGGTTGCACCACCTGTTTGCTTTGGTAATAACTTGTAAGAATTTGGTAAGAGCTTGAGAGATGCGTGACTTTATTTGAGCCTCTATATCCTAGTAGTTGATAGGAACAATCACTTGTGATTTGTTTCCTTGTTTTCTACTAACAATGACAGGCTTAAGAAAATTGGTAGATTATGATGTCATCGCGGGCAGATTTGAACTCGAAGGAAAACAATTACTGGTATATATCTTGCCACTCACCACTGAGAGTACGTCGTCGGACTACTTCTTGTGGGTTACTATGTTGGATAGCTACTTTGAAAGACAAGATCTTGATCCTTTTGAGAAGATGAGCATGGCAAGGATGACGCTGATTGGTGATGTTCAATATTGGTGGTCGAATCTCGAGTTCTACTACATGTACATATGGGAGGAGATGAAGAAGAAATTGCAACGTCGTTTTGTGCCTCCACCACCCACGGTCACAAGCGAGGTGCAACTTAAGGTAACTGAAAATGCTGACATTGTTTTGGCTCCTACTCTATCTACAGATACCGCTGAGATGCTTGAAGAGATGAAGGATAATCTTGTGCATCATATGCCGTTAGAGGTGAAGTTTGAGGTACCTACAATACCTGATGAGGACGATAATGGCAAAGGTACCGATTTGGTGCTACCACAAGACATAGAGCAACCTTGTGAGTACATACCTGTTGTAGTGCAATCTTTTGATATTTCTTGTGTTTACTTGAATGAACCATGTGTTGATCTAAATTCTCATATGCTGATCTAAATTCTCATAATTTTGCACATGTCGAATTAATTACACATAATGAGGCCTTTGATAGAATATCCCTTGCTGATGTATTGTGTTATCTTATGCTTAATGAGGCCGCTAGTTTGGAATGTGCTATGAAGAAAGTTTCTGGCCTTTCATTTCTAAATTCTCTATCTAGCACCTACACATATAAGTTTAATTTGATTGGAGATATAGTGTAAAAAATTAATTTCTTGTATATCGAATATGCATAACTTGCGATCACATGGATGAATTGAAACTTGCTGTTTGGGACAACAATTCTTGTATACTGAATCATTTTCAATGTGAGAGGGAAGTAAAATTTAGTACTCATCCAATGCCTATGTGTTCATCTCTTTTTGCACCATCTTGTATGGACAATCTGAATAAAGATGATGAATTATGGAAGAACTTACAAATCTTTTCACCCTTACTAGATAAATTTGTTATTGCTCAACTGAGATACGATTATATGGATGAACTTTGCATAATTCCAAAAGTTGCAGCTTTGCCCATATGTGCCACCACTGCAAGTTTATAACTCCAGAGATTTGAATTGCATAAATGCTTCACTTACATGTGCAAAACTAGTTGCAATAATTGCTGTGTGAGAAATTTTGATTTGCTCATTAACATATATGATTAATCTTGGGTTAATAATACAATGATCTTTTATGATCGCTGCTGTTTTATAGCATTAATTGTGTAATAATGAAGAACTACTAAAACGGATGACATATACATATACCATGCATACACCTTGGTTTCTTTGTTACCCTATTTTCAGCTTATCAAAAGCCGATGATGGCTTTGTTTTCAAGAAGGGAAGAATGATAAGAACATCTACCCTATGGATATAACTATATTTTCTATGTTTGTAGTTCCAATTACAAAAGCTCCTACGCATCACTTAAATTATCAGGTGAGTTCATTTCAAACAGGTTTCACTTTGTTTGACAAAGAAATTATGATATTACATAATGAGGGTTTGTTGTGTCTATGTTATATACTGAGATTTATGATCAAGATCATGCAATACGTGAGGCTACACATTTGTTAAAGCCGAGGACGGTTTTTTGTCAAGAAGGGGAGGATGATGTGACCATGCCACAAACGCATACGACCATAGCACCTAATATTGAGATTGAACAAAAAGTGAATTCGTTTATATCGATTACTACCAATGTTATTCATGAGAATAAAATACTACCTCATATCACTACTTTGTTCATTCTCAGGTTTGACAAATGGAATACTTTCGAACTGAGAGGGAGGCCGGCGCCAAAGCAATGGAGAAAAACAAGGAAGAATAAAGCCAAGGAGAAGCCATGCAGTGAGAGAGCAAAAGGGGAGAGGTCGAAGAAATTAAAGCCCATGTTTTGGATGAGGTTTTCAAACCCAATTCGGAATTTCCTCAAGCCCAACCGAAATCAAACTCGGAATCAAATCAGAACTCAATTCGGATTCGGTTCGGGACAGCCTGACAGACCTGAAATAAAACGGCCATAACTTTCACAAACGGAGTCTGATTTAGGTGTTCTTGTACTTATTGGAAATCTTATTCCAAGGCCGATCCAATGGGCAAGTCCTCAGCTTCTGAAACCTTTTGGTCGCATCACAATCGCCAAAACAATCCGATGCTGATTCAGCCAGATAGGACCAACTTCTAACATGCATAGAATTCGCATCCGGAGTCTGTTTGGGATGGGTAAGTACTTGATGGAAAGATTATTTTATCCTCTTTCCAATGGATCTAGCCTCACCTCAAAATTCCTACTGTGCGAAAAGATATCACCGAAACAATTCAGGACTATTTCTAAATTTGAGTCTAAATGTGCTCCGCCACCTCCAATTGGGCCCAAGGGCTTTGTAATATTTTTAGGGTGGGTGCCCAACCCTAGGACAACCCTTGGCCACCTGTCTCTTCTCCAACTCATATATTCACCCTCTACTCCCTTTGAACTCTTTGGATTTCATTGAATTTAGGTTTAGCCCTTGTGCAAACTTCTGTTCTTCAGTGTGTCGGACGACCACCTATCAAGACAGCCTTCGGAATCCCACCTTTTGAACTCAATATAAATATTTACAATTTTAGATTGCTTGTTATCTTGTTCTTGTGTATTCTTTGGTTGCATGCAGGAATAGACCTTCGTGGTCAGGTCAACCGCGTTCTTGGCACGGTTGATAACGACTTGGAGTGTGGTTCAGCGATTGCTAAGACGCAAGTGATGTCGTGCGGTTGTAGTCGATTTGCAAGGGTCACCTCCACCAAAATCGAAGTTATCATCCTATCAGAAGATCGGGACCCCATAGCCTCATCACACACTCTGTAACATTGTGGTCGGACACTTTGCTTGGCCTTCTCGCATCCACTCTTGACTCCCCCCACTCCTCCCGGCTCTCACTAAACTAACTGTTATTACTTTTTTATCTTCTCCCTATGAATTAATACATGGCAGTTCTCCTATCCGGTTTCTAAAAAAGTAAGGGACTATCTAGATGTCAATCGACTGTTCCTTTCTCCTCAATGGTCATTTTTTACCGTCTCCATCCCCCTCTCTACAACACATATTACATCGTGTCCCCCTTGTTAGAAATTGGCCCATTTTTTAAATTCCAAAATATGCATGGTTTAGTACCATATTGCTAGGCAAGGTGAGGAAGACCAATTTATAAGGTGGAGTCCTCACCACTCCTTGAATATGGATAGAGTGGTATGACGAGGGTTCTTGCTAGTCACACACAAGCGCACGCACGCATGCGTGCGTATTCGCATATTTTCACGTGAAAATCGTGTGACTTGTGACTTGACGTGGCGTGCCACTTGGCAGATCAAGTCTATCTTTATTTTGCTGAACTCTGCACCACTCTCGCTGTGTTTGAAAAAGATTAAACGTTTGAATTTAAGGCTTTATTGGGTGATGACAGACAGTTGCTAGTGGATAAATGGTTGGTTGAATGTGTTAGTTACCAGTGGGTAAATGGCTATTTTAATTGTGTCAGTTATCAGTCTATCTATTTATATGCCTGGAGATGTCCAGAGCATGTGAGCGAATTCTACTACCTCTATTTTCTTCTTCTGTGCGATCTTGTGCTCTGGTGTTGTGCTGTTTAAACTTCGCCAACCTTTCTTCCTGACGTGCACCTGGAAGGAGGGAGAGTGGCTATTTCTGAACCATTGCCACAGAGAGTACCTGCACGGGGCGGCAATAAGGTTTCTAGGCAGCGCACATCTACGTGACCGCTCACTGCGCTGCGTCATCTACGTTCTGCATTGCGTCAAGCCTGCTGTTAGTAGTAAGTTTTGCATCATTGGTTTATTGTATTTGTCTCCTAGTTAAATTTGGAATTAAAATATTACCCACATTTCCAACAATCCAGAAACCTTATTGTGAATTTTGTTGCAACACAGCAATGGCTAGTGCTCTGATGCAATGAAACCTGAAAGGTTTTCTGGTCAGAACTTTCATAGATGGCAGACTAGAGCCAAGTTTTGGCTCATACCTTTCGGGTTGTGGTGGGTTATTGTAACATCCCAAAATTTTGAAATTTGAAAATGTGGAGATTTTGAATTAATCTTGCAATGTATTTCATTTGAATTTGGAGTTGTGTATTTTTCTGAAAGATTTGGTGAAGATTTCAAATGCTAAAAGGAGCAAGAAGGAACAAACATGTTTAATAATGGAGGATTAGAATTTAAAATGAGAATCTGAAAAGATGATCCATAAAAGATAAGGAAGGAATTGGGTTTAAATATAAAATCTCATTTCAGAAAAAAAAATATAGTTTAAATAGCACAAAAACAAGCAAGTTAAAAATGCCAACATTCATGGATATATATATATAGCTACATTTAATAAGAAATTGGCACATATGAAATTAATGTTAAGAAAATAACAAATACAGAAATCTAGGGGGAACAAGAAAAAGAGCAAATAAAACTTGAATTATATATATAGATACATATATGTATATATGTGTACAAATGCTTAAAAAAAAGGAAAAAAAATAGGAGGGAGCCAGGCCAACCGAAGTCAGCCCGGCCCAGCTCCATCCCGCACCTCTTCCCTCCTCTGCCGCGCGGGACCGCTTCCCCCTCCCTCTCTTTCTTCCTTTCTTCCCCAGAGCGCTCGCGCCTCCTCTGCTGTGCTCAGCTTCCTCCCTCCACGCGGCATCCATGCACTGCCGTTGCCCACGGTTTTCCCCACCGTCGCCCCCGGTTTCACCCACACGCCTGCTCCCGTCCCCTCCATTGCGTCGCGCGCGTCATGCCCCCGCACCGCACGTCGCCTCCGTCGCGTCGTGCCGGCCATGCCGCTGCGCCCGGCCTCATTTTCCCGCGCGCGTGCTCGCATTTAAGAAGACCCGAGCTGTCTCCTCCCACAGCTCCCCGCGCCATTCCCCCTCCATTTCCTCAGTCCCTCCCCAAGCCGAGCGCCCCACGCCCGTGGGCCGCCGTGCCGCCTCCTCGCCATTCCGACCACTCGTCAGAGCTCCGGCCGAGATGACCGCGCCACGGCATGCGCCTGCTCCCCCTCTACCTCCCCTCAAGCTTAATTGGAGAACTTCGTGCAGAGCTCGCCGTATGGCCCTTCTTCCCTGTCGCCGACCAAAACCGCCGCCCCGCCTCCGTTTACTGCCCACAGCACCTCGGCTCGATTACCTTCGCCGGGAGCATCCCCAGGTCGCCGCCAAGCCTCCCCGAGCACCACCTAGCTCCCCCCCCCTCACCGTAGCGAGCCGGCCACGGTGACCTTCCCCGCACCGCCGCCGTGCACGTCGCCGGCCCGCCTCGGCTCCCCTGGGGCCACGCCCATCACCTAGGTGAGTTCCACTGGCCCCTCTCCCGCTTACGCCCTCGCCAATCGCCGCCCTCCTCCCCGCCGGCGTCGCCGCCCCGAGCGCACCTCGCCGCCGGTCGCATCGCACCGTCGCCCGCTCACCTCGCCACCGTTCCGGGCCGCGCCACCTCCCCACAAGCCTCCTCACTTCCTTGCGGTTCCACTTTGCCGGCTGCCCCAGCCTCCCCGGCCGCCGCCTGCCGCCGGCCAGGCCCGCACCGAGCACCGCCGGCCTGCTCTGTTTCGAGCCATCCCCGCGCGCGCACCCTGTAAACAACCCTCACCCCTTCCATTTCGCATGAGGGCCGTTGCCCAGTTGGCGAGCCATCCGCTCCTTAGCCCACAGGTCCCGGGTTCAAATCCGGCCGACAGCACCCTTATTTCCACATTTTATTCTACTTTTTGCAGCTCATTTTAATTGATAAAAATCATGAAAAATTAGGGAATAATTTAGAGAAGCTAATAAAATTCAAGTAGAATGTAAATGAGATTATTTAAATATTTAAATTTGAATTAGCTCATATATGATTAAATTTATGGTTTGATTGATTATTTAAAAGATTTATTATTAATTAAAGATATTGATAAAGGCATTATGACTTTGATTAAATGTCCCAGATTTAATAAAGATTACCCTTGCATGAAAATTAGAATGTATGATTAATAATTGTCATAACCAGCCATTATAGATAAATAAATAAATAAATAAATAAAGCTAAGTTTGACAATAACTAAAGCATAGATAATAAGATAATGGTGCCCATAAATAAACCCTACAGTAGGTTTAACAACTAATAACGTCAAGCAAGGAATAACAAGCTAGGAGTTGTACCCCAAATGAATACTAATTCAAATTGAGCTATGCCATGTAATTAGGGTCACATAAAATGATACATATCAAGCCTTGCGCAAATTGCTAAGCTTAAACTAAAATTAGAAATAAAGTTAAGCGTAATAGTAGCTAAAGTATGAACAAGCTAATAATAGTGCCATTAATTAAATCTTAACACTAGCTTTAGTAATAGTATTGACCATAATTGCATATATAACAAGTTAGGACTCATGTGAGTGGATCCTAATTCAACCTAAATTTGGCCTAGCTATGAATGAAGATACATAAAATATGATAATGGGATTATTAGAGATTTAAATTTAATCAACTACCATATATGAATGAATATTGAGCCTTTGCTATTTATCTTAATCTAATTAGTAAGTAAAGGCCTATATCCGAGATTATGCTAAAACTTAATAAAGATGTCCAAGTGTTGTAATACCTTTGACTAAAAGATTTATAGAATAAGTACAGATCTCATCCATCAGTCCAGTTTGCCTTTATCATAACCTGAGTTGCAAGGAATACATACCCAGTCAGACTCATACTTCGATACATAGGTCTAACCCGACTCATGGAACTTCCTTGATAAATACAAAAATAATAAAAGAGGTTAGTAATAAAAAGATCGAACATCGCCTTTCTCCAATCGGCTACGCTGGGCCACTTCTTTTCCAAAGCAAATAACTCATGTAGATACTTCCTCCCTTTTGATCTCTTATTATCCTAGAATTTTCCCTCACGGTAAAGCTATTCAGATAACTCGTCCTCTCACTCAAATCCAGCTGCCGCTGTGTTTGCAAAACACTAAACCGAATCATCCTTCTATTCTCAAATCGTAATAAATGAATAAATTAAATTAAATCAGCAATTTGAATTAATCGAATTTATTTGGATCTTTTGAGTTATTTGCTTTTATCTGGGTCAGTTGTTCGTCGCGTAGTTAGAAACTGGAGTCCCGAAGAATGAATGGATCAAGCGAGATCGAGATCAAGTTGAAGATAAAGACTGGAAGCTCAAGACCATCAAATGATATAGCTTTGAGTGAGCTCAAGACCGCGGTAAACCGCGCCAGGCGAATCAATACTTTGATCATATTGAACCTACATTTCCTGCAAATTACTTTTGTTTAAATTATCAAATCGCATGCTGTTATTTTATATGCAAATCCATGTTTAATTTAGAATTCTAGTTAAATGCCTATTATCTAACTTGGTTAATATTGCCCATCCTTTGGAATATTTGAACATGAGAACCTTGTCACCCTAGCAAAATTATAATAATAACCTTTGGAAAATAAGTCCCTAAATATATGCCATGCTTAGTATTGTTTAGGTACTCATGGGCGCGAGAGCGCCCAAGCATCACTTTTTAATCATGAGAAAAGTTGGTTGGGCAGTCATGGTGGTAATGACTGGAGTATGTTGGATATGGTTATTTTATACTCGCAAAACTCACAATTTGCTTTAATATCTGAGCGGATGGTTTGGGGGCTGGTATGTGGTGCGAAGGAATGCACAAAATTGTGGAGTGTGGTAGAACCGCTCAGATAATACTAAGGACCGAATCTTGTCATGTCAACCCGTGTAAAACAGTACAACCACAAGTCTGTAAAATACAACTTGGCCCAGTAGATTTATCGAAATCCCGGACTCATCTCACTGGTAGTGGATTGATGGGGTTATGCTATGGCAAGGGGGCCTGAAGGGACACCAGGTCGGGTGAAGTTTCTCAGTCTTGCGCTAGCGCAGAGGGGAGGGAAGCCCGTACGCTAGTAGCGGAGAGAAACATCCCGTGCAAACAGATGGGGCCCATCGCAAATGGGAGGTTACCCATAAAGTGAGATGAGAAAAGGAACTAGATACTTTGAAAAGTCACTGTGATGGTCTGCTCAACCACACGTCTAAGGAATCGTGTGGGGTAACGAGTTGATTGTCTCTTGTGGTGAAAGTGTACAAACTCTGCAGAGTCAAAACTATTCGAATAGCCGTGCCCACGGTCAAGGGCGGACATGGGAACTTAACTGGATATAGTTCTGTTTTAAAAACATTGGAAACTGGGAATGGAAACTTGAAGGGCGAAGGACTGCCCTGGTTTGGAATTGTCCTGGGTGTCGTCCCAGTGGTAAGTTAAGCGGCTATAACGCTGAAGAAATTGCTATATGGTGCAGATGCCATGTAACGGTGGATGGAATCTGAATCGATATTAATAATGCATTTCCTTGTACATTATGATTTGGTTCAAACTGCTAGGTCTTAGGGATTTTTAATTAATTGTATTCAAAAGCACTCTACGCAAAATAAAATAGCCCGAGCCTCTCCTTTGTTAAGCCATGCATACTATTTATTTGCATTCTGTGTATTGGCTCGCGGAGCACGGGGTCGGAGTGCTCATGCTCGCTTTTGCGACAAAATTCAGAATCAGGAAATCAAATCACCTCGCTTCAGCAACAAGATTGGACAAGCTGGTCAAGAAGATGAAGATGTCAAGGGCTAGGTCGCGAACCTCCAGTTGGCTGCCTGTGGGCATGTCCTGAAGGTCCCACCTGTGTGCTTCGTTCTTCCGCTGCTGCAATTTATCGATTTCGGCCTAATCGGCCCATGTGTAAGTTTACTATTATATTTACGCTTCCGCATGATATGTACTTTGATATTCAGAACTGTAATCTGTGAGCACTATCTACTGATCCAGGGAATAGTGCGGTGGAATCACAGAGGAATCCGGATGTTAATATCTGGGTCCCTACAGCGATGGTATCAGAGCATATCGACTGCAGGTCGAGACCTAGTTAGCCTGGTCGTTAGTTTCAAAACTAGAATTATTTCTTCAAAATCTATTTCGAAAAATATAAGTTGTGATGCTCAATCTCATCTCTCTTAGATGATCCCCCCTTATCTATATGCTACCCTAGCCATTTTACTTCTGAAGCTCTCTTACCCAAATTCAAAGTGATGAAAATCCAGTACTTCTCTTGTAACCACTCTATGAAAATACGCCATAGGCCAAGAATTATGAAGCTTACCCTTGAGACCTAATTGTTTTATTCTGGGGTGAAATAATAGTGCGAATTTTGGGTAAATGTATCGGGGAGTTTAATTGAATAGATTGACCAAACAGATGAATTAAGTATTTCTGGGAGAAATAGAAAGTGTGAAACTGACTAAAGGATTGCACACTGATAAATTGTATCATTCCTGGAAGATGTTTGCAACAATGGAATAATAGGATATGATCAATAACAGGAAGGATTCACTAAAATTGTGAGAAGTTGGATAACAGCTATCGGAGTACAGACTGGATTAAATTATGTTATTCCTGGAGGATGCTTACAATAATGAATAAATTCGAAGGTTGATAATAAAGATTTAGGATGGTTACTAAATGAGTAATTATGATTTTGAATACAATCTTGGATTATTAGGAAGTCCTGATACACATGACACTGGTGGGTTTAAAAGTAATAATGATGGATAATTGAGGAGTAGATATACAATAAAGATTCAGGTTGATCATTGAAGAAGCAAACTATAGATTTGGATCAGTGACACCAGACTGGATTATTAGGAGTTCACGATATGAAAGTCATCAGTGGATCTAAATAAAGAAAGCTAGATCTTCATAGGATTGGAAAGCTGATAAAATTGGCAATTGATGAACCTAAGATTGGATTTATAAAGATGTGGTGGAAATTCAGGCACATATCGGAATTTGGTAACTTCGATTCGATTAATAAGAATTTTAAATGGAAGATGGCTGTTTATAGTAACCACATAAAGAAGTTGGTGGATTCATGATTGATCATAAGAGGGATAATGATAGTGTGGAGTCTAGGAGAAATAAATTGGTGGAGCGTAATTGAATATACAGGCTAGATAGATGATTTAAATGATTTTTTTTTGGAGAATTAGGGAGTGCAAAGGTATTTTCTGGATTATGACACTGATAATTTAAAATTATTGAGAGATGTTGACAATATTGAGATTAATAGGATTTGAACAATTTCTAGATGGATGAATTGAATTTCTGAGAATATTGGAGGAATCATAATAAGTAGTGGATTATAATCTTGATAAGTGTATTCTCGGTAGATGTACACTAGTGAATCGTAGATTTGATCATTAATGTATTTGGTGGAGGTATACTAGTGAATTAGTTAGTGATAGATAATGGAAAAGGAGATTGATTATTAGAAGAATGAATTTATGGTTTTGGATCAATAACAAAAAGGATTGAATATGATTGAAAGTCAAAGATTTATGCGAGACTTAGATAACCATGACTAGGTTAATGAAATGATGGATGATACAATAGGAAGAGTATGATTGGTGGATCGAATACAATAAATAATCTCCTTCGCTGTTTGGAGTCTTAGATGGCAGTAATACTATGAACAATTAATGAAGAAAGATAACCTAAGTGCAGTTTGCAAAAGTGGAAGTTAAATTATAAAGGCCATTGGATTCTAAGCCTTACGTACAAACAAATCATATGGGAGTGACTTGATTCAGTGATGGATAGTTGAACGTTGGAAGAGATTAGGATACAAAAAAAAATCTATTTAGCCACAAGGATCAAAAAAAAAAGGAGTGAAGTGCTAAAACCAGTGAAACTACCCCAAATACTATCCACTTCTTTCTATTAATTACAAAAGGAAAAATTTTGATCCTTTTCTCATACCCCTACTCCAAATATTAAGGTTAGGAACGTCGAAGATGATCATGAAGATAAGATGGTCTCGTTTTAGACGGACTGTGCATATGAACCCTGCACCCTCCTATGTGTGTTCCCCGAGTAGACGTTGTATGGTTGCAAGATTTTATTTGGCTCTGTGTACTGCCTTCTTGCCCTTGGGCGTCCTATTTCGCAGTCACAGAAAAAGCTTGCTTTTAAAAATTTGTGTGGTTCCGTATCACCCCAGCTTCTGGGGTATTTTCCTTTAAAGTTAAATGGGTTAGAACATCTTATCTCCGCGATTTAATCCTCATCTCATGCTATTCCCTCTCACCTTTTCTGAAAACCCCATCGGATCCAAAGGAGCGAAATAACAAGTAACCCAAAACCAGTGCAAAGATATGAAGACTCTGCAACCTTCCAATATTTGAGGAGAACAATATCACTGTGAAGAAGACCACCCGCCAATCTCGTGATGACCAAGGCAGCTAGGGTACAAATGGATGAATCCTGACAATCATCATTTAATTAAGGGGGGTAGCACTACAAGATATAATGTCGAAAAACTACGGCAAAATCGAGGAGCAAGCACCCTGAAGATGACGACCTCTCCAGAAGAATAAAGATCTCCTCCCTTCCTTTTTGCCTCCTTTAAGTGCAGGTCCTCTCCCCTTCTATTTACCCCTACGGCACAGACCATTGCTAACCTATTAATAAGGAAATTCTACAACCATATGTCCGATAGACGATTCAACTACTCAATTCCATGACGACATGAAGACAACAACGTCAAAGAGCAAGTATTTGGAAGTCCACGACTTATCCATAAGAACAAGGCTTCTCTCTTCCCTTTTGACTTCTCCACGTGTTAACCCCTAATGTGCAGATCTTAGTCTCCCCGAGGAGCTAGGGAACTATATGTCAAGCAATACCCCGAAACCCCTTTGCTAGCAAATGTAACCCCACCCCTTTCTTCCTACTCTACCGGAATATCGGGGTCGAGATTCATTTAAGGGGGGTAGGTTTGTAACATCCCAAAATTTTGAAATTTGAAAATGTGGAGATTTTGAATTAATCTTGCAATGTATTTCATTTGAATTTGGAGTTGTGTATTTTTCTGAAAGATTTGGTGAAGAATTCAAATGCTAAAAGGAGCAAGAAGGAACAAACATGTTTAATAATGGAGGATTAGAATTTAAAATGAGAATCTGAAAAGATGATCCATAAAAGATAAGGAAGGAATTGGGTTTAAATATAAAATCTCATTTCAGAAAAAAAAATAGTTTAAATAGCACAAAAACAAGCAAGTTAAAAATGCCAACATTCATGGATATATATATATATAGCTACATTTAATAAGAAATTGGCACATATGAAATTAATGTTAAGAAAATAACAAATACAGAAATCTAGGGGGAACAAGAAAAAGAGCAAATAAAACTTGAATTATATATATAGATACATATATGTATATATGTGTACAAATGCTTAAAAAAAAGGAACAAAAAAATAGGAGGGAGCCAGGCCAACCGAAGTCAGCCCGGCCCAGCTCCATCCCGCACCTCTTCCCTCCTCTGCCGCGCGGGACCGCTTCCCCCTCCCTCTCTTTCTTCCTTTCTTCCCCAGAGCGCTCGCGCCTCCTCTGCTGTGCTCAGCTTCCTCCCTCCACGCGGCATCCATGCACTGCCGTTGCCCACGGTTTTCCCCACCGTCGCCCCCGGTTTCACCCACACGCCTGCTCCCGTCCCCTCCATCGCGTCGCGCGCGTCATGCCCCCGCACCGCACGTCGCCTCCGTCGCGTCGTGCCGGCCATGCCGCTGCGCCCGGCCTCATTTTCCCGCGCGCGTGCTCGCATTTAAGAAGACCCGAGCTGTCTCCTCCCACAGCTCCCCGCGCCATTCCCCCTCCATTTCCTCAGTCCCTCCCCAAGCCGAGCGCCCCACGCCCGTGGGCCGCCGTGCCGCCTCCTCGCCATTCCAACCACTCGTCAGAGCTCCGGCCGAGATGACCGCGCCACGGCATGCGCCTGCTCCCCCTCTACCTCCCCTCAAGCTTAATTGGAGAACTTCGTGCAGAGCTCGCCGTATGGCCCTTCTTCCCTGTCGCCGACCAAAACCGCCGCCCCGCCTCCGTTTACTGCCCACAGCACCTCGGCTCGATTACCTTCGCCGGGAGCATCCCCAGGTCGCCGCCAAGCCTCCCCGAGCACCACCTAGCTCCCCCCCCCCTCACCGTAGCAAGCCGGCCACGGTGACCTTCCCCGCACCGCCGCCGTGCACGTCGCCGGCCCGCCTCGGCTCCCCTGGGGCCACGCCCATCACCTAGGTGAGTTCCACTGGCCCCTCTCCCGCTTACGCCCTCGCCAATCGCCGCCCTCCTCCCCGCCGGCGTCGCCGCCCCGAGCGCACCTCGCCGCCGGTCGCATCGCACCGTCGCCCGCTCACCTCGCCACCGTTCCGGGCCGCGCCACCTCCCCACAAGCCTCCTCACTTCCTTGCGGTTCCACTTTGCCGGCTGCCCCAGCCTCCCCGGCCGCCGCCTGCCGCCGGCCAGGCCCGCACCGAGCACCGCCGGCCTGCTCTGTTTCGAGCCATCCCCGCGCGCGCACCCTGTAAACAACCCTCACCCCTTCCATTTCGCATGAGGGCCGTTGCCCAGTTGGCGAGCCATCCGCTCCTTAGCCCACAGGTCCCGGGTTCAAATCCGGCCGACAGCACCCTTATTTCCACATTTTATTCTACTTTTTGCAGCTCATTTTAATTGATAAAAATCATGAAAAATTAGGGAATAATTTAGAGAAGCTAATAAAATTCAAGTAGAATGTAAATGAGATTATTTAAATATTTAAATTTGAATTAGCTCATATATGATTAAATTTATGGTTTGATTGATTATTTAAAAGATTTATTATTAATTAAAGATATTGATAAAGGCATTATGACTTTGATTAAATGTCCCAGATTTAATAAAGATTACCCTTGCATGAAAATTAGAATGTATGATTAATAATTGTCATAACCAGCCATTATAGATAAATAAATAAATAAATAAATAAAGCTAAGTTTGACAATAACTAAAGCATAGATAATAAGATAATGGTGCCCATAAATAAACCCTACAGTAGGTTTAACAACTAATAACGTCAAGCAAGGAATAACAAGCTAGGAGTTGTACCCCAAATGAATACTAATTCAAATTGAGCTATGCCATGTAATTAGGGTCACATAAAATGATACATATCAAGCCTTGCGCAAATTGCTAAGCTTAAACTAAAATTAGAAATAAAGTTAAGCGTAATAGTAGCTAAAGTATGAACAAGCTAATAATAGTGCCATTAATTAAATCTTAACACTAGCTTTAGTAATAGTATTGACCATAATTGCATATATAACAAGTTAGGACTCATGTGAGTGGATCCTAATTCAACCTAAATTTGGCCTAGCTATGAATGAAGATACATAAAATATGATAATGGGATTATTAGAGATTTAAATTTAATCAACTACCATATATGAATGAATATTGAGCCTTTGCTATTTATCTTAATCTAATTAGTAAGTAAAGGCCTATATCCGAGATTATGCTAAAACTTAATAAAGATGTCCAAGTGTTGTAATACCTTTGACTAAAAGATTTATAGAATAAGTACAGATCTCATCCATCAGTCCAGTTTGCCTTTATCATAACCTGAGTTGCAAGGAATACATACCCAGTCAGACTCATACTTCGATACATAGGTCTAACCCGACTCATGGAACTTCCTTGATAAATACAAAAATAATAAAAGAGGTTAGTAATAAAAAGATCGAACATCGCCTTTCTCCAATCGGCTACGCTGGGCCACTTCTTTTCCAAAGCAAATAACTCATGTAGATACTTCCTCCCTTTTGATCTCTTATTATCCTAGAATTTTCCCTCACGGTAAAGCTATTCAGATAACTCGTCCTCTCACTCAAATCCAGCTGCCGCTGTGTTTGCAAAACACTAAACCGAATCATCCTTCTATTCTCAAATCGTAATAAATGAATAAATTAAATTAAATCGGCAATTTGAATTAATCGAATTTATTTGGATCTTTTGAGTTATTTGCTTTTATCTGGGTCAGTTGTTCGTCGCGTAGTTAGAAACTGGAGTCCCGAAGAATGAATGGATCAAGCGAGATCGAGATCAAGTTGAAGATAAAGACTGGAAGCTCAAGACCATCAAATGATATAGCTTTGAGTGAGCTCAAGACCGCGGTAAACCGCGCCAGGCGAGTCAATACTTTGATCATATTGAACCTACATTTCCTGCAAATTACTTTTGTTTAAATTATCAAATCGCATGCTGTTATTTTATATGCAAATCCATGTTTAATTTAGAATTCTAGTTAAATGCCTATTATCTAACTTGGTTAATATTGCCCATCCTTTGGAATATTTGAACATGTGAACCTTGTCACCCTAGCAAAATTATAATAATAACCTTTGGAAAATAAGTCCCTAAATATATGCCATGCTTAGTATTGTTTAGGTACTCATGGGCGCGAGAGCGCCCAAGCATCACTTTTTAATCATGAGAAAAGTTGGTTGGGCAGTCATGGTGGTAATGACTGGAGTATGTTGGATATGTTTATTTTATACTCCCAAAACTCACAATTTGCTTTAATATCTGAGCGGATGGTTTGGGGGCTGGTATGTGGTGCGAAGGAATGCACAAAATTGTGGAGTGTGGTAGAACCGCTCAGATAATACTAAGGACCGAATCTTGTCATGTCAACCCGTGTAAAACAGTACAACCACAAGTCTGTAAAATACAACTTGGCCCAGTAGATTTATCGAAATCCCGGACTCATCTCACTGGTAGTGGATTGATGGGGTTATGCTATGGCAAGGGGGCCTGAAGGGACACCAGGTCGGGTGAAGTTTCTTAGTCTTGCGCTAGCGCAGAGGGGAGGGAAGCCCGTACGCTAGTAGCGGAGAGAAACATCCCGTGCAAACAGATGGGGCCCATCGCAAATGGGAGGTTACCCATAAAGTGAGATGAGAAAAGGAACTAGATACTTTGAAAAGTCACTGTGATGGTCTGCTCAACCACACGTCTAAGGAATCGTGTGGGGTAACGAGTTGATTGTCTCTTGTGGTGAAAGTGTACAAACTCTGCAGAGTCAAAACTATTCGAATAGCCGTGCCCACGGTCAAGGGCGGACATGGGAACTTAACTGGATATAGTTCTGTTTTAAAAACATTGGAAACTGGGAATGGAAACTTGAAGGGCGAAGGACTGCCCTGGTTTGGAATTGTCCTGGGTGTCGTCCCAGTGGTAAGTTAAGCGGCTATAACGCTGAAGAAATTGCTATATGGTGCAGATGCCATGTAACGGTGGATGGAATCTGAATCGATATTAATAATGCATTTCCTTGTACATTATGATTTGGTTCAAACTGCTAGGTCTTAGGGATTTTTAATTAATTGTATTCAAAAGCACTCTACGCAAAATAAAATAGCCCGAGCCTCTCCTTTGTTAAGCCATGCATACTATTTATTTGCATTCTGTGTATTGGCTCGCGGAGCACGGGGTCGGAGTGCTCATGCTCGCTTTTGCGACAAAATTCAGAATCAGGAAATCAAATCACCTCGCTTCAGCAACAAGATTGGACAAGCTGGTCAAGAAGATGAAGATGTCAAGGGCTAGGTCGCGAACCTCCAGTTGGCTGCCTGTGGGCATGTCCTGAAGGTCCCACCTGTGTGCTTCGTTCTTCCGCTGCTGCAATTTATCGATTTCGGCCTAATCGGCCCATGTGTAAGTTTACTATTATATTTACGCTTCCGCATGATATGTACTTTGATATTCAGAACTGTAATCTGTGAGCACTATCTACTGATCCAGGGAATAGTGCGGTGGAATCACAGAGGAATCCGGATGTTAATATCTGAGTCCCTACAGTTATCCACCCACAGTATCCATTTACGATTGAGCAGTTCATGCAATTTGACAATGCGAACAATACTGCTCTTGGCTGCATTCTGACTATTCTGCCAGATCAGCTCTATGGTGTGTACATGGACTTCAAGTCCGCCACAGAGTTGTGAGATGCACTAGAGCACAATATGCAGAGGCAGAGGCAGAGGCAAGACACTTGCTCTACATGTGTGAGAAATTTTTTGACTTTAGCATAGATGAGGTTAAGTTCATAGTTGGACAAGCTCATGATCTCCAGCTACTAGTCGGTGTGATTGCGCACCTGGGCTGTGTGTTGCCTCCAAAGTTTATGGCTGCGGCATTATTGCTAAACTCCGTGTCTCTTAGCGGGATTTTGCTACTAGCTTGAAACATAAGAAGGAAGAAATTTCTGTTGAGTATCTCATTGCAGCTCTCGATGTGGAAGAAAAATCAAGAGCAAAAGATGCACCTAGCACCTCTGGCCAGAACAATGCAAATGTCATACAGAAAAAAACTGTTGCAAAGAAGTACAAATCCAACAAACCGAACAAGATAACTAGCTTTAAGAAGAAAACTAAGAAAAAGGATTTGAGGGACATCACGTACTTTGTGTGCGGAAAAGACGGTCATATGGCGAAGGATTATCGCTTCCACAAGATTAGAGATGGTGAACAACTAAAGAAGAAGGCTGTTAACATGATCATAGGTGATGCCTCAACTTCAGGAGGGTATGGTAATCCACCTGTTGTCCTTTCAGCATGTCAATTCACTGATTGGTGGGTTGATACTAGTGCTAATGTTCACGTATGTTCTGATATTTTCTTGTTTTCTTCTTACCAGGCAGCAGGGGCTTCCTCTATCCTAATGGGAAATGGGTCACATGCTTCTACAATAAACAATAACCTCGCTAGTGGTTCTCTCCTATGCAAGGATGGTTATAAGCTAGTTTTTTAGTCAAATAAAATTGTAATGTCTAAGTTCGAAAAATTTGTTGGTAAAGGCTATGAGAGTGGAGGCTTGGTCCACCTAAGTATTTTAGAGTCATGTTATAATCTGAATGTTGCAACTGGTTTAAATAAATGTGAGGCAAATATTTGCATTCTCGTTTCTGTCATATTGGTTTTGATAGTATTGCTAGAATGTCCAGATTAGATTTAATTCCAAAATGTGAAATTGTCAAAGGATCAAAGTGCTAGTCATGTGTGCAAGCAAAGCAAACTCGAAAACCCTTTAAGGGATTAGAGGATGAAAAGAACTTGGCAACTTTAGATCTTGTTCATTCATATTTGTGTGAAATGAATGGATTATTGACGAAAGGAGGCATAAGATATTTTCTAACTTTTATTGATGATGCTACACGCTACTGCTACGTGTATTTGCTGAAAACTAAGGATGAGCTTTAAACTACTTTAAGACTTATAAGGCCAAGATTGAGAACCAACTAGAGAAGAAAATAAAAAGATTGAGGTCTGATCATGGCAGAGAGTATGTATCTCATGAATTCTCCCAATTCTGTTCTGAGCATGAAATAGTTCATGAATTTACACCACCATATTCGCTCCAATCGAACGGGGTAGCCGAAAGGAAAAACCGGACACTAACATACTTGGTTAATGCCATGTTAGAGAGTGTCGGTATGCCTGAGGCATGGTGGGGGAAAGCTATTCTAACGGCAACTTTCGTCCTAAACAGAGTAATCACTAAAAAGAGTGAGATTACTCCATATGAGGGATGGAAGGGGAGAAAACCTAATGTTAATTTTCTGCGAATTGGGGGTGTTTGGCAAAAGTCAATATACCATTGCAGAAAAAGAGAAAGCTTGGACCAAAAACAATCGATGGTATTTTTCTAGGATATGCTCAAAATAGCACGGCCTACAGATTTTTAGTAGTTAAATCAGAAACTCTTGAGATTATTGCTAATACAATAATGGAGTATAGAGATGCTTCATTTTTTGGGAATATCTTTCCTATGAGAACAGCAGGCAGTACTTCACAAATAGAAAATGTTTAAACTGATAATATTGAGACTGGGAATAATCAAACTTCTGAACTTCCCACCATTTCTAAACCAATATGGGATATCCCTGAGGAGGATAACAATCTAGTGGTAGAAGCTCCTCACAGGAGCAAGAGACAAAGGGTTGAGAAAACCATTGGTGACGACTTTATTGTATATATTGTGGATGATGTGCCAAAGACTCTTTCGGAGGCTTATACATCTTCTGATACTGAGTATTGAAAAGAGGCTCTTTCGGAGGCTTATACATCTTCTGATGCTGAGTATTGAAAAGAGGCAGTCCATAGTGAGATGGACTCTATCATGGCTAATGGGACTTGGGAGATCACAGATCGTTCTATCGGGTGTAAACTTGTAGGATGTAAGTGGGTCTTTAAAAAGAAACTAAGACTTGATGGAATTATTGAGAAGTGCAAGGCAAGACTTGTGGCCAAAGATTACACCTAGAGAGAGGAAGAAGATTTCTTTGATACCTATTCTCCTGTCGCCAGACTAACTACCATAAAAGTGCTTCTTGCGTTAGCATCTTTCTATAGTCTACATGTTCACCAAATGAATGTAAAGATAGCTTTCCTTAATGGAGAGTTGGAGGAAGAAATCTATATGGATCAAACGGATGGTTTTGTGATTTTTGGATAGGAAAATAAGGTATGCAGATTGTTAAAATCTTTGTATAGCCTAAGACAAGCACCTAAACAATGGCACGAGAAGTTTGACAAAATTTTGACATCCGCTGGTTTTGTTGTGAATGAAGCTGATAAATGTGTGCATTACCGTTATGGTGGGGGTCAAGGAGTGATCTTATGTCTGTATGTAGATGACATACTTGTATTTGGAACAAACACTACCGTAATTGATGAGGTCAAATCTTTCTTATCTCGTTGTTTTGATATGAAAGACTTGGGAGAGGCAGATGTCATTCTGAATATTAAATTGATCAAAAGCATGGATGTGATCACTTTAAATCAATCCCATTATGCTGAGAAAATATTGAGTCGGTTCGGTTTTGAAAACTGTAAAGGTTCTCCAACACCTTATGATGCGAGCATTAAGCTTCGAAAGAACCAGGGGTTAGGAAAAGATCAATTAAGATATTCACAAACTATTGGGTCACTTATGTATTTAGCTGGTGCCATAAGACCTGACATTTCATTTGCTGTGAGCAAATTAAGTCAGTTTACTTCTAACCCAAGAGATGATCACTAGGAGGCACTTGAAAGAGTGTTGCGCTACTTGAGAGTCACAACATCTTTTGGAATACATTATACTGGATATCCTTCTGTATTAGAAAGATACAATGACTCCAATTGGATCTCTGATGCGGATGAGATCAAAGCTACAAGTGGTTATATATTCACTTTAGCTGGTGCTGCAGTTTCATGGAGGTCTTGCAAATAGACTATATTGACGAGGTCAACCATAGAAGCAGAACTTGTAGCACTTGACATAGCCACAATTGAGGCTGAATGGCTGAGAGAGCTTCTATTGGACTTGCCATTGGTTGAGAAACCAATACCTGCAATCCTGATGTACTGTGATAATCAAACAGTGTTGGCCAAAGTCACAAGTACAAAGGATAATATGAAGTCCTCTAGACATGTGAAGCGTAGGCTTAAATCTGTCAGAAAACTGAGAAACTCCGGAGTGATCACTGTGAACTATATTCACACTGAAAAAAATCTGGCAGACCCTTTTACAAAGGAGTTAGCACGGAAAGCGATTTCTGTTGTATCTATGGATATGGAAATGAGGCCCATTTCACAATGTTAACACATATCTTCTTGATCGGAGATCCCGTGACTTATGCAATGGGAAAAACAAATTGATGTTGTAACAAGAGAGTACATATTTATTGTACCCATGTCCTAATAAACAATGTACTTTCGACTGTATGGAAGGTTGGCATGAAGTCTTAATGTATTCTGTTGTCCAAATAAGGAAAAGGTATTAACCTGTAGGATACGTAGAAAGAACACACCTACTTGAGCTTAACTGTGTGGTCGCAGTTCATGAGAACGGGGCATTCTCTAGAAAGCTCATGAGCAGATAAGGGAGCATGACCATCTAACGCTCCGTTTAGGCGTAGTTCATTGGCAGCCTAGTACTAGTTGAGATTTTAAGTGAAATTTGATCACGAAAAGCTGTGAATTCAAGGCATAGTCCATTCATCAGCTGTGAGAAGATGAATCTTGTCATTCTAGACGCAAGTTCAACCCGTATGGGATTTACACTAAATGACTGCTATATTAACAGTACTTCAGCGCAATATCTTTGTCATATGTTAACTTCTTACTTTGGAATTGGTGGGGGATTGTTAGAAATTGGCCTATTTGAGAATGTCCCATTTCTTTAATTCCAAAGCATGCATGGTTTAGTACCATATTGCTAAAGCAAGGTGAGGAAGACCGATTTATAAGGTTGAGTCCTCACCACTCCTTGAATATGGATAGAGATGGTATGAGGAGGGTTCTGGCTAGTCACACGCGCGCACGCGTATTTTCGCGTGAAAATCGCGTGACTTGTGAATTGTGACTTGCAACTCGCGACCATGCCGTGACGTCGCGCCACGTGGCAAACCAAGTCTATCTTTATTTTGCTGAACTCTGCACCACTTTCTCTGTGTTTGAATGAGATTCAAACGTTTGAATTTGATGCTTTATTGGGGTTTTGATGACAGACAGTTACCAGTGGATAAATGACTGGTTGAATGTGTCAGTTACCAGCAGGAAAATGGCTGTTTTAATCATGTCAGTTATCAGTCTGTCTATTTATATACATGGAGACGTCCAAATTATGTGAGAGAATTCTAGTGCCTTTATTTTCTTCTTCTCCGCGATCTTGTGCTCTGGTGCGTGTTGTTTGAACTTCGCCAACCTTTCTTCCCGGTATGCACCTGGAATGAGGGAGGGTGGCTACTCCGAACTATTGTCGCAGAGAGTACCTGCACGGGGCGACAATAAGGTTTCTGAACAGCGCACATCTACGTGACCGCTCACTACACTGTGTCATCTACAATCTGCATTGCGTCAAGCATGCTGTTAGTAGTAAGTTTTGTATCATTGATTTATTGTATTTGTCTTCTAGTAAAATTTGAAATTAAAATATTATCCACATTTTTAACACCCTCCCCTTCAAATCCTAGCCGGCACCCTGCGCTCGCACCCACACCACCGCTTCTTGAGACCCATCGTCAACCACCTCTTACTTTGCCACAGCTAACACCTCTGAGGCTCTGACAGTACGTATCGTACCAAAAAGCAAGAGCTTGCTATAGTTTTTTTTCTTTTGTCATAGACAAATGTATTTTTACTTATCGAGTAAGTGGTTTTCAGCTCTCCAAAAGCTGACGAGTACTTGTTTCATGCAGCCTATGCAGGTCGGCTCGAAAGCAAATGCATCAGCAGCCTTGCCGGCCAAGCGGAAGAACCCCGAATTCACCGCCGCATCCGCAGTTGAGGTTGCGACTAGCATCAAGAAGCACAAGACCGACTTGAACTGCACGGTGTGCGGCGCAAAGCGACGGGTATGAAATGAAGGCCATGCAAGACCACCTTAAGGGAAGGGCCACAGGAAGGGAACGAGTTCCTCTGACGTAACGTCAGAGTGACGTTGGGTCACTGCGCGTGATCCCCGCATCGCGTGGGGCCCACACGTCAGTGACCCGACGCAACGTTAGAGGATCTCATTTCCACAGGAAGAAGGCCGCCGCTCTTGCGCAGCGAATGCCCGAGGCAGAGCACGAATAGCATGAGCAGCAGCAGGAGGGTGTGTTGACTCAGCCTTCTGGCAACTACTTTTGCGTTCGATTCAATTTTAGATCTTGTTTCTTTGTTATTTTTTCTTCTCCCTTTTCAATTCAGATCTTGTTTCTTCGGGTTTGAATAACTTGTACAGTTTTCAAATAACTGGTACATTTTATTACGAAAAATAGATATAAAAAATGCATTTTTTGCTGCATGCCAAAGCACGTAAGGGCGTTAAGATTAGCGATTTTATTATTGCGTGTTCCCACAGCTTCCATCTTCTCTATGAATTTTTCAAAAATAGTATTCTTTCTACGTTGATAACACATTAATTACGCGCAGTTCACTTTTTACACCTAATATTACTCTTAATTATTTTGAGATGTTGTTTTAGTTTAAGCAATTTGTACTTTAAATTTTGCTATTGTGGACTTTGACCTTTTCCATTGAACATACTTCATTAACTTTGAACACCTATCTTGCGTGCAGCAAGCTGGAGTAGGCAAACGGCACTTTCCAGCGCGAGCAGTCCATGCGGCCGTGGGCCAGCATGTTGCAGAGGCAACGTTCGCCACCGCAGAGGTGATGGAGGCCGCGTTGTGGCCTTGGTGGCATGCTAGCACTCACGCTGAGAAAATTATGTCGTTTTTGCTAATCAGATACCAGCATTTCGATTTTCGAGCATTAATCCAGCAAAATGTGCATATCTCCTATCATTCTACGGTTGCTCTGTGTGTAGCATTTTATAGTACCCCACATGCAGCCAATTTAGGATACTACTATGGAACATCATCGCTAAAGTAAGAATAAATAATAAAGGCAGCAATAGAAATTGCAAGGAAATTAAAACTTTTAAGATTATTATAATAGAAACCAACAGAAGCTGAAATACATATTTGAAACATGGGACCGATCCAATTCTAACTAAGGGAAGAACAAAACAAGTAACAAAATAGTGGCAAGCCACGGTGCTGAAAACTCAAGTGCTCCCATCTATGCATGATGCTATCACTTCACTGGCTTTTTACCTGAGAAGGGAAAGAGCAAGTGTGAGATTTAAAAATCTCAGCAAGTACTCAACAACGGTCGCAACACGGTGAGTAACGAACAAGTAATACAAGCAAGCAATTGACACAGGATAAATGCAATGAAACCAGATTACCGAAAACACTGATAAATGTCAAAGATCGAGGTAACAGGAATAGTGGAATTAAAGATAATTGTTATTTAGCAAGTCAAGACAATGGCGCCGGCGATCACTTTCCACATACCCGGTTATACGAGAATAGTCAAGCACATCTTTGTCCTTGACTATATAACCGCAGATGGGGTGTAATATTCTGAGCAACGAGAGTGTACGGCGCTCGTACATTAGCAGGTGGGTGGTAATCTCCTTTATATATGGATGATCCCAGGCTAGGTAACCGTTATACTGTCAACATGGATAATTGTTATTTAGCAAGTTATGACAAGGGTGCCCGCGATTGCCTCCTACATACCCGGTTATACGAGAATAGTTAGGCACATCCTTGTCCTTGACTGTATAATCGCAGACGGGGTGTAATATCCTAAGTAACGAGAGTGTACGGCCCCCCGTATGTTACCAGGTGGGTGGAAATCTCCCCTATATGTGGGTAACTCCGGGCCAAGTCACTATCATTTTGTTAACATGTTATATGGTGTGAACTTAAGTGAAGCAAGAGAAGGCTAAGATAATATTATGAGAAGTGAAAGGATTTGCTAAGGTTAGAAATGGAGAGATATAATTCCCGAATATGAGGATGATGTGGAATGATTATATGGTGATAAGGTAACTGCTACATTATAAACAGATTATATAATATGAATTTAAGGAAACTAAGAGATGGCGAGGATAAGGCTATGATAAGTGGAAGGGTTTGTTGAGGCTAGAAGCGGAAAGCATAACTCCCAATATGAGGGCGATAAGGAATGATAACAAGGTGGTAGAGATCTAGGAATTAATCTAAAAGGGATATTATAACATAGGTCATGCAAGGGTTGTCATTCATCCAACTTTTATTATGTGTTAAGTAATTATTAGTCAGATTAACAGGTAAGATTAACAGGTAACACGTACATGTAAATCCGTCATGGCCCACATACAACATCAAGCAGTTAATGGATCATGGTATTAGGAACTAAAACATAGTAGCCATAATGTAAAAAGAGTGTTAATAATTTAAATCTAAGTTAAAACATGTTCATATGTTACCCCTATTAACGATTTAAGCATAAATTTTAAAACACTAATTAAAAGCATGAATTCTAGTATATTATTAACTGAGTATCCTAATAAACATAAAAGCATGTAAAACAAGATAACCTAGAATATCATTGTATGAATACAGTATTAAAAGTCTATAACTAGGCATACATGAGCAATATGATAATAACCAGATAAGCATTAGTGATACAATAATGACCAGATAAGCGTTAGTGATATGATAGCTGCCAGGTAACTTTAATGATATGATATTAGCCAGGTCACTTTAATGATATGATATTAGCCATGTCACTTTAATGATATGATATCAGCCAGATAACTTCAATGTTATGATACCAGCTAGGTAACTTTAATGATATGATATCAATCAGGTAATTTTAATGATATGATATTAGCCAAACAAGCATGAGTGATATAATAATTATACTCAATGACAAGGTGACAAGTAATCTAGAAACACATGATATACGAAACGGGAAGGTCATGGCCGCGAGGTACTTGCCTTGAGCACGCTCGGTGGACATAATGCACGAAGGATCTGGAATGCACCACTGCACGAACGCTCTCTCAACAGCTGCGTGAGATCCTACACGATAGAATGGAAAACAACAAATCAGGCACAGATGAGTTCGATAAAGGAACGACATGAGATAAACTTGATTGGAGAGGAAATAGTTTGCTAGCCCCACAGCCGTGCGAAACGCTGTTTGGCCGCGTGAACGGCCGTTCGGCTAAGCAAAACGCCGTTCGGCTGTGCGAAACGCCATTCAGCCAAGCGAACGACATTTGGCCGCGCGAATGGTCATTCGGCTGAGTGAAATACCATTTGGCTATGCGAACAGCCATTTGGCCGCGCGTTGCCACCGGCCGCCGCCGCCGCGCCACTGGCTGCCATTGCACCATGCGCCGTCGCCGCGCCATGCGCTGCCGCCGCCGCCATGGCCCCGTGCGCGCGTACAGCCACACGCAGCTGCGCCTTGCGTCCGCCATGTGCCGCCGCCGCCTGCCGCTGCTGCAGTACCTGCCGCCGCTATGCCACATGCCGTTGCCGCGCCACGCACTGCCGTGCTCACGGGAGCAAGAGAAAGAGAGAGAAAGGGAGAGAGAAAAAAATAAGAGATTGATATGGATGGGGGGAGAGAGAGATGGAGATAGATGGAGAGAGAGATAAGGGAGAGATTAGAGATATGTAAATCTTTCAAATCTTGGGCACTACACTTTTCTTCCACTGTTCTTAACCTGCAGTTGCTCTAAATCTGGAACTGTCCACTGACGCACTGCGGCATAAACAGGAAGGAACCCTGTGGTGTTACTTTTCCAATACAATTACAAGTGATCAGAATAGGTGTTTATGAACTTTCCGGTAGCTAACCAAGTTACCTTTGGGGAGCATCTGAAGAAATCCGACCGAAGTTCGATGTTTGATTTGGTTCAGAAAGACGAAACTCCAGTGGTATTTTGTAAGCTGCAACTATGTTTAACTACTTCGAGCAATAGCAGCAGAGGTTGCGCGGAAGTATTGCTGGCCATTGAAAGATTTGCGCATTTAGGCCCTGTTTGACACAGCTTCACCAACAGCTTCATGAGCTGTTGTGAGCTGTTTTTTGCCAAACACCCTTTTTGCAAACAGCTTCATGGGTGAAGCTCCTTTTTTTGTGCTCTCACAAAGGAATGGAGAGAGGTGAAGCTGAAAAAAGTAGCTTTTCACAGCTCTCTCCCTCAGGCCCGCGGTCCTAGGAACCCACTGCCCCTCTGGTTCACCAAAATTACACGCATTTGCCACTAGTCCATCCCGTTCACCTCTCTCGTTCACGAAACATAAACAAGGCACTAATATTGCTTCCTAATGATTTTAATTTTTTATTATTTTTTATTTTAATGTTTTAATTCATACTCATTCAAATATATTATTTTTTTAATTCATATGACCATATACAAACATACAACTCCAAATGTTAGAACAAGTCAGGTAGACAGGGGTATATTGGACAATTGCCCTCTCTCAGTCATGCATGAAGCTGTTGGTGAAGCTGTTTTGCCAAACAGTTTTCCAAAACAGATTTAACTTCATCGGTGAAGCTGCTCGTGAAGCTGAAACAAAAAATAACAGCTTCACTAGTGAAGCTGAGCTGTGCCAAACGGGGCCTTAATCGGAGATCATGTAAACGAGTCCAAGCTGCAGTTCGTCCAAATACCAGTGCATGGCAAAAGCGGCATCCAAACTGGGAAAGGGGATTTCTGTAAGGAGGAGCAACCGGATGTCAGACTGGCGGTCCGCTGCACCCCGGGACTCTTCTTTTCAGCTCATAAAATTTGTTTTTTAGTTTTTTTTATAGTAACTAACTTTTATACAGAGCGTCTTTTCAAGACGAAGTCTATAGACTAATTATAGTATACACTAGAGCGACTTCATTTATATCTGTCAAAACCGGATGCGAGTTATTTGTCTCCATACTCTCTCACACACAAAGTCATAACCTATAAGCTGAAACAAAAAAAGAATAGACCCATACTCCATTCCTCACGTCATGAATGGATTCCTTTGGCCTCTTCTTTTCGGCTTCTAGCTTTTAGCTTATACTATAGTAACTAGCTTTTAAATAGATTATTTTTTCAAGGCGGAATCTACTAATCGATTGTAATATACTATACTGACTTCAGCTATACTGATCAAAATCGTACACGACTCTCTCTCTATATTCTCACACATGAATAACCAGAATTCAAAAATTATAAGTCAAAAGCTATAAGTCATAGCCGAAAAGAACACACCCTTCACAACTGAAACCGTTGCGCGGGCTTGGGTGCCGCGCATTTCCTGCCCCAGGAGCAGAGGGGTGACATCTACGATTGTGGGGAGGAGCATCGCAAGTTCAATGCAATAGCAAGCCTGAAGCCTGAACGCTCAACCTCTCGCCGTAGGCACCATCATTCACTCGTTTAGGAGTGCTAGACTTGCTGAATTGCACCTAGGTGCGGCGCGTGTTAGAGCTGTTCATGGCGATTCCACAAAAATGACTCCGTAGAAATGCTGCTTTAGTATAATGGGGAAGATCAAACCACAGCTAAGCACCTTTCCAGAAAGACAGTAGTACAAACAGTAGAGCTAATACGTTATAGTAAAAGTTACTATATCCAAGCCCATTCCTTCTGTCAGGCAGGAAATCAGGAAAATCACAACATGATTGCCTAGAACTTTGGTCCAACCTTGCAAATCCAACATGCTTGGGTGATTACAACATGGTTAGCAGACAACTCAACGTCTCTAACCTTGTAAAGAGGGAAAGAAAGAAAGAAAGATGATCAATCACCACTGTTCCAAACAATGCCTTGTGAAACACCGAACAGTCTTCAATTGCAAGAAACATTTGCCTTCAAACATGGCGGAAAGATTTGAGACAAACTTGCGGGAGGAGTCATTATTTGCATGTGAAAGTAGGGCCATGATCCGGATCAGAATATGAATGGCGCCTGATCAATTCGTTTAAGACAGATTTAAGGTTGTCATTACGTAAAGAACTCATGGAAACTAATCAGTCAAGTTATACTTCTGGGGCTGGAATGCTGCTTAACTGATTCGAACTCGGTACTTGCTAAACAGCATTACAATAGAAGTAACATATGTAACGAAGGACCAGAAAAATAGAGCTGAAAACAGAAGGCAATTGACTTCACATTAAGCCACTAAAAAGTCCACGCTACGAAGTGCCATTATATTCTGACCATAAATACATTCAGGCACATATACATTGCTAACGCTACTGTACTATATGAAACAAGGACATAATCTAGCAGGCTAGATGTTTTTCAGAACATACAGAAGCAAGAGTATAAACATTTGAAGTAAAGATGGTAATAGATTATATATTATTTTATTTTTTCTCTTGAGCTTAGTGCCTACATAAAAAAAGGTGAGCTCATAAATTACAACTCTACAAGAACAGAATGAATGCTACTGCTCCTACAAGAACTTTACTAGGTTTTCATTAATTCGCTCACAAACGACAGTAGACCTAGAACTGTTGTCAAGGTAACATCTGTTAGAGATATATGTATAGTTTGTTATTCCCCATTGTTATGAGGGGTTCTTTGCATATTTACCACCTGTACTTTGTGTATATATACCGGCCCATTGGCCTCATATTGAATACAAGCGCTATTCATAACATGGTATCAGAGCGTACCTAGGGTTTTCCCGTCGCTTCGTCGCCTCGCCGTCGCCTCTTAGATCCAATCTGGAGGTCGCCGTCTCGTCGTCATCCTTGACGTCTCCTGCCATCTGCCGTCGCTACCGTCGCTCGGAGCGGCTCTATCCGCTGCCATCTGCCGTCGCCGCCGTCGGCCCCGCCCGACTCCGCCCGCTCGCGTCCGTCGCCGACTCCCCCGTCGCCGCCGCCGCCTCCGGCCGCTGGTCGCCGCCTCGTTGGCTCCGCCCGAGGCCGCCCGCTCGAGCCCGCCGTCGCCGCCCGCTCGGGGGAGTCCGAGGCCATCTGCCGTCGCCGCCGTCGGCCCCGCCCGACTCCGCCCGCTCGCGTCCGCCGCCGACTCCCCCGTCGCCGCCGCCGCCGCCGACTCCCCCGTCGCTGTCGCCGTTGCCGAAGTCGGCCCCGCCCGACTCCACCCGCTCGCCGCCGCCGCCGACTTCCCCGTCGCCGTCGCCGCCGCCGACTTCCCCGTCGCCGTCGCCGCCGCCGACTCCCCCGTCGCCGCTGCCGCCCCTGCCCGAGTCCGACCGCTGAGGCTCGGTCGGTTTTGAGGAGCAGACCGACCGGGGAAAAGAAAAGAAAAGAAAAAAAAAGAAAAGAAAAAAAAGGTCGTTCTAACCGCCGCGCCGTCCAGCGCCGCCTGTTAGACTTCGTTGCCTTGGTCGCCGCGCCGTCCAGCGCCGCCTACCAATGGGCACCGTTTCCCTCCGTCGCTGCCCGGTGATCTTTGATGGTGTTAATTACACCGACTTCGTGTCTCACATGCGCATCCACATGCGTGGTCTTCGTCTCTAGGGCGTCCTCTCTGGCGATGTCACCTGCCCGCCTTGCCCTATTCCTCCGACGGAGCCTACGCCTGTTGCATTGCCCCCGACAGCCGATAAGGCTGCTGCTGAGGCCGCTCGCCTTGCTGATGATGAAGCTGCCTCTGCCTACCAGGAGGCTCTGGATTCCTACAAGGATCGTCTGACCGCCTACACTCAGTGGTATGATGACGACGCTCGGGCTGCTGCTGTCTTCATCGCCAGTGTCCAGCCTCAGTTCTCTTCTGAGGTTGTGGGACTCCCTTCGGCTTTCCAGATGTGGACTCATCTTCGTCAGCGCTACGAGCCCTCTGGTGATGCCCTGTACCTGTCCGTGGTCCGCCAGGAGCACTCTCTTCAGCTGGGTGATGCTACTGTTGACGCTTTTTACGCCCAGAGCTCTGCTGTCTGGCGTCAGTTGGACTCTCTCCGCACTGCTGGCTGTCGTTCCTGTCCGTGCTTCCTGGATATACGTGCTGACCTGGAGTTTCAGCGGGTCTACGAGTTCCTTACTCGCCTTCGTCCTGAGTTTGAGCAACGGCGTGCCCAGCTCCTTGCACGCCACCCTCGTGTCACTCTCCTGGAGGCTCTTACCGAGATACGCGCGGAGGAGACTCGCCTGAGTGATGCTGGTCTGATGCCACTCCCCTCTGTGCTCGCCGCTCGTCTACCTGCTACACTGCCTCCTTCAGCGGCTGCCACAGGTGGTGGTGGCCGCCCTCCGTCTGGAGGTGGTCGTCCTCACTGTCCCTACTGCGACAAGGTCGGCCACATTGAGTCCCAGTGCTATAAGAAGAAGCGGCATCTTTCACGCCGTTCTTCTACTGGCACTAGTGCTTCTACATCGACTTCTTCAGCAGTTTCTCTCACCGAGCAGGAGATAGCCAGACTTCGACGCCTGCTTGCCGCTTCCGGTTCTCCCTCGACAGGTTCTGCAGGTTCTGCTACTGACTCTTCGGGCACTGAGAAACCACCCCCTACACAGTCAGGTATCTCCCCGTGGATTCTTGATTCTGGAGCATCTTTTCACATGACTCCTGATCCTTCCACTCTGTCTTTTATTACACCTCTTGATTCTCCTGTTAGTGTTCTTACTGCTGATGGTACATCTCTTTCTGTCTCTGGTCGAGGATCTCTTAGCAACTCATCCTTTCAAGTTTCTTCTGTTGCTCATATTCCTCGCCTTACCATGCAGCTTCTTTCTGCTGGGCAGATTACTGACCTTGGTTATCGGGTCATTCTCGACTCTGACTCTTGTTGTGTTCAGGACCGCCACACGGGAGCTCTGGTTGGTTCTGGCCCTCGGCGCCGTGACTCACAGCGTCTCTGGGAGCTTGACTGGCTTCACCTTCCTTCCGCTGCCACCATCGCCGCCAGTTTCTCCGCTTCTACCACTTCGTCTACCGGCTCTTTCCAGCAGTGGCATCATCGTCTTGGTCATCTGTGTGGATCTCGTCTGTCGTCCTTAGTTCGTCGTGGTCTTCTGGGGTCTGTCTCAGGAGACGTGTCTTTAGATTGTCAGGGCTGTAAGTTAGGTAAACAGATTTAGCTTCCTTATCCTCATAGTGAGTCTGTGTCTCAGCGCCCTTTTGATCTTGTTCATTCAGATGTTTGGGGTCCGGCTCCTTTCGTTTCGAAAGGGGGTCATCGATATTATATCATATTTATAGATGATTTCTCTCGCCACACTTGGATATATTTCATGTCTTCTCGTAGTGAGGCCTTGTCTATCTATAAACAATTTGCCACTATGATTCACACACAGTTCTCCACTCCTATTCGTGTCTTTCGTGCTGATTCTGCTGGCGAGTACCTCTCTCGTTACCTGCGCAGCTTCCTTGCTGAGCAGGGCACTCTCGCTCAGTTCTCTTGTCGTGGTGCTCATGCTCAGAATGGTGTCGCTGAGCGCAAGCATCGTCACCTCCTTGAGACTGCTCGTGCTCTGATGATCGCCGCCTCTATTCCACCTCACTTTTGGGCCGAGGCTGTTTCCACTGCCACCTATCTCGTCAACATCCAGCCCTCTTCTGCTCTTCAGGGTGCGATCCCTGTTGAGCGTCTCTGTGGTCTTCTTCCTGACTACTCTGCCCTTCATCTGTTTGGCTGCGTTTGCTACGTTCTCCTCGCCCCTCGAGAACGCACCAAACTGGCCGCTCAGTCTGTTGAGTGTGTCTTTCTGGGATACAGTGCCGAGCACAAGGGCTATCGGTGCTGGGATCCTGTTGGTCGACTGATGCGGGTTTCTCGGGATGTGACTTTCGACGAGTCTTGTCCATTCTACCCACGTCCTGCCTCTCCTTCGGCTTCCTCTGTGGAGCCTCTGTCTTTCTTGACCTTTCCAGATACACCTATATCTGTTTTGCCCTCGTCCACCTGTCCCACTGAGTCTCCACATATTCCCCCTGTGGCCTCTCCGCTGTTGTCGCCGCCTGCGTCGTCTCCTACGACTCCCCAGGCTTCTCCCACTACAGTACCTTTTCCTCCTATCGTCTACACTCGTCGACCTTGTATTGAGAATCTTTCAGATGAGCCATCTTCTCCTGATGTTCCATCTTCTTCTGATGCTCCATCTTCCCCTGATGGGTCATCTTCTCCTCGCTACGCTCTCCGCGATCGCCAGTCGATTCGGCTTCCTGCTCGTTTTGCCTTTGCTGGCGCAGCTACTCGTGAGCCTGTCTCCTACCGGGATGCTGTTACTCACCCTGAGTGGCAGCTTGCCATGGCCGAGGAGATTGCTGCCCTCGAGCGTACTGGTACTTGGGATCTTGTTCCTTTTCCATCTCATTCTCATCCCATCACGTGTAAGTCGGTTTATAAGATTAAGACTCGCTCTGATGGCTCTCTTGAGCGCTATAAGGCGCGTCTTGTTGCTCGTGGCTTCCAGCAGAAGCATGGTGTTGACTACGACGAAACTTTTGCTCCTGTGGCCCACATGACCACTGTTCGCACTCTTCTTTCGGTGGCGTCTGTTCGCCACTGGTCTGTTTCTCAGCTTGATGTCAAGAATGCCTTTCTTAATGGCGAGTTACGTGAGGAGGTCTATATGCATCCGCCACCTGGGTATTCTGTTCCTGAGGGCATGGTCTGTCGCCTTCGTCGCTCTCTCTATGGCCTTAAGCAAGCCCCTCGTGCTTGGTTTGAGCGCTTCTCCTCTGTGGTCACTGCTGCTGGCTTTTCAGCTAGTGATCATGATCCTGCGCTCTTTGTCCACACTTCGTCTCGTGGTCGGACTCTTCTTCTTCTGTATGTTGATGATATGATCATTACGGGAGATGATTCTGAGTACATTGCCTTTGTCAAGGCTCGTCTTAGTGAGCAGTTCCTTATGTCGGATCTTGGTCCTCTTCGTTACTTCCTTGGGATTGAGGTTACTTCCACTCCAGATAGTTTCTTTATGTCTCAAGAGAAATATATTCAGGATCTTCTTGATCGCGCCTCTCTCACTGATCAGCGTACTGTTGAGACTCCCATGGAGCTCAATGTTCACCTCCGACTCTCTGATGGCGAGCCTCTTTCTGATCCGACTCGCTATCGTCATCTTGTTGGGAGTCTTGTCTACCTTGCTGTTACTCGTCCGGATATCACTTATCCAGTTCATATTCTGAGTCAGTTTGTTTCAGCTCCTACTCAGGTCCACTACAGCCACCTTCTTCGAGTTCTGCGATACCTTCGCGGGACTATCTCTCGCCGTCTCTTCTTTCCACATTCCAGCTCGTTACAGCTTCAGGCTTATTCGGATGCTACTTGGGCCAGCGATCCCTCTGATCGCCGGTCTATCTCTGCTTACTGTGTTTTTCTTGGTGGTTCTCTTATTGCCTGGAAGACGAAGAAACAGACTGCAGTGTCCTGTTCGAGTGCAGAGGCTGAGTTGCGAGCTATGGCTCTCTTGACAGCAGAAATTACTTGGCTACGGTGGTTACTTGAGGATTTTGGTGTTTCTGTCACTACACCGACTTCTCTCCTGTCAGACAGTACAAGTGCTATCAGTATTGGTCGTGATCCTGTGAAGCATGAGCTCACCAAGCATATTGGTGTTGATGCTTCTTTCATAAGGTCTTGTGTGCATGATCAAGTGATTACTCTTCAGTATGTGCCTTCAGAGCTTCAGATAGCGGATTTCTTCACGAAGGCCCAGACTCGAGCACAGCACAGCTTCTACCTCTCCAAACTCAGTGTTGTTGATCCACCATGAGTTTGAGGGGGGTGTTAGAGATATATGTATAGTTTGTTATTCCCCATTGTTATGAGGGGTTCTTTGCATATTTACCACCTGTACTTTGTGTATATATACCGGCTCATTGGCCTCATATTGAATACAAGCGCTATTCATAACAACATCCACACTACAATAAACTATAGGAGCAAACATACATCCACCGATTCCTCCAAGGATTCTTTTACAACTTGAGGACCAGAGATGAAATATAGTTCCTACCACCATCACACTCAGTACTGTTATCAACCTATACTCACATAGCTAATTGATCCTGCCGTGAGATCTTCCTCTTCCCAGCATGCCCTGCCGAATTCCGGACATAACAGAATGCCTGTACTTTTGCATCACTAGGACCAGGGGCAACATCACCCTCCAATGGGTATTTTGCGTTGTCAATTCTAACAGGCTCCTGGTAAGCATAAAATTCCTCCATATCCTAAGAACTCTGAGAAGAGCTAAACTTCATTCAGATAACAAATTTCACAAACAAGGCGACTATCGAACTGAGGTTGCACCAACTATTACCGGCTCACAAGCCTCGTTCAGGTCGATCACTTGAGAAGCTCTTGGAGCCGAATGCTGCATTCGCTGCTGCACGGACGGAACTTTGCTTGAGGAGGTACCTTTGCTTGAGCTCCCGACAGCCTGAGCTGAGCAGTGCTCTTCATCGTGAGCCCAAGCAGCGGTCCGCAATGCGGGTGTCATTGCTGGATTCTTCTTCAATCTATAAACAACTGTCAGAAGGATTTTCAGACATGGATTTGTACCTTCTCCGCAAAAACCTGCAATATCATAGGTTTACATGAGTACCTATTTATCATCAGGACGGAACCAAAATCACATAAAAATGAAATGATTATGATATGATTATTACTTGACTTCAGCCAAAAGCCTCTGCTTCTTCAGCTTCTCCATAAGCAATCTCTTCTTCTTTGCTTCAGTTTCCTGAGGAAGTTAAAATGAGCTAATCATCAGAAACCATCAAGTTGAGCGTTGAGATAACCCACATCAGTCCCATGAACCCCATTTCCGAGAACTCGCTTAATCCAAAAACAACACAAACCTTTGATAAAAGCTTAATTGCAAACTAAAATGAACTAGAACGCCTCTCAAGCAATATAGTGTTGGAAATATGCCCTAGAGAATCATAGAGATGATTAAGCTATGTCGACCACGTTGTGTCAACCATGTTGATTCGATCACGTTGTTTCACCCATGTTGTGTCAACCATATTGGTTTGTAGAAGCCGCAAGTTGGAAGACACCCGGGACCCGTGTAGTAGCCGCAAATTGGAAGACTCCCACACTGCAGATTCACGATACCTGCTCCGGCGGTGACGCGCACACCGTCGAGTGTCTGGAGACCTCCGGCCTGCGCCCGCGCAAGGTTCTGCGCTTTCCTCCCGCCGCTACGCGAAGTAGAGGCTTCAGAGATGAATACTCAATCACGCATGCGAGAGAGAGAGGAAGTTGTAGTCTGCACTGAATGGATGTTCTCAATCCATCACTTCTTTACTGATTTCTTTGTAATACTTATACATGACAATACATCGCAGTTACACACAGCCGTTGCCAGCCTCGCGGAAACGACGCCTTGCTACGCCGTACGCTGAAGCGTCGCAGCGTTCTGGCAACGAACGCGTACGGCCGTATACATGAACAGTAACGTACGTATAAACAGTGCCATGCACGCACGGGATTAAGTATCATTTCACCCCCTAATCCCGTGCCACTGCTACCACACCCAGCTGTTGTCGTTACTCGCTCGAAATTGAGCTCGGCACCCCGAAACCGCCGCTGGACCGGCCACCACGCATGGTGTCGCCGCACGTGCCGACCGCCTCGGCTTCTACCCGCATGCACATGCCGCTCGGCCGTCGTGCGCCACTGGCCTGATGCCGTTGCGCGCTGCCTCGCCGTCCCACAGCAGGCCTCGCCCTCGGTCGCATGCCGGCCCGCAGTCGCATCCGCGTCCGCACACGCGTGCCACCTCGGACTCTCCGCTTGCCGCCCGCATGCGGCCACCTCCACTCGATCCCCACTCGGCCACCGCCCGGGGTAGCTACGCCCGAAACGCCGCGCCGTCGCTGCACTTGAACTAGCCTGCAGTCGCTCAGCCCTGGCGCCGGCCCCGCTCGCTCGGAGCCGAACCGCTCATGCCAGCGCCACACATCGTCGTTTGCATACGCCAGGAGCGAAATCGGTCGAGTGAGCGTGAGGGAGATCTCGTACAGTCGATTCGCCGATCGCCGTACATTGGCGAGAAGCTTCCTCCTCGGATCGCGCACCCGCAGTACGCCGTCCTCGATCAACACTTGGCACCCGACCTCGTCGAGTTGTCCCAAGCTAATGATGTTGCTGCGTAGACATGGGATGAAGTACACGTCCGATAGCAGAAGATGGTGTTCACCCCCTGCAGCAAACATGATCGTGCCGCACCCGAGGATGTCCACCATTGATCCATCGCCGAACTTTACCGTGCCCACGATGTCACGGTTTAGCTCGGAGAAAGCCACGCCGTTTCCCGTCATATGGTTCGACGCGCCCGTGTCGAGATACCACACGCCGTCGTCCTGGCCGTCGGTGTGGTTGTCGGTGTCACCCAACTGCACCATCGCGCATTCTTCGTTGAGGAAGAACCGTCCGCCGACGTGCATAGGTGCAACACGCTCTGGAAGCCGCACGGGCTCCGGTGAAAGAGAGACCACCTGGGCCATCAAGAGGGACGGCTCGAGGTCATCGTCCACCTTGGCCAGCAGCGCTGCGGCCGTCGCCTCGTCTCTTCTTCCGGCACTCCTGGGCCCAATGCCTAGTTTTCCTGTAGTATTTGCACGTATCCTTGTCGATGATCTTGCTGCCATCGTCCTTGCGTGCGTCGTCGGTATCGCGCTTGGGTGGTTGCGTGCCGCGCTGTGCCAGGACTGAGCCGCCGCTCGTACCACTTCCGCTGGCGCCAACGCTGCCGACGCGCGCACCCTCCTCGTCGCGCTTGCGTAGGCGACGGATGAGATCCTCCTCTTTCGACGAAAGAAGCAGCCGAGAACCAAACTCTGCGGCCACTGCTCGCGTGTCGAGACGTAGATTGTTGGCGAGGCCCGCAATTCGCATCGAGAAGTCATCAACATTCTCGCCTTGAAAGCGATGTTGTTGAAATCGCGCCGAAGCTTCTGCGCGTTCGCCACGCGCACTCGCTCGACGCCCATCCACATGACCTTGACAGCCTCCCACACCTCCTGCGCAGTCTCCTTGTTGCCGATCAAACTCAGCATCTCCGTCGGGATCGAGCGAGCGATCGCTGCTAGTGCCAGCCGATCCTTGCTGTACTCGACGTCGCCGAGTTCAATTGCGCCCCACAGGCCTTGTGCCTGCAAGTTGATGCGCATCATCACCACCCACTCCGGGTAATTTGTCTTCGTCAGCATCGGGTATTGGACAGACGTCGCTGACTCCTTGACGAAGCGCTCGATGATGACTTCGCCACCGCGGTGGCGCCCTCGGTGCGGCGCAGGCAAGTGTGATACTCGTCGTCGGGGAGGGGGTGATGGCGAACGATCACCACCGCCAACAGGAGTCAATTGGACGGACATGACAGCTCTGATACCATGTGTAGAAGCCGCAAGTTGGAAGACACCCGGGACCCGTGTAGTAGCCGCAAATTGGAAGACTCCCCGCACTGCAGATTCACGACGCCTGCTCCGGCGGTGACGCGCACGCCGTCGAGTGTCTTGAGACCTCTGGCCTGCGCTCGTGCAAGGTTTTGCGCTTTCCTCCTGCCACTACGCGAAGTAGAGGCTTCAGAGATGAATACTCAATCACGCACGCGAGAGAGAGAGGAAGTTGTAGTCTGCACTGAATGGATGTTCTGAATCCATCACTTCTTTGTAATACTTATACATGACAATACATCGCAGTTACACACAGCCGTTGCCAGCCTGGCGGAAACGACGCCTTGCTACGCCGTACGCTGAAGCGTCGCAGCGTTCCGGCGACGAACGAGTACGGCCGTATACATGAACAGTAACGTACATATAAATAGTGCCATGCACGCACGAGATTAAGTCTATCATGGTTCGACCACGTTGGCTCGACCACATTGCTTCGTCATGTTAATGATCTATTGGATAATATGTTATCTTGTTCCTTGTATAATATTGTTAATATTTATTATCAAGTATGTGACTTAATTATAAAACTCTATATTTTTGCGATGATTATTCTTAAATGATCTCTAGTCGGAAACATATGACGACACATATGAATAAGATTAGCATATATATTGGTCAATGACTATATTTCACTAGTTATAGATATGGAAATATCAAACCAATATTATGGACACATGTTAAGGAACATGGGGTAAGATTGATGACCCACCTTGAGACACTGCGAGAACGTTGTATTCTTACATGTCATCAGTTGATCTTATTTACAATGTATATGTTATGTCCTTAGACTTGAGGTCGTTGCACATACTCATGATGCATAATGGCTAACTTAGTGGTTGCCAAACACTACTCCATTGCTGGGTAGTTATAAAGGTAGCTTTCGGGTTTGTCATGATGTATGCTTCGTGGCATGGTCGATCAAGATAGGATTTGCCCCCTGCAATAGAAAAGATATCTCTAGGCTTCTCGAGTGATTGGATTCTAGAAATGCATGGCCATACTACTTGCGATTAAAGAGTTAACCATAGTCGGGTATTTAAATCATGTAATCGAGAAAGAGTGGTCGAGCTAACCGACAAGGATGACACATACTCGCCTTGAGCTTGACCGATATCGTGAGGCAAAGAGAAATACATATGAGCTTTGATAAGGTTTGTCTGATATGACATTTACGTATACTTTGGAGTCAGCATGTCCTGCTTGGGGCCGCTACTGATTAGTGGATGAGTAGTACTCAGGCCATGTCCAGGTGTACGTAAACCTATAGGATCGCGCACTTAAGGGGCTGGGACACTAGGACGATCCGCAACCTGTGACAATCATGAGGATCTGAAGGAGATGTGCGGCTAGTACGACTATGACCGCATCAACACGCTACATTGACTCTACTTCCACTACGAGACTGCGCGTCTCATCGTAATCCCATAATCTATTACTAGTGAAGGTTCCTTGTTTACATGGTAGAATTTTTGAAATTGTGCTTGCATAGCCTACCCGTAGCGCTTTAGTGGTATCAAAGCCATCCTGTCTAGTTTTAGATTTGGGTTAGATGCATATGGTGATATGTGGGAGTTGTAGATGTGATCTATTACTGTTTCTGTGGTCGTTCTATTTGATAGATTGTTTTGGACGGTGGTCGATATGGTCGTCCATAAGCAAAGGTCGATAGATGGGTTCACTATAGCTATGCCGTAATCGTGTTTTCATAGTTGAATCGTGACTTGCCTCTACCGGTCGGTTTTCCACCTTCAAGGCAGACAGTGATGGCGTAAGTCCATGGAGCACGCAAAGATCAATTTTGGTTGATTGAATCGAAGTTCTGATCGAAAAGGGTTAATGTGATTAATCTATGTATTTGAATGATAGGTCTTGCTAAAGCAAAGTGCCATTAATTATCCTTGACTAGATGGGTTTGTGTTGGACACACATGCAAAGCATTGGATTATCTTGACAAGGTCATCATAACGGTTATGGACCTTGGGGCATAAGGTTGGGTGCCAAAGCATAGAGATGCTGCCTAACAAGTTAGAGATATAATTAGCAAAGGATTGTTTACCAAATTCACTAATCTTCCAGCAGTGATGTCAAAGCTCATTGGTTTATCTTGACAAGGTCATCATAACGGTTATGGACCTTGGGGCATAAGGTTGGGTGCCAAAGCATAGAGATGTTGCCTAACAAGTTAGAGATATAATTAGCAAAGGATTGTTCACCAAATTCACTAATCTTCCAGCAGTGATGTCAAAGCTCATTAGTAGATAAGTTGATTGTGGGTCTTGAATCACTAAATGTCATAAGAGGGATATGGTATTTAGTGGGAGTACCTTTATTAAATTGTTTAATAGAAACTACTTTTCTTGAACATATATCTTAGTTGTGCATATTTTATGTTGTAGATCATGGCATCAAATGTTGTACCTGCTTCCAGTTTCATTTTACGATATGTTGTGCCTACTTCCAGTTTTGCTTTACATTCGATACTTGATAAAGAAAAATTGAATGGAATAAATTTTGCGAATTGGTCCTGCAACCTAAGAATTATTCTTAGGCAAGATAAAAAAGGAACATGTTCTAGAGCAACCAATTTCAGAAATGCCTAATGAAAATGCTACCGCTGCTCTTAAAAACGCCTATAGAAATGCATGTGATGAGTCCTTTGATGTTAGCTATCTCATGCTTGCCGCAATGGAATCAGATTTTCAAAAGTAGTATAAGAACATAGAGGCTTACGATATGATCGTGACGTTCAAAGGCATATTTGAGACACAAGCAAGAACTGAGAGATATAAGATCCAAAGAAATTGTTCGGATGTAAGCTAGCTAAGGGTAGTCCGGTGAGCCCTCATGTAATCAAGATGGTTACACATAGAGCTTGGAAAAACTAGGTTTCCCCCTAGCCAAGAGTTGGCTACTACATTCTTGCTTCACTTCCTACGAGCCATGGGCAATTATTATGAACTTCCATATGAATGGCCTAGACAAGAATCTCACCGAGCTGTCCATAATGCTCAAGACTACAGAAGATAGCATTAAGAAAAGCAACAGTTATGTGATGATGGTGCAAAAAACCACCAACTTCAAAAGAAGAAATCTAAGGCTTTGGGCAAAAGAAACGGCACGGGCAAAACTCAAGATGAAATCTCAAGTATAAAATCTAAGCTTCAGAAGCTTAACATTGGTACTACACCTGATACTATTTGCTACCAATGCCAAGGCACTGGATATTGGAAGAGAAACTGCAAGAAGTACTTGGCAGAACCGGAAAAGAGGAAGAGAAGACTTCTATTTCAGGTATAAATGTTATAGAAATAAATATTGCTACTTCTCACATTGATTGTTGGGTTTTTGATACCGGATCGGTTGCTCATATTTCCAATTCGGCGTAGGGGCTAATAAGGAATAGGAGCTTAGCAAGAGGCGAGGTTGATCCTCATATTATTTTTGCTTCACATTTAGGAGCAGAAGGTTATGAGTTCAAAATAAAATACAATTGTTGTGCAATTTATTTGAATGATATGTTTTATGGTTATGCTCTATAGTGAATGGATTATATGCTTTAAGTCTTAAGGATATGACTTGTCTATAACATTAATGTTAAGAGGCTTCAACCCAATGACTTGAATCCCACTTATATCTGGCATTGTCGTTTGGGTCACATAAATGAGAAACGCATGGCGAAGCTCCACAAAGATGGTCTTCTGAACTCATTAGATTTTGAATTATTTGAAACATGTGTCATGTTTACTTGGCAAAATGACTAAAACACCTTTCACTAGTCTAGGCGAGGGCAAATAACTTGTTGGCCTTAATTCGGATGTATGTGGACCAATAAGCTCAACGGCTAGAGATGGTTTTCAATACTTCATAACTTTTACCGATGGCTTTAGTAAATATGGTTACATCTATCTAATGACGCATGTCTGAATTCTTTGAAAAGTTCAAGGAATTTCAGAATGAGGTACAAAATCAACTTACCAAGACAATTAAAGCCCAAGATCAGATCGTGAAGGTGAATATTTGAGCTATGAGTTTGGTGATCATGTAAAGCAATGTGGAATTGTTGCACACCTAACTATGCTGGGAACACCTCAATGGAATAGGGTGTCTGAACGACAGAATCGGACCTTGTTAGACATAGTTTGATCCATAATGAGCCAATCTGATTTGCCATTGTCCTTTTGGGATTACGCTCTAAAAACTGCATCTTTCACGGTGGCATAGGGAGAGAATTTGTAATTCCTGAAACCCTAGACGCCACATCTTCCTCATCTAATACCACGTTGCCGGCGCTAGCACTCAGGCACGTGGTGTTTTTGCCTCATACATGTAGATACCTTGAAAGTGTTGATGTGAAGCTTCAACACCAGAGCGATGCGCAACCTATAACGATCACGAGGATCTGAACGAGAAGACGCGCAACTAGTATGACTACAACTGTATCAACATGCTACATTGACTACTTCTGCTATGAGTCTAGGTGTCTAGTGCTAATCCCATAATCTATTACTAACAGAGGTTTCTTATTTACGTGGTAGAATTTTTAGAATTGTGTTTCCATAGCCTACCCATAGTGCTTCGCTTAGAAGACATAAACATGATGCCATATCAAGTTAAGAGGCAACGAGATAATCCTAGAACCTCAGCCAAGAGATTAACCTAAAAAACACCAGATCTGCAGCAACACCAACAAAACCCTAAAGAAATCATAAAACCCAAGGACACCTCAAGAGGAAAACAAGAGCACAGAAGCCCCAAAACCAAGATGTGATCAAACATAGCAACCCCCTGTCAGAACCGGCAATTGTCTGAAGATTTGGGAGAAGAAAGGCAGTCTGAAGAAAACACTTCATATATCTCCAGTTGGTGCTATCTGACGGCCAGGATGCTCTCTTACCCATTGGCTGGAGATCGACGTCCCAGATTGCTTCCGACAATAGTGATTAAGTAATTTAATGATCTGATTAGTTAAGTGTTTAATGCACGTTGATCTGGGTATAATCACTGTAATCATCTTCTTACGCTAATGCTGAACTATGTACTCATATATATACCCTTCTGCGGAAGAATGGAAGACATTATTATTCGCCGTCAAGAGTATCTACTGTAGCCCTAGTTCAGTACTTTAGTTCTTTAGCTGTCTCGGTAGTTCCTCTGTTTCTCTAGTTGTTCTTCGTAATTTCTCCCGTTTCCCAACTTCCAGGTCTTTGATTCCACTCTTGATTCGGATTCTCCATCCCGGGATCTGACAAAATGGTATCAGAGCACTCGAATCCTTGGCGGAAGAGCTGGGCGATTGGGTTGGAGAGTCAGATTCTCTGTAAAATCCCTAATCCCCTCCCGGCTTTGGCGGCGGACCGGCCTTATTTCTTATCCGGCTATGGTGGCGGACCAAATCGGTGCGTGGTGAAGGTTCCGGACATCGTCCCGGGTAAAATCCCTAAGCCAGCGTCGATCAGCGGGAAGATGACCAAGTCCATGGCGAGGAATGAACTGGAGGCGTCGGAACTCACGGCCACGAGGCAAGTGGTGATGAAGACCAACCACAAGTTGGGGAATTTGCATAATCAATTCACTGGATTGCAAGAGAGTATGGACAGAGTGGAAGCATTGTTGCACAGGTTAGTAAATCTTCAAGCGAGAACATTTGACCAGACCGTGGGAAGAGGTGAACCCTACTCGCGGTCATCGGAGGAACCAAGAAACCTACCTGTCCTGATTCAGCTGAGAGAAATGGAGTTGGAGATGACAAGAAGGATCGACACACCCGAAGGTAACTTCAATTCTTCTTCCACTGGGTTTTTTGTAGTTGCCACTGGTTGGGATCTAGATCCATCGCAGCCAGAAGATCCCAGGAAATTACCAGAGATGGTTCATTTGGGTGATTTGGAGATTCCAGAGGTTAAGGATTATCAACCTAGAGTGGTACCTGGGAAAGAAATTCTTGAGCAAGAGGTATATGGCATAGATCCATACACACATAATCTTCCGAAAGAGATTAAGCCTGCTGACCTTGATTGGTCAATTGATGACAAGCATGTCTTTATTGAGGAGGAGGTTATTGATGGCCTTGAATGTGCTGTGTTGGGGGATTTTGGAATTCCATCCTGGTTGTTTGGACTTTCTCTGCCAGATGCAGTTGAACGTGCTAAAGATGCAGTTTACGACAACACTGGCTGGGGCAGTTTTGAAAATCTAAGGGCAGACACGCCAACTCAGCCAAGTTGCACTAATTGGTCGCTCTTTAAGGATAAGCTGCAAGTGTGTGACAAGGTCCGCTTGAGAAAGCTTAAAAACCCCTATAGTCCTGAAACAATGAAAATCACTGATGGTCACAATGTTGACAGGAAGCTTCGCCAGAAACTTGATATGACTGAGGATGAAGCTCACTTCCATATGAAACAGGGTGCATTCCTCCACAATCTCGAGGCTCAGACGTTGCCTAAAAGTTTCCATTGTTACTTTATAAGGCTGACGTTAGAGTATTTTAAATTCTCTTCATTGGATTCACATGAAATTTCTGCTTGCAAGATGAATAGAACACTGGTTTCGCTTATGTGGACCTTGGACCAAATGCCAGAGGAGCGAACCATTTTAATGAAGCTGCTATACCTTTGTAAGTGTTGTGCTGACAATGAAGCCATAAATATATGGAAAAAGAACCACTTGAAGATAGAAGTGGGAAATGTAAGTAGCAAGCACCTTGTGTTAACTTTGAAGGTCAAGAGTGTCCTTGATCTATGTGTTGATAACAATGTGAATTGTGAAGATGACAACATGAGCTTGAATAATGAGTGTGACCTGGGTGTTCAAAGGGTTCTGAAGTTTACTGCTTCTATTAATGAAGCTGCAATTGATTACAAGATGGATGGGCTTGATGAGAAGTTGTTGCGACTATTTGCAAGTGATTCTAGAGCTGTTCTGAGTCCAATGGCTGCGAGGTTTGGTGGTATTGTTGGTCAAGAAGTTATGAAGGCATGTCCTGGGAAATTTCATCCTAATTACCAATTCTTCTATTTTGACTCTGTTAAATCTCTCCCTGTTGAGCCCTTGGAATCTGGTGATTTGAAGCCAGAGAACAATAGATATGCTGCACAAATCAGTGTTTTTGGATCTAAGCTTCGAAAGAAACTGGAGCAGGCGAAAATCTTTATGGTTGGCTCTGGGACACTTGGATGTGAATTCTTGAAGAACCTGGCACTAATGGGCATTTCTTGCAGTCCGGATGGGAAGCTGACTGTGACAGATGATGATGTTATTGAAAAGAGCAATTTCAGTCGCCAGTTCCTTTTCCGCGACTGGAACAGTGGGCAACCCAAATCCACTGTTGCTGCGACTGTTGTTATGGCAATCAATCTTAAGCTTCATGTCGAGGCCATTCAAAACAGAGTCAGTCATGAGACCGAAAATGTGTTTAGTGATGCCTTTTGGGAGAGCCTTGATGTTGTTATCAATGCCCTTGGTAAGGTGACTGCAAGAATGTACATTGACTCCAGATGTGTATATTTCCAGAAGCCACTTCCGGAATCTGGGACTCTGGGTGCTAATTGCAATACACATATGGTCATACCTCTCCTAACAGAGAACTATGGGGCGTCCAGAGATCCACCTGAAAAGCAGGCACCCAGGTGCACTGTACATTCATTTCCTCAAAATATTGACTACTGCCTAACCTGGGCTAGGTCTGAGTTTGAGGGTTTACTTGAGAAGAACCCCACTGAAGTAAATGCTTTCCTGTCAAGTCCTATTGGATATGCAGCTGCATCAAGAACTATTGATGATGCACAGGCTAGGGATCAGCTTGAGCGTGTTATTGAATGCCTCCATGGAGAGAAGTGCGAGACATTCCAAGATTGTATTACTTGGACCCGGCTTAAGTTTGAGGATTATTTTTCCAGCCGTGTGAAGCAGCTGGAGTTCACACCCACTGAACCAAGTCAGTTTAACTCTGTATTGGCTGCTTCAATATTAAGGGCATCAAATCATGTGGGTGGTAACTTGACTTCTGACAGCCAGGTGCATCAAGCTGCTCAATCAGGTGGTGCTACAGGTTCCAAGGTTTCAAATAGCCGGCTATAGCCACCGCTATAGCCGGATTTAGCCTTTGGGAAGGCTAAAGGCTAAGAAAAATCAATTTTAGCGCTAAACCTGATTTGCCGCTATTAGCCGGATTTAGCCCGCTAAATCCGCTAAATGGACTGCTATTTAGCCCGCTAAGGAGGGAAAAAAACTTGAAGTGGGCCGAATTCTGGCCGTCTGGCCCAAACCGCCGCAAAAATGTCTTAGCCCATCAATTCCTCAGCCCGCAAAAATGGTGGCCGTCCGATCTGATCGGACGACCGAGACGCGCGCGCAGCGGGGATAACACCCCCGAAAAACCCTAACCCTAGCCCATTTCAGCCGATTCCTCCGAAAATCACGGGCACGGGCGGCGTTAGCGGCGACGGCGTGCGCGCGGCGCCCACGAGGCGGCGGCGCGCTCCCCCGGAGCGGCGGCGGCACGAGCTAGCGAAGCGGCGGCGCCATGGCGTCGGCGGCGGCGCCCACATGGAGCGGCGACGCGCGGCGGCACCCGACTGGAGCAGCAGCGCGCGGCGACGGCGGCGGCCCCCGCACGTAGCAGCGGCGGCGCGGCAGCATGGCGTCGGCGGCGGCGCCCGCGTGGAGCAAGGCGGCGTCGGCGACGGTGACATTGGCGGTCGCGCCCGAAAAACCGTAAGTTCCCGATCTAAATTTTTGTTTATTTGTTTGCCGCCGATCTAAAATTTCATTAGGGTTTTTAGTGATCCGGGTGGTGGGATTTCTTAGGGATTTCATTAGGTTTTTGCTTCCTTTGCTCCATTCAGACTTTAGAGATTGAGAGGTTTTAGTTTGAATAGCTAGCATGTTAGTGCAGAGATTGAGAGGTTTTACTAATCCGCTAAATGAGGCTATTTGAGGCTATAGCCCGCTATAGCCTTTGTAACCTCTGCGGAACCCATCCGCTAAATGTCTTAGCCGGCTATTTGAAACCTTGACAGGTTCTCATGATGGGGGTAACATCCAAAGACAAGAATCAGACAGGTCTACTGTTGAAGGTGGAACTGTACTTCTGCAGGTGACGTTGCATTCTGAAGTGAAGGCCACACTGCATGTAAAGGATGTATGGTTAGACCTTCAAGCTGGAATTGAGCTCCTTAAGTCTTTAAAGGTGGTATACAAGCTCCAATGGCCTGAGGGAGTAGGAATCCACCCCTTATTCCATGTCAGTCAGCTGAGCGCCACTGTGGTCAGAAGGCAATTCCCATGTTCAGATCTTCCTTTGGTCAGCAGGGATGGTAAATCGAGGTGCTTTGGCTTCATCAACTTTGAGAGTCCAGATAATGCTGCTCGTGCTGTTGACGAACTTAACGGAAGGAAAATTAATGACAAATAATGGTATGTTGGAAGATCTCAGAAAAAGCCAGAAAGAGAGATGGAATTGAAGAGAAGATTTGAGCCAAGCATGAAAGATGCTGCTGATAAATACCAAGGACTAAACTTATACTTGAAGAATTTGGATGATAGCATTGGAGATGATCACCTACATGAACTGTTCTCTAACTTTGGCAAAATTATCTCCTGCAAGGTAATGTATGATCAAAATGGTGTTAGCAAAGGGTCTGGTTTTGCGTTCACTGCCAACGGATGGGTGCAATCTTATGGATCACGGTGTGTCAAGCCACCAATTATCTGTGGTGACGTGAGCCGCTCCAACCGCATGACAACGTTCGGGTCCAAGACGGCACAGAGTTTGACCTCCCGCCCAATGAAGGAAATGTTTACTAGCCTTGGTTTCCTGATGAAAGCACTTGAGGGCAAGTATGCTGCCAAGGGGGAAGGAATGTCAGAACCGGCAATTGTCTGAAGATTTGGGAGAAGAAAGGCAGTCTGAAGAAAACACTTCATATATCTCCAGTTGGTGCTATCTGACGGCCAGGATGCTCTCTTACCCATTGGCTGGAGATCGACGTCCCAGATTGCTTCCGACAATAGTGATTAAGTAATTTAATGATCTGATTAGTTAAGTGTTTAATGCACGTTGATCTGGGTATAATCACTGTAATCATCTTCTTACGCTAATGCTGAACTATGTACTCATATATATACCCTTCTGCGGAAGAATGGAAGACATTATTATTCGCCGTCAAGAGTATCTACTGTAGCCCTAGTTCAGTCCTTTAGTTCTTTAGCTGTCTCGGTAGTTCCTCTGTTTCTCTAGTTGTTCTTCGTGATTTCTCCCGTTTCCCAACTTCCAGGTCTTTGATTCCACTCTTGATTCGGATTCTCCATCCCGGGATCTGACACCCCCCCCCCCCCCCCAAAAATGATCAAACAAGGCAAAATCACCAAAACCAATATCAGATCAGGCTGCCCAAAAACAGCAAGCACAGGAGGTTCTAAGAACCCACCTTGACGAGCTCCTGGTAGTCCTGGAGGAGGCTCTGGTACCTGAGCCTCACCCTGTACGCCTCTGCCACTGACACCGCCATGGACGGGCCTCGATGCACGAGAGAGCGGCGACGGCGGCGCCGCCGCAGCCGGCTGCGCCAAGACCACATTCTTGTCCTTCTTCATAGTCGCCACACCTCACCACACCTCAACCAAACAAGAAACCAGGAGACCCAACGGAGAGCAGAGAGGAGAAAGGCCAAGGGGAGGGAGGGTGGAGGTAGGAACGACGGAGGAAAGAGACAATACATAAATAGAGGTGGGAAGGGGAAGGGAGATGGGGGAAGTTTCTTGCGCTTGCGCTTGCTTCCCCTCTCTTTCCTTGATCTCCTCTCCCCTCTATCTCTTCCTGCTCCGTGTCCGTGTGAAGGCAATGGAGGGGGGGCTCCTCGCTCTGACCCATGAGGTGGTGCCAAAAACCCAGAAAGGCCCATGGTAGGCTTGGGGAACAGGAGGGCGAGCGAGCACGCCAAGAAACACCGACAACTCTCTCTCCCTGTTTCTCTCTCTAGACCGACTCCAGTGGCGGTAGTAGTAGAGAGGAGACGGTGGGTGGGCTGGGCTGCGGCGCGGTGGTAATGGTATATAGATGGATGGAATGGAACTACGGAAGTAGTGGGGCGCTGTCTCGCCTTCCCCTCTACTCGGCTTTGATTTTTTTTTTTGAACTGGAACACAAAGGATTTTACTAACCAGTGACTCTGGGTATATCGCTAGAAACCAAACTGGTCACAAATTCGGGGACCTGGTCCATGAACACCTCAGAACCATAGCGCACAACGCTCGCCCCATAAGCAGCAGGGCTATCAGCCACTTTGTTGCAAGATCTCGGGCAAGACCGGACATCACAGTGAACAAAAGAATCCTTCATAAAGTCCTTTATACTCCTAAAGATGTAGCCTTCTGGACTCCTATCCAATGAGTTAGACCTCAAAGCCTTCTCCAAATTTGTTGCATCAGTCTCAAGAATAATTATGGTCATTCCCAGTTATGCCACCCTCTTAAGACTTCTCAAAGCTGCAAGTGCTTCAGCATGTAAGGGATTTGTGAGCCGCTCAAGATGTCCACATCCCCCCTCTAAGAACTCACCGCTGCTATTGCGAGCAACAAAACCCCACCCACCCGACCCCGTTGTAGCACGATATGAGGCATCAATATTGATCTTGTAGCAGTCGGGATGTGGTGGCGCCCATTTCTGCACTTTTTTTTGGTCTTTTCTCTCCTTTCCTTTTCATCAGCTTCTCAAATTCTATCACATAGAAACTCACAATTGAGCATACTTCTGTTGCGGACATTCTTTTTCCCCCCACATTTGTTTTGTTTCTGGCCGACCACCATTTCCAGAGCAGCACCCAAACTTTCTGTTGTGTAGCAGCATCCATCTTCCAAACTTCCATAATTGCTTCCTTTCCTGATCTGCACTCTGCAAGCTTCAATCTGATCTGCTCTAGGTCCATTAGCCGCCAAATTTCTTTAACCCCATGACATTTGAAAAAAGGTGACCACAATCCTCATCCATCCTGTGACACATGGGACAAATTGTTTCATGCTTCACTCCTCTTCTAGCTATATTCCTTCGGACTGCCAAGCTATTATGTGCAAACCGCCATAAGAACATCTTGACTTTGTTTGGAAGTGGTAATTTCCAGAGTTTCTTCAAATTAAAAGTTTCCTGGCCTTGTCCCCCCATTTCTGAGACTGACGCATCTCTTCCTCGTTCATGCTCTCTCCGCTTTACCGCCACCGTATATGCAGATTTGATAGTAAACTCCCCTTTCGGATTGTAGTGCCAAGCTGGCCAATCATCAGACTTATCGTCCGTCGCCATTGACAAAATCATATCTGCATCCCGCTGCCAAAAGGTATCCTTCACCAAATCTTCATCCCAAGTGCCAGTAACCGGGTTGATAAGTTCAGCAACTTTAGTCATTAAAGATGTACCTCTCGGGGTTTGATTGGCCTTGTCGGTCCGTGCTTACTGCATCTGCATCTTGTGTCAAGGCCAGATTGGTTCATTGCGTTCTTTCATCGCCTATTTGGTTCCATTTGGATTTGGTTCTGCTTCGTGTTGTTCGATTGTTGCTTTGTTTTGTCGGGCCATGTTTACTGATTCCGTATGGTCGGACGAGGCCACATTGGTCCCTCTATGTGTTCTTTATTTGCCTTGGTTTCATTTCGATTGGGTCCTGGTTTGTACTGTGTGTTCACGGCCTATGCTTTCTCGCTGATTTCCTTGCTCCTGTTGCTCGGTACGTGCTTTCCTCAGCCGACATGAAATTGCAGCCGGGCTAGCCCCATGCTTTCTGCCCTCGAATCATGCTATCTGATTTTATCTGCTCTGCGCATTCGTCTTTGTTGGCCAAGCTGATCAGGGATGTGAGGACCAAGGAGCTGTTCGCCGTCAAGTTAATCGAGAGGGAGCACAAGGTGAGTTGGAATGAATTTCCCTCCGTTTATCCTTCTGCCGTCAAGTTTGATCTTAGAGTGTGTTTCGTTGGTTAGGTTGATGCTTAGACCCAATTTTGGCAGGCAGATTATGATCGGCATCTTAATTTGTGAACTTCCTAGGTTTCGTTTGGGTTTGGGTTGGTGCATAAAAATAGCTCATTTCTTTGGGTGGTTAGTTGTTACTATTTAGCTGGTACTTGGGTGGTTTTTCTAATTTGATCAGTTCCTCCCTCGATATAGTTTACTCGAGACATCGGAAGAGTTCATAAACCAAATGTACCAAACCACAGGACAGACTTACACACACATCTGGAGCTACAGGACCAATAAATATAACAGCCCTGCAATACATCTGCGCTTACAAGATAACGACATCAAGGTGATTACGAGGAAGTTCGTCGGCTATTGAAAGTTATGGAACATCTATATAATGAGCATCCTGGAATGGAGAAATACGCACGGTTGCCACCAGCCTGGGCATACAGGCCTGGAGTGGGCATGCTGTCCTGCTCGTCATGAACCCAACACCAGCTATGACCAATATGCTACGTTGTATTTTTTTTCTTTTGGCTGTATAGGAGGTTGACCTTTAAGCTATAGTGTTTGAAGCATCACCTGTTATTTTACTGGTGTGCCAGGAACATAGTTGTGATATTATCCTCTTGTTGACAATAGCAGAGTTCAGCAGCAGTTGGGAATTGCAGCGCCCGACCACACCCAATTTTTTGATATGGTGACTTGTCAGTGGAAGCCACTTGTTTTCAGATTTTCACACGCATATGAACACGAGACGTTTTCAGCTGTCAAACTGATGTGTCCAGCAACATGAGAGGTGGTTTCTTCAAATTATTTTTGTCTTTTTCATGGATTGTTCATGATGTTGGAGAAAATGAGGATCTTTCTTTCTTAATTAAGATGATAAGTTGTTGGAGGATGAGTTTTAGTGACCAGTCTGCACTTTTTTCTGCCTGATAATTTTATTTGTAGAATTAGTATCTTCTCAAGTGTTGTTAGATAACCAGAAGCTTTGCAATCTTATGTTTTGTTGCTCTCTGTGTTGCAGATAATTTGAATGGAGTTAAAATTCTTGGAAGGATCATAAGAATTATGCTACCTTTCAAAGGGAAGACATCAAAAAATTATTCCAGCTTGTCTTTTACATAGCTCACTCATCACATAATTTCTTGGTCCTTCATATATAATGTTGATATATGTAAAGCGAAGATTGGGGATTCGCTTGGAGATATTGCCAAGAATTGAAGTGGCGAATCAATGGTCTTGGCTTGATATACTGGTAGTCCTTAGTCCCAACATTAGTGACTTATGATATCTCCATTTCACTTTGGTTCTCTTACGTTGTCTTTGCTGTTGGCGACTTGTATTTAATTTACTTTACTTTTCCTAACCGTAGAGAATGCAGTTAGTTGCAGCAATTTTGTATTGCTTCTTAAATAGAAACGAATTTAACTTGTAGGACTTTCCTTTGGGTAACAGGTGTGTAATTTGCCAAATGGAGTATAGGAGAGGTGATCTGCAGATGACACTTCCCTGCAAGCATGTATACCATGCCAGCTGCGTGACAAGATGGCTTAGCATTAACAAGGTCAGTAATCAGAAAATGAAACGATCCATGTATGCTTCCCAATTCCCTCCTGCTTTTTTTTGCTTACAGGAGTATACATTTCTTCTGCAGGTATGCCCTGTTTGCTTTGCTGAAGTTCCTGGCGAGGAGCCCAAGAGGCAATGAGTTATGGCCGCCATGAAGTTCTTGCGCTCGGACGCTCGCTCCTGCTGTGCCCCAACTGATGCACGATTTCTGCTCGACGGCGAAATGCCGCCGTGGCGTTAGCACGGACACTATACTAGTGGTATATAGATGGATGGAATGGAACTACGGAAGTAGTGGGGCGCTGTCTCGCCTTCCCCTCTACTCGGCTTTGATTTTTTTTTGAACTGGAACACAAAGGATTCCACTAACCAGTGGCTCTGGGTATATCGCTAGAAACCAAACTGGCCACAAATTCGGGGACCTGGTCCATGAACACCTCAGAACCATAGCGCACAACGCTCGCCTTATAAGCAGCAAGGCTATCAGCCACTTTGTTGCAAGATCTCGGGCAAGACCGGACCTCACAGTGAACAAACGAATCCTTCATAAAGTCCTTTATACTCCTAAAGATGTAGCCTTCTGGACTCCTATCCAATGAGTTAGACCTCAAAGCCTTCTCCAAATTTGTTGCATTAGTCTCAAGAATAATTTTGGTCATTCCCAGTTGTGCCACCCTCTTAAGACTTCTCAAAGCTGCAAGTGCTTCAGCATGTAAGGGATTTGTGAGCCGCTCAAGATGTCCACATCCCCCCTCTAAGAACTCACCGCTGCTATTGCGAGCAACAAAACCCCACCCACCCGACCCCGTTGTAGCACGATATGAGGCATCAATATTGATCTTGTAGCAGTCGGGATGTGGTGGTGCCCATTTCTGCACTTTTTTTGGTCTTTTCTCTCCTTCCCTTTTCATCAGCTTCTCAAATTCTATCACATAGAAACTTACAATTGAGCATACTTCTGTTGCGGACATTCTTTTTTCCCCCACATTTGTTTTGTTTCTGGCCGACCACCATTTCCAGAGCAGCACCCAAACTTTCTGTTGTGTAGCAGCATCCATCTTCCAAACTTCCATAATTGCTTCCTTTCCTGATCTGCACTCTGCAAGCTTCAATCTGATCTGCTCTAGGTCCATTAGCCGCCAAATTTCTTTAACCCCATGACATTTGAAAAAAAGGTGACCACAATCCTCATCCATCCTGTGACACATGGGACAAATTGTTTCATGCTTCACTCCTCTTCTAGCTATATTCCTTCGGACTGCCAAGCTATTATGTGCAAACCGCCATAAGAACATCTTGACTTTGTTTGGAAGTGGTAATTTCCAGAGTTTCTTCCAATTAAAAGTTTCCTGGCCTTGTCCCCCCATTTCTGAGACTGACGCATCTCTTCCTCGTTCATGCTCTCTCCGCTTTACCGCCACCTTATATGCAGATTTGACAGTAAACTCCCCTTTCGGATTGTAGTGCCAAGCTGGCCAATCATCAGACTTATCGTCCGTCGCCATTGACAAAATCATATCTGCATCCCGCTACCAAAAGGTATCCTTCACCAAATCTTCATCCCAAGTGCCAGTAACCGGGTTGATAAGTTCAGCAACTTTAGTCATTAAAGATGTACCTTTCGGGGTGGCCGACTGACGTGTAGCCCCAAGTGGAATCCATTGATCAGCCCAAATATCCAGAGAGTTTCCGTTACCCACCCGCCATATAATCCCTTCCCTAAGGAGTTGAGCGCCTTGAAGGATGCTCCTCCAGGTATATGAGATCCCATCTCGTGCATTGCATTGCAAAATATTGCTGTTAGCAAAATACTTTGCCTTGAGGAGCTGGCTGCAGAGATTGTCAGGATTGGTTAGGATTCTCCATGCCTGTCTTGCTAGCATGGCCAGGTTGAACAAATGTAAATCCCTGAAACCCAACCCACCCTCCTTCTTTGGCAATGTTAATTTGTCCCAGCTTAACCAATGGATTTTGTTCTCCTTATCATTTTGACTCCACCACCACCTGCCAATTAAGGAGTTCAACTCCTCACACATACCTTTTGTTAGATCAAAACAAGACATGGCATAAGTGGGAATAGCTTGTGCCATAGCTTTAATCAACACCTCCTTTCCTGCCTTGGAGAGCATCTTTTCCTGCCAACCTTGTATACGCCCCCAGATCTTCCTTTTTATATATTCAAAGGCTTTCTTTCATGATTTGCCAATCGAGACCGGGAGGCCCAAGTATCTCTCATTTTTTGCTTCTGACCCAATGTGCAATTCAAGTTTCACCTGCTCCTTGTTTACTTGATGTGTGTTGGGGCTGAACAAAACAGAGGACTTGTCCCTGTTAATCATCTGACCCGAGGCTCTTTCATACACATCAAGGATTCTTTGTAGTTCTTTGGCATCCTCTGTCCGTGCTCTCATCAGGACAAGGGAGTCGTCAGCAAAAAATAAATGATTGATTCTAGGTGCCGCCTCACACACTCTGATTCCTTCAATTTTCCCATCCGCTTCAGCTTGTTGCAGCATGGCAGAGAGGGCTTCCGCACAGACAATAAACAGATATGGGCTCAGAGGATCCCCTTGCCGGAGCCCCCTCTGAGGGATCACTGAACTGGTGTAGTCATCATTAACCTTGAAGCGATATGAGACTGTTGTGACACACTACATGATCAATTCGATCCACCTCTCATGGAAGCCCAATTTCTCCATCATTTTCCTCAAAAAGATCCACTCCACCCGGTCATAGGCTTTACTCATGTCCAGCTTTATTGCTGCTAATCCTACTTTTCCTCTTCTTCGCTGGTTCAGGTAGTGAGTCATCTCATAGGCTATCAGCACGTTATCAGTGATTAGACGTCCCGGGACAAAGGCACTCTGTGAATGAGAAATAATTTGCGGCAGGATGGACTTCATTCGATTTGCAGCGGTCTTTGAAATCAGTTTGTAGGCAACGTTACAGAGACTGATCGGCCTAAGATCTTTGAGCTTTTCCGGTTTATTCACTTTCGGGATCAAAACCACTATTGTATCATTCCAACCCTGTGGCATATTACCTCCATTCAGCACATCCAGTACCTCCTGTTTCACTTTGTCACCCACTAAAGACCAGAATTTCTTATAAAAGATTGACAGAATTCCGTCGGCCCCCGGAGCTTTCAATTCCCCCATCTCTTTCAAAGCTTCCCAAACTTCTTCATTAGTGAAAGGTGCAGTCAGTCCCTCATTCATTTCTTGAGAGACCCGAGCTTGCACACACCCAATAACCTCCTCCATCTGTTCACCTGCACTTGACATGAAAAGTTGTTGATAATGGTTAGCAATAAAATGTTTTAGGTACTTCCCCGCCACCACAGCTCCTCCCTCCTCCATTAATTTTTCAATACGATTTTTCCTTCTCCTCTCAGAAGCTTGGGTGTGGAAAAATTTTGTATTTCGATCTCCTTGGGTCAACCATGTAGAATGGGCCCGCTGCTTCCAATAAGTGTGCTGCTGGTCCAGCAGCCTCTCCAGCTTGTAGCGAAGCACGTGCTCTCGATTAATTTGAGCTTGGCTCATGCTTCTGCATCGACATATCTCCAACTCCCTCTTTCAGCTGTTATACGCTTCTCCAACTCTCCCAACACACACCTATCCCATTCCAACAAATCACTCAAAAGTTGTTTCTGGATCTCCATCAGCCTAGTCTCCCCCTTCTCCAACGCCTTGCACCATGCTTCCTCCACTTTAATTGGACCCTCCTCCTCCTCCAACCAACGCGCCTCAAACTTCCTCAAAGTTTCCAACGTTCTCCCCCATTCCTTTCTCTCCCTCCCTCCTAGTTCAACAATGATTGGTCTATGATCCGAGTGCCTTGGATCTCCATTTATTACACGAACCAAAGGAAATTGAGCCCTCCAGGAACTATTGGCCACCGCTCTATCCAGCCTTTCTTTAACAAAGCTGTCCACCCTATGGTGGTGATTTCTCCAAGTGTAGGTGTCACCCTCGAAACCGAGGTCGCATAGGTCACACTCCACAAGAGCCCGGCAGAAATTCTCCATACACCTCTCCAGTCTAGGCGGTCCCCCCACCTTCTCACAGTTGAACATAATCTCGTTGAAATCCCCACAACATAGCCACGGCAGATCGCTTCTATTACGCAAAATTCTTAACAATTTCCAAGTTTTCTCCTTCTCCTCACCCCTTGGCTCACCATAGATCCCAGTAAACCGCCATTCGAACCCACCCTCCTCCTTCACAAAGGCTTCAATGTGATACCTCGACATACTTCCAACAGTGATATCAATTCCTTTCCTCCAAAACAAAGCTAGGCCCCCACTTAGGCCCACACTGTCCTTCACAACCATGTTTGGCAAATTAAGGCTCCACCTAAACCTCTCCATCCAACCTGAACAGTGCTTGGTTTCCGACAAGAACAGCACATCTGGGGCCTCCTTCTTCTGGACGTCCAGAAGACCACGAACTGCCGGGCCATTCCCCAATCCCCGGCAGTTCCAAGCAATAAGTCTCATTGGGCCTGGCGGGATTGCTCAGGCAACCCCGCCAACACAGCATTACCCTCGACTTCCACACCACCAGAAACCCCTGCTCCTTCGCCTCCTTTTTGCTTTTTCTTTCCTTCCCCTGTGTACTCCCCAACAGTGTCCGGGACTTGTCTTTTTTTAATGGCCGCCAAAGACACCTCACTACTCTTCCCTGCTCTTTCACTCCTTGGTCTGCGCTTGAAAGTCATCTTCTTTATTGATAGTTCAACCGCTGATTTAGCAGCCATTCCACTCCTCTCTTCATTAACTTCCAGCCGAACTGTGCCCGATGCTTGGTTGGTGGCAATCGCGACCTCAACGTCACCCTGCAGCATACCTTTTCCTTCATCTACTTCCATACCAACCTCAGATCCGTCTTCCCCTCGTACAACCTGCTGTATGCCACTATCATCGACCCTTCCTTCCTCCAGGGGCGCAACTCTCAACCCTGTGAACAACGGTTCGTCAGATTCTGTTGTGCCCCCCGGCGCCTCCTTCTCCTTTCCTATGGACAATGACCGCCCTGAAGCACTTTGTTCCCCTGCTGATTTTGACACAGCCCCAAACTCCAATCTTTTTGGTATACTTTCGCGCACTAGCTTACCTTTTTGTTTCAGCGGGCTTAGACCATCATCCCTCAGCTCATCCTCCACTCCGTCAGCAACCTTGCAAGAAAAGTCGCCACTACCAGTACCCCTCTGTCCAGAACTTTTTCCCCAACTTGTATCTTTCCTTTGCTGGTGGCTTCCACCCGAACTACCCCCTTCAGACCACCTCCCTTTCCCTTCCTTCTTCCGTGTTGGGTTAACCCTAAGCCACTCCCCAAACTGCTTACCCTCCTCCCTCCAAACCCCCTCATCACACTCCTTCTCCACATGACCCAAGAGACCGCACGAATAACAGAAATTTGGCAAGAACTCATATTTGAAATTGCACCAGCCCACTCCCTCTCCATCCCTATCCTCCATAGTGGTTCCCCTGAAAAGGGGTTTACGGATGTCAAGCAAAACCTTGAGCCGAAGGAATTCACCCACAGCCGTATCATCTTCATCTGTATCGACTTCCAGGAATCGACCCACCTTGTTCCCAATCCGACGAGCCGTCTCCCCATTCATCAGACCAAATGGTAGATCAAACACTCTGATCCAAACCGGAACAAAGAAAAACTCCAAGTCTTTCAACCTCTTGGAGTCGTCAAAATCCACCACTATTAACAGATCACCTCCAAACTCCCATGGACCATCCATAATCGCCCTGCGCTTTCCTCCCGGCTGTAGGAAGGTGAAGAGAAATAAGTTGCTGCCCAGCTCCTTACACCGAATACCTTCCCTGGGACACCAAATCCTCCCCACCGATTGCACAATACCATCAGCATACCCAGGCTTCGAAGCAAACAGCTTACCGACCGCTTGTGGAGGACGTCCAGCATCCCTCGTTTTCGCCTGCCGCGCCCCTTGAACAGCCCTCCTTTCTTCCTCCGTGAGCTTCAGCCCACCCAACAGACCTTCCAAATCCTCAGCCCCCTTCTTCCTTCCTTTTTCCATCAGCCCTGGGGCCTCCAGCACCACCCCGCCACCGACAAAGCAGACAGAGGACCCCGGCCACTCACCGCTCCCGAGCACCTTCTCCCCCAGCCTCGCTCTACCACCACCACCGGACACACACCTCCTCCACCTCAGCCTTCGCACCGCCTCAACCCACAGCCACACACCACCCCCAATACACCTCCCAACCAACAGCCCGGCGCCGTCCTCCCCACCCCCGGCCACCAGCCGACCCCCGGCTCGGTCCCCGCTTCACTTGCCGCGCACCAACAGCGAGCTCACGACCGCCTCCCCAGCTCCTGACTCCGCCTGGCCCACCCCCGCAGGACCTCGCGGGAGCCCCTCCTCTGCCTTCCAGATCTTGGGGGAAGGGAGCGGCACTGGAAAACGCTCAGAATTGTGAATGATTTGGTGGAAAATTGAGGAGAAAACCCCACCGAAACCCTAGCTGGGATGCTAGGGTTCGGACCATGCTTTGAGTCGCCCAAGCCCCCTGCGGGAGTCAAACGACCAGAGACTGTTCGTGACCCTACTCGGCTTTGATTTGCTTCCACACATCTCCATCCACATCCGTCCGTCTCCCACCGCGAGGAGTTCTGAGGGTTCCTGGGCATTCTTGGAGTTTGTGTCCTTGTTGGTGGTACAAAGAGAGAGGGGAAGGTCGGAAGGAGGTGTCGTGAATGTGCCCGTGCCTGTGCCCTGCATTTTTCTCTTGTTTCTCTAGAAATGTCATGGTCCATCCACGTCCATCGCACAAATGGGTCATTCTCATTCGGACATGGACATGCTGAGGAGAGAGAGTTAATGGAGGAGCCAGCGGTCTTGCTTGCTTTGTGGTCTGCTTTGTCTTCGCTGTCCTGCAATTTCCATGGTGCTTTTTTATTCATGAGTACAACACGCACTCATGCACATAGTAGTGTACAAAAGGACTGAATAGCTGGCCTACGAACTGTTATTATAGTCATAGTCTATAGTACAACATGAAGGCTGCTACCCGAGCCACCACCTTGGTCCACCATACTGGTACGGCACGAGCCAACATGTGTGTCTCATCGGTACGATGTGATCCATTTAGTAAGCGTAGACTATGGGTATGACCTATTTGACATGAAAGCCAACTGTTGGGCACAGACACGGTACGATAGGCACAGCCCATTTGGCTTATTTAGCCCATTTAGCATGACAACAAGTGTTTTTTTTGAAAAATATAGCCGTTTTGAGGTCGTTTGTAAGTTTAAAAATACGAAAAAATTCATAAAAATCTAAAAAAATATAAATAAGCAACATACCCTTCTCAGCCCACACTCAAACCAACATTCTCCTCTCACTCTCTTGTGAAAATTCTGAAGCTCTTTCAGGTAATTTGGCAAAATTCGGAACGCGTTCAATAATCTGTATCTAGATAGCGGTGAAGGCCATCAGGATGTCGACGACACCGCTAATGATTTTTAGAGTATCTATCTATACATTGTACTTTTATGTTTTTTCACTTGTAATGCTGAGTTACAGACTGCACTCTTTTTCCTTTGCCAAGGTTTTCTCGAGTTGAGTTTTTACTTGGCATAGCATCGCCCATTCCAGTTGATAGGTTAAACGGGTCATGCCTAACGGACCCGTGCCGTGTTGAATAGATCCACATGCGCGTATACTCTAAGGGCAGAGAGCTGCTCATACAAACAGCACCTCCGAAAAATGAGGTGCCCTGGTTTAAGCCCAGTCGGGCGGGCTAGATGCTAGCAGCCACACCATCCACCAATATCATTTATATCAGGACTCTCTAACAATTCAATCATTTTTGTTATTGATCCAAAACCATTATTTGCTCTTCCAACAAGCAACCTTATTTTCTATTACCCATCTCTAACTAATTCACTAGTATACATCTACCAGGAATATCATTGATCAAGTTTATACTCCAATTATCATATCTCCAAATTCCCATAAATCCAATCCATCCATCTAGTATTTGATCACATCTTATTAATCCCATTATCACCAATAACTTCCAAGAATTAATCCAGCAATTACCTTTGCACTCCCTAATTCTCCAAAAAATCATTTAAATCATCTATCTAGTCTATATTTCCAATTAGGCTCCACCAATTTATTTCTCCCAGACTCCACACTATTGTTTCCTATTTATGATCGACATGAATCTACCAATACCTTTATATGCTTACTACAAAAATCCATCTCCTTTACTCATGACTATTTATTTTTCCCATATTTTATTTTGTAAGAATAGAAGTGTCATTATTTGAAATACAATACATAAAAATTCCCTAAGACCTAGCAGTTTTGAACAAAAACATAATATGTAAAAGAATGCAATAATAATAGCGATCCAGATTCCATCCACCGTTACATGGCATCCGTACCATATAGCATCTTTCAGCGTTATAGCCGCTTAACTTACCACTGGGATGACACCCAAGACAATTCAAAACAGGGCTTTCCATGCCCTCCACTTTTCCATTTCCACCCACAAAGTTTTTGAAATAGAACTATATCTGGTTAAGTTCTCATGTCCGCCCTTGACCGTGGGCACGCCTATTCGAATAGTTTTGACTCTGCAGAGTTTGCACACTTTACCCACAAAAGGTAGTTCACTCGTTGCCCCACACAATTCCTTAGCCGTGCGGTCACTACTACAGCGCAGAGATATAGTAACACCAACTTGTGTTACTATAGGTTAGAAAAAGTGTTACTAGCTCTCTTAGTAACACATTTTTTTTGTGTTCCAATTGGCCATGTTACTATAGACTGGTTTATTGTAACACATCTGCTTGTCTACAGGAACATTTGTCTAGTGTTACAATGATTTTTGCTGTAACACTTTTGTTTGCTCTAGTAACACTGGGCATTATAGTAGAACGCATAGTTTGTAACACATTTATTTATTTATCGGAACATTTGCCTAGTGTTACAGGGATTGTCTGCTGTAACACTTTTTTTACTTCTAGTAACACTTCTACATTATGGTAGAGCACAGTATGGAACAAAGGAACACATGGTTTGTAACACTTTTCTATAGCTATTGTAACATATTCATATTATGAAATAAATATATATTTCGCCTATACATATGGCACACGGATTATTATATAATCACACAAACATGAGACATTGCAAAATCACATAAACCACAAATTTCCATAATCATAAAAAGATCCACATATTGTAGGATGAATTCAAACATAGTGCTTGTTCAAATCAAATCATAGTTTATGTACATAACGATATGGCTCTAGAGAGCAAATACACATAGTCCATACTAGAAAGAAAAATTCAAGAACTAGCTAGGATTCATGAAGTCCATCACTTCTTCTTGTACACATCGATGTAGGAATTCAACCATTAATCAATTCAACCTGCAAAGAAAATGTAAGTTATAACATTACAAATTAGGCCACATATGTTCATTGATTTAAAGTTAAGAAAGCTAGTTTGAACATACAAACATCGAAGGCCAAGCAATTGAGACTCCTTTGGCTTGAGCATCACCAATATTGTTGCACCTAGGCATGGGCCTCACTAATGGCTCATCTTTTGCTATAACATGATTGATACGCACTTTGTAGAATTGACTTCCTGTCTTAACTCCACCAACAGTGGCTTCTGGATCAGTGCTCAAGAGAGTTGCATAGGCCACATGAGCCTTATTAGGATATTTTGAAGTCATTAATAGCACCATAGACCCAGCCTACATTAATTTGACATAATCTCTTAGTGACCAACAGCCTTTAGTTGTACATCATGATCATGCAATTAGAACAAGTAATATTATGTTCATCTACCTTCATTAGAGGAAGTTGTTTAGGTGTTTGACGCTTATAGCATGTAGCCTTGTCATGAGGCACCTCCTGGTGTGCAATGGTTGTAGTCTCTCCAGGCCCTCCATGCTGACCCTTACACATATATATAAAATGAAGTATGAAATAATAAGACAAATTCTACTATAATTATAGCAAAGTGTGGTTCATAGATACCTTTTGTTTCTTTGTTGTTCTACTTGTGGTGGACAAAAGTAGACTGTCATCATCACTAAATTCAGACTCACATGTTTCTTTATTCTAGTAAAGAGAAAAAAGACAATAGCATGAGTTAATACAAAAAATCCTTTATGGATAAAATAAGTATTAAATTCACAATAAAGTGACTTTACCAATTCATCCCTGTGCTTAAGGAATCCATCATTCTGGTTGGGTGCAAGACAGTGAACTCTCTAAAAATTTGAAACAATATTAAAGCCAAAAGACTAGATTAGGTGAAAACATGGAAAATAGAGCAAATACCTTTCTTTTAAAATGCACCGTTTGATTCTGAGAATTGTTATGATCACTCCTAGCACAATTTCCCTGGAAATGATATAAAATTTGAGTAACACTTTTCAATATGGAGTTACAAATTAAAATGTAAATTGTTACCATTGTTGCTTCTTGGTTCTCATGGTGCCTTTGATTGTTTTTTAGTTCTTCAATAACTTTGTCTTGCATTATAGAATGCTCTTTGAGTTGCCTTATTTCCTCCAACATGTGAGTCTCTACATTAGATGATGAGCCATCCAGTGAAACTATATTAATGTCCTTAAAATGGTGTGTTCTTCGACCATAAACTTGTTTAGGAACTGGAAGCAATCCCATGCCGTGTACTTGTCCAGCTTTCTCTTCTCCCAACACCTGATGTAATGCATCACCTTCCCATGCAACTCCTCCCTCACTATTTTGGGCTAACTCTGGTTGTGCGTCGAGGAGACTTTCCAATTCAACCTACAAGCAAGAAATCCGCACATTAGAAAACAAAAATAATTTTATATTTGCAAAAATTCTCATGTGCATGTAGCATACCACTGGTTCATTTATCCCTTTTCCTCTTTTCCTGTGAGTTGCAAGGTAAACCATTGCTCTATGTGGCTGTTTTTTTTCAGGATCAGCTTGCCTCTGAAAAAATAGCAGTAAGGAAAGTAAGAAGAATCATATATAAATTTTTTAAACAGAAAATGACTCACCATGTCCTCAGACCAACGAGCATAACTCTTTGTACCCGCTGTATGTGTTGTCTTCTTCATTTCACGACTTATTTTGTTCTTCTCACTTAGGTACTACAAGAAAAGTAAATTAATAGATAATGAACCATTATACATATAGAAATCAATAATGGTTAGATAGTGATAGTAAAAAAAAAAGGCAAATAGCGTTAATAATGGTGCCTTACTTATCCTTCGCTGGACTTCCAATATTTTACTAGGGCCTTCCATTGATCTTCATCGATATCATCTGGACAACGCTTATTCAAAACTGACTTTTTCTTCTTTGGATTAAATAGTGTCTTTTTTAATGTTGCCTTGTATTTTCTCCAATCTCTTCCAATTGATTTCAATATCCATTTCTCACATGAACGAGGATATAAGAACTTTGTCTAAAATAAGAAAGTCACTAATGAATGAATTTGACTTCATGACATGATAACAAGCATATATATACTTAATCTTATAAAAACATTATGTCTTGTAAATTTTAGCTAACCTGGACGAATTGAATTATCGTTTCTGCATTGTTTTTCTTAACTTCTCTCCAATCTTTGGCACCAACAGGACAGTAACCACCATTTCTTGCTATCGTGCCCAAAAATTGCCCTAAAAGGCCACCTTCTTTTCCAATGGGTTGTCCAAGCATATTACATCTTACTACTATCCGATCTCCTTCAAGTAGATCCCAAACATGTGTTAAAACGGTCCCCTTTCGCTTATCAGGTACTTCATCGCCATCACCTATTAAAAACAGAATGATAGTGATAGTAACTGGTTAAGATGCAGTTCATATGAATCAGATTGATCTAACTACATTTGTACCTGATGTGTTCTGGTTCTCATCATCGTTCTGCTCAACCTCGTTAGCATATAGTGCTTCAGTATGCATTAAATTTAATCCTTTCTTTTTCTTTGTACCTCCTCTTCCTGCTAAACAAATGTTGGGGACATGAATACGAGTTTATAGTGAATATAATAAACAATATGTAATCTTTTTATTAAACAGCTAGATATTTGTATTAGACTATCAGGACTACATTTATTAAGTCACATACCGCGGTGGGGTTGGATATGCTAATCTTGGATGAAAATAAATCATTGATAACTAACATGACTAGGAATAGTTGTCCTTGAATAATCAAATATACATAGAAAATTAAATTATATGTTCATTCTAATACCTTTATTTTTTTGTGGTTTAGATTTGGATGGTTCTTTGTTGGACTTGGTAGGCGCTAAAGTGGCAAGTCTCTGCTTCGTCACAAACAAATTAACCGTCTTTTCACTCTCACACTCGTTGAGCATTTCCATCACATCAGAATCTTGTTCTATTAAAACCAAGCTATCTTTTCTCTTGTAGTATAGAAAGTCGACTGATGTGTACCCAGAACCCTCGATCATATCAATCAAGTCAAAAAAGCATATCTGATCTCTATCCATTTGCCTTTGCACATGTTTATGTCCTTCAGCTTTCCCATCGCATTCCAGATTTATGGTCCAATTATCCACCGCCATGGTAGCAAAATCTAAAAAAAATATAGCACCAATAGGAAAATAAGAATAAAGCATAGGATAATTCACAAATAAGAATCAAGTATAACCGAGTAGTAACAATTTGACTAAAGTGCATATTTGTAATGTTATTTGAACTTGGAGCTGGAGAACAAGTAAAGTGCTATGGTTGAGATAGGATGGTCTAGAGCATGACACATATATACGAACAAAAATAGTCCAAAAGGTTCTTTACATTAAATAAGATATAAAATTAACATGTATGATAATTTATTTTTGCTAACATTTAGGAGGGAAAAATCACTGTTATTGTTTTGCTTGATTGAAAATTAACTTTATATATAGTAGTGTCCAGTTAGCTTGAATTAAATAAAACGGGCTGACATACCATGACACTAGTGAAACAATCAAGCACTAAGTCGTATGCACATAGACTGAGTAGAACTAAAACAGAGGTCATAAATAAAATGTGAAAAGTCTGCCCTTTGTTTTCAACCATTTCAACCATGCACAAATTTTGGATGCACAAATTCAAGTGTTTCTGTTAAGGTTCCTTTGTTGATATTTCCAATATCCAGATTGTTTTATTAAGATTTACACAAAATTCAGAGTCCATTACATTTGTGCTATGAGTGGACCATACCATTCCAATACCCAGATTGTTTTATTAAGCTTTATACAAATTCAGAGTCCATTAAATTTGTACTATGGGTGGACCATACCATTCTTCCTGATGGTCAAGTGCATCGTATTTTCAATTTCCTCAGGTTGTATTGTATTATTTATTTATGTGACAAGCATTTTTGGTGAGAAGCTAAATAATTTAGGCTTGTTTTCCTTTGTTTTCAAGTTGTTTGAATGTTAAATACACTGGCTACATAATCCGCAATCTAGTCTTAAAACAACTGCAATCTCATCATGAAGCCTGCTATTGGAAAATAATGTTTTGCCTTTAGTTATGTGGCTAGAGTCGCTTCCGTATTCAATGGAAGCTTCTAATTTCTTCACTTTAATCTGCATTTTAGTTCATAATGTTGTTACTTTGATCTATATAGTGACATCTAACACACAATTCCTTACAGAGGGGTCCATGGGTTCAGACGATGACTTTGATGGGGTATGAACTATGACCAAGCTTCTTTGGCCCCTCCCTTTTTCTTGATTTGGATTTAATGTTTTAGTTTAGAGTTATTTATTACTGTCTTCACACTGTTGCAGGCAAATGACAGAGATGAAAGCAATGATGCTGATGATGATGGAATGCTTTGTGAGTATCGATCTTGTACTTGATCCGCCTTGGTTTTACTTTCTGTTCTGCTTTTTGTTATCAAAATTAAACCTGATGGGTTAGCAATATGGAAGCTTTTCCATATACAAAGTATATGGTACCTCTGTCGACTTAAATTGAGGAATTGTTGATTATTCAGTGTCTACACACACTCAGAATTTTAGCTGATAGTGAAATTTCATTGCATAAACTAAGCAACAGTTCTAACATTCAAACACCTACCTAGTCTTTTTTTCCCCAGGAGCCACTTGCACCTTCAATTTAATGGTACCGGACAAAGTAAACTAACAACAGCATTCAACCATTCATAAAAGCTACCAGACTGACTCAAGCTCAAAATGTCCTCTTTAAAAATCGAATTCACACTCTCCAGCTAGTTGTACGCTAACACTACTAGTTAACCAAACTCAACCTACAAAGTTCTAAAGTTCATGCTATGCAAAATCTTAAACTGCATTTACAGCACCAACAAACACAATAATTGGCAAAAGTACTACGACAAAGCTACCAGATAACAATTGCCAATTGGCAGGGGAAGAATTCTTACAGCGCTTTTAGGCCACAACTACAGCAGTATTGGCTAGATTGCAATAATTTCTGACCAAACTAGCTAGATTATGAAACCACCAACTAACTTAGAGAATTGGCAAAGCCGCAGTATCATCGATCCATACAAACCAATCCTCAAACTAATTCCAATCACATAGTAAAACAACTCACGGACGCAACTTGCAACACTGCACTAATTCAAGACAACACCTTACCAAACCAACGAAACAGCCTAAACAATCAAACAGATTAGGCGACCAGATTAGCACCGAAGGCCAAGCCTTTACCACACCCTCGCCCGGCGCGTCCAACCCGCAGATCGTAATCAGCAAAAGTCCCGGCCTCCAAACCAACCAACAAATACAAATCAACCCGCATAGGCGTGGTACCTGAGCACGAAGGCGAGGGCGAGCGCGACCCACTCGAGGCAGAAGATGGCGACGCCGAGCCCGCCGACCATCCGCAAGATGACGGCGCCGTCCTCCTCCTCGCACCTCGCGGACGTAGGACCTGAGCCCGTCGGCGAGGAACTCGTCGGTGCGGGAGAAGGCGAGCACGGCGGTGGCGCCCTGGAGGATGGAGACGACGAAGGTGCGGTGAATTTTGGGGGCCCGGAGAAGGAGGAGTAGAGGCGATGGGGGTTGAGTCGTGGGGCCTACAACGAAAAACGTTAACACGTCTATTGGGTGAACGTGGGCGTGGAGTTGTGGGGGAAAAACCAGAGGATCGACTCGGAGCCGAGCGCAACGAAAAAAAAGGCGCGAAGAATTTAGTAGAATTGAAGAAAAATAAATAGGGTTATTTGAAAACAAAAACGGTAATTTCCGATTTCTAGAAATTATTTTTGAGAATTTTTTGATTTTCAGCCTAAAAGAAAACATAGTGGTAACCGAAAAAACGGAAATGATAACGGCGACGACGACGGTGGCGATGCCCTAGTATGCCCAGACGCCCACGCGATTTGGTCACTCGCCCGTGCGCCGTCTTCGGCAACCCCAAATCTTTCCCCATCTAGGGGTGAAAACGGTTCGGATATTTTCCGTCGGATCCGGACGGATACGGATACGGATAGTGTCGGATCGGTTTTTTTCGGATATTTCTCAGATCGGATACGGATACGGATATTTTTATCGGATACGGATACGAATACAGTAAGCCTTGTATCCGTCGAATACGGATACTACGGATATGGATAATCCGGATAATACGAAACCGGACATCTGATACGGTCATAATTCCATATAGGATCTAGGAGCCTAAAATGATAATTGTGGACTTAACAAGTCCATTTGTCATTTATGTAATTATGTTTAAGTAGACTTGACAAGTGCAATTGTTATATGTTTAAGTGGACTTAACAAATTTAAGTGTCACATAAGTCTAAATGAACTTACCACATGAACACTTAACAAGACATGCACGTTTAAGTGTGACAATTAAGTGGTTACATGAGCTTAACAAGCTTAGGTGCCCTATGTCGATTTTGAATACTTCTTTTGGGATATGCATATACCTTAGGGATGAATTCACACCGAATACGCATGAAATCGATCCCGAATATTTATTTTGTTTTAATAGAACATAGTCATTATAAAAATAGAGATTAAGAATAAAGAAATCGATAAGTCGATGTATTCTCATTTTTCCAAGATATATTCTCATTTGTATACCCTCCTATGTCCGTTTGAGACCCAATTTTAAATCGAGCTTAACAAGTCAATCCAAAATTAAATTTCAGGTATCTACTCAAAACATATACAAATGATTTCATTAATATATAAATAAAGTATTTATTAGGATTATTTAAACATAACCATGTACAAATCATTCATAACATTAAAACTAATATAATGTCATTAGCGATAGATATAATCTTAAGTAGTTAAAATAAGCTTATCATTTTAATATTAAAACTAACATGATTTTTATCAATTTCCATTAATTTTAGTGTAGTTGTAGTTTTTTATTAAAAAAGAGACTAGATTAGGGTAAATAAGACAGTACTCCAAAAATATCCCCACACCGTCGCGCCGCCAAGCCCCAGGATTCGCGACTTCGCGAGTCGCTACCGCGCCCTGTCGCTCGTCCCCGCAGCCCCACCTGCTACCTCCGTCGCCTGCCGCCTCCAGACTGCGAGACGCAACTGAACCGGCGCGGCTGCGCCGGCGCTCCTCTCTGCTACTCCTGCAGTCCTCCGCCAGGCAGGCAGGAAGCGCTCCTCTCTGCTACTCCTGCAGTCCACCGCCAGGCAGGCAGGAAGCCTCGCGCCACCGCATGCCGGCATCGTCACTGTGGCAGTGCGCTAGTGCAGCACCACCCGACGCCCCCTGCTTGAGATTGCACAGACTGCACAGCAAAGGTACGATCTAGGGTCTGTTTGCTCAATTTCGAATATGTGTAATGATGCATTGTCTGAACCCTGAACATAAGCCTTGTTTTGAGGGCAAAAGCAAGTTCCAATCCATGACAAATTTGTGATTTAGTTAGTATGTTATAGTAACTGGAAACGATTTGTGCACTATAGCTGTCCGCAGGGGCGGAATTGGGCCCATGGCAACATGGGCTCCAGCCCGGGGCGTGAAAAAAAGTGTAATATATAGCCCAGGTATATATAGCCCAGCCTGGGGTAATATACATAGTATTCAGCCCAGGTATGTATACTCCCTCAGACCTCAGCTTGTTGCTGTCTGCCACTCACGCGCCTGTCTCCGCGCCGGCGGCCCATCACGCGCTCGAGCTCGGCCCATCGTTTCACGGCTGCCTCACGCGCTCGGGCGCTCGGCCTCAGTCCGCATCCCGCATTTCCGTCGGCCTCCTCCGAAGTCCGAAGGCATCGCAACCCTAACCAGTAGGGGTGCAAACGGGTCGGGTTTTTTCCGACCGATCCGATACCGAATCCGGTTGGTAGCGAATTCGGTAAACTGGTTTAGTATCCGATCGGATTCGGTTTCGGATACGGATATATGTAGACGAATTTGGTAGCGGATTCGGTATAGTTAATATCCGATCGAATAGCTTCGGTATTCGGTAAATCGGATATTATCCGAAAGAAACCCGAATAAATATCCGAACAAACTTAAACTTCTCCCGGTCCGGAGTCCCGCCTCGCGCCTCGCGAAATATCTGAGATTCCGATTCGCGCCTGGGGCTGTGGGGTCCATGCGAAATCCCAGAACTGCCCCCAGCAAGCTTACCGCGCCTGCGGCCTGCCTAGCGCACCAGACTCCAGAGGCACCGGCACCCAGGGGCATCCACGCGAATCAGTCTTGCATATCAGTCGAAGCAGCGGGAGGACCCCTTGTGCAGCCATGCCCTAGGCCCCCTCGATCTCGCCGTCTCCCCACCGCTGGCGCCGCTCGCCGGAGACACCCTATTTCGCCGCCGCCTTAGACCTTCACCTGAGATCCATCCACCGCCGAGCCCGTCCCCAACCTCCAACCCAGCAACCCTTGTGCCCTAGGTCTCCCTCGATCTCGCTGTCTCCCCGCCGCCGGCGCCGCTCGCCGGAGACGCCCTCCTTTGCCGCCACCTTAGACCCCTCACCTGAGATCCCATCCACCGCCGAGCCGTCCCCAACCTCCAACCCAGCAATCCTTGTGCCCTAGCCCCCCCCCTCGATCTCGCCGTCTCCCCGCCGCCGGAGACGCCCTCCTCCACTCGCCGGTAAGCCTCTTCTGCCCATCAACTACGGAATATGTTTTGTGCAAAGTATGATCTCAAGGCAGAAGTATGCTTAAGGAATATGTTTTGTGCAAAGTGCTGTCATGCATACATGCCACAGGCTTTTGTGTTGTAGAATCACAGATTTGGGTGTTTCTTATCAGACAAACCATTGATTTGTTACAAGTTAAATTGTTACAGATGGCCAATTCCTCGGTGTTATTGGTTTTCAGGATGATTTTGCCGTGTTGTAGCAATTAGTGAATAGTCAAAGATGTGGTAAAAAATGTTGCAGTTATCAGTTATTACTACCTTCATGCTTCTGTAAAAGCACACTGAAGTTTGTAAATTTTTTCATTTAGTATCAGCATGTGAGCTTTTGATGGGGTCCTTAACATATTATGTGTATTTTTACAGATTTCTGACTATTTCTACTGGTGTAATTTATTGGTACTATGCATACCTGTTGAAGATTGATGAGGAAGAATTTGGAGGCCATGGTGCACTACTTCAGGAGGGAATGCTTGCTTCTTTCACCCTTTTCCTGGTAAAGGTCCAACTGTTCTGTTTCAGCAGTACTAATCTAGCTGTGTTCAATCAGCAAGTGTTGACATTACTACTTTGACAATGTTAATTCAATCAGCAGGGAATTGCCAATGATTACTGACAAGAAGCTTGTTGTGGCTTGCAGCTTTCATGGATTCTTATATACAGCTTGGCCCACTTTTGACAAGCTCCTTTGTTGAACATACATGTGTAGATTAAAGAGCCTTAGAAGCATTGTACCAGATCGGTTCAGGTGGTAATGCTGTTTCTGAATCCCAGTGTAATTTTGATGAATTATACATTTCAAATGAGGAAAAAGTGATACATAGCTTGATGAATTATCTTATACAAGCTAACACAAGCTACCAGTAATATCTTATATTATGATGGCAATTTGTGGTGTTCTTTGGAGCAATTTGCAATGAATGGGTGAGGCACAATTTAAGGTTGCAAATTGCAAATCGGTTACACCTTATGTAAACTCATGATTCCACAGAGTGCATAGACAGAAAAAATGCATAAGAAATTATGTTCCATCGGGGTTTTGTTGCCTTATTTAAGAGAATTAACCAACCCACATCTGACCTACAACAAGAAGCATTGCCAGCCCACATGATGTCCAGCTAGCTCCCCCCAACCAATCATGCAGCTCTAAATCAACAATGTTCAGGCGCACACTGATTTGCTATTTGGCTAAATGTTCATTCCACTTCCCACAGTACTTCCCCTATACTAATGTAGATTATACAAAATTTCTACATGATCAAAGACAACATATTATTCAGAAATATAATGTGTCTTTAGTGATTGCTCTGCCATGTACTTTTCTTCTCGTTCATTGAAGATTACTGCTAATGTTGATTCTATTTTGAGACTCTAATGGATATGATGAAAAGAGTAGATGTGTACGAGCCTGAAGAAATCTAGTCTAGGGCTTCTCACAAGGTGTCTTTTATGTGAGCTATACTTTGATCTATATGGAGTAGCCGTCATTTTATTATGTGACCATGTATGCATCTTGATTAGCTCAAAACTGTGGAGTATGGAGTTTGTATGATATACCATGAGCTGTGCTATCTTCTCCCTAGCGCAAAAATGTAGCTTTTGAAACTGTAATCATCTGTATTATCCGTCTATATTATCCGTTTCCGAGCCGAATCCGTTATATATCCGTCCCGACGATACCGTATTCGAAACTCCGAATATTCCGAATTCGTATTCGTATCCGGTCTTACCGTATCCGACTCCGAATCCGGGAAAAAATGTGGGTTAGGATACGGTTTAAGCAATATCCGTCCGAATCCGATCCGTTTGCACCCCTACTAACCAATAACCCCCGCTGGCGCCGCCCCTCTTCCGGCTCTTCGGATCTTCCCGGCCCGCCCCGCCTCCCGGCGCTGGCGCGCCGCCCCTCTTCCCGGCCCGCCTCGCCTCCCGGCGTCGCCCCTCTTCCGGCTCTTCGGCTCTTGCTCTTCAGCTCTTCGGATCTTCCCGGCCTGCCCTGCCTCCCGGCGCTGGCGCGCCGCCCCTCTTCCCGGCCCACCCCGCCTTCGGCGCCGCCGTGCCGCCCCTCTTCGGATCTTCCCGGTGCCGCCCCGCCTCCCGTTGCCGCCCGCCCGCCCGTAAGTTCAATTTTTTGCTTGGTGACTTTGCTTGAATCAATGCTTGGTGACTTGCAGCTGAGCTGTTAGCTATATCCCCTGTTAATAGGATGAGTGGATGACTGGAAGTCTGGATTCTGGAAGAAGCCGTGGATTTGAATTTGTCCAGTGTCCAGTGAGGCAGAGACTCTGTGACTTAATTTGTCCAGTGACTGAATTTGTCCAGACTCCAGTGGATTTGGTTGTCCAGTGAGGCAGTGAATGAATTTGTCCAGTGACTGAAAAATGCAATGAGTAATAGAACATAATGTGTTATGTGTATGATAGAATGCCCACTGAATTTGTCCAGTGGATTTGTCCAGTGACTGAATTTGAATGGTTGTTCAAGTTGATGTTGTATTAGATTAAAAGGATTCAAAAAGTTCAAGGTAATAATCATTTTCAAAAATTGCTGAGCAACTGTCCACTGAAGTTGTTTATGTTCATGTCTGGATTTTTTTGGTGATTGGGCTGATGGGTGATTTGTGATGTTTTATGTTTGGATACCAAGTGCCAAACTAAGAGTCTAAGAGTAAGGCTGTGTGGAGCTAAGACATTCATAGCTGTTTGTGGCTTTGTGCAAAAGGGTTCCATAATTAGTAACTAAACTTGACATAATGGGGTTAGCCCCAATTCCAATCAATGTCAATTTACCATCAAATGCCAAATTCCAATCAATGACAGAACAGAATCGCACATCGTAAAATTTTGTGTATATTTATTTATTTTGGCTAATTTGCTCGATTATCCTCTTATCCTTTAGAGATACATTATTTACTCCATACTGATCAAGCTGTGCAACATGTAGACCTTCTGCTATCAACTAATGGTGATGCCATTACATTGAAAATTGGTGATTTTGGGCTTGCTAGGTGAGAGCATATTTCCTCTTAACCGCTTTGATGCCTATAAATTTATAGGACTATTTTTTTCTCCTCTAATTGAAGTAATCGACTCACCCAAAAAAAATTACCCGGAACCAATTTCCTGGCATGTTAATATGTTAATTTTTAACAATGCATGGCCCTTTGTCAGGACAGACAATTCTTACATTATCAATGTCAGGATACCCCTTACGTCCTGTCAACATCTCTATGATTATAGTGCCAAGACTATATATGTCTGATTTGAATGTAATTGTAATTACTTCGTTATAGAATTCTGGTGCCATGTATCCCCTGCATAGAAACTTTGTAGTCTGAGCATCTTAGAGAGAACTGAAAGCAACATCTAAAATGTGATTTTTCGGAGATATTGATTCTAGACTGATTCCAGACTCTGAGCCATATTAAACTGTTTGAGTCTACTTTATGTAATTCATAGCTTTTTATGTATTTCCAACATTGTCTCAGATATTGAAGTACCACATAACTGATGCAATGATAGTATTTCTTGATTTCAGTGAATTAATGGACTTAAGTGCTATTAAGAGGTTGTTGCAATCCAGAAGACCAAGTGATGACTACATAGCTGGGGTACAGGGTTTTCTTAAGTTTGCCTATAGTGGGAAAAGGTCCGATGCAAAGATTCGATGCCCCTGTGTCAAATGTGTCAATAGGAAGTTACAAATGCAAGAAACAGTGAATGAGATGTATCCAGAATTTTTATTTGATAATGATGAAACTCGTTTAGAACAAAATTATGGTTTTGTGAGATGAACTTGTTTAGGCTAAATTCGTGGATTTGTGAGATGAACTCATGATTATTGTGCTTATTATTGTGTCATATGCCAAGAATTTTTATGCCTAGAATTTTTATTGTGTCCAATATTCCAAAATTTTTATTTGCTCATTATTCTATAATTTTTATGCCCGGAGGTGGCCAGCCTGCCTGCTTGCCCAGGCAGCGGCTGCCTACCTACTTGCCCCATACGACAGGCCATGGTGCTACCCAGCATCAGTACGTAACGTGCAAAAGAACAGAAGGAACATGCAAATGAACAGAAGGGTAAAAGCGTCAGTTCATGCGCCAAATACATGGAGGAATACTACAAGAGGGATAAAATACACATAATGGCAAGAAAATCAAGTGTCCAACGTTTTGAGGCCTATTTATTACGAAGTCGACGATTGGAGTTTCAAAACTGGAAAGCGCGATGATTGCAATCCCAAATATGCAATTTTCTCGCGCCGGGGGAAAGCGAGCAACCGGGAGCATGATTCGAGGACGTCCGGGTCCACCGCACATAGACGCGTGCGCGCGAGCGCGGGGAAGCGAGCGAGCGAAGCAAACAGCCCGGGGGGACGATTGCTCTATGAATCTTTGTAACAATTGGACTGTAACATTATTTTGTGTTACTACAGGGCATATATTTGTAGCACATTTTATATGTTCCATTTATGTGTTACAACATAGTACACTTTTGTAACATTTTGCTTGTAACATTAATTTTGTGTTACTATAATTATTGTCAGTAACACATTTTTATAAAAAAAGTGTTTTGTGTTACAAGCGAAGTCTGTAACACACTATTTTGTGTTACTATGAAATTTCACTGGAACACATTGGTGAATGTGTTACAAGAAAGTGATACAATATCCTTGTTTTGTAGTAGTGGGTTGAGCAAACCATCACAGTAACCGTTCAAAGTACCTCGCCCCGTCCATCATCTCACCCTATGGGCCGCTCCCACTTGCGATGGGTCCCATACGTTGTGCGGGATGTTCCCCTCCTATGCGCCTAGTAGCTGACTCCCCGTACTGCTAGCACGCCGCAAAAGAACTTCACTCACAAAGAGTGTCCCATTCAAGCCGTCACCCAGAATCGCTACTTGCACCACCACTTCTCCTCCACCGATGATGATGACTTTCGGGGTCTGGTAAATTTACTAGGCCAAGTTGTACTTTACAGGCTTGTGGTTGTACTTGTTTTACACGGGAGGTCATGACAAGATTTCAGTCCTTAGGGTTATCTGGGCGGTTCTACTACAAACCACACTCTCGTGCACCCTTGCACCATACCCCCGAACCATCCGCCCAGATAATTAAGCAATTTGAGGTTTTTGGGAATGTAAAATAACCATATCCAACATATACCAGTCATTACCACCATGACTGCCCAACCAACTTTTCTCATGATTGAAAGTGATGCTTGGCCGTTCTTGCGCCCATGAGTTTCTAAGCAATACTAAGCATGGCATATAATTATGGACTTATTTTCGAAAGGTTACTATTATAATTTTGCTAGGGCGACAAGGTTCACATATTCAAATATTTCAAAGGAGGTGGAATATTAATCAAGTTGAATAATGGGCATATAACTAGAATCTTAAATTAAATATGTATTTGCATACAAAATAACAGCATGCAATTTGATAATTTAAACAAAAATAATTTGCAGAAAATGTAGGTTCAACATGATCAAAGTATTGACTCGCCTTGCGCGTTTTTCCGCGGTCTTGAGCTCACGCAAAGCTTTCTCATTTGTCGATCTTGAGGTTTGGGTCTTTATCTCCACTTCGATCTCGGCCTCGCTTGATCCTTGACTCTTCCGGACTTCAATTTCTAATTACGTACTAAGCAACTGAATTCAAATAAAAGCAAATAACTCAAAAGACCCAAATAACTCCAAGTAAACTCAATTTAGCTTTATTATGAGTTAATGGGTGATTTGAGGCAAGGTTGATTGGGTGCAGAAGACCGCTGAGGTCACACAGGGTTGGGACAAAGTGATGATTGGTAGGAGGAAATTCGATGAAGTAGGGGCTAAGGAGGGTTCGTGATACAGGAATATGGATGACGCTATCCTTGCTTCGAATTTGAGGGTGGTTAGGTTTAGCAAGCCTTTGAATACCACGGGTTAACCCATTTTTATTTAATAACTTCTTTTTATTATCTTTGTTGGACCGAAATGGCGACAGAGGGGGGGTGAATGTCGCTCACTAAAAATTCGTCCCCCACAAGAATCTCCTTCCAATAGCTATCAGAGCTATGAAATGGAGTTCAAAAGATCACTACAACTTCAACCTAACAGAGAGAGAAGCAAGACAACACAAATGCAAATAGCAGGGACCTAAACCCAAAGCAAATCAGCAAAAAATCCCAGGGGCGGTCTGACCGCAATGGGCTGGGCGGTCAGACCGCCGAGTGGCCGCCGGTCAGACCGCTCCATGAAGACCGGTCAGATCGCTGCACCAAATCCGGTCTGACCGCCTTCAAACGGCCGGTCTGACCGCCCCTCGGGCACAGCAACCCTGAGATTCAGATTTTCAGACAGCAAAGAATGAAACTTCACACAGCAACAAAATTGAGGAGATTGCCCTGTATTTCTCTGCCCAGAAACACAAGAATACACTCTAAATAGCCAGAGATGCCTAGGGAAACAAGAAAACCCAACTAAAGACCAAGAATTTCAGATTTGCTCCAAGAACCTGAAAAGTATAGAGAGCTGCACCAAAATCCAAAATCCCTCTCAATCCTTGAATCTCTGCACATGAAACTCAAGGACTAGCAAAGAAATAGCCTTGAGACTCTGAGAAACAAACTTGGGCAACAGATTCAAAGAGAAAACGAAAAAGACATCAAACCCTAGAAACTGAGCACCATAGAGAGCCACAACCGAAAACTTCAAATTGCCATCTCCTCTTTGATCCCTTGGCCATGAAACTTTGGGAATAGCTAATAGATAGCCTCTGGACTCTAGGTACCAAATTTCAAGCCATCTCAAAGAGGGAAACCAGATTTGCACCAAAACCTAGAAGGCAAAAGATGAACAGGGGAGGCCAAAAACCAAAATCTGAGATTAAATGCGATTTACTCTTGGGAAAAATCGATCAAATGATCTTGAGGCATCATCCCATCATAGAGCAACCCATTTTGGGCCTTCCCAGCAAGAAACAACTCAAATCACAAAAAGTGAAGAATCACACAGAAAGGATGAACGAAGAACACATGGCCAGAACGAGAGAAAAATTTCAGATTTTCATTCCAAATCAAAAGAGGATTATAGAGCAGTCCCGATACGCATGGACATTAGAACAAGGAAGATTACAAGCTCCTCAAACCATCCTCTCCCTCTCCCAAACACAAGAACACCCACACACTACATGCCTTGGAGAGGGGATGAACACACAGAGCACTACGGGAGACACAACCTGCTCACTTCTACCAACTAAAGAGCAAAGTGAAAAACCACCTCCCAAAGCTCCTTTTGACCCAAGCAAACGCTAAGTCTCTCCCAAAGCCATGAGGGGGCATGCAGTCACTGTTGGTGATATGCCCTAGAGGCAACATGGAGATGTTGAATATATCACATACTATGTTTATGATACATTGCTTTGTTCCTCGAAATAGACATTATCATTACTGATCAATGAGTATGTGACTTATTCATGAGACTCTTAATGCCAAAATGTTGCTATTTCTAAATGATCCCAGATTATATTTCATATGAGGAACAAATATGATTCAAAGATCAGCATATGTATTGATTGATGATCATGTCTCATGGATCATGGTATGGAGATACCAAATCAATAATATGGACATGTGTTAGTGAACATATGTTGGATAGACCCGCCATGAGACACTGCAGAGATTCCATGTGTCATTAGTTGGTCTCAAGTAGTGTTTATGTAGAATCCTTAGACTTGAGATCATCATGGTTCCCAACATGCGTAGTAGCCTATTTTGGGACAACTAACCACTACTCCGTAACTGGGTAGTCATAAAAGTAGTCTTCGGGTTTGCTATGAAACATGTAGTGGGATGTGAATGATCAAGATAGAATTTGCCCCTCCTTATGGGAGAGATATCTCTGGGCCCCTCGATGTAATGGATTATGAAAGTGCATGGCCATGCCAAGGTGATTGAGGAGTCAATCACGAGTTTATAATCCATCACGGAATCGAGAGAGTGATTGAGCTATTAAGAGGATGACACAGGTCTCGCCTTGAGCTTAATCTATATCGTGAGGCAAAGGGATTAGTACATGAGAACATTACAGGTTCAGCCGATATGATCTTTACGTATACTTTGGGGTTAATATGTCTTACTAGAGGCCGCTATTAACAGGGTGACCGGAAAGGCGTTTCCGGGTCACGACGAAGTATACGTGAACCTACAGGGTCGCACACTTAACGGGTTGGAACACTAATTCGAATGTGATTCGGATGTGGGCTCAATTCGGATAGAGATCCGGATAGACTCCTATTGGGCCTCGGTCCACGAGGCCCAAGTGAGGAGGTCTATATATATGGAGGTGGGGGGCTGAGGGATGTACGCATCTGTTCCTCCCGAGCAAAACCCTAGCCGCCACCTCCCGAGCCAAACCCTAGCCGCTCGCGAGTGCTGGTACACTCGCGATCGGCGTTCCAGCCCCGGACATGTGGATACCGGTGGAGGCACTACTCGTTGCGGCGTTGATCGGCATCAACAATCTACAGATTGGATCTGCTCGTGGTGTGGTTGATCGCGTGGAGGAGACGATCTGTTCGGGACGATCGACTACTTCCACTACTACCTCGACGCGCGTGGTTGGATCGGCTTCTCCAACTCTTCTTCCGCTGCGCTGCACGTCTAGTGGTAACGATCTATGATCCCTCCTTAGCATGATGTCCTGGTGTGCGCGGTAGAAATTTTTATTTTCTGCTATCGTAGCCTACGCGCGTTCCTTCAGTGGTATCAGAGCCATCTTGCTTAGTTTGCGATCTGGATCTGCGCATATGTTGATATGCGGTTGTAGTAGATTGGATCTATTACAGTCTAGATCAGTCGGTTCATGTGATGAATCGATGGTAGCACGAGTTGATGAGATCAATCGGTGAATAGGGGTTGGCTGAGGCGCAGATTGTATCACTACTAGTGCCCTAGAGATTGTCTCAGATCGGCATAAGGTGGTTATGTCGAATACTAGTAGGATATGAATCTGATAGCCTCGGGCCAGTGGGAATACTAGTGCCCTAGAGATTGTCTCGGATCGGCATAAGGTGGTTATGCCGAATACTAGTAGGTTATGGATCTGATGGCCTCGGCCTAGTGGAAAAACTAGCGTCCTAAAGAATGTCTCGGAACGGCATAAGGTGGTTGTGCCGAATAGTTTTTCCATTGCGATTTCATAGATTGGATCTATAAATTTCGTAGGGTACCCGCCGTGCGTACCCACCTTGTACAGCGTCATGGGTTCACATCATTAGGTAGAATACGATTCTACGTCTAACTTGTTTTTGCAGGGAATGATGTGAATAGTATGGCCCTATATCTTATTGGAATGTATGAGATGTATGTGATGCATGTAACATTCGTTCATGGCCTGCGTGTCATGATTATTTCAGCTATTGTTAGCTGTCTATATTGTATTTAACGACCTGCGTGTCGACCTTAATGCTTGAATCTATCTTTGTAATCTTCAATTTCTAGCTATTATAGGTAGTAGCCTAGTTTTGAGGTTACAAGCTTTCAAGCATGGTGGCCTAAAGGAGTGATGTGGAGGATGGAGATCGTCTACACCTACATGGAGATGGAGATCACCATTTGTTTGGGCCATACTACTTCACAGTTAAATGTGTTTATCTGTGATATTATCTATCTTATTCTTATGCAATGTTTTTGTCATATGTTGCTTTGGTAGGATAGAATCCCTCATAAAATTAGGTGTTCATGCCCTTCCATATGTTGCACCAAAAGATAATGATCACCGCATGGTAGGTCTACCAAAGTAGAGTGCCGTCGGTTATCATCATTATTTGGGGTAGATGTCGGACATCTACATGCGGAAGCATTTGGTTTACTTAACAAGGTTATCAAAACAGTTTTGGACCTTGGGGCATAGGTTGGGGCCGGGGCATATTGATGTCACCCAACAAGCAAGAGTCACATAGGGATGTGATTAGCAAGGTGTTGCTTACCCATGTCACTAGTTTTCTAGCCGTGATGCCAAAGCTCACTAGGAATTAGCGAAATGAGGATCTTGACCCACTATGTAACTTAGAGGGAGTTTTGTTGCAAAACACATAGTGGGAGTCTTTTGTTAAATAGTTTAATAAAAGATGGACATAAACATAGTGCTAAACTTTGCATATTCTTTGTTGTAGATCATGTCAACTAATGTCGCATCCAGTTCTTTTAATTTGCGATCTATTCTTGAGAAAGAAAAACTCAATGGAACGAACTTTATGGATTGGTATCGCAACTTGAGAATTGTTCTCAAGCAAGAGCGCAAGGAGTATGTCCTTGAGTTTCATTATCCTGATGACTTGCCTGATAATGCTACTGCGGCTGCACGGAGAGCTTATGAGAAGCAAACGAATGATTGCCTTGATGTGAGCTGTCTCATGCTTGCCACAATGTCCTCTGAGCTTCAGAAGCAATATGAGAACACAGATGCCTACAATATCATTGCGGGGTTGCGTGGTATGTTTGAGAACCAAGCAAGGGCTGAGAGGTTCAACACTTCAAAGTCCTTGTTTGCGTGCAGGCTTGCAGAAGGGAATCCCGTCAGCCCTCATGTGATTAAGATGATTGGCTACATTGAGAGTCTGGAAAAGCTTGGTTTTCCCCTTAGCCAAGAGTTGGCTACTGATGTGATTCTCCAGTCGCTCCCCCCGAGCTTTGAGCCATTCATACTGAACTATCACATGAACAACATGGATAAGACCTTGGCCGAGTTGCATGGGATGCTAAAAGCTGCCGAGGAAAGCATTAAGAAAAGCAGCAATCATGTGATGATGATGCAGAAAGGCAAGGGAAAGCCCAATGTCAAGAAAGGCGCGGTCAAAAGAAAGTTAGCTCCCGATGAGATCGCGAGCAGTTCTAAGGCCAAGCAAGTCAAGAAGGGCGCTGCTCCTAATGCAGATTGTTACTACTGTAAGCAATCAGGACATTGGAAAAGGAACTGCCCAAAGTACTTGGAGGATCTTGAGAAGAAGAAGGGAAGTACGACTTCCCCTCCAGGTATAAATGTTATAGAGATCAATCTTGCTACTTCATCCACTGATTCTTGGGTATTTGATACCGGATCGGTTGCTCACATTTGCAAATCGTTGCAGGGGCTAAGAAGAAGTAGAAGTTTGAGGAGGAGCGAAGTAGATCTTCGCGTTGGCAATGGAGCAAAAGTTGCTGCGGTGGCTGTTGGCACCATGCCATTGTCTTTACCTTCAGGATTAGTTTTGGAATTGAATAATTGTTATTGTGTTCCATCTCTTTCCAAGAACATTATTTCTGCTTCATGTTTGCAAGCAGAAGGTTATGACTTTAGATCTATGAACAATGGTTGTTCTCTTTATTTCAAAGATATGTTCTATTGTCATACTCCATTGGTGAATGGGTTATATGTTCTTACTCTTGAAGAGTCATCGGTGTATAACATTAATGCAAAGAGGCAACGTTCGAATTATTTGAATCCCACGTTTATTTGGCACTGTCGCTTAGGTCACATAAATGAGAAACGCATGGAGAAGCTCCATAGAGATGGTATTCTGCACTCATTTGATTTTGAATCATTTGAGACATGCGAATCTTGTTTACTTGGCAAGATGACAAAGGCACCTTTCACCGGTCAAGGTGAACGGGCAAGTGACTTATTGGCGCTCGTACATTCTGATGTATGTGGACCAATGAGCTCAACAGCCAGAGGTGGTTTTCAGTACTTCATAACTTTTACTGATGACTTTAGTAGATATGGGTATATCTACCTGATGAAGCATAAGTCTGAATCCTTTGAAAAGTTCAAAGAATTCCAAAATGAAGTGCAAAATCATTTAGGCAAGACAATTAAGTTTCTACGATCTGATCGAGGAGGCGAGTATTTGAGCCATGAGTTTGGCAATCATCTGAAGGATTGTGGAATTGTTCCACAATTGACTCCGCCAGGAACACCTCAATGGAATGGGGTATCTGAACGGAGAAATCGCACCTTATTAGATATGGTGCGCTCCATGATGAGCCAAAGTGATCTTTTGTTGTCTTTTTGGGGGTACGCTCTTGAAACAGCCGCTTTCACACTAAACAGGGTTCCATCAAAATCAGTAGAAAAGACACCATATGAGATGTGGACAGGACAACGTCCTAGCTTGTCTTTTCTTAAGATTTGGGGATGTGAGGCTTATGTAAAACGTTTACAATATGATAAGCTCAGTCTTAAATCTGATAAATGCTTCTTTATCGGGTATCTTAAGGAAACAAAAGGATATTACTTCTATAATCAAGAAGAAGGCAAAGTGTTTGTCGCCCGACATGGTGTCTTCTTAGAGAAAGAGTTTCTCTCAAGAAGGGATAGTGGGAGCATGGTGCAACTTGAAGAAATTCGAGAAACACCTGAAAATGTTTCAGCTCCTACAGAACCACAACAGGATGAACAAACTGTTGAAGAACCTGTTGTGAACACACCGGCACCACGTAGGTCAGAGAGGTCACGTCGTGCACCTGAGAGGTACATGTTCTTGACTACTCAACAACGGGACATATTGTTGTTAGACAACGATGAGCCTAAGACCTATGAAGAAGCGATGGTGGGACCAGGCTCTGAGAAATGGCTTGAAGCCATGAGATCCGAAATTGAATCCACGCACAGTAATCAAGTTTGGAACTTGGTTGATCCACCTGATGGTGTTAAAACCATAGACATAGATGGAAATGTTCACATCTATAAAGCGCGATTGGTGGCCAAAGGTTTCAAACAAATTCAAGGTGTTGATTATGATGAAACTTTTTCACCCGTCGCAATGCTAAAGTCTATTCGGATCATTCTAGCGATTGCTGCTTATTTCGACTATGAAATATGGCAAATGGATGTCAAAACAGCTTTCTTTAATGGAAATCTGAGTGAGGATGTGTACATGACACAACTCTCAGGTTTTGTCGATCCGCAATTAGCTGGAAAGATATGCAAGCTACAAAGATCCATTTATGGATTAAAGCAGGCATCTCGGAGTTGGAACATTCGTTTTGATGAAGTAATCAAAGGGTTTGGTTTCATCAAGAACGAAGAAGAGCCTTGTGTTTACAAAAAGGCTAGTGGGAGCGCACTCGTATTTCTGGTCTTATATGTGGATGACATATTACTGATCGGAAATGACATTCCTATGCTCGAATCTGTTAAGTCTTCATTGAAAAATAGTTTCTCTATGAAAGACTTAGGAGAGGCGGCATATATTCTGGGCATCAAGATCTATAGGGATAGATCAAGAAGGCTAATTGGATTAAGCCAAGATACGTACATTGACAAGGTGTTGAAAAGGTTCAACATGCAGGATTCCAAGAAAGGCTTCCTACCTATGTCACATGGTATAAATCTTAGCAAGAGTCAGTGTCCTAGTACACCTAATGAGCGGGATAAAATGAATGCGATTCCATATGCTTCGGCTATGGGGTCCATTATGTATGCCATGCTTTGTACACGTCCAGATGTCTCGTATGCTTTAAGTGCTACAAGTAGATACCAGCCAGATCCAGGTGAAAGTCACTGGATTGCCGTAAAGAACATCTTGAAGTACTTGAGAAGAACTAAAGATGTGTTCCTCGTCTATGGGGGTGAGGAAGAGCTCGTTGTAAATGGTTACACCGATGCTAGCTTCCAAACTGACAAAGATGATTTTAGATCGCAATCTGGATTTGTGTTCTGCCTGAACGGCCGTGCGGTGAGCTGGAAGAGTTCCAAGCAGGAGACGGTTGCTGATTCTACAACAGAAGCCGAGTACATAGCAGCTTCTGAAGCTGCTAAAGAGGCTGTTTGGATCAAGAAATTTGTTTCTGAGCTTGGTGTGATGGCTAGTGCCTCCAGCCCAATGGACCTCTACTGTGACAACAGTGGAGCCATTGCGCAAGCCAAGGAGCCTAGATCGCACCAGAAGTCCAAGCACATTCTACGGCGATTTCATCTCATCCGCGAGATTGTGGAGAGAGGCGATGTGAAGATATGCAAAGTACAAACGGATTTGAACATTGCAGATCCGTTGACAAAGCCGCTTCCCCAGCCAAAGCATGAGGCTCACACTAGGGCAATGGGTATTAGATACCTACATGGTTGACTCTAGTGCAAGTGGGAGACTGTTGGTGATATGCCCTAGAGGCAACATGGAGATGTTGAATATATCACATACTATGTTTATGATACATTGCTTTGTTCCTTGAAATAGACATTATCATTACTGATCAATGAGTATGTGACTTATTCATGAGACTCTTAATGCCAAAATGTTGCTATTTCTAAATGATCCCTGATTATATTTCATATGAGCAACAAATATGATTCAAAGATCAGCATATGTATTGATTGATGATCATGTCTCATGGATCATGGTATGGAGATACCAAATCAATAATATGGACATGTGTTATTGAACATATGTTGGATAGACCCGCCATGAGACACTGCAGAGATTCCATGTGTCATTAGTTGGTCTCAAGTAGTGTTTATATAGAATCCTTAGACTTGAGATCATCATGGTTCCCAACATGCGTAGTAGCCTATTTTGGGACTACTAACCACTACTCCGTAACTGGGTAGTCATAAAAGTAGTCTTCGGGTTTGCTATGAAACATGTAGTGGGATGTGAATGATCAAGATAGAATTTGCCCCTCCTTATGGGAGAGATATCTCTGGGCCCCTCGATGTAATGGATTATGAAAGTGCATGGCCATGCCAAGGTGATTGAGGAGTCAATCACGAGTTTATAATCCATCACGGAATCGAGAGAGTGATTGAGCTATTAAGAGGATGACACAGGTCTCGCCTTGAGCTTAATCTATATCGTGAGGCAAAGGGATTAGTACATGAGAACATTACAGGTTCAGCCGATATGATCTTTACGTATACTTTGGGGTTAATATGTCTTACTAGAGGCCGCTATTAACAGGGTGACCGGAAAGGCGTTTCCGGGTCGCGACCAAGTATACGTGAACCTACAGGGTCGCACACTTAATGGGTTGGAACACTAATTCGAATGTGATTCGGATGTGGGCTCAATTCGGATAGAGATCCGGATAGACTCCTATTGGGCCTCGGTCCACGAGGCCCAAGTGAGGAGGTCTATATATATGGAGGTGGGGGGCTGAGGGATGTACGCATCTGTTCCTCCCGAGCAAAACCCTAGTCGCCACCTCCCGAGCCAAACCCTAGCCGCTCGCGAGTGCTGGTACACTCGCGATCGGCGTTCCAGCCCCGGACATGTGGATACCGGTGGAGGCGCTGCTCGTTGCGGCGTTGATCGGCATCAACAATCTACAGATTGGATCTGCTCGTGGTGTGGTTGATCGCGTGGAGGAGACGATCTGTTCGGGACGATCGGCTACTTCCACTACTACCTCGACGCGCGTGGTTGGATCGGCTTCTCCAACTCTTCTTCCGCTGCGCTGCGCGTCTAGTGGTAACGATCTATGATCCCTCCTTAGCATGATGTCCTGGTGTGCGCGGTAGAAATTTTTATTTTCTGCTATCGTAGCCTACGCGCGTTCCTTCAGTCACTCCCTCCTATTTATAGCCCTTGGCTAATGGGTCTCCAACCCGTTACGCCCGCCAGATCCAACGGAACCCGCTCCCGCTTGTGCAGCCTCGCGTTTTTACTGAAACACCACTCGTACACCTTCCGGGAAGCTTCCGCGTTCCTTGTCGTCCATGACTCGCAACCACCTCGAGTCTCCGCCGTCTTCGACACATCTCGACCGTTCTAACCTCGACACCGCCCGTGTCTAGTCCGGTCCCCTCGTGTCTCGCCACGACTCCGCCTCGACGTCCTGCAGCTATCACGGACAAGAAACACATCAAATAGCATCGCTCGATATATTTCCTAATTATTTCCTAATTGGACTTCATCTGTGGTAAGTATGAGGTTATTTACGCTTTCATGTATCGAGCGGTGCTATTTGATGTGTTTCTTGTCTGTGTGGCTGCAGGACGTCGAGGCGGACTCGTGGAGAGACACGGTGGACCGGAGTAGGCGCAGGTGGCGTTGAGGCCAGAACGGTCGGGATGTGTCGAAGACGACGTGGACTCGAGGTGGTTGCGAGGCGTGCGAGGCAAGGAGCGCGGAAGCTTCCCGGAAGGTGCAGGAGGGGCGAAACGGGAATTTCGCAAGGCTGCACAAGCGGGAGCGGGCTCCGTTGGATTTAGCAGGCGTAACGGGGCGGAGACCAGTTAGCCAAGGCTATATAAAGGGTTGGAGGGGCTGCATGCCTCCTCAAGCATTTTGGATGGATTTGAGTGGGAATTAGGGTTTGCTAGTCAAAAGAGGCTTTGGAGGTTGTTTTCTCCTTTGCTCTTTAGTTGGTAAGAGTGGGTGGAAGGAGCAGGATGTGTTCCCTGTGTGTTTCCTGTACGTAGCTTCTCCTTCATGTGTGTGAGCATGTAGAGAGGGAGTGAGTTCTTGAGATGGGGATAGGAGAGGATTGAGTGGAGAGTCTTGTAATCACTTCCTGGTTCTAATGTCCACGGTATCGGGACTCCTCTGTAATCCACTCTTTTGATTTGGAATGGAAATCAGAAGTTTATTTCTCCAATTCATTCATGTTTCCTTCGATGCTCTCAGTGTTGATTTTGTGAGTTTCGTATTTTCTTGTTGTTTGATGCTTGGGAGTACCAAAATGGGTTGCTCTGTGATGGGATAGTACCTCAAGATCATTTGATCGATTTCCCAAAGAGTCAACTTCATTTTAATTCCAGATTTGGTTCAAGAGCGCCTCTGTTCTTCATTTTGAGTTTTTAGGGTTTTGGAGCATTTCTTGATTTACTTCACAAGATGGCTTGAAATTTGGGATATAGAGTCCAGAGACTTCTTATTAGACTTTCCCAAAATTTCATAGCCAAAGGATCAGTGAAGAGTTGGGAATTTGTGTTCTTGTGCCTCCCTGTAGCTTTTTAGAATATTTCTAGGGTTTGGATTAATCCCTTGTTTTCCTTCATGGCTTGAGCTGATTTCTGGTCTGGGAGGTCTCCTTGCTATTGCTAAGGTTTCCTCAAAAGCTCATGACCAAAGATTCAAGTATTGAGTGGGAATTGAGATTTGAGTGTTGGTCTCTGTAATTTTCAACCATTTCTAGGGTTTTGGAGATTTCCTTGTTCCTCTCCATAAGATGCCATGAAATTTGGATTCTATAGTCCTTGGGCTATTTCTAATATTCCCTCAAAGTTTCATGTGCAATGGATCAACGAATGGAGAGTAATTTGGATTTTGAGGTTGGTTCTGTAAGTTCTCAGTTGAGAGGCTTAAATCAGAAATTCCAGGTTTCCAGTTGAATTCCCTTGTAATTTGGCTCCTTAAATGTGTTTAGAATAGTCCTTTGAAGTTTTACCTTAAAGTGGTTTGAAATATTCCTCTCATTCTCTTGGTCTTGACAAAATCCTGAAAATTAGTGCTCTGTCTCGGATCCTGCTGTGCATTATCAGACCTAAGCGGTCAGACTGCCCGCACCCTTGCGGTCTGACCGGCCGTCAGCCACCGGTCTGACCGGTGTGTTGAGTGCGGTCAAACCGACTCTGGTGCATTCTGTGCTGGCTATGCTGATTTTCATTTGACTCTTTTGATTGCTCTTCCTAGTTTATCTCAAGGCATTGGTTATTTGTCTCTCTGAGCTGCATGTTTGTAATAGGTTCATAATCTTACTCATAGTCTTCTTTTCATAGCTTCGAGTAGCTAGTTGAAAAGAATTTGGCTATGAGCACATCTCTTGCATGAGTCAGGACAGTTCGAGTATCCGGTACTCTCTTCTAGCTCTGTAGCTACTGAAGTGTCATCTTCTTCATGAGTACTATTTGAGGGGTTCGTTTTCAAGAAGCGACATTCACCCCCCTCTGTCGCCATTTCGGTCCAACAGTTTATATGGATTATTTTCTAGCTTTCTCTGATTCTTGTTTATTCGAATGGATTAACAAAACCGAAATAAAAACAAAAGCTAAACGTGCGAGGCAGAGGACTCGAACTCAGGCAGCTACTGGGGCCAAAGCAGAGCATCACGGCGTCGGAGGAGAGCGGCCTCGCCGGCGGTGAGCGACTGCCGGAGAGGAAGTGTGGATGTGAAAAATGGGCTGCTCGGTGCCGGGGATGCTAGGGGTGGTGGCATGGCGACCGGAGCGGCGGCGAGGTGGGCAAGCGGTGGAGCTAAGCGGCCGGCGGTGAGGGGAAACGAGGCGCCGGCGGCCGGGACAAGATGAGGTAAAATTGGGGTGGGCATACGCTTACGGGGGCCGGGAGGAACTCACCAGAGGGTCGGCCGAGCGGGGAAGGTGGCTGTGGCGGACCGGCGACAATGGCCTGTGGCGGCGCAGAAGGGCCCATGCCGTCGGCGAGGCACAGGCGATGGGAGGCTCTAGCGATGGAGCGGCCAGCATTGCGGAGTCACGGGGAAGCTCCAGTGCAGAGGAATCGGCCGGGGATGGTCCTAATTGGCCGGGCTCCGGATGGCCGGCGATGAAGAAGAAAGGGGGCGGCTGACGAGCTGGGGCGTGGTGAGTCCAATTCCGTGAGAGGGAAGTATGTTTGGGGGAGGGCGGTTCTTCCAGTGGGTTCGCCGAGCTTTATAGGCGGCTACACCGGGCGATGACATGCGGGTTGGGCGGCAGGGCATGGTGTCGGGCTCGACGTGGCTACAGGGCACACGCGACGTGGGCAGGTGAGGCCGTGATGGGAGGCGCAGGGCATGGGGGCGGTGCTGTAGCTGACGCTCGCGAAGGGATGGGAGAGGAGGGGGTTCGGTCGTGACGCGCACACAGGAGGCCGACGTGGAGTGAGCTCAGCCGGGTAAAGAAGAGAGGAGGAGAAGGACGCACGGGTGGGGGAAAAGAGAAGAGAGAGAGACTAGGGGGTCCAGCGGCAAAGAAAAGAAAGAGAGGGGGCAAGCCGGGCCGGAGCGCAGGAGAAAAAGGGAGGAGAGAGGGAGGGGGCTGGGCCCACATGTAAGAGAGGGGAAATGGGAAAGAAATAAGGGAAGAATGAGAAGCTTTTAGCAATTTTTGGATCTTTTAACTTAAATTTCCATTTCACATTTAAGATTGTCGATTTTAGTTTTTGGCATAAAATTTAGATTTAAATTTCCAACCATTTAAATATGAGTTTTTAATACTCCTTTATCCATTGCTTCTCTTTTGCCTAAGTAAATTGGATTTCAAATTTTGATGTCCATTATTTAATACTTATGTTTTAATTTTGTGCGCAGATCTTTAAAGTTTCTATTCCTTTTATTAACATCCTTATTGCTTTTAACTTTTGGATATTATTTCTCAAGATATTACCTTGGATGTCACCAAAACTCAAAGGATTTCAAATAAATATTCAAAAGAAATTTTGTGAAGGAACGCGCGTAGGCTACGATAGCAGAAAATAAAAAATTTCTACCGCGCACACCAGGACATCATGCTAAGAAGGGATCATAGATCGTTACCACTAGACGCGCAGCGCAGCGGAAGAAGAGTTGGAGAAGCCGATCCAACCACGCGCGTCGAGGTAGTAGTGGAAGTAGCCGATCGTCCCGAACAGATCGTCTCCTCCACGCGATCAAACACACCACGAGCAGATCCAATCTGTAGTTTGTTGATGCCGATCAACGCCGCACCGAGCAGCGCCTCCACCGGTATCCACACGTCCGGGGCTGGAACGCCGATCGCGAGTGTGCCAGCACTCGCGAGCGGCTAGGGTTTGGCTCGGGAGGTGGCGGCTAGGGTTTTGCTCGGGAGGAACATATGCGTGCATCCCTCAGCCCCCCGCCTCCAAATATATAGACCTCCTCACTTGGGCCTCGTGGACCGAGGCCCAATAGGAGTCTATCCGGATCTCTATCCGAATTGAGCCCACATTTGAATCACATTTGAATTAGTGTTCCAACCCGTTAAGTGTGCGACCCTGTAGGTTCACGTATACTTGGTCGCGACCCGGAAACACCTTTCCGGTCACCCTGTTAATAGCGGCCTCTAGCAAGACATATTAACCCCAAAGTATACGTAAAGATCATATCGGCTGAACCTGTAATGTTCTCATGTACGAATCCCTTTGCCTCACGATATAGATTAAGCTCAAGGCGAGACCTGTGTCATCCTCTTAATAGCTCAATCACTCTCTCGATTCCGTGATGGATTATAAACTTGTGATTGACTCCTCAATCACATTGGCATGGCCATGCACTTTCATAATCCATTACATCGAGGGGCCCAGAGATATCTCTCCCATAAGGAGGGGCAAATTCTATCTTGATCATTCACATCCCACTACATGTTTCATAGCAAACCCGAAGACTACTTTTATGACTACCCAGTTACGGAGTAGTGGTTAGTAGTCCCAAAATAGGCTACTACGCATGTTGGGAACCATGATGATCTCAAGTCTAACGATTCTACATAAACACTACTTGAGACCAACTAATGACACATGGAATCTCTGTAGTGTCTCATGGCGGGTCTATCCAACATATGTTCACTAACACATGTCCATATTATTGATTTGGTATCTCCATACCATGATCCTTGAGACATGATCATCAATCAATACATATGCTGATCTTTGAATCATATTTGTTCCTCATATGATATATGACCAGGGATCATTTAGAAATAGCAACATTTTGGCATTAAGAGTCTCATGAATAAGTCACATACTCATTGATCAATAATGATAATGTCTATTTCAAGGAACAAAGCAATGTATCATAAGCATAGTATGTGATATATTCATCATCTCCATGTTGCCTCTAGGGCATATCACCAACAGTCTCCCACTTGCACTAGAGTCAACCATGTAGGTATCTAATACCCATTGCCCTAGTGTGAGCCTCATGCTTTGGCTGGGGAAGCGGCTTTGTCAACGGATCTGCAATGTTCAAATCCGTTTGTACTTTGCATATCTTCACATCGCCTCTCTCCACAATCTCGCGGATGAGATGAAATCGCCGTAGAATGTGCTTAGACTTCTGGTGCGATCTAGGCTCCTTGGCTTGCGCAATGGCCCCACTATTGTCACAGTAGAGGTCCATTGGGCTGGAGGCACTAGCCACCACACCAAGCTCAGAAACAAATTTCTTGATCCAAACAGCCTCTTTAGCAGCTTCAGAAGCTGCTATGTACTCGGCTTCTGTTGTAGAATCAGCAACCGTCTCCTGCTTGGAACTCTTCCAGCTCACCGCACCGCCATTCAGGCAGAACACAAATCCAGATTGCGATCTAAAATCATCTTTGTCAGTTTGGAAGCTAGCATCGGTGTAACCATTTACAACGAGCTCTTCCTCACCCCCATAGACGAGGAACACATCTTTAGTTCTTCTCAAGTACTTCAAGATGTTCTTTACGGCAATCCAGTGACTTTCACCTGGATCTGACTGGTATCTACTTGTAGCACTTAAAGCATACGAGACATCTGGACGTGTACAAAGCATGGCATACATAATGGATCCCATAGCCGAAGCATATGGAATCGCATTCATTTTATCCCGCTCATCAGGTGTACTAGGACACTGACTCTTGCTAAGATGTATACCATGTGACATAGGTAGGAAGCCTTTCTTGGAATCCTGCATGTTGAACCTTTTCAACACCTTGTCAATGTACGTATCTTGGCTTAATCCAATTAGCCTTCTTGATCTATCCCTATAGATCTTGATGCCCAGAATATATGCCGCCTCTCCTAAGTCTTTCATAGAGAAACTATTTTTCAATGAAGACTTAACAGATTCGAGCATAGGAATGTCATTTCCGATCAGTAATATGTCATCCACATATAAGACCAGAAACACGAGTGCGCTCCCACTAGCCTTTTTGTAAACACAAGGCTCTTCTTCGTTCTTGATGAAACCAAACCCTTTGATTACTTCATCAAAACGAATGTTCCAACTCCGAGATGCCTGCTTTAATCCATAAATGGATCTTTGCAGCTTGCATATCTTTCCAGCTGATTGCGGATCGACAAAACCCGTGGGCTGTGTCATGTACACATCCTCACTCAGATTTCCATTAAGGAAAGCTGTTTTGACATCCATTTGCCATATTTCATAGTCGAAATATGCAACAATCGCTAGAATGATCCGAATAGACTTTAGCATTGCGACGGCCGAAAAAGTTTCATCATAATCAACACCTTGAATTTGTTTGAAACCTTTGGCCACCAATCGCGCTTTATAGATGTGAACATTTCCATCTATGTCTATCTTTTTCTTGAAAATCCATTTGCACTCAATGGTTTTAACACCATCAGGTGGATCAACCAAGTTCCAAACTTGATTACTGTGCATGGATTCAATTTCGGATCTCATGGCTTCAAGCCATTTCTCAGAGTCTGGTCCCACCATCGCTTCTTCATAGGTCTTAGGCTCATCGTTGTCTAACAACAATATGTCCCGTTGTTGAGTAGTCAAGAACATGTACCTCTCAGGTGCACGACGTGACCTCTCTGACCTACGTGGTGCCGGTGTGTCCACAACAGGTTCTTCAACAGTTTGTTCATCCTGTTGTGGTTCTGTAGGAGCTGAAACGTTTTCAGGTGTTTCCCGAATTTCTTCAAGTTGCACCATGCTCCCACTATCCCTTCTTGAGAGAAACTCTTTCTCTAAGAAGACACCATGCCGGGCGACAAACACTTTGCCTTCTCCTTGATTATAGAAGTAATATCCTTTTGTTTCCTTAGGATACCCGATAAAGAAGCATTTATCAGATTTAGGACTGAGCTTATCAGACTGTAAACGTTTTACATAAGCCTCACATCCCCAAATCTTAAGAAAAGACAAGCTAGGACGTTGTCCTGTCCACATCTCATATGGTGTCTTTTCTACTGATTTTGATAGAACCCTGTTTAGTGTGAAAGCGGCTGTTTCAAGAGCGTACCCCCAAAAAGACAACGGAAGATCACTTTGGCTCATCATGGAGCGCACCATATCCAATAAGGTGCGATTTCTCCGTTCAGATACCCCATTCCATTGAGGTGTTCCTGGCGGAGTCAATTGTGGAACAATTCCACAATCCTTCAGATGATTGCCAAACTCATGGCTCAAATACTCGCCTCCACGATCAGATCGTAGAAACTTGATTGTCTTGCCTAAATGATTTTGCACTTCATTTTGGAATTCTTTGAACTTTTCAAAGGATTCAGACTTATGCTTCATCAGGTAGATATACCCATATCTACTAAAATCATCAGTAAAAGTTATGAAGTACTGAAAACCACCTCTGGCTGTTGAGCTCATTGGTCCACATACATCAGAATGTACGAGTGCCAATAAGTCACTTGCCCGTTCACCTTGACCGGTGAAAGGTGCCTTTGTCATCTTGCCAAGTAAACAAGATTCGCATGTCTCAAATGATTCAAAATCAAATGAGTGCAGAATACCATCTCTATGGAGCTTCTCCATGCGTTTCTCATTTATGTGACCTAAGCGACAGTGCCAAATAAACGTGGGATTCAAATCATTCGAACGTTGCCTCTTTGCATTAATGTTATAGACCGGTGACTCTTCAAGAGTAAGAACATATAACCCATTCACCAATGGAGTATGACAATAGAACATATCTTTGAAATAAAGAGAACAACCATTGTTCACAGATCTAAAGTCATAACCTTCTGCTTGCAAACATGAAGCAGAAATAATGTTCTTGGAAAGAGATGGAACACAATAACAATTATTCAATTCCAAAACTAATCCTGAAGGTAAAGACAATGGCATGGTGCCAACAGCGACCGCAGCAACTTTTGCTCCATTGCCAACGCGAAGATCCACTTCGCTCCTCCTCAAAATTCTACTTCTTCTTAGCCCCTGCAACGATTTGCAAAGGTGAGCAACCGATCCGGTATCAAATACCCAAGAATCAGTGGATGAAGTAGCAAGATTGATCTCTATAACATTTATACCTGGAGAGGAAGTCGTACTTCCCTTCTTCTTCTCAAGATCCTCCAAGTACTTTGGGCAGTTCCTTTTCCAATGACCTGATTGCTTACAGTAGTAACAATCTGCATTAGGAGCAGCGCCCTTCTTGACTTGCTTGGCCTTAGAACTGCTCGCGATCTCATCGGGAGCTAACTTTCTTTTGACCGCGCCTTTCTTGACATTGGGCTTGCCCTTGCCTTTCTGCATCATCATCACATGATTGCTGCTTTTCTTAATGCTTTCCTCGGCAGCTTTTAGCATCCCATGCAACTCTGCCAAGGTCTTATCCATGTTGTTCATGTGATAGTTCAGTATGAATGGCTCAAAGCTCGGGGGGAGCGACTGGAGAATCACATCAGTAGCCAACTCTTGGCTAAGGGGAAAACCAAGCTTTTCCAGACTCTCAATGTAGCCAATCATCTTAATCACATGAGGGCTGACGGGATTCCCTTCTGCAAGCCTGCACGCAAACAAGGACTTTGAAGTGTTGAACCTCTCAGCCCTTGCTTGGTTCTCAAACATACCACGCAACCCCACAATGATATTGTAGGCATCTGTGTTCTCATATTGCTTCTGAAGCTCAGAGGACATTGTGGCAAGCATGAGACAGCTCACATCAAGGTAATCATTCGTTTGCTTCTCATAAGCTCTCCGTGCAGCCGCAGTAGCATTATCAGGCAAGTCATCAGGATAATGAGACTCAAGGACATACTCCTTGCGCTCTTGCTTGAGAACAATTCTCAAGTTGCGATACCAATCCATAAAGTTCGTTCCATTGAGTTTTTCTTTCTCAAGAATAGATCGCAAATTAAAAGAACTGGATGCAGCATTAGTTGACATGATCTACAACAAAGAATATGCAAAGTTTAGCACTATGTTTATGTTCATCTTTTATTAAACAATTTAACAAAAGACTCCCACTATGTGTTTTGCAACAAAACTCCCTCTAAGTTACATAGTGGGTCAAGATCCTCATTTCACTAATTCCTAGTGAGCTTTGGCATCACGGCTAGAAAACTAGTGACATGGGTAAGCAACACCTTGCTAATCACATCCCTATGTGACTCTTGCTTGTTGGGTGACATCAACATGCCCCGGCCCCAACCTATGCCCCAAGGTCCAAAACTGTTTTGATAACCTTGTTAAGTAAACCAAATGCTTCCGCATGTAGATGTCCGACATCTACCCCAAATAATGATGATAACCGACGGCACTCTACTTTGGTAGACCTACCATGCGGTGATCATTATCTTTTGGTGCAACATATGGAAGGGCATGAACACCTAATTTTATGAGGGATTCTATCCTACCAAAGCAACATATGACAAAAACATTGCATAAGAATAAGATAGATAATATCACAGATAAACACATTTAACTGTGAAGTAGTATGGCCCAAACAAATGGTGATCTCCATCTCCATGTAGGTGTAGACGATCTCCATCCTCCACATCACTCCTTTAGGCCACCATGCTTGAAAGCTTGTAACCTCAAAACTAGGCTACTACCTATAATAGCTAGAAATTGAAGATTACAAAGATAGATTCAAGCATTAAGGTCGACACGCAGGTCGTTAAATACAATATAGACAGCTAACAATAGCTGAAATAATCATGACACGCAGGCCATGAACGAATGTTACATGCATCACATACATCTCATACATTCCAATAAGATATAGGGCCATACTATTCACATCATTCTCTGCAAAAACAAGTTAGACGTAGAATCGTATTCTACCTAACGATGTGAACCCAAGACGCTACTCCTTTATCCATTTCTTCTCCTTTGCCTAAGTAAATTGGATTTCAAATTTAGATGTCCATTATTTAATACTTATGTTTTAATTTTGTGCGCAGATCTTTAAATTTTCTATTCCTTTTATTAACATCCTTATTGCTTTTAACTTTTGGATATTATTTTTCAAGATATTACTTTGCATGTCACCAAAACTCAAAGGATTTCAAATAAATATTCAAAAGAAATTTTGAACACCAACAAAATGCAAGAAAAATTTTAAAATTTCCATAACTTTTTAGTGCTTGAATTTTGGGATGTTACACTAGGCATTGCAATCATATATGCAATGCAGCTTGGAGCAAGTAAACAACTTTGCCTTTGAGAGACATCACACATCTTTGTGGCCTACACATTTCTAGATGGGAAGCTGTGACAACCCAAAAATTTCTAAATTTTATTTGTTATTTTCTAGGATTTAATTCTCTATTTTCATTTAAGCATAGATTAAAAACTATTAAAGTTTGGGAAAAATTGTGTTCAGAATAAGTTTATTTAATTTTATTTGAGTTTTTTGCATTTTATTAGGATTATAGGAATTTTCTGGGATTTATTTGGATCTTTTTGCTAATTTCTAAGCATTATTTCTCCTTCCTTGGGTTTTCTGAAAACCAAAAAGAAAATAAAATACCCCCTTTCCCTCCGGCCGACGCGTGGACGGCTGGGATCCACCCACATCACCCCTACCCTCCCGCCCTGCGTTCCCCTCGGGCCAACGCGTGGATGGCTTAGATTGAGCCTAGTCCCGCCCCGGCCCAACTTACCCGTCCCCTTCCACTTAAACGCCTCGGCTGCCCGATCCTTCCCTGGCCACGCGTCACAGATCCGAGCCGCCTGCTCTCCCCTCCGTCCTCTACCGCTGACACCCCAGGCCCGCTTGTCAGACCTCTCGTCTCCCCCGCGCCCGTCTCCTTCTTTCCCAGCCACGACACCGCCTCGGCCGTTATGCCACCCCGTCTCTCCCAGCCACGTTCACCCCATGCGAGTGCCGCCCCCACTACCTCTCTCGTGCGCCGCACTTATCACACCCACTTTCCCCACTACCCACTCGCCCTCTCCGCCTGAAACTGCCACCACCTCCCTGCGCTCTCTGGCGATGAATCCCGCCACACCTCCCCCTCCCCGAGCCTATATAAACCCCCTGAGCACCGCCACCTCCCGCTCCACCTCACCCCCGCCCTCACTGCCCCTCTCGAGCTCCCCAACGCCCCAGCGCCATGCTCCCTTCTTCCCGAGCGCCGCCATCAACTCCGGCGAGCAATCGTCGCGCCTTCGGCCATAGCCAGGCCAATCTGACAGTAGTCCAAGCTTCGCCGTGATCTCCTCCATCTCCTCCGCCCTCGACCAAGCCCCTGGACCACCGGAGCACGATCGCCGCCTTTGCCCAAGCGCACGCCACCGCCTCTCTCACCACCGACCATCTTTTGGCCCCTCTCGGTAAGCACCTCGTGCACCAAAGTAATCCCCGTGATCTCTCTCTTTTGCACCCAACACCGGTCGTCGCCGCCCACCGGAACACCGGTGACCCTTGGGTCCTGAGCTCTCTTCCAGCCGGCGAGCCACATCGGCAGCCCGAGCATCCGTGGCATGCCACATGGCACCCGACGGCATGCCACCTCAGCTCCTCCCCGCTCTGTCAGTGCCACCCCTCCCTTTGGCCCACGTGGAGACACGTGTCTAGCCACCTCAGCATTCAAGCCCACGTGGCAGCCACGTGTACTGCCACGTCATTACCCGAGACCCCTTGACCCATGTGGTAGCCACGTCAGCGCCACCTGGTTGCCATGTGAGCAAATTTACACAGTCAGCAGACATGTCAGCCTCCTTGCCACCTCAGCCTCTCCTCTGGTCCATGTAGACCAAGGCCCACTAGCCAGTCTCACCATGCTAGGGCTGACGCCATAAACTTGATTTTCCTTTAGAAAAATAATTCCATTAATTCTTACTGACGTCGTAATTCCATTTTCCTTTAGAAAAATAATTCCAAAAATCCAGATGATTCTTTTTCTCTGATTTTAAACTTCCAAGAGCCCGTTCTCCTTCGTCCTAACTCTGATTGAGCTCATTCAAATTTCTAAATTCATCAAAAATAATTTAAATATTTCAAGTTGTTTTAAATTTATTTTGATTTTATTTGAGTTTGGTGGGCTATTTTCATGTGTAGACTACGACGATTCGGGAGATTTCTTCGACGACGAGTCTCACCCAACCACGGAGCAAGGCAAGTCACACTCCTTGACAATGCTATACCCAGTTTGCAAATAAAATTATTTTGTTTTAAATTGCTTTGCATGCTTAATTTTATTCAACGTACTTCAAATTCAGTTTTAATTCTAGTTATTGCCTACTTGTTAATTACTCCATTGACATTGAATTCCTCGATACCTTGTAACCCTAGAACAAAACTCTAGTTAGTATACTAGTATTGCTGGAGAATTTTTGTAGCAAGTGCTTAGCCCTACATAGATATAACTTAGGCTTGCGAAACCCTTTTGACATGAAATGATAAGTTTTTGAAATATATTCTTGACTTTGGTTAGTCAAGATGGTTTATTAAAGTATTTCAAAATAAAATATAAAAATCTGGTTTAGACCTAGGCTAATGGTTAGGTGGTAGGTGCAGACATGCACTGTTGTTCGGAGACATAGTGTTGATTGTCGTGCACAGGGGGTATGTGGTTGAGCCTAAGTCAATTAAAAACCAGTTTATAAGCTACTATTGCAAAGCCCTATCGTACTACCACAAGACTGGTATGGGACAGTCCTAGCTGATTAATTTGTGGGTTCCAACCTGAGTCATGTTGTAGGTTGAAAGTGAGCGTGGCGTGTGCCATGAGAAGTCTCACTCGGCTCAAGAGGGGGTCCCGGTCTGGTGGATTCCTTACTGGGGTGAAACCTTAGAATTGGCTTGGCCAGGTTAAAAGCCTTGCATTGTAAAGGCCTTGTCATGATCTCCTCGCTGCACACGTAAAGAAGTGTGTAACTCGTGTGGCAATATGGGATGATCATGTCTTGTGGGTAAAGCTGTACAACCTCTGCAGAGTGTATAATCTATCCTGGATAGCCGTGCCCACGGTCATGGGCATGTTGAGTAAAGTTTTTCACTGATTAGACTTTGTTTTTCAAAATGGTTTATGAAAACCTTGTGGATGGATGTAATCCATGAGTGATTGGAAATGTGTGGATGGATGGAATCCATACGAGATGTTTTTTTAGAAAAGATGGACTGGGTGGAATGCCCATCGATAGGTTAGTGTTTGGTTGGAGCCTTCACTAATGGTATTAATTTCAATTACAGGTTTTGTTTTTTTACTTACTGTAATAAATTTAGCATTTTCGATCTATCTACTGTATTTCTTTAAATGCTGTGTATGCAAACTAACCATATAAGCCCTCCATTGGTGTCTTTATCATTATGTTGCATTTCTCCGTGTGACTTGCGGAGTACAAGTTTGTACTCACCTTGCTATCACATCTCAAAGGAGGACGTCTACGACTTTGGTGAGGACCTGGATGAGTAGGACGCGTCTTATAGTCATCTGCTTGTGGGCAAGTTGTTTGTTTCGCTATTTATCAATTTATTTCCGCTGTTACTTTCTTTATTTGTGCTATCAATGACCCTAATGTAAGACTTGGCCATAAGGTCATACTCTTTAATTTAATAGTTGGTTATTTGTGCTTGATATGTATCTTACACAGAGGGTTTACACAGAGGGTTTCGGAGTCGTTGCTCCGGGATCTGACAAAGGTGGTATCAGAGCCAAGTTGACTCTAAGACATGACCGTAGGTAGCGTAGAGTGGTCAAACCCTAGAGACTTATTTTTAATAAACAATAAATTCAAATATATATATATATATATATATATATATATATATATATATATATATATATATATATATAATGCTTATTCTTACCCCTTAATCCTTGCTTTCTCTCTTCTCTCAATACTTCCTCATCTTTATGATTATCATTCAAGAACATATTTCTAACATCACTCTTCTTTTCTGAGAGACCATGTGGTTATGACCCCATGTTTGTGATGAGTAATTGACAAGGGTTTTGGAAAGATTGAGTTCGGTTTGTGTGTTTCGTGCCATGATGGCATTTGGCTCAGTCGGGTTTGATTAGTCGGACTTGAGGCGTATTCTTCTTCCCGTTTGAGTTTTTGGGCCATTTCATGCTTGTGTACGATTCATTGATGCTAATTGTGATTACATGAGTCGAGGGGTGCTATGTAATGTGTTTTCTTGTCTGTGATGGCTGCAGGACGTCGAGGTGGAGTCGTGGTGAGGCACGGAATGACCGGACTAGGCGCAGGCGGTGCCGAGCTCAGAACGGTCGAGGTGTGCCAAAGACGGCGAGGACTCGAGGTGTTTGCGAGGCTTGGAAGGCAAGGAAGGAGGAAGCTTCCCGGAAGGTGCAGGAGGGGCGTTTTGGTGAATACGCAAAGCTGCACTAAAGGAATTGGGTTATGGGTAAAGCACTAGAGTTGTTGGAGGCTTAATGGGCAAAGCATGTTGCAAACCCATTATGCAAGGCTATAAATAGATGCATGCTTCCTGGTGGAGGTATGGCTTGGGGAGAAGGTTAGAGTTTGTTTTGCTTTTGCTTTCTCTTTAGTTGTTGAGAATGGTTGGAGAGAGCAGAGGTTCTATTGTTTTCTTGTCTCTCCTTCGAGTGGTTGAGTGAACAGACAGATGAGATGAACTCTTGAGTTCTTGTGTTTGAGAGGAGATGATTGTAATCCCTGTGTAATCATTCAATGTTCTTCCTCTCTTTCAATACAAGGATGATTTTGTTGGCTATTTTCATCTTTTGGCTTTGTTTGTGATGAATTTTAGTTTCTGTCCCTTTCTCTGTTTCTTCTCTCGTGACATGAGTTTGTGGTGATTTAGAAGATTTGTGCAATCGATTCTTGAAAGCTCTGTGATGGAAAAGATTCTTGGCCATAAGATCATTCCATTTTGTAGAGTGTTTGGAAGATTCAATATCTCCTGTGAATGTTGAATCCATCGTCAGATTGCCCCTGTTCTTGAGTTTTCTAAGGTTTGAGTACAGAGCTCACTTGGATCTTTTAAATCCCTGCTTTCAGAGGCTTGAGATTTGGGCTTTCAGTTTCTAAGATCATTGCTAATCTAATTACAAAAGGTCTTGAGCAAAGGTTGGATGAGTAATGAGTAATCTGAAGATTATTGTTATCCTTCACTTCATTTTCAGATTTTTCCTCATTTCTTGATTTCTAGCCCCCTTGGTGAAATCCTTGAATCCAAAAGGTCCTAATGCTATTTGGAACATTTTCTTGAGCTTGTGGTCTGAGGAGTTTAAGATCTTTTAATCTTTTTCTCTGTTCCAAACAAGATACATAAACTTCAGTTTTTCAGAGCTTCAGTCGGCCATCTCTACTCCTGCTCAAATCAGGGGCGATCTGACCGGCATTGGACCAGCGGTCAGACCGGCAAGGACCAAACGGTTAGACCGGTAAAAGTCATGCGGTCAAACTGGCCAGCAGTCAGACCGGCCGCATGGAGGCGGTCAGACCGGCAGCTAACGAGTGGTCTGACTAGCCCCAAGGCGGCGGTCTGACCGGCCCTTAGAGGAGTTGCTGCTGTTTGTTTTCTCCTTTGAGCAATGTTCTTGAAGTTTCTTTTTGTTTATTTATTTGCCTTTGTGGTTTCTCTGTTAGTTGATGATTCCAGTAGGTAGCATAACTTCTTCTTCATAGCATTGGTTGCTATCGAAGAAAGCTTTAGGTGTGTGCTTTAGGGGGAAATTCAGAAAAGGCGCCATTCACCCCCCTCTGTTGCCGATATCGATCCAATAATTGGTATCGGAGCCGGTTAGCTCTTCTCGATAGATCTTAACCGGTCTCTAGAGCCATGGCGACAGACAAATACTTGACCAAGCCCCCGATCTTCGATGGGATCGACTATCCTTTCTGGAAGAGTCGGATGGAGACCTATATCCAGGCTCAGGGCTACGCCATCTGGCGGAAGGTGAAGAGCCGGTATGTTGTTCCTGCCGATGAGAACATCAACGCTGGAAACATGCTTGATGTTGAGGCGAACGTCAAGGCGAGGAACATCATAATCCAGGGTCTGAGCAGAAGCGAGTTCGATCGCATCTCTCATCTGACGTCGGCTTTCGACATCTGGGTGACTCTCGATGCATACCATGAGGGCACCACCCAGATCAAGACAGTTCAACACGACCAGTTCAAGCGAGATTACAACATGTTTGAAATGCTCGCTGGTGAGTCCCTCGATGAGTGCCTTGCGCGTTTCCACAAGATTTTGAGCAACCTCTGAGCGGTCGGTCTCACATACCCCGACTCGGACAATGCTCAACAAATGCTCGCAGCTCTTGATTTACGTGTTTGGGAGATGAAGGTGACTACCATCAAGGACACCACTGATCTCTCGACCTTGACTCTTAACGCGTTGTACTCACGCCTCAAGACTCACGAGATTGACATAGTCTCTCGAAGGTCGAAGTCGCAGTCGATGGCCTTAGTCACCGATCCTAGTCTGGTTTCTGGACCTTCTTCTGAGTTGATTTGCGGATTCTCTCTAGCTGCTCTCTGTGATGTAACTGATGACCAGTTGGAGCAGCTACCAGAGGATCAGTTAGCCCTTCTAGCCAGAAAGTTTTCCCACGCATATAAAAGGATCAGAGATCGAAAGAGGAGTGGTGTGATCATTTGTTTCGAGTGTGGTGGCCCCAACCACATTCGGGCGAATTGCCCCAAGCTGGGGAAGGGAAAGAACGACTACGGCAATGTCAACAAGAACGACTACATCGACAAGAACCGTAACAAGAAGCCCCCGGCTCATGCTCAAGGCAAGAAGAAGTTCCGCAAGCTTGGCAAAGCCAAGAAGCTCTTCCATCGCGTCTTCACCGCCTTCGACAACCTCGACCTCATCGAGGTGGAGGGATGGAGCGACGATGATGGGACAGGTGATTAAGAACCCAAGGATGGCGATGACTTCTCCGGCATGTGCTTCATGGCCCTTGAGGGCGAAGTGAGCGACAGCAAGCTCTATTCCGACTCCGATGAGGTATACCCCTCCTATGACCAGCTTAATGATGCTTTTCTTAAGCTAGGGAAATTCCATGCTAGGTCTAGGGCTAGGTGTATGTTGGACCGAAATGACGACAGAGGGGGGGGGGGTGAATGTCGATTTCTAAAAGGCTTGGCCCCAGAAATACTCCACTTGACTAAGTGCCTCTTCAATAGTTGTGAAGAACTATGAAAAGACTTGGAAAGACCTCTCTGGAACTTAAGCACAGACAGCCACAGCCAGCAGGAAAACCAACAAACCAAACATTCTTCAAAACGTGGTCGAGACAGAGGAGAGGCAGCACACGGCTACAAATGTTCGACCACCCAGAACTCTCTACACAAAAAACTAGAGAAGTTGAGACTTAACCTAGAGAGAACCAATCTCCTCAGGAAAAGAAATTACCAAGAACAACAGAAGTCTTTGCTACGGTTGAGAAGAACGGCATGGTCAAACAGAGAACAGGGGAACTTCAAAGCGCAAGACTGGCTGACCAACAATTCCACGACCTGACTTAGCTCTCAGGAATAACCAAGCCAAGAAGGCTTAAAGAGCATTTCCCAGTTCAGAGTAAGTCAAGGAACACCAGGCAAAAACCAACTCATAACCAAATCAAGATTGAAACAGAAAGAGCAGGAGACTGCACAGAAAAATGAGACTGAAACAAGATACCCATAGCTCAGAGAAACTTCAGATATTTCATTCCTAATCAACAGTGATTACAAGGAGTCACGATACGCATGGACATTAGAACAAGAGGAATGCTTACAAGTCTCTCAATCCATTCTCTCCCTCTTAATCCTCAAGATCACCGAGAGCTACACATGCTTCTCGGGAGGAACACAACGTGAGAGACACACTCTGAACTCTCTGCCTCTTCTCACCAACTCTCCACTACTAAAGAGAAAGCCAAACAACCCCCACCAGTCTCTTTTTGGCTACATGCAGGAGACACCCCTCCTTTTATAGCCACCACTACCGGGTTTGCTTTCCTCTTTACCATTAGCAAGAGTCACTCCAGTGCTTTCACATAGACACAGCATCTTTTACAGCTTTCCGCATTTCTCCAAAATGCCATCCGGCTGCCTTCCTGGAAGCTTCCTCTGCCTTGCCTCTCAAGTCTTGCAACCACCTCGCAGACCTCCTGGCCGCTCTTGACCTCAGCACCGCCCGTGCCTAGTCTCGGCCCTCCATGCCTCGCCACGACTATTCTCAAGGTCCTGCAAACATCACAGACAAGCAAACCATTACATAGCACCGATCACAATAGTATCCAACCACTTGAGCCAGAAATCAAAACTCAAATCATACTCTTACCAAGTCGTATACCACCTACAACCAGTCGAAAATATAGAACAATGAATGCACACGACATACGACCACAATATCAAGCCATACGACCAGATACAATGAGTCTATGACTACGTTCAAGTCTCTTGAGCACAACCGACCGCCTACGACCGCTTCACAACGTGGTCGGAGTCTGCCGACTTCCCACGTGGTTGCAAGCTCGAGTGCCAGCCATCGACCACAGCGGTCGAAGCATCGACTTCCGACCGCAGCTCTCAATAACGTGGTCGTAGAGTGCCGACTACTCAACGTGGTCGTACGCCCGAGCGCCGACTTCCGACCACAGCAATCGTAGATTCGACTTACGACCTCAGACTTCGGCCAACGTGGTCGTACCAGGCTTCGACCACAGCCAAAGTGGTCGTATGCGCCCTGAATGTAGTCGTAACACTGCGCATGGCTTTCGACCATGCCCAATCGTGGTGGTAAATGACTTGGCTGACTCCCTATACTGCATAACGTGGTCGTAGACATCCCGGCTGGGTTCCAACCGCTGGCAACGTGGTCGTACGGGTCATTTTTGATGAGGACATCACTTCTTCGGATACATACAACACTCCTCCACTTGACATTCAAGGACCAATCACTAGAGCTCGCGCCCGACAATTGAATTTACAGGTGAGCTCGTTCCTAAGTACTTCCTTTTGTTCATTTGAGAATAGATTGCTACCTAATGATTTAATTATGATTAGGAACCATGGAGAGGACTTGGAAGTACATGGAGAAGGGCTACATGGCGCACAAGTCCAGCAAGGGCGGTCGAATCATGTTGGAGGTCCAACTCAAACCGACTTCGAATCCAACTCGGAGTCCAGGACCAGGCCGCACTAAAACGGACGCCCAGATCGCATCCGGACTCCGTTTTGGACGTTCTACATATGTATGGAAAGCTGAGAAGACCACCTTTCCAATGGCTTTGGTCCCATGTCAAAATGCCTTCTGAGTCAATGGGAATCGTCGAAACAAGTGGGCGTTCAGAATCTGTCAGGGTGCTGCGTCACCGTCTTTTGGGCCGGTCGGCTTTGTATCGTGTTGGAGCCCATTAGGGGCGCGTCCAGGGGTTTTGCTTAGATTAATCTGTCTTTGAACAGTTTCGCCGTTCATCGGTTTGTGAGACCCCAACTTGTGAACTTAATATTTATTCGCAATTTCAGATTGCATCTTGTACTCTCTTGCTTGTGTTCTCGATTCGCTTGCAGGAGATAGCCTTCTTGGCGAGGTCAATCGTGTTCGGCATGGTTGATAACCAACGGAGCAGTGGTGTAGTGATTGCGAGGGGTTCGATCTGCTTTGGTCGGAGCCTTTGGATCATCAACGTCGAGATCTCCACAATCGACTTATCAGTACCTCTCGGAAGATTGGGCCATCGTCACATCAGTTGGTATCAGAGCAACGGTTGCCCGTGAGGTAATTCTTGTATCCCTAGTTAGTAGATTGGTTTTTATTTCCTATAGCCCAGAAAAAATTGCCCTACAAAAAGAGTTAATTTCGCTGTCCAAACCCCGTTGTGCCTTTCAATCTGTTAGTTTTGGTTTGCTAAATTGAATTTGTGTCCGTCATAGCATTGTCTAGTTGCTGGTCATATCTTTGTTCCATTAAAAATCCAAACAAAAGAAAAATTCCCCACCCCAAACCCTAATTTCCAATTTCGGCTGATTTCACCTTTCTCTGCAGCCGCCACCAAAAACACCATATCTTTTGATTCCGAGATTATTTTTGAGTGGGACCACCACCATTAGATTCAAAAATCCCTTATCCATCTATCTGTAAAATTCCACGTCATTCCAGCAAGGCAGTTAAGAGATATCTGCGGTGGAAGTTGACCTAAAATTCCAGATTGAATCTGCAACAGTCAGCACTTGTGAATTTTGTGCGAATTTTTCGGTCGGTTTCCAGAACTTGGCCCCAAAACAAAAGTTATATAAAAAGCCATCAGAAAACCGAGAAAAAAAGAATCATTGAAAAAAGGCAACTGACAAAAAGTTACAGCTAAAATACCGACGTACTGTCCAGTGGACAGAAATCTTCAGTTTTCAGTTTTGGGTCAATCCTTGTGCTCTTCAATTCCAAATTGCGTCGGATTGAATTATCTTGTATTTACCACTCCTACACATTGCCATACACTTATTTTTAGCCTTCTTCCATCCTTGGTTGATCAGCAACATAGGCTAAGTGCTAGATACGAACTATAATTCAATTCTATGCAATTCTGAAATTAACTGATTGTTCTCCATTGCTACCATATTGTGCCTTCCAAGCTACACCTACTCTTGATCAAAACAGATTCCCTCTTGCAATCGTACCCACGCTCGACATGGTATCACGAACCAGCCACCGGTTGTACCATCTGCTGCATTGGTAAGAACACTTGTAAGAGTGTGGTAAGACGCTTGAGAATGTGTGATTCCACCTTCCACCACCTAGTAGTTGATAGAGATAATATCTTTGTGTTGTCTTTTGTTTTCTACTAACCATGACAGGTGAGTCGTCTAATGATCAAGAGTGTGTTTTAAAGGGAGAGTTCATGAAGCTCTTGGATGAACCACGCATCGATAGGAAGCTTCAAGCTTCGATGGATACATTTCAGCGCTCCATCGATTCCATCAATGAGAGTATTACAACGCTCACTACACACCTTGAAAGAATGGTGAATCGACCACCAAACAATGGACGCGAGTATGATCACTATGCAGGCCAAGATCTCGAGGAGGGAGATGATAATGAGACACAAAACCGCGACGCCAGTGCTTCATTTGCTGCCCAAGATGCACGCCCACGACACCGCCTACATCAAAACCGTCACGGTATGGGAGGTAATAATTTTCAGCACCACAATGATCGTTCTAATCATGACCTATTTGCTAAAGTCAAGTTTACCATTCCATCTTTTTCTGGTCTTTATGATGCTAAAATATATCTTGATTGGGAGATGACGGTAGAGCAGAAGTTTAATTCTCACTTGGTTCCTGAGCAACATAGAGTTAGACAAGCTACTAGTGAGTTTAACGACTTTGCTATTATCTGGTGGAATGATCTGGGTACCATGCGCTTACAACCTGATACATGGGAGCGGTTAAAAGAAGATATGCGTGCTAGATTTGTTCCTCCTGCTTTTAAACATGAAATGCATAAGAAATTGCAGTGCTTAGACCAAGGTAATAAATCTGTTGAGGAATATTATCAAGAACTACAAGTAGGCATGTTGCGTTGTAATGTTGTAGAAGATGAGGAGGATAAGATTTGTCGTTTTTACGGGGGGTTACGGCGTGAAATTCAGGACATTGTTTATTATAAAGATTTTACTACTGTCAACCAGTTGTTCCAGCTTGCTATGCTTGCAGAAAAAGAATTGCAGGGTAGGCAACAAAGGACAAGGAGCAACTTTGGAGGTACATCTACATCGAGATCAACGCCTGGGCAAGCCAAGATAGCCCCACCTCCTATTTGTCGAGCTGCTGCCCCCTCTGTGAGTAGGGCGCGTTCAGCAGCACCGTCGCCACCATCACACACATCCGAGATGAGCAAATCTACTAGTGTGCAAGCACCAGCACAGAGCTCTTCATCGGTTGCTTCCACGGGCCGTACGACGGGCATTGTGTGCCACCGTTGTAAAGGGATGGGTCACGTCATGAGCGATTGCACAAGTCAGCGGGCGTACATTGCGACAGAAGATGGTGGTTATGTAAGTGCTAGTGATGTTGAGGATGAATATGCTTTTGCAGCTAACCTTGCAGTTGAGAACCATGCCGAAGAGGAGCATAAGCTGATTGATACACTAACCCCATTGGTTGAGAATGAAGATAAAGAGATGGATGCACTTACATCATCTGAGGAGAGCCAAAAAGGTAAAGAACATGGTGCTATCATCGCTCACAGTACTGATTTGGTGCTACAACAAGACATAGAGCAACCTTGTGAGTATATACCTGCTGTAGTACAATCTTTTGATATTCCTTGTGTTGACTTAAATGAACCATGTGCTGATCTAAATTCTCATAATTTTGCACATGTCGAATTAGTAACACATAAAGAAGTTTTGACTAGAATTTCTCCTGCTAATTCATTGTGTTACATCATGTTGGATCTACCTATGAAATTGTCACATGCTATGGAAAAAGTTTCTGAACTTACATGTTCGAAATTCTTGTTTAGTGCCTACACCCTTGGATATAAGTTTAATTTGATTGGAGATTATGATGTGGAAAATCAATTTCTTGTATATCGAATATGCATAACTTGTGATCACATGGATGAATTCAAACTTGCTATTTGGAACAACAACTCTTGTATGCTGAATCATGTTCAATGTGAGAGGGAAGTAAAATTTAGTACTCATCCAATGCCTATGTGTTCATCTCTTTTTGCACCATCTAGTATGGACAAACTGAATAAAGATGATGAATTATGGCAGAACATACAAATCTCTTCACCCTGGCTAGATGAATTTACTATTGTTCGATTGAGATATGATTATATGGATGAACTTTGCTTGATTCCAAAGGTTGTAGTTTTGTCCATATATGCAACCACTACAAGTTTACAAAATCAAAGATTTGAATTGCATAAATGCTTCACTTACATTTGCAAAACAAGTTGCAATAATTACTGTGTGAGAAATTTTGAATTGCTCATTAAAATATATGATTACTCTTGGGTTAATAATACAATGAGCTTTTATGATCATTGTTGTTTTATAACATTAATTGTGCAACAACGAAGAACTGTTAAAACGGATGACATATACATATACCATGCATACACCTTGGCTTCTTTGTTACCATATTTTCAGCTTATCAAAAGCCGAGGACGGCTTTGTTTGCAAGAAGGGGAGGATGATAAGAACATGAACCCTATGGATACAACCATATTTGCTCTACTTGTTGTTACAATTACAAGAGCTCCTACGCATCACTTAAATTATGAGGTGAGCTCATTTCAAAAAGATTTTACTTTATTTGATAAAGAACTTATGATATTACATAATGAGAGTTTGTTGCGTTTGTTATCATATACCAAGATTTATGATCAAGATCATGCAATACATGATGCTACACCTATGTTAAAACCGAGGACGGTTTTCTGTCAAGAAGGGGAGGATGATGAGGACATCACTTCTTCGGATACATACAACACTCCTCCACTTGACATTCAAGGACCAATCACTAGAGCTCGCGCCCGACAATTGAATTTACAGGTGAGCTCGTTCCTAAGTACTTCCTTTTGTTCATTTGAGAATAGATTGCTACCTAATGATTTAATTATGATTAGGAACCATGGAGAGGACTTGGAAGTACATGGAGAAGGGCTACATGGCGCACAAGTCCAGCAAGGGCGGTCGAATCATGTTGGAGGTCCAACTCAAACCGACTTCGAATCCAACTCGGAGTCCAGGACCAGGCCGCACTAAAACGGACGCCCAGATCGCATCCGGACTCCGTTTTGGACGTTCTACATATGTATGGAAAGCTGAGAAGACCACCTTTCCAATGGCTTTGGTCCCATGTCAAAATTCCTTCTGAGTCAATGGGAATCGTCGAAACAAGTGTGCGTTCAGAATCTGTCAGGGTGCTGCGTCACCGTCTTTTGGGCCGGTCGGCTTTGTATCGTGTTGGAGCCCATTAGGGGCGCGTCCAGGGGTTTTGCTTAGATTAATCTGTCTTTGAACAGTTTCGCCGTTCATCGGTTTGTGAGACCCCAACTTGTGAACTTAATATTTATTCGCAATTTCAGATTGCATCTTGTACTCTCTTGCTTGTGTTCTCGATTTGCTTGCAGGAGATAGCCTTCTTGGCGAGGTCAATCGTGTTCGGCACGGTTGATAACCAACGGAGCAGTGGTGTAGTGATTGCGAGGGGTTCGATCTGCTTTGGTCGGAGCCTTTGGATCATCAACGTCGAGATCTCCACAATCGACTTATCAGTACCTCTCGGAAGATTGGGCCATCGTCACATCAATTTTGACCATGGCCAAGGTACGACTATGCAGTAAACGACCAAGACCGCGAGCAACGTGGTCGTAGCAGGCTTCGACCACAGCCAACATGGTCGAATAGCCTTCCGACTATGGCCAAACCAGTCGTAAATTTCCCTGGTGACCTACGACCACGGACAGAGTGGTCGTAAACGTCACAACGCGGTCGTACAGCCTTCCGACCACGGCCAAAGAGCTACGACTTTGCAGAAAACACTCAAATCAAACTCAAACTTTCAAAAGCAACCGTCAATCTCTCATCACAAACATAGGGCATGTCCACATGGTCTCTCAGTGTAGCGAGTTGGAGAAGGAAGTAGATAGATTGTCACGGGAGCTTACTTCACTTATATCTGCTTCCTCCCGTGATGAATGTGATACATGCTCTACCTTGCTTGATGACATGGAGAAATTAAGGACATCTCATGATAGTCTGTCTTCTGAGCTTGACATGCTTTAGGTGGAGAATGTTAGTCTTTTGGCTGAATTAGAGATGAGTAGGATAGTTACTCCTTCATCTACTATTGTTGAGACTACATCTTGCACCTCATGTGAGGATAAGGACAATGCTTTTAGAGGTCTTTATACAATGCTCCTTGATCTGCCAGAATCTTGTGAAAATTGCAATAATTTAAAATTGAACTTAAAAAGGGCAGATCATAAAATTGCTGAGTTGCATGCTTCCTTACTTGAGCCTGTTGTGTCTTGCACCAATTGTCCAAAATTAACCTTTGAGCTTGAGTCTGTTTCTAAGCAATTCTAAGAAATGGTTGATCATAATAACAAATTGGCTCAGTATGCGACTAAGGACCCTGTTAGCTCACCTTGCATTAGTTGTGAAAAACTAAAACTTGAACTCGTTGCTTTGAATGATAAGTGTGTGAAGCTAACTAAGGACTTACTAGAGAAGCCACAATCTTGTTGTGATGTGTGTGCTGATGTGGGGAAGAAGCCAAAGGGTAAGGAGGAGACGTTTAGCGACGTGAACCAAATGGCTAGCAGTAGGACTGTCCCTTCTGAGTCGGCTGTGCGTGCACAAGCCATTCACTCTTCTGGTACTGGTTCTTCTTCTACTCCCTTACCTGCTGCTGTCTCCTCTTCCCCCTGCTCTTCTTGCACCTCTCTCTTTTGTAAGTGTCAGTACCTTATGAACACTCTCGAGAGATTTGTTGGAGGCAAGAAGAAGCTAAATCTTATTCTAGATCAGTATTTGCAAATTCAATCAAGGTCTAGGATATGATTTTCTGGAGGATATTAGGAAGCATCCACCTGCCATGCTCAAACCCATAGCCGCAGGTGTGATCGAGGTTGAGCATAGAACTGAGAAAGTTCAATTCAAGTCAGCGGGCTTTGTCCAAGGGATTTTTGACTGCAAGGTGGTTCCACCTGTTGCTTCGACCTCTCAGAAGGCGAAGCCTCATCGTGCTACTTCTACTTCTCAGAAGGTGAAGTATCATTGCACCTTCTGTCAGAAGGATGGACACTTGGTCGAGCGATGCTTCAAGCGCGCCAAGATCGCGCGTAGAGACCGTGTTGCGGCTCTTAGGCGTATTCAGGGTCAGCCCCAGACCTTGAGTGCACCTAAGACCAACACGAGGTCTAGGGTTGACCACTCTGAGGGTGTTAGGTAGTATCGAGGACTTGGCTTTTCTGGTGTTTCTGATTTTCATCTTCATTTTGCCTCTACTCGTGACTTCCGCCGTTTTGAGGGTAGATCTCGTTTTTCCCATCGAGATGGCTACCCGCGGCATGATCAGCATGTTGCTAGTGCTCCAACTCGCTCTCCCATAGCAGTCGGACCCAACAACAGCTCCAGGTCTGCTCGTGGACCTTCTGCTTCTTTGAGCGACAGAGAGCGTAGGGTAGATAGAGGTCAGTCATGTGTGGCTACTTCTTCTACTCGACGTGTTACTCATTATTGGGTACCAAAATCACTCTTGATTTACCCCAGTACTGAGACTTTACTCTCTATTTGACTCAGGTTCGCCGAGCAGGGAAGGGAGAGGTTTGGCTTGTAGACTCCGGTTGTTCTCGACATACGACCGAAGACTCCCGTTGGTTCTCTTCCCTAGCCCGTGCTCCAGGTGATGAGACGATCACCTTCGGAGACGCTTCGTCTGGGCGCGTGATCGCCAAAGGTACAGTGCGCCTTGGTTAGTAAGTTGCAGTACAATTTGCTTTCTGTTTCTCAGCTTACCAATGACGGCTTTGAGGTGAGCTTTAAGAAAAACACTTGCAAAATTCTCAATTCTTTGGGTAGTCTGGTTCGCGGGATTTCTCGTTATCGGAGGATCTTTCGTGCTGATTTTTCTGACTCTTCTGGTGATCCTCTCCGGTGTTTAGTTGCGTCTGAGTCCTGTGACCTTACCTTCTAGCATAGGAGACTTGGTCATATTGGATTTGACCATTTGACCCGAGTTAGCGGCCACGATCTCATTCGTGGTCTGTCGAAACTCAAGATGGTCAAAGATATTGTTTGCGCTCCTTGCCGGCATGACAAGATGGTTGCCGCTTCTCACCCTCTGGTCACAGTGACTATGACCGATGCACCAGGACAGCTGCTCCACATGGACACGATTGGGCCAGCTCGAGTGCAGTCAGTACGAGGGAAGTGGTATGTTCTTGTCATGGTCGATGACTTCTCGAGGTTCTCTTGGGTGTTTTTCTTAGCCTCGAAGGATGAGACGTTTACACATTTTCGAGGTCTTTTCAGTAGGCTTTCTGTTGAGCTCCCGGGTGTCTTACGAGCGATCCGCAGTGACAATGGCACGGAGTTCAAGAATTCCTACTTTGAGACGTTTTGCGATGAGACAGGTGTAGAGCACCAGTTCTCTTCTCCGCACGTCCCACAGCAGAATGGCGTCGTGGAGAGGAAGAACTGTACCTTGGTCGAGATGGCCAGGACGATGCTTGATGAGTATTCTACACCTAGGAAGTTTTGGGCTGTGGCTATAGCGACCGCGTGCCATGTTTCGAACAAAGTTTTTCTTCGGGCGCACTTACATCGCACTTCCTATGAGTTGAGATATGGGCAAAAGCCCAGCGTTTCTCATTTTCGTGTGTTTGGTTGCAAGTGTTTCATTTTGAAGTCCGGGAACCTAGATAAGTTCGAGTCACGCTCTTGTGATGGTATCTTTCTAGGCTACTCGACTTCTTCGCGGGCGTATAGGGTTTGGAACTGCGAGTCTAGTAAGTTGGTAGAGACCTATGAGGTGACCTTCGACGAGGCTAGTTCAGGGACTAGGCCCGATATCTCAGGTTCTTTAGAGCAGTCCGAGCCCATCTTTGTGGATGATGAGGAGGATGGAGGTGAGGGTTGTCTACCCAATCCAGTTCCTCATCCTCCACTTGAGGTGCCTTCGTCCACGGCACCTCCAGGTGATCAGCCTATGCCTTCTGCTTCCTCTGGAGCTAGTGGCTCTGTTCCTACCTCATCCGCTCACGAGGTAGAGGCCACCTCTTCTTCTCATCCAGGACCTCCTCGACATATCCAGAAAGACTATCCTTCTGAGCAGATCATTGGAGACCTCTTTGAGTGAGTCACACTGTTGGACCGAAATGGCGACAGAGGGGGGGTGAATGTCGACTCTTAAAAATCCCCCACAAGTACACACCTCAATCTTTCTCCAATAGCAACCAATGCTATGAAGAAGAAGATGAGAAAAGTCCTCTGGGAACTTTAGCACTCAGAAGAAATAAGCACCGCAGACAGAGAGAACAAAAAGGAAGGGCCACAAACTCACAAAAATTACCAAGCAACCCAGACTGCCAGGCAGGGCCGGTCAGACCGCCTTATGTGGGCCAGTCAGACCGCTCCCTGGCCGCCGGTCTGACCGCCACTCTGCGTTCGGTTTGACCGCCTTCAAATGGCCGGTCTGACCGCCCCTCGGGCATAACAGCCCAGAAATCCTGATTTTCAGACAGCTAAACTGCAACCTCAGAAATGAGGCAACTGCAGAGAAATTGAAGATTTCCTGAAGGATAAAACAGTCCAGAACAGCAGAGAAACAACTAAAATAGCAAGGGGAACTCAAGGGATCAAGAGAATTCAACTCAAGATAAAGAAATTGGGATTTGACCCAAAAGCTGAAAAATACACAGAGCTGCCCAAAAGATCAAATTGCCACTCCATCTCTGATCCTTTGGCCATGAAACTTTGAGGATAGCTGCTTAATAGCCTCTGGGCTAAACTTGCCAAGTTTCAAGCCATCACAAGAAGGGAAACACGATTCTCACCAAAACCCTAGAAATGAGAATAAGAGCACAGGAAGGCAAAAAAGGTGATTCTTGCAAATTGATCAAATTGCTCTTGGAACTAGGTGACCAATGGGTCTAGAAATGCAATTCCATCATAGAGCAACCCATTTTGCCACTCCCCAGCAAGAATCGAGCCAAAACACAAAAACTCAAAAATCAAGCCTAGAAAGCATCGAAGGGTAAAAACCACAGAGAGCCTGGGAACTCAATCAAACTCAAATAAAATCATCTTGGATTGATAATGAGGAAGAGAGATACATGATTGCATAGAGTATCAACTCATACCATCCCTACAACCCTATACATGCTTGGATTGAGAACACAAGCTACATGCTTCACACTTAACCACCCAAGAACACAACAAAGGAAAGAGCAGAACACCCTCTGCCTCCTTCACCCACTCTCAACCACTAAAGAGAAAGCAAAACAACCTCCAAAAGACTTAGACTACATGCAGGAGACACTCCCCTATTTATAGTCTTTCACTAATGGATTTGTCTCTCTCTTTACCCACTAAGCCTCAACAACTCTAGTGCTTTATCCATAACCCACTTCCTTTACTGTAGCTTTGCGTATTCTCCAAAACACCCCTCCTGCACCTTCTGGGAAGCTTCCTTCTTTCTTGCCGCTCAAGCCTCGCAGCTACCTCGAGCCCTCGCCGTCTTCGACACACCTCGACCGTTCTGACCTCGGCACCGCCTGCGCCTAGTCCGGTCCTCCCGTGCCTCGCCACGACTCCACCTCGACGTCCTGCTGCCATCACAGACAAGAAACACATCAAATAGCACCGCTCGATACATGAAAGCATAAATAACATCAATGAAGCATGAAATCGCCCAAACTTAACAAGTCAACATAATATGCATCCTAATTACCTTGACCAGGTTTGACCAATTCCGACCGAGCCCGATTGCACCACGCAACATCATGGACCGAACCACACAAACCAAACTCGACTTTCCTAAACCTATGTCAATTACTCATCACACACATGGGGTCACAACCACATTGTCTCTCACACACGCTCAAAGTCTGGCATGTCACATTTCTGTCTCCATTCTGCCTTTGTTGCCTCATTCGAGCCCAAGGACGTTTGTCATGCTCTTTCTAATGAGTCTTGGGTCAATGCCATGCATGAGGAGCTAGAAAATTTCAAGAGAAACAAGGTCTGATCGCTTGTTGAGCCCCCTCGAGGTCACAATATCATTGGGACTAAGTGGGTGTTCAAAAACAAGCAGAGTGAGGATGCGGTAGTCATTCGGAACAAGGTTAGACTGGAAGCTCAGGGCTTCTCCCAGGTTGAGGGTCCAGATTTTGAGGAGACCTTTACCCCTGTAGCTAGACTTGAGGCCATTAGAATCCTACTTGCTTTCGCAGCTTCTAAGGGTTTCAAGCTTTACCAGATGGATGTCAAGAGTGCCTTCCTCAATGGGTTCACTGAGGAAGAGGTCTATGTGAGACAGCCTCCAGGTTTCGAGAACCCCAAATACCCAAACCATGTCTACAAGCTTTCCAAAGCCTTGTATGGACTTAAGTAGGCCCCTAGAGCTTGGTATGAGAGGCTTAAGTCCTATATGTTGAGTCATGGTTTTGAGATGGGTAAGGTAGATAAGACCTTGTTCATCCGTAGGCATGGCACTGACCTACTGCTCGTCCCGATTTATGTGGATGACATCATCTTTGGCGGCTCTTCTCATACTCTTGTTTCACAGTTCTCGGATGTCATGAGCACCGAGTTTGAGATGAGTATGATGGGCGAGTTGACCTTCTTCCTTGGCTTCCAGATCAAGCAGACTCAGGAGGGTACTTTCTTGCATCAGGGCAAGTACACTCGTGACCTCCTAACACGCTTCGACATGAGTGATGGTAAGCCCGTGTCAACTCCCATGGCATCCACAGCTTCTCTTGACCCAGATAAGGACGGCGAGCCAGTTGATCAGAAGGAGTATCGCAGCATGATTGGCTTCCTCTTGTATCTCACTGCCTCGAGGCCGGACATACATTTCTCTGTGTCTGTGTGCTCACTTTCAGGCTTCTCCTCGCGTATCTCACCGCCAAGCGGTGAAATGCATCATTCGTTACCTTCGAGCTACCATTGACTATGGTATCTGGTACTCCTCCTCGTCCTGTCTTTCCTTGAGAGCCTACTCGGATGCAGACTTTGCTGGCTGTAGGATAGATAGGAAAAGCACATCTAGCACCTGCCAATTCATTGGCACTTCTCTTGTTTCTTGGTCTTCTAGGAAGCAGTCCGGGGTTGCACAGTCCACCGCAGAGGCCGAGTACGTTGTTGCTGCCAGTTGTTGTAGCCAGGTACTTTGGATGGTCTCGACCCTACGGAACTTTGGGTTAGTTATCGACAGTGTTCCACTCTTTTGTGATAACACTTCTGTGATTAACATTGCTAAGAACCCAGTGCAGCATTCTCGGACCAAGCACATTGATATCAGATATCACTTCCTTCGAGACCTTGTGGAGAAGGGTGACATAGTGCTCCAGTTTGTGGAGAGTGACCACCAGTTGGCTGATATCTTTACCAAGCCCTTGGATAGCTCTAGGTTTTCAGCTCTGCGGGGAGAGCTTGGGGTGGTTTGTCCTTATGGACTGTTGTGAGGGGGAGTTTTGCACTTAATGCTTTATCATGTTTATTATGCTCTTACTCCGTTGTATTGCATTGCAATGGGTGCATTGGGGTTAGTCCTTCCAGCATAGGTTAGAGTGTTTCTCGAGTCTAGTTGTTTAGACTTCTTCCTCTCATCTTGTGATTCTAGGATGCTGCTTATTAGCTGTTTTACTTCTCACTAGGTTGAGCTCACTCACTTCTTATAGGTTCTAGCGAGGGTTGGCCACCCTCGGGTAGACGGTGTACGTGTTTGCTCCTTAGTGTGTTAGTGATCAGCTAATAGTTCTAGAGTCATATAGGGTAGATGAGAGTCAGTTTTAGCCATAGTATCCTCTATATCTTGTCTATGCTTTAAGGACTGCCTTTTCTGATTCTCTTGCCAGCCTCTCGCATTTATTGCTTTAGTTCAGGGGGAGTTCATTTGGGAGCTTCTAGATCTTAACATTGTAATAACTCAACTTGAACTAAAGTTGCATCTCATGTTGAGGGGGAGCTAGATTTTCTTGCATTTCTGCATTTTGCATTGTAATATAACTACATGGAGTCTTGATTATTATCCTGTTATGACATGATTACAATGAATTACATCTTGCCATGATCTGAGCTTACTTGCTAGATATATCATGACTTTATATGTGTAGTCTAGTTTCTGTCATGATAGGTTGATTAAAATGCTCAACTTAAACTAATTCATGTCTTGTTAGCTCTTGAGACTAGTCTGCCTTTAGTTATCCTCTTATGATTCATGCCATATCAAATAGGCTGAGTTGAGTCTTGAATCTTTGTTGAGTTTTAGATTGAGCTATACTAGTTTCTTGATGAAGCATGAGTTGGTACAATTCCTAAGTAAGCAAAAAGATCTCTTTTGTGCGAAAAAACTGATCTCAGCAATTCTTTCTCATGAGACGGCTTGCCATTGCACTAGGCATGAACTCAGGGGGAGTTTTGGTTGACCAAGATCATCTCCTTATGCTTCTTGCTTGGAGTGGTCGCATAAGGCTTGAGATCTAGCACATGACTAAACAAAAATCTGGTTTGAAACAATCATGAGATTTCTAAAGAAAAACATGTCAATTGTGCTTAATTTTCTAAAATTACAAGACTTACAAGTACATGAACAAATGTCTCATTCTTGAACTTGTAGCACTCTAAATTGACTCAATACTAGCTTCTTGGTTCCACTTAGATTATTGACATGGCCTGCATCATCTTTGGATGCCTTTAGCAAGACTATACTCATGGTTGACTTGACATGCTAAGGAATTCGACTAAATTTCAGATTGTGACTTATTTGGCTTAGCTTGATTATACATATTTCGTCATGATCCTGATAGCATACTTATGTGTTATGGCTTGATGTAATTCTCATATGGTCATTTTGGATAATCTTCATGGCTCTAAATGCTTAAAATAAACAAACTTCAGCCATTTCATCCAACATCATGCCTTATACTCTCTTTTGCATACTTGATGATTTTATTGCCAAAAGGGGGAGAATAGCAGAGAAAAAGCCTTTTGAGAGCTTTCTGGAGCTTTGGAGAACAATTTGCTCATTTTGTTTTTGCTTCATTTGTCGACATGGTCGTGAGCTTCTTTGTCTTTCTTTAGACCATGCTTGACTTTCTTTCATTTTCAAACTCAACTTTGCGCTTTTTCTGGGTTTGTCAATATACTCATCAAGGGGGAGATTGAGAGACCATGTGGTTATGACCCCATGTTTGTGATGAGTAATTGACAAGGGTTTTGGAAAGATTGAGTTTGGTTTGTGCGTTTCGTGCCATGATGGCATTTGGCTCAGTCGGGTTTGATTAGTTGGACTTGAGGCGTATTCTTCTTCCCGTTTGAGTTTTGGGTCATTTCATGCTTGTGTACGAATCATTGATGCTAATTGTGATTACATGAGTCGAGTGGTGCTATGTAATGTGTTTTCTTGTCTGTGATGGCTGCAGGACGTCGAGGTGGAGTCGTGGTGAGGCACGGAATGACCGGACTAGGCGCAGGCGGTGCCGAGGTCAGAACGGTCGAGGTGTGCTGAAAACGGCAAGCACTCGAGGTGTTTGCGAGGCTTGGAAGGCAAGGAAGGAGGAAGCTTCTCGGAAGGTGCAGGAGGGGCGTTTTGGTGAATACGCAAAGCTACACTAAAGGAGCTGGGTTATGGGTAAAGCACAAGAGTTGTTGGAGGCTTAATGGGCAAAGTATGTTGCAAACCCATTATGCAAGGCTATAAATAGATGCATGCTTCCTGGTGGAGGTATGGCTTGGGGAGAGGGTTAGAGTTTGTTTTGCTTTTGCTTTCTCTTTAGTTGTTGAGAGTGGTTGGAGAGAGCAGAGGTTCTGTTGTTTTCTTGTCTCTCCTTCGAGTGGTTGAGTGAACAGAGAGATGAGATGAACTCTTGAGTTCTTGTGTTTGAGAGGAGATGATTGTAATCCCTGTGTAATCATTCATCGTTCTTCCTCTCTTTCAATATAAGGATGATTTTGTTGGCTATTTTCATCTTTTGGCTTTGTTTGTGATGAATTTCATTTTCTGTCCCTTTCTCTATTTCTTCTCTCGTGACATGAGTTTGTGGTGATTTAGAAGATTTGTGCAATAGATTCTTGAAAGCTCTGTGATGGAAAAGATTCTTGGCTATAAGATCATTCCATTTTGTAGAGTGTTTGGAAGATTCAATATCTCCTGTGAATGTTGAATCCATCGTCAGATTGCCCCTGTTCTTGAGTTTTCAAAGGTTTGAGTACAGAGCTCACTTGGATATTTTAAATCCCTGCTTTCAGAGGCTTGAGATTTGGGCTTTCCGTTGCTAAGATCATTGCTAATCTAATTACAAAAGGTCTTGAGCAAAGGTTGGATGAGTAATGAGTAATCTGAAGATTATTGTTATCCTTCACTTCATTTTCAGATTTTTCCTGATTTCTTGATTTCTAGCCCCCTTGGTGAAATCCTTGAATCCAAAAGGTCCTAATGCTATTTGGAACATTTTCTTGAGCTTGTGGTCTGAGGAGTTTAAGATCTTTTTATCTTTTTCTTTGTTCCAAGCAAGATGCAGAAACTTCAGTTTTTCAGAGCTTCAGTCGGCCATCTCTGCTCCTACTCAAATCAGGGGCGGTCTGACCGGCATTGGACCGGCGGTCAGACCGGCAAGGACCAAGCGGTCAGACCGGTAAAGTCATGCGGTCAGACCGGCAGCTAACGAGCGGTCTGACTGGCCCTAAGGCGGCAGTCTGACCGGCCCTTAGAGGAGTTGCTGCTGTTTGTTTTCTCCTTTGAGCAATGTTCTTGAAATTTCTTTTTGTTGATTTATTTGCCTCTGTGGTTTCTCTGTTAGTTGATGATTCCAGTAGGTAGCATAATTTCTTCTTCTTCATAGCATTAGTTGCTATCGGAGAAAGCTTTAGGTGTGTGCTTTAGGGGGAAATTCTGAAATGGCACCATTCACCCCCCTCTATTGCCGATATCGATCCAACATTTTCAAAATTGTAGATGGTTGAGACCCCGACCCAAGTTACCCATGGCACCCAAGCTGGTCACTTAACCTCTTGTCTTTGGAGTCTCCTGCAAGAGATAGGCTTCAAGACTCGTCCTATCTACCAAGGGTACCGGCAGACCATTGGGGAGCAAGAATACTGGCGTGTGGAGGTTTTGATATACGCCAATGTGGGGGGTGAAGCTGCCTTTCACATCTTCGATGCTTCGCAGAGGTGAGACACCTTCCTCATTGGTATCCAAGATGCTGCTCGAGAGGCCATTCGACGGCTAAGGGAGATATATGCAGCAGAGCTCAGAGGCACCGCATTCTGATATTATCCCAGCAGATACCCGGTGAGTTCAAGCAACATTTATGCATCCACAGAGTCAGAGGACAACTCCCCGCTTAAGCAGCAGGTGGAACTTACCCAGGCCCTAGATGGTGCATACGAGATGGCTCTGGATGAGTTGAGCTTCACTACCTATAAGCTCCGGAGAGCAGAAGAGGAGCTAGTGATGTTGTGAGGGATAGATGACTGCTCTTCCTCAGTCACCGGAGACAACTTTGACTTTTGTTTAAATTATCAAATTGCATGATGTTATTTGATATGCAAATATATGTTTGTTTTAAGATTCTAGTTATATGCCCATTATTTGACTTGTTAGTATTACACCTCCTTTGGAACATTTGAATACTTGAGCCTTGTCACCCTAGTAAAAATATAATAGTTATCTTTCAAAAGTAAGTCTACAATTACATGCCATGCTTAGTACTGCTTAGATACTCGGGGGCACCAAAATGCCCCAAGCCTTACTCTTAATCATGAGAAACTTATTTGGGAGGTCATGGTGGAAATGACTGGTGAATTTTGATATGATTATTTTATGCTCCCAAAACCCCAACTTGCTTAAATATCTAGGCGGATGGTATGGGGGCTGGTATGTGGTGCAGTGGAAGCACGGTGTGTGGATTGTGGTAGAACCGCCCAGATACCACTAAGGACTGAATCTTGTCATAACCTCCTATGTAAAATAGTACAACCACAAGTTTGCAAATTGTAACTTGGCTAAGTAAATCTATCGAAACCCCTGGACTCATCTCACCGGTAGTGGATCGGAGTGGATATTGCAAGGGCAATGGGAGGCCTAAAGGGACACTGAGAGTAGGGTGAAATTTCGAGCCGTGCTAGCATTGCGGAGAGTGGAGTCCGTATGTGCTAGTATCCGTGGTTACATCCTGTGCAACGCATGGGAGCCACCACAAGTGGGAGCAGCCCATAGGGTGAGAATACAACATATGACTAAGGAATCGTGTGGGGCAACAAGCGGATTGTCTCTTGTAGATAAAGTGTACAAACTCTACAGAGTCAAAACTATTTGAATAGCCATACCCATGGTCCAGGGTGGATATGAGAACTTAACCATATATAGTTCCATTTCAAAATCTTTGTGGGTGAATTTGGAAAAGTGGAGAGCAGTGAAAAGCCCTGATTTGTGTTGCCCTGCGTGTCGCCCTAGTGATAATGTAAGCGGTTATAACACTGAAAAGTTAGCATATGGTGAAGAAGCCATGTCAGGTGGATGGAATCTGGATTGCTATTACTATTGCATTCTTTCACACATTTTGTTTTAGTTCAAACTGCTAGGTCTCAAGAAATTTCTATATATCATATTTTAAATGTAATTTATGGCAAATAAAATAACCCGAGCCTTCCCTTGATAAGCCATGCATATTATCTATATCCTGTGTATTGGCTCGCGGAGCACAGTGGTTTGTGCTCACCCTCGCTCTCACAATTAATCCAGAATCAGAAGTCAGATCGCTACGCTATAGCAATACACCAGGTCAAGATGATGAAGAGGATGAAGAGATAAAGAACTAGCTCGTGAACCCCCAGTTGGCTGCCTGTGGGCATGTCCTGAGGGTCCCACCTGTGTGCTTCGTTTTCTGCTGCTGCATTTTATTGACTTCAGCCTAATTGGCCCATGAGTAAGTCTTCTAATATATTAACGCTTCCGCAAGATACGTATTTTGATGTTCAATATTGTATATGTGAGCACTATCTACTGATCCAGAGAATAGTACGGTGGAATCACAGAGGATTCTGGATTGTAAAATCCGGGTCCGACATGGTAGTGGCGTACGTAAGTAGGAGTACTAGCAGCTAGTCTGTCTATATCATCTTGTATGCTTGTGTGCCAACTAGTTCTAGGAATAGATCGGGGGTACCCTAGCATACGAATGCATGAAGATGCGATACATATCAAGCTCTGTGATTAGCATGCACATGTTTCTATGGGCACACATGTACGTTAGTCGTACGTACGTACATGCCCATGCAATGCATGCAAACAATGGATGTACGTACTAGATCAATGTGTAAGCCAGGGAGCGAGTGCATGCAACCTTCCTACATTGCAGACCCCAGCAGCCGTGTAAATTTATGAAGCTGTGGCAAACTTTTTTTACCATTCTGTTGTGGCAAGTAATGCAATACTGTGTAAATTTATCTCCCAGAGCAGGAAGTTCCAAAGTGTGGAGCTGTTCCAAGAAAGGGCAGATCTCGAAGATGCATGGCGAACAACGTCGCATCCGTGAGGCCGAATGCATGGACTTTCCCTCAGCTTGTAAATACCGATGCTTGAGTCGAGTGACAACAACGTCACTCAGGAGGATGATTTCCAAGGGCACCACCACAGATATATGTGTAGAAACATCTATTTTATTGTGAGGTGATTGGATGTGGAAGAATTACGATCCAGAGATCCGTATTATGTGCAAATATGTGTACCACCAAACAGTCTTCAAAAAAGGCTATACGCCTATTTTAAAATTGGACATTTTCATATGCTATGAATTCTTCCTAATCCGCTTCCTGATTTACGGAATATTCTTAGGCACTATTAAGCAAGATTTCACTGGATATGTTGCCTATTTTAATTTACATATTTGCAAATATATGCGAATTTCGGCAACAAACAGACACATCTGCTGCGTAGGTGTGATCTCATTGCTTGTTCGGGTCATCCTTATATATTTAAGGTGAGATAAAATAGTAAGATCATAATATGTAAAGCAACATTAAGCATAGTTGCTTACAAATTACATGAATCATAAATGCCAAAATAAAAAAAGCATGGCTTAATTTCCCTGACACAAGTTGGAAAAATGCATTCTGGTAACAAGAATACCAAAACCAATCGGCCGAAGTGGCAGTGTTCGTTCACTTTAGTATGGCTTTGAAGAGAGGGATTGCGACATATAGGTCATCTTGCACTTTGAGCGTCACAAGTAGCTCCGCCTCAATCGCATCCAGATCCATAGAGCACTCGCCGACCTTCATCTGCACCTTATCGATCCAATTCTTTACATCCTCTAGGTCCCGCCCACTCAGCTTCCCGCTGTTGCTCGTAGCCTCAAGGCGGCGGAGGCTGGCCAACGCCTCTCTATCGCCATTGGTGGCTTCTTCGAACAACTAAAGGCACCCGTTTCGCCGACCAATCATCGGGTCTTTGCCCGTGCTATTGCCGCGCTTCCCTCTCCCCTCTCCCGCTGGCCGGTGGACCCGCTCTGTCAGGGGCGTCTTCCTCCCCGGTCGCCTTTCCGCTCGGCGCAGAGCTCGCGCTCCCCGTGGCGCTCATGCGTCAGCTTCGCCCTTCCCGTGTCGTCCCGTCGCCTTGGTGGAAAGCCTGCGGAACCGTCGCCGCCCCTGGTTCCACCGCCTCCGCCCCCGGTTCGGCGCCACCGCCCACAGTTTTCCCCCGCCCGGTCGCTTCGGCCCGGCCACGTGGCGCCGGTCGTCTGCCGCTCCGCTCGTGCGTGAGAGGCAGTAAAGCGGAGGAGACCGCACGGGGGTGGATATGCTTAGTCACACTGTAGCTTTAAAGCCGCCCGGTCATTTGCGCCACCTGCTCCGCCGCGCTCAGACATGACCGATCGGGCAGGCGCCCGTTACCAGCCTCACCCGATCGCTTATAAAAGGAATTGAACCCTCCGTTGAGTTCCCCACGCCTCCCTCACCGTCCTCCAGCAGGTAATTGCTTCCCCGCGCACCGTAGCCACCAGCGAGCCAATCCTTCCCCAACTCCGGCGACCTAGCTCCCCACTGATCTACTGCAGCAGAGCCCAATTCCTTGCGCCAGGACCATCTCCAGAGCGCCGCGAAGCCACCCCCGGCTTCGTCCGGGCTCCCCGACGCCTGAGGATCGCCGTCACCGAGAGCTTCTCCGAGCCGCCGCCGCACGATGCCGACCCATCTCCGGACCTCCTCGGCCTCTGGCGACTGCGTCATTGTCTCCACCGTAGCTCGAGGAACGCGTTTCGCCTCTCCGCCGGACCGTCGCCCCCGATTCCTCTGCCCGACCCAGCTGCCGACCCACCTCAAGAGGATTTAATCCTCTATAGAGGTAAGAAACACTCGAGCAGCGCTGGGTTGAGCTTTCTGCCTTTTTCTCCGGGCTGACAGGTGGGCCCCACCTGTCAGCGGCTACGGCACCCAAAGGGCCCACTGACCACTGGGCCCCACTGGTCAGTGACACACCTAAAAGAAACTCGTACTGACAAATGGACCCCATTGAACAGTAGCTGGACCCACATGTCATAGACACAGTACGTAAGGAAATAAAATAAAAAGAAAATGAATTACAAAAACTCCAACGGGACCCATGTGTCAGAATTTTTCATTTTCTGGCATTTCACAGAACTGAGATTTTCAAACGAGCATAACTTATTCATTTTAACTCCAAATTAAGTGAAACAAATTTCTAAATTTGTCTAAATTTAAGATCTATCCAATAAAACCAGAACCATGATTTTTGGAGTTCATTTGAATTTCTGATGATATTTTGATTGATTGGTTGCTTTTCCTTTCATTTGGGTATTTCACACGATTAAATAGCATACGAGGCTCAAGAAGCTAGCTTAGAAGCTTAGAAGCTCCAGAAGACCAAGACCAAGATCCCCGTGAACCAGGCGAGTCAACACTTTGATCATATTGAACCCAATATTTCAAAGTTATTTCCTTTTAAATTAACAAAGTGCATGCTATTATTTCATGAGATATGTTATGTTCAATTTCAGCAAGCTAGTTATGCCCTGTTATTGCTATTGCTTATATTAATCTCCTTGCCAAACTTGGACATGTGAACCTTGTCGCCATAGTAATAATTAACTTATGATTTTACAAATTAAGTCCCTATTTATATGGCATGCTTAGGAATGCTAGCTACTTGGGGTGACACTAATGCCCCAAGGAATACCCTTCAAACTATTATGAAATGTTTTGGGCAGTCATGGTTGGAATGACTAGAGTTTACTTGTACATTATTTTATGCTCTCGAAAAGCCCCAAATAATGCTAAAAATTACCTGGGTGGATGGACTGGGGGTTGGAATGTGGTGCAGTGGATGCACAAATTGTGAAATGTGGTAGAACCATCCAGGTAGCCCTAAGGACTGAATCTTGTCATGATATCCCTTGTAAGACAGTACAACCACAAGTCTGTAAAATACAACTTGGCTAAGTAATTTTATCGAAACTCCCGAAAGCATCTCACTGGTAGTGGAATGGCGAGGTTATGCAAGGGCAATGGAGGCCTAAAGGGACACCGAGTGGAGGGTGACGTTTCCCAGTCGTGCTAGTGCTGAGGGGAGTGGAGCCCGAATAGCACTAGCAGCCGTGGGGAACATCCCGTGCAACGTATGGGACCCACCGCAAGTGGGAACGGCCCATAGAGTGAGATGATGTAAGGGGCTAGGTATTATCAAAAGTCACTGTGACGGTCTGCTCAACCACATGACTAAGGCATCATGTGGGGCAATGAGTTGATTGTCTCTTGTGGGTAAAGTGTACAAAACTCTACAGAGTCAAAACTATTCGAATAGCCGTGCCCACGGTCAAGGGCGGACATGGGAGCTTAACTAGATATAGTTCTATTTTAAAATGAGTTGGAAAATGGGAATGGGAACTTGGAGGGCAAAGGACCTCCCTAATTTCAGTTGTCCTGGGTTCGTCCCAGTGGTGAATTAAGCGTCTGTAGCGCTGAATGAATTATGTGGTGCAGAAGTCATGTAATGGTGGATGACATCTGTGCTAAAATGAATTTGATGATATAATCTGAGAATAAGTCACGATTTGTAAAACTGCTAGGTCTTAGGGATTTTTATATAATTGTATTCAAAAGCACTCCTCACAAAATAAAATAAGCCCGAGCCATCCTTTGATTAGCCATACATGTTAAAATATTGCATTCTGTGTGTTGGCTCACGGAGCACGGGGTTGGAGTGCTCACACTCGCTTTTGCGACAAAATTCAGAAACAGGAACTCAAGGACATTATGCCTATGAGGAGACCCCTACCAATGATGACGGAAGCAAAGGCGATAACTAAGGCGTAGGCCACGATGGTTAGATATAGACAAGTGGACTCATGGCGTTGTGTGCATGTATGTTACCAGTATCCCCGGTGACATATACTGTACACATTACCCTACTAGTCGCTTGCCAGTGGATTTGGGTTTACTTTTGCTACTATTTTCGCTGCATTTGTGTAATGAAGACATTTGGCCAAAGCGGCCCTTTTGTAAACATTCACCCGATGTGGTGTAGTTCAGACTTTGTAATATTATTATGCGATGTATGTCATGATTCAACAATGTACCTGTGTGCACTAACTACTGATCCAGGGATTAGTGCAATGAAACACAGTAGATTCCGGATTGAAATATCCGGGTCTTACACCGGCCAACCAGGATGGCGGTGGCAGCGTGGGCAAGCTTGACATCACTACCGTAGAATGAGTCTGCATGTGGGAGGAGAGATTTATAGCAGTGGTTCGAAAATACCTCCCCCACGGTGTTGCAGCGAGCACGGAGGAACTCTACCGCGGCGGCAGATGGCTGCTTGGAATCCACAACTGATGGTGGCTTTGTGTTGGTAGCTGCACACAAGGATGTGGTGAAGGTGACAGCGAGGATAACCACAAGGAGGAAAGCAGCCATGATCTCTGTGACTCAGCTAGTGCGGGCACCGCAATTGAAATGGATGGATTTAGTCATGCTCCACATATTTATGCCAAGGGAGGTTTTGGATTTTGACCAATTTATATAGAGCAAGTTCTTCTATTCTAGGCACACAACACGTGTTATTAATAGCAGAAACCTCCTTCAAGGATGTTCATTGACCCTTTCTCCTATGGTTGTGCTGCAATCACCGAAAGCATTCAGTCCATAGCTGTTTCGTTTCCATCCACAGCCCTAGTCCGTAGCTGTTTCCTTTCCATCCATAGTCCTTCACTGCTAGTATTTTGGTATCATCATAGATACAATGTACCACCCCCTCTTTTTAAAATTATTTGGCACTATCTTGGAAAAATGTCAGGAAATCATGGGAAATTGTTCAAAATGCTGCATTGGTTGTAACATCCTAAAATTTAGGATGTTGGAAAATGTGTAAAATTTAAAAAAATTTATTGTATTTTGTTTGAATTTAGTTTCCTGGCTTTGGACTGATGTTTCTCTGGAAGATAATTTATGAACACTACCATGGGAAAAATATACAATTGATGAAACCCAAATAGAATTAAAATTGGAATCTAAAAAAATAGTCCAGAAAATGATGCAGGGAAATTTACAGTGCAAATCATTACTTGAAGCTACACTAATGTAACAACCCACAAATGCAAGTATAAGCTATCTATGCTAGAAATAAATGTTGGAATACTTTTGAGCTTGTGCTAGAAAGAAAAGTGTCCTTCTAAAAATAAAAGGTTTTAATTACATTTTATTCACTGAAACAGAACCTTAGAAACAAGTTAAATATTGTGGAAACATTAATGCAACACATTGCTACACCCTTTCATTTTCCTAGAGTCATTTCTCATCCTAGCCTCTCATTTTACTTGGTAAAAATGATCACTAAACCCACTTCGCTTAAAAATTTGCAAGTGCCTACCCATTGGCTATCGCAGTATCAAACTAGTGCGTTCGAGGAGGGCACATTGCAGCACAACCTATGGGTGACAATTGAGAGACCATGTGGAGGTGACCACATGTTTATGATGAGTAATTGACAAGTATGTTGCAAAGATTGAGTTTGGTTTGAGTGATTTGTGCCAGGTCGGCATTTGGCGCAGTCAGGTTGATTAGACGATCTTATTGCATATTATGTCTCCCGATTGGTCGTTCGGGCAATTTCGTGCCTGTGTTTGGTTTATTGATGTTATTTATGCTTACATGTGTCGAGCGGTGCTATTAGATGTGTTTCTTGTTTGTGATGGCTGCAGGAGATCGAGGCGGAGTCGTGGCGAGGCACGGGGTGACCGGACTAGGCGCAAGTGGCGCTGAGGTCAGAACGGTCGAGGTGTGCTGAAGACGGCGAGGGCTCGAGGTAGCTGCGAGGCTTGAGCAGCAAGAAAGGAGGAAGCTTCCCGGAAGGTGCAGTAGGGGCATTTTGGAGAATACACAAAGCTGCACTAAAGGAAGTGGGTTATGGATAAAGCACTAGAGTTGTTGAGGCTTTGTGGGTAAAGAGAGAGGCAAATCCATTAGTGAGAGACTATAAATAGGGGATTGTCTCCTGCATGTAGTCTAAGTCTTTTGGAGTTTGTTTTGCTTTCTCTTTAATGGTTGATGAGTTGGTGAGCAAGGCAGAGGGTGTCTCCCTCGTAGTCTCCTCCCTGTGTGTGGTTCTTGAGTTGGGTTCTTGAGCTTGGGAGAGAGAGAGATGAGATGAGTTGATCCACCATGTAATCATTCCTCTATATTCAGTCATGTATGGGGACTCCTCTGTGATCTTTGTGCTTATGGAAATGAATGCTTTCAAGAAGTCATTTGAGTCTTTGCTTCTCTGTCTGTTTTATACTTCGATGACCTCTCAGGTTGATTTCTTGACTTTTTGAGATTTGAGTTGGTTCTTGCTGGGAAGGCCCAAAATGGGTTGCTCTATGTTGGGATGATGCCTCAAGATCATTTGGTCGATTTTTCCCGAGAGCAAATCAAATGAATCAAAGATTCTCCATTTTCAGCTTCTCTGTTCTTCATTTCTTGCTTCTAGGGTTTGAGGTAGATTTTGATTTCCTTTGGAAGATGGCCTGAGCATTGGTCTGGGAAGTCCTAAGTTCATTGCTAATCCAATTGCAAATGGACTTAAGCAAAGATTGAATGTGTAGGGAGAAATCTGAAAATTAGTGCCTTCCTCATGTCATTTTCAGATTTTGAGCAAATCTTGATTGCCTTCTCTTTTGGTTGGATTCTTAGGGTTTTCAGGTGCTGTGGCTATTTATTTTTTAGTCTCCTTCTTTTGGGTCAAGAAGTTTAGCCAAAGCTTTTCAATTTGTCTTGTGTTTGGAGGCTCTAGGAAGTGCTATCTGAAAAATCAGCATTTTGGGCTGCTGTACCCGAGGGCTGGTCTGACCAGAACCTCAATGGCGGTCAGACCGAGCTTAAAGGGGCGGTCAGACCAGTGTGGACCGGGCGGTCTCACCGCCGGCCAGGGAGCGGTTAGACCGGCCTGATGCCAGCGGTCTGACCGGCCCCCCCTTTGGCAGCCTGTGTTGCTTGCGATTTTAGTGAGTTTTTGGCTTTTTGGTTTCTCTGCTCGCTGTGCTTATTTCCTCTGAGTGTTCATGCTTCCAGAGAGTATTTTTCCTCCCCTTCATAGCTCTTCATAGCTATTAGAGAGGCGATTTTTTAAGTGGGGACTTTAGGGGGTTAATTTTAAAAAGGCGACATTCACCCCCCTCTGTCGCCATTTCGGTCCAACAATTGGTATCAGAGCCGGTTAGCTCTTTTCCTTAGATCTTAATAGGTCTCTAGAGCCATGGCGACAGACAAGTACTCGACCAAGCCCCAGGTCTTCGATGGGATCGACTATCCCTTCTGGAAGGGCCGGATGGAGACCTACATTCAGGCTCAGGGCTACGCCATCTGGCGTAAGGTCAAAGTACGATATGCTGTTCTTGCCGATGAGAACATCAATGCCGGGAACATGGCTGATGTTGAGGCGAATGCTAAGGCAAGGAACATCGTTATTCAGGGGTTGAGCCGAAGCGAGTTTGACCACATCTCTCATCTTACGTTGGCTTTCGACATCTGGGTGACCCTCGATGCTTACCATGAGGGCACCACCCAGATCAAGACAGCCCGACAGGACCAGTTCAAGCGAGATTACAACAAGTTTGAAATGCTCGCTGGCGAGTCCCTTGATGAGTGTTTTGCGCGTTTCCACAAGATCTTGAGCAACCTCCGAGCGGTCAGTCTCACATACCCCGACTCGGACAACGCTCGTCAGATGCTCGCGGCTCTTGACTTACGTGTTTGGGAGATGAAGGTGACTACCATCAAGGACACCACCGATCTCTCGACCTTGACTCTTGATGCGTTGTATTCACGCCTCAAGACTCACGAGATTGACATAGTCTCTCGTAGGTCGAAGTCGCAATCGATGGCCTTAGTCACCGATCCCACTTCTGGACCTTTTTCCGAGCTGACTTGCGGATTCTCCCTTGCTGCTCTCTGTGACATAACTGATGATCAGTTAGAGCAGCTTGCGGATGAGCAGTTAGCCCTCCTAGCTCGGAGATTTTCCCATGCTTACAAGAGGAGGAGGGACGGAAAGAGAGGAGGACCCGTGATCTGCTTCGAGTGTGGTGGCCCCAACCATATTTGAGCAAACTGCCCCAAGCTGGGGAAAGACAAGGGTGACTACGCCGGCGTGAGCAAGAACGACTACATCGACAAGAACCGCAACAAGAAGCCCTCAGCTCACGCTCAAGACAAGAAGAAGTTCCACGACCTTGGCAAAGCCAAGAAGCTCTTCCACCGCGTCCTCACCGCCTTCGATGACCTCAACCTCAGCGAGGTGGAGAGGTGGAGCGACGATGATGGAACGGATGAGCAAGACCCCAAGGGTGGCAACGACTTCTCCGGCATGTGCTTCATGGCCCTTGAGGGCGAACTGAGCGACAGCGAGCTGTACTCCAACTCCGACGAGGTATCCCCCACCTACGACCAGCTTAATGATGCTTTTCTTAAGCTAGGTAGATTCCATGCTAGATCTAGAGCTAGGTGTAGCAAGTTGGAGAAGGAAGTAGATAGATTGTCACGGGAGCTTACTTCACTTATATCTGCTCCCTCCCGTGACGATTGTTATACATGTTCTGCTCTGCTTGGTGATATGGAGAAATTAAGGACTTCTCATGATAGTTTGTCGTCTGAGCTGGACATGCTCAAGGTGGAGAATGTTAGTCTTTTGGCCGAACTAGAAATGAGTAGGGTTGCACCCCTTTCATCTGTTGTTGAGATTACATTTTGCACCTCATGTGAGGATAAGGATAATGCGTTTAGAGGTCTTTATACCATGCTCCTCGATTTGCCCGAGACTTGTGAAAATTGCAATAACCTGAAGATGAACCTAAAACGGGCAGATCATAAAATTGCTGAGTTGCGTGCTTCTCTACTTGAGCCTATTGTGTCTTGCACCAATTGTCCAAAATTAACCCTTGAGCTTGAATCTGTTTCTAAGCAATTTTAAGAAATGATTTATCATACCAACAATTTGGCTCAGTATGTGACTAAGGACCCTGTTAGCTCACCATGCATTAGTTGTGATAAACTAAAACTTGAACTCGCTGAATTGAATGAAAAATGTGTGAAGCTAACTAAGGACTTACTAGAGAAGCCACAATCTTGTTGTGATGTGTGTGCTGGTGTGGGGGAGAAGTCCAAGGGTAAGGTAGAGACGCCTAGCGACGTGAACCAATTGGCTAGCAGTAGGACTGTCCATTCTGAGTCGGCTGTGCATGCACAAGCCATTCGTTCCTCTGTTGTTGGTTCTTCCTCTTCTACTCCCTTACCTTCTGTTGTTCCCTCTTCCCCCTACTCTTCTTGCACCTCTCTTTTTCGGGAGTGTCAGTGTCTTATGAACACTCTCGAGAGATTTGTAGGAGGCAACAAGAAGCTGAATCTTATTCTAGACCAGTCCAAGATTTGCAAATTTAATTAAGGTCTAGGATACGATTTCTATGAGGACATGAGGAAGCATCCACCTGTCGTGCTCAGACCAATAGCACCAGGTGTGATCGAGATTGAGCCCAGGACCGAGAAAGTCCAATTTAAGTCAGCGGGCTTTGTCCAAGGGATTTCTGACAGCAAGGTGAGTCCACCTACTGCTTCGGCCTCTCAGAAGGCGAAGCCACACCGTGTTACTTCTACCTCTCAGAAGGTGAAGTATCACTGCACCTTCTGTCAAAAGGATGGACACTCGATCGAGCGATGCTTCAGGCACGCCAAGATCGCGCGGAGAGACCGTATTCGTGATCTTAGGCGTATTCAGGGTCAGCCCCAGACCTTGAGTGCACCTAAAACCAACACGAGGTCTAGGGTTGCTTCAGTCATTTCTGATGTGCTTGGGCAGCATCGAGAACTTGGTTTTTCCGAGTTTTCTGGTTTTCGTCCTCATGCTCCCTTTGGTCGTCACTTCCGCCGTTCTGAGGGTAGATCTCATTTTCCCCGTCGAGATAGCTACCCGCGGCCTGATCAGCGTGTTGCCGGTGCTCTGACTCGCTCTCCCGTAGCAGTCAAACCCAGCAACAGCTTCAGGTCTGCTCACAGACCTTCTGCTTCTTTGAGCAACAGAGAGTGTAGGGTAGTTAAAGGTCAGTCATGTTTGACTACTTCTGCTGCTCGACGTGTTACTCAGTATTGGGTGCCAAAATCTATGTTGATTTATCCCAGTGCTGAGCCTTCACTCTCTGTTTGACTCAGGCTTGCCGGGCAGGGAAGGAAAAGGTTTGGCTCGTAGACTCCGGGTGTTCACGACACATGACCGGAGACTCCCGTTGGTTTTCTTCCCTTGCCCGTGCTCCAGGTGATGAGATGATCACCTTCGGAGATGCTTCATCTAGGTGCATCATCGCCAAAGGTACAGTGCGCGTTAATGATTCTTTCATTTTGAAAGATGTTGCCTTGGTTAGTAAGCTGCAGTATAATTTACTTTCAGTCTCTCAGCTTACCGATGACGGTTTTGAGGTTAGCTTTAAGAAAAACAATTACAAAATTTTTGATTCTTTGGGTAGTCTGGTTTACGAGATTTCTTGTTTTGGGAGGATCTTTCGCGCTGATTTTTCTGAGCCTTTTGGTGATCCTCTTAGGTGTTTAGTTGCTTCTGAGTCCCGCGACCTTTCTTTCTGGCATAGGAGACTTGGTCATATTGGATTTGACCATTTGACCCGAGTTAGCGACCACGATCTTATTCGTGGTCTGTCGAAACTCAAGATGGTCAAAGATCTAGTTTATGCTCCTTGCCAGCACGGCAAGATCGTTGCCGCTTCTCACCCCCCAGTCACAATGACCATGACTGATGCACCGGGACAGCTGCTCCACATGGACACAGTTGGACCAGCTCGAGTGCAGTCAGCAGGAGGGAAGTGGTATGTTCTTGTCGTGGTCGATGACTTCTCGAGGTTTTCTTGGATATTTTTCTTAGCCTCGAAGGATGAGACGTTTACATATTTTCGAGGTCTTTTCAGTAGGCTTTTTGTTGAGCTCCCGGGTGCCTTACAAGCGATCCGCAGTGACAATGGCACGGAGTTCAAGAATTCCTACTTTGAGAGGTTTTGTGATGAGACAGGTGTAGAGCATCAGTTCTCCTCTCCGCACGTCCCACAGCAAAATGACATCGTGGAGAGAAAGAACTGTACCTTGGTCGAGATGGCCAAGACGATGCTCGATGAGTACTCTACACCGAGGAAGTTTTGGGCTGAGGCTATTCTGACTGCGTGCCATGTTTCAAATCGAGTTTTTCTTCGGGCACACTTGCACCGCACTTCTTACAAGTTGAGATATGGGTGAAAGCCCAGTGTATCTCACTTTCGTGTGTTTGGTTGCAAATGCTTTATTTTGAAGTCCGGAAACCTAGATAAGTTCGAGTCACGTTCGTGTGATGGGATCTTTCTAGGTTACTCGACTTCTTCGCGGGCTTATAGGGTCTGGAGCTACGAGTCTAGTAAAATGGTAGAGACCTGTGAGGTGACCTTTGACGAGGCCAGTCCAGGGACTAGGCCCGATATCTCAGGTTCTTTAGAGCAGTCCGAGCCCATCTTTGTGGATGATGAGGATGATGGAGATGAGGGTTGTCTACCCGATCCAGTCCCTCATCCACCCCTTGAGGTGCCTTCTTCCACCGCACCTCCAGGTGATCAGCCCATGCCTTCTGCTTCCTCTGGAGCTACTGGCTCTGTTCTTACCTCGTCAGCTCACGAGGTAGAGGCCACTTCTTCTTCTCATCTAGGACCTCCCCGATATATCCAAACAGACCATCCTTCTGAGCAGATTATTGGAGACCTTTTTGAGCGAGTCACTCGTTCAAAGTCTGGCATGTCTCACTTCTGTCTCCATTCTGCATTTGTTGCCTCATTCGAGCCCAAGGACATTTGTCATGCTCTCTCTGACGAGTCTTGGGTCAATGCCATGCATGAGGAGATAGAGAATTTCGAGAGGAATAAGGTCTGGTCGCTTGTTGAGCCCCCTCGAGGTCACAATGTCATTGGGACTAAGTGGGTGTTCAAGAACAAGCAGAGTGAGGATGGGGTTGTCATTCGGAACAAGGCTAGACAGGTAGCTCAGGGGTTCTCCCAGGTTGAGGGTCTAGATTTCGAGGAGACCTTTGCCCCTGTAGCTAGACTTGAAGCCATTAGAATCCTGCTTGCCTTTGTGGCTTCTAAGGGTTTCAAACTTTACCAGATGGATGTCAAGAGCGCCTTCCTCAATGGCTTTATTGAGGAAGAAGTCTATGTTACACAGCCTCCAGGTTTCGAAAACCCCAAATACCCAAACCATGTCTTCAAGCTTTCCAAAGCGTTGTGTGGACTTAAGCAGGCCCCTAGAGCTTGGTATGAGAGGCTTAAGTCCTACTTGTTGAGTCATGGGTTTGAGATAGGTAAAGTAGACAAGACCTTGTTCATTCGCCGGCATGGCACTGATCTTCTGCTCGTCTAGATTTATGTGGATGACATCATCTTTGGTGGCTCCTCGCATGCTCTCGTTTCCCAGTTTTTCGATGTCATCAGCTCGGAATTTGAGATGAGCATGATGGGCGAGTTGAGCTTCTTCCTTGGCTTCCAAATCAAGCAGACTCGGGAGGGTACTTTCTTGCATCAGGGCAAGTACACTCGAGACCTCCTGAAGCGCTTTGATATAAGTGATGGCAAGCCAGTGTCCACTCTGATGGCTTCTTCAGCTTCACTCAGCCCAGATGAGGACGGCGAGCCAGTTGATCAGAAGAGTATGACAGCATGATTGGCTCCCTCTTGTACCTCACTGCCTCGAGACCGGACATACACTTCTCCGTGTGTCTGTGCGCTCGATTTCAGGCTTCTCCTCGCGTATCTCATCGCCAGGCGGTGAAGCGCATTCTTCGGTACCTTCGAGCTACCATTGACTATGGTATCTGGTACTCTTCCTCATCCTGTCTTTCCTTGAGAGCCTACTCGGATGCAGACTTTGCTGGCTGTAGGATAGATAGGAAGAGCACTTCTGGCATCTGCCAATTCATTAGCACTTCTCTCGTTTCTTGGTTTTCGAGGAAGCAGTCCGGTGTTGCACAGTCCACTGCGGAGGTCGAGTATGTTGCTGCAGCCAGTTGCTGTAGCCAGGTGTTTTGGATGGTCTCGACTCTGCGGGACTTTGGGTTAGTTATCGACAGTGTTCCACTCTTTTGTGATAACACTTCTGCGATTAACATTGCTAAGAACCTAGTGCAGCATTCTCGGACCAAGCATATTGATATCAGATATCACTTCCTTAGAGATCATGTAGAGAAGGGTGACATCGTGCTCCAGTTTGTGGAGAGTGACCACCAGTTGGCTGATATCTTTACCAAGCCATTGGATAGCTCTAGGTTTTCAGCTCTGCGGGGAGAGCTTGGGGTGGTTTGTCCTTACGGACTGTTGTGAGGGGGAGCTTTGTGCTTTACTGCTTTATCATATTGATTATGCTCTTACTCCTTTCTGCTGCATTGCATATGGGTGCATTGGGATAGTCCTTCTAGCATAGGTTAGAGTGTTTCTCTCGTCTAGTTGTTTAGACTCCTTCTCTCTTCTTGTGATTCTAGGATGCTGCTTATTGGCTGTTCTCTTCTCACTAGGTTGAGCTCACTCACTGCTTATAGGTTCTAGCGAGGGTTGGGCCACTATCGGGTAGACAGGGTACATGTTTGCTCCTTAGTCTGATAGATGATCAGTTGATAGTCCTAGAGTTATATGGGGTAGATGAGAGTCAGTCTGAGCCATAGTATCCTCTTTATCTCTTCTATGCTTTAAGGACTGCTCTTTCGGATTTTCTTTGCCAGCTTCTCTTGCTTATAGCTTTGGTTCAGGGGGAGTTCATTTGGGAGCTTCTGGAGCTTAATATTGACATAACTCAACTTGAACTAAAAGTGCATCACATGTTGAGGGGGAGCTGGATTTTCTTGCATTTCAGCATTCTGCATTGTAATATAACTACATGGAGCCTTGATTATTATCCCTTCATGACATGTTTATCATGCATTACATCTTGCCATGACTTGAGCTTACCTGCTAGATATATCATGACTTTATTTGTGTAGTCAAGTCTTTGCCATGACGAGTTAATTAAAAATGCACAACTTGAATTAATTCATGTCATGTTAGCACTTGAGACTAGTCTGTCTTTAGTTATCCTTTTATGATTCATGCCATGTCAAATAGGCTGAGTTGAGTCTTGAATCTTTGTTGGGCTTTAGATTGAGCTATACTAGTTTCTTGATGAAGCATAAGTTAGTACAATTTTTTTTAAGTAAGCAAAAAGATCTCTTTTGTGCGAAAAAAACTGATCTCACCAATTCTTTCTCATGAGACTGTTTGCCATTGCACTAGGCATGAACTCAGGGGGAGTTTTGGATGACCAAGATCATCTTCTTAAACTTATTGCTTGGAGTGGTCGCATAAGGCTTGAGATCTAGCACATGACAAAACAAAAATCTGGTTGGCAACAATCATGAGATTTCTAAAGAACAACATGTCAATTGTGCTCAATTTGCTAAAATTACAAAGGTTACAAATACTTAAACAATTGTCTCATTCTTGAACTTGTAGCACTCTAAAATGACTCAACACTAGCTTCATGGTTCCACTTAGACTATTGACATGGCCTGCATCATCTTTGGATATCTCTAGCTAGACTATAATCATGGTTGACTTGACATGCTAAGGAATTTGACTCAAATTTCAGATTGTGACTTATGTGGCTTAGCTTGAGTATACATGTTCTGTCATGTTCTTGTTAGCATTCTTATCGATTATGGCTTGATGTAATTCTCATATGGTCATTGTGGATAATCTTCATGGCTCTAAATGCTAAGATCGAATAAATTTCAACCATTTCATCTTGATTCTCTTCTTTGCATCCTTGATGTGTTTATTGCCGAAAGGGGGAGAGTAATGGAGAAAAAGCCATTTTGAGGAGTTCGTGGAGCTTTGAGGAAAACTTGCTCTTTCTTTTGCTCCTCTCGTCGACATGGTCATGAGCTTCTTGATTTTTTTTGGACCATGGTTGACTCTCTTTCTCAAACTCAAACTCAACTTTGTGCTTTTTCTAGGTTTGTCAATATACTCATCAAGGGGGAGATTGAGAGACCATGTGGAGGTGACCACATGTTTATGATGAGTAATTGACAAGTATGTTGCAAAGATTGAGTTTGGTTTGAGTGATTTGTGCCAGGTCGGCATTTGGCGCAGTCGGGTTGATTAGACGGTCTTATTGCATATTATGTCTCTCGATTGGTCGTTTAGGCAATTTCGTGCCTGTGTTTGGTTTATTGATGTTATTTATGCTTACATGTGTCGAGCAGCGCTATTTGATGTGTTTCTTGTTTGTGTTGGCTGCAGGACGTCGAGGCGGAGTCGTGGCGAGGCACGGGGTGACCGGACTAGGCGCAGGTGGCGCTGAGGTCAAAACGGTCGAGGTGTGCTGATGATGGCGAGGGCTCGAGGTAGCTGCGAGGCTTGAGCAGCAAGAAAGGAGGAAGCTTCCCGGAAGGTGCAGGAGGGGCGTTTTGGAGAATACGCAAAGCTGCACTAAAGGAAGTGGGTTATGGATAAAGCACTAGAGTTGTTGAGGCTTAGTGGGTAAAGAGAGAGGCAAATCCATTAGTGAGAGACTATAAATAGGGGAGTGTCTCCTGCATGTAGTCTAAGTCTTTTGGAGTTTGTTTTGCTTTCTCTTTAGTGGTTGATGAGTTGGTGAGAAGGGCAGAGGGTGTCGCCCTCGTAGTCTCCTCCCTGTGTGTGGTTCTTGAGTTGGGTTCTTGAGCTTGGGAGAGAGAGAGAGATGAGATGAGTTGAGCTACCATGTAATCATTCCTCTATATTCAATCATGTATGGGGACTCCTCTGTGATCTTTGTGCTTATGGAAATGAATGCTTTCAAGAAGTCATTTGAGTCTTTGCTTCTATGTCTGTTTTATCCTTCGATGCCCTCTCAGGTTGATTTCTTGACTTTTTGAGATTTGAGTTGGTTCTTGCTGGGAAGGCCCAAAATGGGTTGCTCTATGTTGGGATGATGCCTCAAGATCATTTGATCGATTTTTCCCGAGAGCAAATCAAATGAATCAAAGATTCTCCATTTTCAGCTTCTCTGTTCTTCATTTCTTGCTTCTAGGGTTTGAGGTAGATTTTGATTTCCTTTGGAAGATGGCCTGAGAATTGGTCTGGGAAGTCCTAAGTTCATTGCTAATCTAATTGCAAATGGACTTAAGCAAAGATTGAATGTGCAGGGAGAAATCTGAAAATTAGTGCCTTCCTCATGTCATTTTCAGATTTTGAGCAAATCTTGATTGCCTTCTCTTTTGGTTGCATTCTTAGGGTTTTCAGGTGCTGTGGCTATTTATTTTTTAGTCTCCTTCTTTTGGGTCAAGAAGTTTAGCCAAAGCTTTTCAATTTGTCTTGTGTTTGGAGGCTCCAGGAAGTGCTGTCTGAAAAATCAGCATTTTGGGCTGTTGTACCCGAAGGCCGGTCTGACCGGAACCTCAATGGTGGTCAGACCGGGCTTAGAGGGGCGGTCAGACCGGTGTGGCCCAGGCGGTCTGATCGCCGGCCAGGGAACGGTCAGACCAACCTGATGCCAACGGTCTGACCGGCCCCCCTTTGGCAGCCTGTGTTGCTTGCGATTTTAGTGAGTTTTGGCTTTTTGGTTTCTCTGTTCGCTGTGCTTATTTCCTCTGAGTGTTCATGCTTCCAGAGAATATTTTTCCTCCCCTTCATAGCTCTTCATAGCTATTAGAGAGGTGATTCTTTAAGTGGGGACTTTAGGGGGTTAATTTTAAAAAGGCGACATTCACCCCCCTCTGTCGCCATTTCAGTCCAACAATAATGCGGCGTCAAATTAAGTTCACATGAGCCTGAAATCAAATTGAGCAATATATAAGGGAGCATTTTCATGCGAGCTGTCCAATCAGAATCAACACTCTGCGTCAAAGCTGGCAATGCCTAAAGATTTTCCAGCCTTTTCGGGCGCACGGTCTGTGTCCTATACGAGGATTTGATCAAATCACTTAAACAACCTGTTCGCTGTTATTTTTCTTAGATCACGACGATATGTCTGAATTCTGAAAGGCAAATTTACTCCTGAATGGTAATCCGCCACCACGCAAACATATGACAAAAAAAATACATTCGACAGTTTCATTTATAGTTACCAATTAGGCAATTAGACATGGGCAACTGCTGGTTGTGTCTTGTGATAAAGCACACTACTAGTGGATCAATCCAATTGCAATAGACCTATGTTTAGCAAGGAAAAGGAAATTGGAGGGGGAAATGTGATTTCCTTCGACATCACTAATCTCACAAGCCACAAGGTGATTAATTAGTTAGTTGGGCTTAAAACCCAAAGAATATGCAGGAGGATATACCCTGTAGAGAGGGATGGATCCAACAGCAATGCTATGCGTATGGGAAATTCTTTGTATGAATTGACATATGGATCCTAGCGATTTGCACTAATCATAATTAACAACAAGTGCATTCTTAGTATAGAAGAAGTACTAGACTCTAGAGACAATGGCTAAGAATTCACGAAATGTTTAGCTGATAGAAGCAAATCTGCACCCTCTTTTTCTGTAAAGCAAAAGAAAGTTGACCATCCTTGCAAACAAGACAGGCAAACAAGATAATTGTTGGTAGTACAACAGAAAGGGAAGAAACATTTTTGAAACAAGAAAAGGGAAGAAATATTAGAATCATGCAAAAGGAAGTTGTTGGGCTGCTAGCTAGTACTGCAATTTATTTGTTGCATAAAGCTACGCTATGAATGAGGCTGGGCTGCTAACTTTGCTTAGGTCTTTTTTATAAACTGTTTTCGTATGAATTAAGCTCGTCGACGTAGGGATGTGTATGCTCATCTCTGAAGGAAAGCAATCACGCACAAAGAGCACATTTGTTTTCGATAGTTTAAGCATTATTAGTTAGCCTTTTGGACAGGTACAACTATCGCACCAGAATCGTGCGGAATATAATGGCAATGTGTAATTAAAATTGCCTTTCTGACAAAAGTTGTACTAGTCTTGACAAATCTTCAAAAAAAAGATTTTTTATTGGTCTTATCACTAAGTGCAAATGTAGTGTAGATCTTTTGTAACTGTGCATTTTTTAATGGATATTTCATTTCAATTCAATTAATCGATTTGCGAAATGGATGCATGCTTTATATTTGTGAAATGAAGTGCGATGTCAATTGGATATTTTATGTCTGTGAATGAAATGTGATGTGAATTGGATGTTTTATGTTTGTCAAATGAATTGAGATGTGAATTTTATGTATACATATACTTGTTTATCTGCTTGTTTCAGAGGGCATGGCTAGCATTTCCTGAGGCTAGCCAATAAACAAAAAATAGATTCTGTTATAGGAGGGAGGAATATCACAGACGGTTTTTAAGTAAAAACCGTCTGTGATTATCCGATATCACAGACGGTTTTTAATGAAAAACCGTTTGTGATATCGGGTAATCACAGACGGTTCGAAAACCGTCTGTGATAACTTGGATTATCACTGACTCATAATTTCAGACGGTTAAAAACCGTCTGTGATATCGGATAATCACAGACGGTTTTTAATGAAAAACCGTCTGTGATATCGGGTAATCACAGACGGTTCGAAAACCGTCTGTGATAACTTGGATTATCACTGACCCATAATTTCAGACGGTTCAGAAAACCGTCTGTGATGACGTTTCTGAACCGTCTGTAATGTGGATTTCTGTAGTAGTACGTCAGGAAGATACAATTTGCACCTTAACCTCCCTGCGAACCTAGATCGATTAGTAGTCCAATGAGCATGCACGAAGGTGCAGTAGAAGGTCGCATGCATTATATCGGATGTAATACCATATTGTCAACAATCGATTACTTGTGATAAAAGTACACCAACAAAAGTACAGGCCTAAATCTCAAAATAAATAAATAACAGTACAAAGTCTAGAAGCTAGTTTACTAGTGATAATGATAATGATACAACTGTTAATATAAGGAGGCGTTCATATTGACTTTTGTTTATAGTTTTTGGCTTTGGCTTATAAATAGAAACAGCTTGTAGATATAAAGACAGTCACATACGATTTGGCCGATGTAAATGAAGTTATTATAATATGTAGAACAATAATGGTTTGAAAACCGGTTTAAAAGTTATAACTAGAAGGGGCCAGTTTGGCCAAAAATAGAAAAAATTTGGACAAATCAAAATTTAAATTTTAAAAAATCATCGATAACGGGCCAAAAATTGCTTGAAAATATCGGCCGAAATTTTTTAAACCTATTTCGGCAAAAGTTTCTTCTAAATTTGACAAAATTCATGCAAAACAAATTTTTCAGTGCTGGTTTGGATTTCTATTGGTGGTCACCGGTAAAACCAGTTTTCAACCAGCAACTAGCCCAAGAAAAAACCCTGACTACAATAGACCAATAAACCATGTCTTGAAAAGATACTCCATTTAAAAGTTAGGTATTGTTGAAAAGCCATTTGCTGTAGAAAAATGACTTATAGAAGCCAAAGTGAGTAGGACCTAAATATGGTGTACTACAAATCTAGGTTGTACAAAATCAACTGTATATTTCTTGTCAAATTGCTAGTATGCTAGTGCTTGCTAATTTGAGTCATTCTATATCATAGAAAACATGTCATTTTAGACATTGACACCGTCCTGAAAATTTAACTTTGCTCACAAATTACTATTGTAATATATTTATAAAATCCAACAAAATTAAAATATTATAAAAGTATTTTTCGAGAGAATCTACACATAATTTTTATATACCTAATCTAAATATTTAAAAATATTTCGATAGCCAGAATTTCTAAAGTTTGACTGTATGTATTCTAAACCAACTTGTTTTTTCGAACCAGATGAGTATGTAGAGCCTAGTTTCTTCGGACTTGAGATAAGACAAGAATAATGATTCCGGGCAGCTAGTCCCCTGGCCATCTTGTCAAAGTTTCATGTATGTTGTCCTTATGTCACAAATGATCACATTTCCCTATGCTCATTCCCCTTGTCTTTCGTGCAAATCGTTAAAATTCGTGTTGTATGGACAGGATGTCGGTACACTACTACAAAGAGGCTATATTGGAGGGCTATATCACAGATGATTCATATGGAACCATCTGTGCTTAAACTATCACAGATAGTTTGTTCTAAGAGCCGTTTGTGATACTTTCACAGACGGTTCTTAAAACGAACCATCTGTAATAATTGAGACATCACAGACGGTTCGTGTTAATAACTGTCTGTGAACTTTCACAGATGGTTCTTAACACGAACCGTCTGTGATCATTGAGACATCACAGACGGTTTGTATAACAAACCGTTTCTGATAATGAACTAAAGAAGCTACTGAGACAAGAGTCAAATTTAAGGTAAATTTATTACAAAAGTCTTAAAAAAGAGATTCCCAGATCCTAATCTTCTAGGCTTCATATGCTTCTTCTTCGACTTTTGGAGTTGGAGGATCAGTCGCTGAGTTCTCGAATGACGTGAAGATTGTCCTTGCCCTCTCCACTTCCTCCTCTAGCCTGGACAAATCATTAACATGGCCTATAATCTCAAAGAGGATGCTATGGTAAGCTTCCTTAGAATCAACCAATTCTGCTTAATCGGCAAGGTTATCCATGTGTCTCTCCATAGCCGCAAGAGCTTCTTCTGGTTTGTGCACTTTGCGGAGAAGAATGAGGCTGAGGGCGGTTTCCCTTTCCTGAGCGACAATGAGACACCTCCGTCGACGGTGGATGATGAGGTCCAGCTGACGGATGGAAGCGAGTCGAGGAAGGAGAGCAGGGCGTGAGCGGAGGAACTGCTCTAGATGTAAATTGTTGGCCGCATGTGAAAGGTTGTCGCCGAACAACTCATGATGGATAGATGAGAGGAAGGAGATCAAAAGAAAATATTAGATGTCATTATTGAGATATCTGGTGAAGAATATGAGGGAGAGGATCTCATAGTGTAGAAGAGCTGGATTAGGGCGCGCATTTTAAAGGGTTATCACAGACGGTTCGTATTCCAAATCGTCTCTGATATTAATATCACAGATAGTTCGTATTCCAAACCATCTCTAATATTAATATAGAGTTAGGTGAGCAATGCTCTGGCCTCCGTGTGTCTTATTTATACTCCGCAAAGTTCGCATAGGGACAACATCCACGCATCTTATTTATACTCCGTGGAGTGCACGCAGGGACTACATCCGTGCGTCTTATTTATACTCCGTAGAGTGCGTGCAGGGACAACATCGGCACGTCTTATTTATACTCCGTAGAGTGTGCCGGGAACAACATCTGCGCATCTTATTTATACTCCGTAGAGTGCGTGCGGGGACAACATCCGCGCATCTTATTTATACTCCGTAGAGTGCACGTGGAGGCATGCCTCCGCTGCGTCTTATTTATACTCCGTAGAGTGCGCGCGGGGACAACATCCACGCGTCTTCTTTATACTCCGAAGAGTGCGCATGGAGGCGTGCCTCTGCTGCGTCTTATTTGTACTCCGTAGCCGCGCGTCTTGACACAAAATGAGAGGCTTTTGAAAACAGTGAACTGTATTAATGCCCCGTTTGCGCGGGCGAGCGATTACAAAAAAGACAGGGTAGTAACCACTGATCTCTTGAAGAGAGGAGGTGCGGCAGTCACCGCTCCTGTGGCGGCACAAGGGGGAGCCTCTGGTGCTAGGGCAAGCAAGGCAAGAGGTCTTGCAGATGGCTCCAAGCTGGAGGAGCTTCGCTACAACAGGTTGGATGCCTGCTGTTGCTCGTTCAACATGCGCCGAAGCCTCTACTTCCTCGGCTTGGCCTTCACCAACGAGCATGCATTGTCCGTGTTCGTGCAGGGGCGCCCTCTGGGATTAGTTCTCCGGCCGGGGCTTGGACGTTGATCCTGGGCTCCGCGCACCAAGCTCTATGCGGCGGGCGAGGTCCTGATCACCAAAGGTGGTGATAATACCTTGTGGGCCCGGGAGCTTCATGCATAGGAAGCCATGGTGCAGTACTTCCCAAAAGGAGTTGAGGGTGGGGCGCCCCAGTATGGCGTTGTATGGGTATGGGATGTCGACGATGACAAAAGTGACATCTTCGCTCCTCGTATTACTGGCTTGGCCGAAGGAGACTTGGAGGCATAGTTGGCCCAGCGCCTTCAGCGGCTGACCCCCGAAGCCCTGCAATGGGATTCCTAAGGGACCTAGGCAACTTCGGGGGATCCCCATCTGGTCGAAGGCCGCCGTGAACAAGATGTTTGCAGAGCTACCTTCATCGACTAGGACACGTTTGACATCGCATCCTGCGATAGTGACTTGGATGACCAGGGGATCTTGGTGAGGGAACTCCACGCCTTCAGCATCAGCGGGCGTAAAGGTAATTGCGTGCTACGCCTACTCCGGCGGTGCCTGCATCGGGTACGCTGCCACATGGTGTAGCCTCCGTGCGTAGGCCTTCTATTACCACGCCAAGGAGAATTCCAGCGAAGAGCCCCTGGAGATGACATTTATGACCTGGCGTTGGCCTCCCTCTGGGGCTTGGATTCTCAGGGGGCCTTCCTGGGGTTGCTGCACGTGACCTAGATCCGCAGGGGGCCCTCCTGAGGCTTCTGCCCGTGGGCTTGAATCCGCATGGGGCCCTCTTGGGATTGCTGCACGTGGGCCACGATGGGCGACCCCGCTTTTAGGGCTCTATCCCTGGCGACGCTCTGTCGGAGCGCCGTAATGGTTGTACATTCCTGCGTGTGGTGGCCACTCCGGCCATGCACCTCGCACCACGGGCCATAGAACTGGTCTTCTTGTTCTGCCCGGGGTCTATCATTGCGACCCCAGCCGCGCCCCCACCCCCAGCCTCATCCGCAACCGGCGTGAGCACCGTCTTCAGAACTGCCCTCGATGTCGAAGACGTAGCGAGCCGTCTGGGATTTGCGTTGGCCGCGCTTGGGCTTGTCACCCGACGAGTCCTTTGGGTTGGCATCCTTGCGCTCGAGGGCGTCCGTAGATTCTTGCTTACGCTTGCCCTTCGAGGAGCCCTCCGGCACGTCTTCGTCCTTCGTCGAGGTCTCCGCTTGATTAGTATCGGAGTCATCGCCCTTGCGCCACCGCGCGTCCTCCTCTGTCCTCGCATACTCTTCTATTTTATCGAAGAGCTTCGCGATCGTCTTGATCGGTTTACGCACGGTACTCAGCCAGTGGCCCCGGACGGAGGCCTTGTATCGCTGCGTTGATAATGGTTGTCTCGTTGACATCCTTGACCTGGCAGCGGACCTTGGCGAAGCGCCTGAAGTACTCCCGGAGCTTCTTTGAGGGGTTTTGCTTGACAGCGAAGAGCTGATCCGCGTCGACGTGCTCGACGTAGTTTCCCCGCAAGTTGTTGTAGAGGTGGTCGCAGATCTGCTCCCACGCGTAGATGGAGTTGGGCTCTATGGTGAAAAACTAAGAGAGCGCCACTCCCTACAGCGCGAGGGGGAGCCCCTTCGCTTTGGTGGTGTCGTCTCCGCCCGCGGCCTCGATGGCAGTCTCGTACACTCGCATGAACTCCCAAGGGTCTGTGTCGCCCTTGTATGGCTCGATGGCGTTGGGGAACTTGAAGTCCTCCGGCCATGTCGATGACAAGGCCAACATTGCTGCCGGAGCCACCTGCCATTCCCGCGTCGAGCATGGGGGCGGCAGTCATGGCGGCGCAGGCGTCGGCGTCATCACTCCCGACAACCCGATCCACGCTGTCGGTGCCGAGCATTGCGCCAGCAGAGGGGTCGATTGTCGCACCATGAGTGTCGACGTTAGCAGCTGCGGCGCTGGCATCGCTATCCGCGCCTGCAGCCGCCGATGCCAAGGCCCTGGTGCCATCCTGCTGGCGCCCCTCTTCTTATTCTCCGCCACCGATGATGAAGCTTTCTTTGGTGCCATCCTTCCTCAAATTTTGGAGCCTGCTCTTGTCTTCCCCACGGACGCGCCAACTATTGTGGTTACAGACCAAATAGAGAGAGTGTGGTATGGTAGTAGAGAGTTAGGTGAGCAATGCTCTGGCCTCCCCCATGGCCTGGGTGGCATATATATATATATTCATATGGGGAGTGTTTAACAATTATGTCCTTACACCCAAGTATCCCTCTCCAGGGCATTTATGTTATTATACATGTCCCATCTTTGGGCTTTACAACGTCCTAACAGGCCGGCTGGACTTAGGTGGGGGCCACCCCTACAACACTAACCAATGTTGATATTGTGAGAAAGATACTTACGGCCTTGCCAGAGAAGTATGAAACATTGGTGACACTCTTTCCAAACTCACCTGAATTGACAAGGATGACACCAATATAACTATTGAGTAACCTCATAACCAATGGGCTGTACAAGAAGGACAAAGAGGAGCTCTTAAAGCAATCCTTCTCCAAGGGTAAGAAAATCACTACCTTCAAGACCAAGGCGGTGTCAAGCGACGAGTCCATGGATGATGGGGAGGACTCCAAGGAGGGGTTGGCTCTCATGGTGAGAAAAATAAAGAAATTCATGAAGAGACACTCATACCAAAGCGCAAGCAATGAGAAGAGCAAGAAGGGGTGCTTCTACAGCGACAACAAGTACTATAGCAACATCCGTTGCTATGAGTGCGATGAGAATGAGCACATTGCCTCTCCATGCTCTCACGAAGGATGATAAGAAGAAATCAACCAAGGACTTCAACAGCAAAAAAAATACTTTTCAAGAAGCTTCACAAGGATGGCAAAATGAAGCTCATATTGGAGAATGGGACTCTGATGATGTAATACCCCAAATGTGATTCGAGAGAGAATAGATTAATCGGGGAGAAAGGGCCAAATAGAAAAGAGTTTAACAGGGAATTTGGGGGATTTCTGTAAAACCTTAGCAACCTGGGACTGGGCCCTGGCCCAAGGAGTGGCCGGCCAAAGGGGGGAGGTGCCCCACCCCCAAACCCTAGCCGCCAGCCCCAACTCCCCCTTTGCCCTCTTTCTCCTTGGTGGCCACCTCCTCTCCTTGTGTGGCCGGTTCCTCTGCACCCTCATCCCCGTTCAGTAGCACCTCATCCTCAATTGAATTGAAGCCCCCTGCTGTTGGTGGAGAAGGTCCCCATTGCTGTCGGCCAAGTGGAGGAAGGAGATCGAACGCCGGGAGGCACTTTTGACCCGGAAGAAGGAGAGGAGGGGGAAGAAGGGAAGAGGAAGGGGGAGAGAGATCGCGTGGTGTTCATCATGTTCTTCTGTGGTTCATCAAGAGTAATCCATGTTTCCCCTGTTAGATGCATATTTAATTGTTGTAGCAATGTCGGTATTGTGGTCTGCTCAGGACAGATTGCGTTAGACGGTCGTTTTGATATAGTTTCATGTGGATTCAGTTCTGGACGTCCAGATCAGACCACAATACCAACGTGAGTTAATGTTTTAGAAAACTGGCTTGTGTGGGTATAATTTGGCCAATTCAGGGAGGTTCACCAACTTAAGTTGGAGAATTTAATTATCTTTCCAGAAAGTCTAAGAACACTTTATTCGGACTCCTGTACCAATAGATATGGATTTTTGAAGTTGACTATTCACAGAGGGGACAGATAGACCTTTAGGACTTGGGGTTGAAGTCGAGTTGGACGTTTTTGCGAGTTCGTGATTGTTTTTTATATAGTTTTGGTCCACTACTGTTATCTTAGCATGCGTTATAATTATTATTCAGGTGGTGGACTGATCCCGGGGGCAGCACCTTCTGCACGTCCCTCGTCCTCTCGCGGTTAAGGCAAGTATAATGAAGGATACAATAGTTGTTATGGAATGTCAATGTTTGAATTATATTGTGAGGAATTGTGTGTTCATGTTTGTGATGATCATGTTTTTGGTAATGTTCATGGTTGTTTGAAAGTTATGAAGTTCATTAGTGTAAACATAGTAGTATGAAAAGGCTTTCCTTGTGCAAAGTGTTGTGGATGCACATTTTATTAAACTGAGACTTCCATACATAAGCATCATGTTGGCTTATTGAAGTCTTGGTCATGTAATGACCAAGCAATTGCTGAGGTCCCCATCATGTTAATGATGGGCTAAAGGTCCCCATGCTTGAAGAGCATGGGCTTAGGTCCCCATACTTGTGGAGTATGGGCAATTGGTCCCTGTACCAGTTGGTACAGGCAGGGGTGTGCATCGACGGATGCACACTTTGCATTACCGGTAAATGCAAAAGAGAAAGAGAGAAGATAAAGGACTTGTTGAGCATGTTGCATAGCATTTGTTGTAAGCATCTGTTGGGTGTTTCTTATGGTGTTGTGTACATGCATGCTATGGTTACCCTTTTGTTATATTTGCTGGGTCTTTGGACTCACTCTTGTTGTTGTTGTGTTTTAGGTACCTTCATGAAATCGGCATGCATGGGGGAAAGGAAGGACTAGTCTTATTGCACTTTTGCACGATGAACCCACAATGGAAAGAAAGAATAAACTAAATAGATGATGAATGATTCTCTTTAAGTACTTTTTTGTTTATTGCTTCCTGGAAGTAAACTGTAATAAATGAATAGAAGATTTAAGATGCTCTTGATTTATGTCTTAGATGTTTAGTTACTATCATTTTACAAGTTGTTTTACCTTTATTAATTATAACTGTTTGTTGAAACCTCCGACAATGTTAACCCTGCAAAGGAGGTTCTGCTGGAATTTTGTGCGGTGTATTTAGTTTATCTGATGCGGATCCACTAGCAAGCTAGCTGAACCCCGTTGCTTTGGCCCTGATCTTTCACGATACGCCTTGTTGGATGCCCTCTCCAAGATAAGCCTTCTCCCACGCACACCGCAGCACATGAACAACGGGTAGAGAAACCAAAGTTTCAGCGAGTAGAATCCAACACCACAATTGGATTCAACACACCAAGAGCAATTTCTCGATGGAAATCTCAAGAACACGCCAACAATGGCCACCAAACCATGGTGATTTTCTGGTTTCTATCTCTCAAATCAAAGTCTAAGTCTCAATGGGGCTAAGGCCCTGGCCTTATATTGGTGCACAATGCACGGCCTTGATTACAACTCACGCACTACTTGGCCTAAGGCCGAAACAAACTCCAATACGAACTAAAAAGGAAATACCTAAACTGCTACCTCTGGATTCTCTCTTAATTTACCTCTGGATTCTCTCTTAATTTGCGATCTGACTATGAGTATTTCGTGGCTGGCACCTTGTCCATTATGTGGGGCTTCCAAATAGCTTTCCAACGAGTCCAAGAACGCCCAAATCGGACTCCGTTTGTGAAAGTTATGGACATTTTAGTATCGGTCTTGCCAGCTGTCCCAATCCGAGTCCGAATCGGTTTCAAATATTTATATGTTTTGTTTTCTGGTTCAAGGGGCTTCCAAATCCGTTTGGAACCTGAAAAGGAATCCTTCTCAACCTTTAGAAAGTCATGGTGTGGTCGGATTTTACCCTTACTTGCATTGCAATACTCGAACTCTTTATGTTTTGCAAGTCTCGTGCGTCTCTCCGGACAGCTCGTGCAGCATCCAATGAAATTGCCATAACTTTGTGTAGGAAGCTCCAAATCAAGTGCCGTTTGATTCGTTGAAAAATAGACTTCATTAGCTTTCCAAATATGTCTTTTGTGCACATTAGAAACCTCAAAATTGGTATTCAAAGCTTCTTGAACATTATGCACAGAACTGCAAGCACTAACCAAAGTTGTAGTGCTACTTGGTGCCACATCATCCTCCCCTCCTTGAAGCAAAGCCGTCCTCGGCTTTGGGGTAATCTTGGGAGCTTGCTTTTTCTTGGCTGTAATTGCTTCATCAACATGAATAGCACTCTCCAATTTTGGTTTCAACACATGCTTCTTTCCCTCATGTACAAATGTATATGTGTTGGACCGGCCCTCATGCGTAGCATTGCGATCATATTGCCATGGTCTTCCCAACAATAACCCACATGCATCCATTGGAACTACGTCGCAATCCACCTTGTCAACATAGTCACCAACAACAAACGGAACACGCACCTTGTGAGTTATCTTTAGCCTTCCGGAGTTGTGTAGCCACTCCACATGATGTGGTTGAGGATGCCTCCATGTGGACAGCCCTAAAGCGTACACCAAATCTTTGCTAATCACATTGGTATAACTTCCACCATCTATGATCAACTTGCATGCTTTATCTTTGATTTTGCACTCCGCTTGAAAAACACTCCACCGCTGTCCTTTTGTTTCAGTTTCTTTACTTTGCACCTTTCGGACCAAAAGATTAACACCATTCAACTCTGGATAACAATAGGCAACATCTCCCTTGGAATCATCGGATTTTTCACTTTCAGAATCACTACTAGAACTTGTTGAAGCATAGCCGTCTTTATTGAGAAGCACTCTTCGTTGATTTGGACAATCACGCATCATATGACCTCTTCCCTTGCACTTGAAACACTCAATTTCTCTAGCACGAGCATTAGAAGGCAAACTAGAATCAGTTTTAGTTGCTTCTTTACCTCTATTGCTTGCCTCCCTTGAAAGAGCACCATTTGAACGGCTTGATGCCGCCACTTTGGAGTGTGAACCCACATCATCGCCTTGCTGTAATGAACGCCTCCATGACTTTGTTTGAGTGTTAGCATGTCCACCCTTGGCTTGTTTGCGCTTAAATTGTTGTTCAGCACGTTCAGCTTGATGCACCAAGTCTTGAATGTTGTAGTAATGGACTATCTACACCCTATCTTGCACATCCTCATTCAACCCATTAAAGAAACGTGCCATAGTAGCCTCATCATGCTCCTCTGTCCCTGTACGGATCATCAACATCTCCATCTCTTTATAATATTCATCAACACTAGAATTACCTTGACGTAGTTGTTGTAGCCGGTTGTACAAGGTCCTCGTGTAGTGTGCTGGGACAAAACGTCGCCTCAAAATATTCTTCAGTTGTGCCCAAGTATCTGGACGAGCTCCTACACGACACAATTGGTTCCACCAAACAAGAGCATATCCAGTGAACTCAATTGTCGCCAACCGAATCTTCTTATCCTCAGTATAGTGATGGCTGTCAAAAATTTGTTCGACACACATCTCCCAATCCAAGTACTCCGGTTCAGCTTTACCATTAAATGATGGGACAGAAGTTTTTATCCGCCCAATTCCATCATCCACGGCAACACGCTGAGCAAACCCGACACCACCTCTGCCACGCATGTCCCTACCACGGTCAACACCACGGTAGTCCCGAGCATGGCGCGGTTGTGGAGCAAAGCCCACTGCACCATCAAAGATCTCCTCGTGTTCGTCGTCTTCATATGGTGCACGCCGTTCGGGATATTGAGGTTCCCGTTTAGCATGCTGAAATTGCGGTGGCTGGTTGCGTATCTCCTCCGTCAAAGCATCAATTCGCGCCCCCAAATCATCAACCTTGCCTTCAAGCTTCTGGTGACAACTTAAGAAGTAGTCACGTGTCACTTCAAATCCAATTCGTACCTCGGGCGGCAAAGACGCCGCATATTGGGGCACCTCCCCGATTGGCTCGGCATGATTATATCGCGCCTTGCCATCTTCAATCTTCATAGAACCCGCCATCAAGAAAAAAAAATTCAGCAACCTCGTACCGTGATCAACCACGCTCTGATACCAAGATGATGCGGATCCACTAGCAAGCTAGCTGAACCCCGTTGCTTTGGCCCTGATCTTTCACGATACGCCTTGTTGGATGCCCTCTCCAAGATAAGCCTTCTCCCACGCACACCGCAGCACATGAACAAAGGGTAGAGAAACCAAAGTTTCAGCGAGTAGAATCCAACACCACAATTGGATTCAACACACCAAGAGCAATTCCTCGATGGAAATCTCAAGAACACGCCAACAATGGCCACCAAACCATGGTGATTTTCTGGTTTCTATCTCTCAAATCAAAGTCTAAGTCTCAATGGGGCTAAGGCCCTGGCCTTATATTGGTACACAATGCACGGCCTTGATTACAACTCACGCACTACTTGGCCTAAGGCCGAAACAAACTCCAATACGAACTAAAAAGAAAATACCTAAACTGCTACCTCTGAATTCTCTCTTAACTTGCGATCTGACTATGAGTATTTCGTGGCTGGCACCTTGTCCATTATGTGGGGCTTCCAAATAGCTTTCCAACGAGTCCAAGAACGCCCAAATCGGACTCCGTTTGTGAAAGTTATGGACATTTTAGTATCGGTCTTGCCAGCTGTCCCAATCCGAGTCCGAATCGGTTTCAAATCTTTATATGTTTTGTTTTCTGGTTCAAGGGGCTTCCAAATCCGTTTGAAACCTGAAAATGAATCCTTCTCAACCTTTAGAAAGTCATGGTGTGGTCGGATTTTACCCTTACTTGCATTGCAATACTCGAACTCTTTATGTTTTGCAAGTCTCGCGCGTCTCTCCGGACAGCTCGTGCAGCATCCAATGAAATTGTCATAACTTTGTGTAGGAAGCTCCAAATCAAGTGCCGTTTGATTCGTTGGAAAATAGACTTCATTAGCTTTCCAAATATGTCTTTTGTGCACATTAGAAACCTCAGAATTGGTATTCAAAGCTTCTTGAACATTATGCACAGAACTGCAAGCACTAACCAAAGTTGTAGTGCTACTTGGTGCCACATCATTATCTTTGCTACATTACTTATTTTGGTAGCATTCTAGGCCATGGAAGGGATGGGTGTTACAGTTGGTATCAGAGCGGGCTGTAGGTTCATGGTTAATGAAATATTAATTTTGACACACTAAGCACTGTAGGTGGGATTGGGAATTGCATTGCATCTACGTTTCTGTCGACTATCATAATTGAATGTGTGTTTAATGTTTGACCTTGTATTTGTTTGTGATCATAGAGATGGCTAGGGGTAGATGCCATGGTTGTGGTCATGGTCGGCAGGGTGCCGGACGAAGCCAGGCAGTGCCCCTGCCCGAAGTTCAGAACTCTGTAGCCAGAGAGGCCAGTTCTATGCGATCAGAGGAAGAGGTTGCTTCAGCGGTTCAGGGGAACCAGGCTCCACCAGCTGCACCTACTACCGTGCCCACGACGGTTCCTATGACAGTACTTGTGATGGGTGCAATGGGGCTGCACCAGTGGAATGCTCTGAGGTTGGATACTTTTGATGGGTTGGGCACGCCAGTGTATGCTGCAAACTAGCTGCGGCACATAGAGAGGCATTTGGGAGTGTTGGGGTTGACTTCAGAGCAGAGGGTTCAGTATGTGGCCTTTCAGCTGAAGGGGCAAGCGGATCTCTGGTGGGAAGGAATCCTGTCAGCGAGAACCGCTGCCCAGGGACCAGCAACTTGGGAGCTATTTGTGGAGCAGTTCAGGAGGAGGTTTTATCTTGCCTCATTTGTGGAAAGGATGGAGGTAACATTGAACAATTTCAAGCAGGGTAAGATGTCAGTGTTAGAGTACTAAGTGGGTTTCAATAACTTAATCCGCTTCGTTCCATCTGTGGCTACCAATGAGGTGGAGAAGGCTTAGAGGTTTCGCAGAGGGCTCAGGTAGGAATTTCGTCAAGCGTTGGGGGCATTCAAGCTGTGTGACTTTGGCTCCCTGGTGGAGCAAGCTAGGGGCATGGAGCTAGAGATGAAGCTTGGGGATGAGTCGTTGGGTACAGGAGGTACCATGGTTTCTGAGGGTACTGGTGGCAGTCAGAAGAAAAGCCTCGGAGGAGGAAGTGGGTCATCACTGAAGCTAGTTTCCAAGAAGTTCAAGGGCCCGCAGAATTCCTTCAAGTCTAGGTTCACCAAGCCCTAGGCATCCTCTGCTTATCGATCGTCAGCAAGTGCTCCCATGATGCGTCTGGTCCCAGGGCAAGGTATGAAATGCTTCAAGTGTGGAAATGAACATCGTGCTTCAGAGTGTTCTTGGTCAGGAGCTTGCCGCCATTGTGGTCAGGAGGGCCACAAGGCATTAGTTTGTAGGCGAAATCCCTCCAGTATTATCAAGTGGGAGCCAGTTCAAGCATCATCATCAGTGCCAGCTACTTCTTCTCGAGGATCAGTCCAGATGCTAGCAGCTACTCCTACACAGCCTTGGGTGCAGCCTCAGTCTTACTACCCTACTCCTGGAGGGGTACCACCAGGGTACTTTTGGCCGCCTTCCCCCGTGGCATTGTTCCCAGTTGGGGCGCCTTCAGCACCTCCATCAGCCGTGGCACTGCCATACCCCGGTGTTGGGGCTCCAGCCACCCCAGCATCAGTCTCCTACACCATGCCGACTGCTGAGTCAGTGGGTCATCCCGATGTGGTGACAGGTACGCTTCTGGTGGATTTAGTGGAGGTTTTTGTTTTGTTTGACTCTGGGCTACTTTCTCTTTTGTATCTTTAGAGTTTGCTAGCCGGGAAAATTTGAGTTTGCAGCAAATAGCTCGGTCTGTTCTAGTTAATTCGTCCGGAGGAATTCTTTCAAGTTCCACAGTCTGTCCGGGTTGTGTGCTCTCTATAGATGGGGAGAACTTCATTGCAAATTTGATGGTTATGAAGATGGAGCCGTTTGATATTATTTTGGGGATGGATTGGTTGTATAGTTACCATGTTGTCATATCATGTTTTTGGAAGACAGTAACTCTACAAGCTCCGTCTGGGCAGGAAATAGTTTTTCAGGGTAGTGCCCCTTCCTATTCACTCAGTGAGCAGCAAAGAGTGGATTTCTGTTGTCTCTAGTGGAAAAGTCGAATTCCTCTTTGATTGCAGAAAGCATTCCGGTGGTCCGGGAATTCCTGGATGTATTTCCAGCAGAGTTGCCAGGGATGCCTCCACCATGTCCAGTGGAGTTCAGGATTGATTTAGTACCAGATGCACGACCAGTTTCTATGACCCCGTACCGTTTGGCTCGTCCTTTCAAGAATAGCTAAAGAAGCAGTTGGATGATCTAAGAGCAAAAGACCTTATTCAACCCAGTGTGTTCCCGTGGGGAGCTCATGTGCTATTTACTAAGAAGAAGGATGGAAGTTTGCGCATATGCATTGATTACCGTGCTCTCAACCAGATGACCATCAGGAATAAGTATCCTTTACCCCGCATTGAAGATTTGTTTGATCAGTTGAGAGGGGTTAAGGTATTCTCAAAGATTGATCTCCAGTCGGGATACAATCAGATTCTTGTCCGAGAGGAGGATATTGAAAAAACGGCATTCTCCACAAGGTATGGGCATTTTGAATTTAAAGTTATGTTTTTTGGACTAACGAACGCCCCTGCTGCTTTCATGGAGACAATGAACAGGATGTTGCATGAGTATCTGGATAATTTTGTAGTCGTCCTTATTGATGATATTTTGATTTACTCAAAGACTGAAGCAGATCATGGGCGGCATCTAAGGCTTGTATTGGAAACATTAAGGGAGCATAAGTTCTTTGCTAAGTTAAAAAAATGCGAGTTCTAGGTGTCTCAGGTGGGATTCTTGGGGCATATCATCAATGATAAGGGAATATCAGTTGATCCAAGTAAGGTTTCCTTAGTGGTAGAATGGGGAAGGCCGACCAATGTCAAAGAGGTGAGAAGTTTCCTTGGGATGGCAGGTTATTATCGGTGATTTGTACAGGGTTTTTCCATCATTGCCAAGCCTTTATCAAGGCTCACTCAGAAGGATGTGAAGTTTCAGTGGGATGATGATTGTGAGCGCAGTTTTCAGACTTTGAAAGAAAAGTTGGTGACCGCTCCTGTTCTCACTATTCCTGAGCCAGGGAAGCATTTCACGGTTTACTCTGATGCTTCTCAAGTTGGATTGGGTTGTGTCCTCATGCAAGATGGTAAGGTTATAGCTTATGCATCGAGGCAACTGAAGAAACATGAGCAGAATTATCCAACCCACGATTTACAGTTGGCCGCCGTAGTGTTTGCATTGAAACTTTGGAGACACTACCTGTATGGTGAGACTTGTGATGTGTTCACAGATTACAAGAGTCTTAAGTATATTTTTACCCAGAAGGATCTAAATTTGAGGCAGCGCAGGTGGCTGGAGCTGATCAAGGATTATGATCTCACAATTCAGTACCATCCAGGCAAGGCCAATGTGGTGGCCGATGCTCTTATTCGCAAGGCGACGCCTGCTACTCTGGATTGCCTTATTGCTGATTTCGACCGTATGGGGATAACTTATTGCTATGCGGGCACGGCACGGGTGGAGACAGTTGATCTTAGAGTCAGCCATTCCAAAGTATGTGCGGGAAGCGCAGTAGTATGATCAATTATTGCAGAGGGTCAGGAAGCGTATGGATATGGGCAAGGAAGGAGACTTCAGTTTGGATGGGTCTGGTGCATTGCGATTTAAGGGTCGTCTTTGTGTGCCACAGAAAGCGGAGGTTAAAGGTGATATTTTGAGAGAGGCTCATCACACCCCATATACTGTTCATCCAGGTGAGACAAAGATGTACTGTGATTTGAAGCAGAACTTCTGGTGGAAAAGAATGAAAGTGGATATAGCTAATTATGTAGCCTCTTGTGGTGTTTGTCTGCAAGTGAAGGTAGAACATAAATGACTTGCAAGGTTATTGTAGCCTTTAGAGGTCCCTCAATGGCCTTTGGATGATATTTCTATGGACTTTGTGGTAGCGTTGCCTCGATCACCGTGAGGCAAGGATGCAGTTTGGGTGGTAGTGGATCGATTCAGCAAATCAGCGCACTTCATTCCTATCCGCACGACCAGCTCAACAAGCGACTTGGCTCCTATCTATGTGCGTGAGATTGTGAGGCTTCATGGTGTACCAAAGACCATTATTTCTAACAGAGATGCCAAGTTTGTCCCCAAGTTCTGGGAGAGTTTGCAGAGTGCATTGGGTACCCAACTCTGCCTGAGTACAACATTTCATCCACAGACAGATGGACAGATAGAGCGCACCATTCAGACCTTGGAGGACATGTTGTGGTCCTGTGTGTTGTCTTGGAAGGGTAGTTGGGAAGATCAGTTGCCTTTAGCAGAGTTCGCTTATAATAACAACTACCATTCAAGTATTAAAGCTACACCATTCGAAGTGTTGTATGGGTGTAAATGCAGGTCACCCCTTTGCTGGGAAGCAGTGGGTGAGAGGCAGTCTTGGGCCCGGATTGGGTCCAAAAGACAGTTGAACGAGTGGCCTTGGTGAGACAGAATCTGTTGGCCGCCCAGAGCAGGCAGAAAAGTTATGCTGATGTGAGAAGAAGGGATCAGGAATTTGAGGTGAGGGATTAGGTGCTCTTGAGAGTATCTCCCACCAAGGGTGTGGTGAGGTTCGGTACCAAAGGAAAGCTTAGCCCGAGGTACATCGGGCCTTTGACGATCTTGGCGTGGATCGGGAAGTTGGCATACTGCTTGGATCTTCTAGAGTCTATGCGCGGGGTGCATAACGTGTTTCATGTGCCTATGTTGAGAAAGTACCTGCGAGATCCGGAGCTTCATATTTCACTAGAAACATTAATACTTGAGCAGGATCTATCCTTTGAGTCCAAGCCAGTGCGAATTCTGGAAAGATCAGAAAAAGCATTGAGGAATAAAAATTTAAAGTATGTCAAGGTGCTTTGGTCGCAGCAGACAGAGAGAGAGGCCACATGGGAATTGGAGTCTCGCATGCGTGAGCAATATCCAGAATTATTCACAACTGGTGTGTGTTAACATGATTAAGAATTAGATGTGATTACACCTTGTCATAAGTGTGAATAGAATTCGGGGTCAAATTCCATTTAAGGGGGGTAGAATGTAATACCCCAATGTGATTCGAGAGAGAATAGATTAATCGGGGAGAAAGGGCCAAATACAAAAGAGTTTAACAAGGAATTTAGGGGGATTTCTATAAAACCTCAGCAACCTGGGTCTGGGCCCTGGCCCATGGGGTGGCCGGCCAAAGGGGGGAGGCGCCCCTCCCCCAAACCCTAGCTGCTAGCCCCAACTCCCCCTTTGCCCTCTTTTGCCTTGGTGGACGCCTCCTCTCCATGTGTGGCCGGTTCCTCTGCACCCTCATCCCCTTCAGCAGCACCTCATCCTCCATTGAAGCCCCCTGCTGCTGGTGGAGAAGCTCCCCATTGCTGCCGGCCAAGTGGAGGAAGGAGATTGAACGCCGGGAGGCACTTTTGACCCGGAAGAAGGAGAGGAGGGGGAAGAAGGGAAGAGGAAGGGGGAGAGAGATCGCATAGTGTTCATCGTGTTCTTCAATGGTTCATCAAGAGTAATCCATGTTTCCCCCGGTTAGATGCATATTTAATTGTTGTAGTAATGTCGGTATTGTGGTCTGCTCAGGACAGATTGCGTTAGACGGTCGTTTTGATATAGTTTCGTGTGGATTCAGTTCTGGACGTTTCCTAGAGTATTGTATAGGACATCTCCATCTTTCTATGAAGTGCTAGAACACGTCGTTGGACCTCTGTAGCAGAAGTTATGATTTTATTAGTGGGACAGTTCTGCAGATTTGTGGGTTTTCTGTCAGGTTTTGGTAAATTGGGTTAGGCGATTAGAAAAAGGGATAATTGGAGAAGCTCAGTATAATGAAAGTTGTAGATAATTGTCTCAGATTTCCATAAAGCTAAAGAAATCATGATTCAGACACTCGTACTGAAAGTTATGGTATTTTTAGTATTCTGTCCAAAGAACCCGACGTGAATTGATGTTTTAGAAAACTGGCTTCTGTGGGTATAATTTGGCCGATTCAAGGAGGTTCACCAACTAAGTTTAGTTGGAGAATTTAATTATCTTTCCAGAATGTCTAAGAACGCCTTACTCGGACTCCTGAAACAATAGATATGGATTTTTGAAGTTGACTGTTCACAGAGGGACAGATAGACCTTTAGGATTTGGGGTTCAAGTCGAGTTGGACATTTTTACGAGTTTGTGATTGTTTTTTTATATAGTTTTGGTCCACTACTATTATCTTAGCATGCGTTATAATTATTATTCAGGTGGTGGACTGATCCCGGGGGCAGCACCTTCTGCACGTCCCTCGTCCTCTCGCGGTTAAGGCAAGTATAATGAAGGATACAATAGTTGTTATGGAATGTCAATGTTTGAGTTATATTGTGAGCAATTGTGTGTTCATGTTTGTGATGAAGGAGTTTTTTGTAATGTTCATGGTTGTTTGAAAGTTATGAAGTTCATTAGTGTAAACATGGTAGTATGAAAAGGTTTTTGTTGTGCAAAGTGTTGTGGATGCACGTTTTATTAAACTGAGACTTTCATACATATGCATCATGTTGGCTTATTGAAGTCTTGGTCATGTAATGACCAAGTAATTGCTGAGGTCCCCGTCATGTTAATGACGGGCTAAAGGTCTCCATGCTTGAAGAGCATGGACTTAGATCCCCATACTTGTGGAGTATGGGCAATTGGTCCCTGTACCAATTGGTACAAGCATGGGTGTGCATCAACGGATGCACACTTTGCATTACCGGTAAAATGCAAAAGAGAAAGAGAAAAGATAAAGGACTTGTTGAGCATGTTGCATAGCATTTGTTGTAAGCATCTGTTGGGTGTTTCTTATGGTGTTGTGTACATGCATGCTATGGTTACCCTTTTGTTATATTTGCTGAGTCTTTGGACTCACTCTTGTTGTTGTTGTTGTTGTGTTTTAGGTACCTTCATGAAATCGGCATGCATGGGGGGAAAGGAAGGACTAGTCTTATTGCACTTTTGCACGATGAACCCACAATGGAAAGAAAGAATAAACTAAACAGATGATGAATGATTCTCTTTATGTACTTTTTTTATTGCTTCTTGGAAGTAAACTGTAATAAATGAATAGAAGATTTAAGATGCTCTTGATTTATGTCTTAGACGTTTAGTTGCTATCATTTTACATGTTGTTTTACCTTTATTAATTATAACTATTTGTTGAAACCTCTAACAATGTTAACCCTGCAAAGGAGGTTCTGCTGGAATTTTGTGAGGTGTATTTAGTTTATCTTTGCTACATTACTTGTTTTGGTAGCATTCTAGGCCATGGCAGGGCTGGGGTGTTACAGATGAGGAGTACACCGACTCCGACTCAAGTGAGGATGAGTCTCCTATTAAGAAGGGACTTATCGGCATCGCCATCAAAGAAACTTCATCGCTTTTCTCATCTCCATCATGCCTTATGGCAAAAGGAGAAAATGTAAAACCCTTGGATGATGATGAACCTTCTGATGATGAACTTATGGATATGCTAGAAGAACTAAATGAATACCTTAGAAAAGAAAAGTCAAATTTCAAGGTCTTAAAGGAAGAGCACCTCTCTCTTAAAGACTCTTATGAGGAGCTAAAGGAAGCTCGCGACTCACTTATCCAAGACAATTTAAGCAATTCTTGCACTAGCATTGGAATTATATGTGACATTTTCGCCTAGTGTAAAAATTGCTAAAACTAGCATCTCTACCTCATGTGATGACTTGCTTGCAATGCATGTAGTTCTAATGTTAATTCTAATCGTGGTAATTTTAAGTCCCATGACACTAAGTTTATTATTGAAAATAATGAGTTAAAAGAACAAGTAACCAAGCTAAACAAAAGCTTGGAAAGCTATTTCAAGGGTAAGGCTACCTTTGACATTGTTGAGTGAGCAAAGATGCTGATACAACAAGAAGGGACTTCAATATGTACCCAAGATAGGTAAGAGACCGGCAAACAATCCCACAAGATTTGTGAGGCAAAATAGCAAGTATTGTCAAAAATGTCGAGAAGTAGGACATATGCAACAAAATTGTTCTAGTGGTAAGACTCAATCCATTGGACTATATGATTCTTGTTATATGCTTAAGAAATCGAAGGATGGTAGTGTAATTGCTAGATTTGTTGGCACTTCAATTTTAGGTGTTAAAAGGAATGCTATTTGGTTGCACAAAGCCTTGGTTACTAGTCTCTAAAGACAAACAAATTTGGATACCTAAAAAACTTGATTTTTCTTTTGTGGGCGAACTACAGAACCAGCGAAAGACATTAGGTGCTTAATAGTGGGTGCACTCATCATATGACCGGAGATCAAAAAATGTTCACCATATTTGAAAGTGGAAGCAATGAGAAACTCACATTGGAGAAAGTAACAAAGGAAAGGTTTTTGGTTTGGGTAAAATGGCTATCTCAAATGATTTTTCAATTTCAAATATATCCCTTGTAAAAATATTAAATTTTAATTTACTCTCAGTTGCTCAATTATGTGATCTAGGTTTAATTTGCACTTTTCTAAAGCAGAAGTAACAATTTCAAAAGAAAAGGAAAATAAACTTGTTTTCAAAGGTTTTAGATTTGGAAATCTTTATTTGGTTGATTTCTCGTCGAGTGATTCTTGCTTAAAAACTTGTTTAATGGCAAAAAGCTCTTTGGGTTGGTTTTAGCATAGAAGGCTAGGTCATGTGGGTATGTTCCAACTCAAAAAAGCTTTTTGAAACAAGATTTAGCGGTTGACTTGAAAGATGTGAAGTTTGAGAAAAATAGATTGTGTAGTGCTTGTCAAGCCAGGAAGTAAGTTGCAATCTCTTATCCTTCCAAAAGTATCATGTCAACTTCTAGCCCATTGAAGCTCTTACATATAGATTTATTTGAGCCAACAACCGATAAGAGCATCGTGGGAAATAGATATTATTTAGTCATTGTGAATGATTACTCTAGATACACATGGGTATTCTTCCTCCATGACAAAGCCGAAGCCTCTGGCATTTTCAAAAGTTTTTCAAAAAGAGCTCAAAATAAATTTAATTTCAAAATTAAGAAAATCCATAGTGATAATGGTTCCGAATTGAAAAACACTAAAATTGAAGATTTTTGTGATGAACTTGGAATAAAGCATGAACTTTCTACTACGTACACTAATTGAAATGGCTAGGACAATGCTTGATGAATACAATACTTCTGATAAGTTTTGGGTGAAAGCTATTAACACCGCTTGACTTGCCATAAAGCGCCTTTACTTGCATCATCATTTCAAAAAGGCTTCCTATGAGCTTCTCATTGGAAGAAGATCAAATATTTTCTACTTTAGAGTATTTGGATACAAATGCTATATCTTGAGAAATGGTGTTTGGCCTCTATAAATTTTAAAGTCGATGTGATGAAGGATTTTTGCTTGGATATTCTTCAAATAGTAAAGCTTATAGAGTCTTCAACACAAACTCTGGTTTAGTTGAAGAGTTAAGTGATGTTCAATTTGATGAAACTAATGGCTCTCAAGAAGAGCAAGAAAATTTGGATGATGTAGGTGATGAAGGACTTAGGCGAGTAATAGAGAAAATGCAAATTGGGGACATTAAGCCAAAAGAGGATCCAAATGCATCTCCTTCATCAAAGTAAGTTGAAGCTTCAACATCTTCCACAACAAACAATATTTAAGCAATGAATATTGAAGAAAAAGAACAACCTCTACCACCAAAGATCCACAATGCAATCGCCAAAAATCATCCAATAGATCAAATATTGGGTGATGTGAGTAAGGGTGTTCGAACTCGGTGTAGAATAGCTTCATTTTATGAACATTACCCTTTTGTGTCTTCTCTTGATCCAAAGGTTGTAGATGGTACCTTAGAAGATCCGGATTGGGTGAATGCAATGCATGAAGAACTTAACAAATTCATCCAAAATGATGTTTGGATACTAGTAGAGAGACCCAAGGAGCACAATGTAATTGCTACAAAATGGGTCTTCTGGAAAAACAAGATGAAAATGGAGTTGTGGTAAGAAACAAGGCGAGGTTAGTTGCACAAGTCTATACTCAAGTTAAGGGCTTAGATTATGATTAAACCTTTGCACCCGTAGGAAGACTTGAGTCAATTCAAATATTACTTGCCTTTGCGTCAAGTTTTGATATCAAATTGTTTCAGATTGATGTTAAAAGTGCCTTCTTAAATAGCAAAATATCAAAACTTGTTTATATTGAACAATCCCCGATTTTGAATATCCTAAAAGGCATAATCATGTGTACAAACTCTCCGAGGCACTATATGGCTTAAATAAGCTCCAAGAGCATGGTATAAGTGCTTTTGAAATTTTCTACTTTCAAAAGGAATCAAAATTGAGAAGGCTGATACAACTTTGTTTATAAAAATTATTGATGATGATTTCTTTGTATGACAAATCTATATTGATGATATTATATTTGGTTGTAGTAATCAAGATTTTCACAAAGAATTTGGAGATATGATATCTAGGGAATTCAAAATGTTCATGATTGAAGAGTTGAGCTATTTCCTCGAACTTCAAATCAAACAACTTAAGGATGGGACTTTCATAAGACAAACAAAGTACGTGAAGGACCTATGCAAGAAGTTTAGCATGGAAAATGCAAAATCCATCAAGACCCCCATAGTGACCAATGGGTATCTTGACCTCAATGAAGGAGGTAAACTAGTATATTTAAAGTTTTATAGATCCATGATTGGCAGTTTGCTTTACCTTACTGCATCTAGGTCCAATATTATATTTAATATTTGCATGTGTGCATGGTTTCAAGTATCTCCAAAAGAGTATCATTTATTGGTTATAAAGAGGATTCTAAGATATTTAAAGTATTCCTCAAATATAGGCTTATGGTATCCCAAAGGTGCTAAATTTGATTTAATTGGATATTTACATTCCAATTATATGGGTTGCAAAGTAGATAGAAAAAGCATATCGGAAAGTTGTCAATTGCTAGGAAGGTCATTAGTATCTTGGTCTTCAAAGAAACAAAATTCCGTAGCCCTATCCACCGCCGAAGCTAAATATGTTTCCACAGGAAGTTGTTGTGCTCATTTATTATGGATGAAGCAAACATTAAAGGATTATAGAATTAAATTTTAAAAATGCCTCTTTTATGTGATAATAAAAATGCGGTGAAAATAGCAAATAACCTAGTCCAACACTCAAGAACTAAGCATGCAGATATACACCACCATTTCTTGAGATATCATGTGAGTAAGGGAGATATCACAATTAGCCATATCTGGACTGATGATCAATTAGCAGACATTCTCTCCAAACCATTAGAAGAAAGCCGCTTTTGCAAGTTGATGAATAAATTAAATGTCATAGACTACTCAAATATTTCTTGAACTCATGTTTCATGCTCATTTGGCATTGCTTGATGCATTTTTGAAAAGTATTTCCTCCTATTTTTGCTAAAAATCTCTATGTTTATAAGAACTGCATTTCAAAGTTTCTTTAGTCTTACTAATGCATAATGATCCTCAATGATCTTTATTTGAGTGTAAAACTAGAGATCATTTGCATATTTCTCTGATCTAAGTTCAGTCCCCTGAAAGTTCCTGAAATATTGGAACTACCAGCAGTCAATTTGCGTCACTTCTGGTTATGAGAACTACCATTATGTCCTTTGCGGTACTTTCGCCTTTCGAAACATCCGGCATGTTAACTGCGGAACTACTATTTCCAGCTAGTTTGGTACATCAACAGCCGACTCCACATATCTTTAACTTTCTCTCTCCGCTAGACCTTCCGCTCCCTTTCTTCTGAACTCACCCATACGCCTCTCTCTATCCTCCTCCAACAAAACCCCTAAAACCCTCTGGTTTGATCTCCAAGTCCGGCGGGGATCCCTTCAGTTTTTGGTGTCAGCTTTTGTCCTAAGGGTTCAACTCCTCAATTCCACAAAGTAAATGGGATCAAGTCCCCTCTTTTATCTTGTTCTAGAGCCCTAGGATCAAGTCTAGGTCTTGATCTAAATATGAATGATTTAGAGTTGTTTTTGCTTGGGCAAATTACTATAGTTGGTGTCTAATAATGCTTACGCATCTATTTCCTGGATTCAATCCAAGAAAAAACCAAAAGATTGCCCTAGAAACTGTCAGGGAAGTCGAAGCTACCGCTCAATGAGTGTGGTGCTACTGCAGCTTGAACGTCCGTACTTCCAATTGTTCTGATAAAACAACCATCTCATTCCATTTCTTTTCAAACCTATTTTTGTCTGATCTCTACCTTATCCCTGATATTTTGTTCTCCTGTTTGAAGATGCCTAGGACAAGAAACCCTTCTCACAAGGTTTATGCCAGAAACACCTCTTCTCCCATGCCTTCGGGACAAGCATCCTCTCATCAAGGTCCTTCTTCATCTCCCATTCCCTCCCAGTTTGCTCAAGCTACATCTGAGTCTAAGTTTGGCACTGAGATCGAGTCAACCCAGTAGATGCCTGAGCAAGAAGAGCTTCAGATATACCTCAGAAAAATCATAGCTGAAGAATATGCCATCTTGTGTCATAGAAGTCAGTTTGTGCTCCCAAACAACTATCAATCTAAGGTTTCACACCAAGTTTCAGGGACAAGTGCATGAGCAAATTATATGGTCCAAATAGGTAGTTTGCTGACCATAAGTATATTGATTGGGACCACCTTGACCAAATTGACAAATATGATGGCATATAAAGGCAATTCCAGAGAGCCGGTATTCAAAAACCTAGTGGCTCTAAACTGTCATTACAATGATGATATCATTAGACAGTTTGTGCCACCCTATACATCTCTCAAGACTTCGTGCATATGGCTTGGATGACTGGAGCCCGCTACCTAAACAGCAACAAACATGAGTTTGAGCTTGCCTTCAGGACATAGTCCAATGCATATGAAAAGGTATATGCTAGACCTACACTTGAGCTCCCTGCTATAACTGCATTCTATGATCAAAATGTCAGATATGTACCAAGCAAGCTTAGTGGCCTCCTTATTCCCAGCCTAGTTAGCTAGATCATCAACCATACAATTCTTCATTTAGACTAAAACATGAATGCATATGTTAGAATATAACTTTAAAGCTATATTTGAAAAAAAAATACATAAATACTTAAATTAATTAACAATGTCACATAATAATTTTTAAATCTATATTTAAACTGTTTTTTCAGGTTTGTGCCCCGTTTGGTCTAAGCAGGACGTGGACAAACCATCGCGCGCTATGCCTAAAGCCATGTACCATTGGTTTCTCATACAAGCAAACGAGCGCACCCTTTGTGAAAGGACAGTTTATTTCAGTACCGCAGTCGAAATGCGGAACCAAGTGTTGAAACAGCAACTACATATGGATGGTCCAGACCATGTGAACTGACAAAAGCAAACTGCAAAAAGACTGGTTGCTGACAAACAACTTTGAATAGCTAATCTTCATCATCATCTGCAGAAAGTAGAATAAAATGTTAATAAGACAGTAAATCAGTAATATCAAACAGAGCATCATATTTGTAGCCATTGATGTTAGTAAGCATCAAGCAAATGGTTCAAAAAGAAATGCATTCAACTCATTTACAAACAAGCATTGTAGTGACTTCTGACGGTCATTTTAACTTGTGACCAGAATATATGCCGTCCAAGCAAGCATAGAAAGCATCACTGAGCTCTATAACTATTGGACATCAAATGTAAGTTGAATAACTGTCATTTCTACAGGAAGGGTTCATACAGTTTGGCTGTATTACAACAATAACAAAGCTTTTTATCTCAAACAAGTTAGAATAGGCTAGAAATAAAACCTCAAGGCCAAATAAACGAAAGCCTTGCAATAAAGTCTACAAGGCTAAAACCCTACATCCTGCCATCCGAACCGCGAGCCTAAAATACCGCCTCTAAACCTTCTTCTTATGTCATGATTCCAATACATAGGTCGCTAACTTTTATACACTCCTATCCAAAGCCAACTCTTTAGATACATTTCAATCCCTCAAGTATCTTTTAACTGCTTTCTCCATGTCATCTTGATCGATCTATGTCTTTTCTTGTGATTTTGGTACGTCTTAAAATTCCACTACGTACTAATGCCTCAAAAGGTCTCCGTTGGCGATGTCCAAACCATCTCAAGTGATATTGGGTAAGCTTCTCTTCAATTGGTGCTATCCTCATCCTATCACGTATATCATCATTGTGAATTCGATCCTGCCTTGTGTGACTATGGATCCACCGCAACATACTCATTTCTGCTACACTCATTTTATGTATATGTAGTCGTCTAACATTCCGCTCCATGTAACATCACATGTCTGATCACTGTCCTATAAAACTTACCTTTCAATTTTTTTAGAGACTTTTTTATCACACAAGACACCCTATGCTTAGCGCTATTTTACCCACCCCGCTCTTATCCTGTGACCCACGTCTTCATCAATCTCGTTGTTCTACTGTAGCGTCGATCATAAATATTGAAAAGTGTCCTTCTTATATACTACTTGTCCATCCAGACTAACATTTCTATTATCTGCCCTGGCATCACTGAAATCATAACTTATATACTCAGTTTTAGTCCTATTAAATCATAACTTATATACTCAGTTTTAGTTCTATTAAGTTTAATGCCCTTCGATTCTAAAGGGCCTGTTCTTTTCCTCTGAAGCTGGCGGCTTTTGGCTTTTGCTACAGTACCTAACTTTCAAACGGAGTATTTTCTTAAGACAGGGTCTACAAGTTAAACGACGTACACATTAAAAGCCCAACATCTGTACCAGCCAAAATCGCAAGTGAGTATCTCTCTCTCCGTAATATGTACCGTAAACAGCCAAAATTCAAAAATTTCAGCCAAAAGCCATAAGCCGCAGCCGCCGCCAAACAGGCCCAAAGTCTTCCTCCACAACTCTAGTTTCCTATCGACACCTATTCTACTTTCATCAACTAGCACTACAATTTGGCTGCATTAAGAAAAAGAAAACCAAATCTCTTCACATTGATTATCCAGGCCCACATCTCAAAGCCAGACATCATGGTTATAAGCCTATAACCTATAATTTGTGTTTAATTCCCACTTTGTTGCTGCTAGAAGATGATACAAGAAAGCAAGATAGACAAACAAATGGAAATGTACTACATATGCATGCGTAGTTCATTAAAGCCGCAACTAGAGATTAGTATATCATGTCGTAGATTAGTCATGCTTCTACATTTTTGCAGCCATTTCTCTCTTCTTCTCTTTGCTTTCTCACTAAAACAGCATATAACCTGATAAACTTGCAGCCACAAAATCTATCTACTTGCAACTTTTGATTTGGTTTATTCGTATTAACGTAAATTAATGTTTTCCATTAAAATTCGGTTCTAACCTTTTCAAGATATCCTTTGGTTCCATGTAACCTTCATTTCTCGATCCAAAATTCTCCTGTTACTACATCACCTATTTAGTCATTTATTTGCCTATAAATTGCCTATAAAAGGTAATGGCAAAATTGAATTTTGTTATGGTATCCATATCCTTGGTTACGGATGTTAGCTATTTGTTATGTGCTGTGACCCTCATTTAGAGTGGAAGAGACAGATATCCATCACCATAGGAGGATTGACATTAAACAATGGTGTAACCAATGTGATGACTACTAGTTCTAGTGCATTAAGGACTCCAAACAAATAAGTCAATAAGAATTAAAATGTATAAATGGAATCGAAATATTATGCTAGAGACAATCACAAGTAATGCTGGATAATGCTCTTGCCACAGACGATGACCCATAGCACAGTTAATATAACAAAGTTTTGTGGCTAGATTAAACACAAGGCAAAACAGAACAGTGAAAATCTAAAATCAACAAAATACTCAAGAAATCATTCCAAATCTTCAAAGGTTCACAGCAAGAAGACAAGTTTAGGTTCAGACTTGCCCAGAAAATGCAGTTAACGGGCTCAAGCACTATAAGGGTTGGGAATCCCCATGGGCGTGACCACTTAGGCCCCGTTTGGATTGGAGGAAACACATTCCTAAGGAAATGTCTTCTCTCTCACCGTTTGGAACAAAGGAAAGATACACAGTAAAACAAACGAAAGTTTGCCATCTCCATCGATTTCACAGGAAATCAAACATTCAGTCTGAGCTCCAGTTTTGTGTAGGAACGAGGCGATCAGAGGGTGGGAGAGAGAAATAGTTGCTTAGCTGGCCACCCCATTGAATCAAGAACTCGCCAAGTGCCACCAAATGACCCTAGCCATCACTGTCGAATCCTGCCGCTGCTGTCGTGTGCTGTCACCTGCCTCAATCTGTGGCCACCGAAGCCCCTTCTGCCCCGATCGGCCACAAACCAAGCAACCTATGACCAAAACCATCGATTCATCTGCCGTTGCGCTAGCTCCTTGCATGCTGCCGTCAGAGGAAATGACGGGGAATAGAGTGCTCAATAATGAGGAAAGTCTCTGAGGACAATGGGGAAGAGAAGAACAAATTTGTGGCAGAGATCCATCGAGTGTCAGAGGGGATAAGAAAATTCCTAACCGACATGTGGGGCACTTAGTTTAGTGGGTCCATTATTAGTGGCTTGAAAATGAATAAAATAGTGTTTAGTTAGTTTAAGCAAACAAAGTTACTATTCACTTCTACAATTTCTCCAAAATCCCTACATTCTTCCTGTTCCTGTGTTCCAAACACTCATCCCTACATAATTCCTGTGTTTTTTCCAATCCACTGTTTTACGGATGCATTCTTTCATATTCCTGTGTTTTTCCACATTCCTATGTTTTCGTCCGTGCGTTCCAAACAGGCCCTAAGAATGCTACTTGAGAACGAATGCATCTTAAAGGAATTGTATTTAAAACAAGCGATATGTGAAGCATATAGATCTCTAAAACGCAAACAAGATAATGATTTATTCTATATGTTTGTAAGATGTTTCTTTTTTGTACTGATGTCTATGTAACACACAGCAATACAAACAAATAGATGGCATTTGGCAAGGATGAATGTGGGTATATCTCCATCACAAACAACGAAGTCAGGAGTAAATGCACCATGCTCATAGTGACCCCCATCCATGAAATTCTTGAGAGACCCTCACTCCCTGTGGTTCACTACAATCCACTAACTTCAGGTGCAAAAAGTATGGCCGCTTGGGTCAAATTGGATTTTGGCAGAGATCTATATTTTCTGGGAAAAGTGGAGAAATCTGGACATTTCTCAGAAAGCTTTTAAGCTCATCCTAAATCCCCAATACCATATGAAAATTTTCCTAGAGTTTTTAAATCCTTGAAATTCATATACTATTGCTTTTTTTTTCAAACAAAGGCTGGGAGTGAATTTCGCCAATCTAGCTCCTAGGCTATCAATTCCAATTCAAGCCTTCCACACAACAATCAAGAAAAGATCTCCAAATTCAAGCAAGTTCTGTTACATCAATTGTGTATGCCACTCAGAATGTGAAGTCAGTAATTCTGTAATCATGTATGTTTACTGTCTACAAGGCTGATTGAATCAATTGTGCATAGTTTATCGAGCTGATTGGAAAAAAGACTATTGATGAACCATATTAGAGTTCATGAAGGAGTTTTAAAACATTGTTGCGATATACATGTAATTCGTCTAACAGCACTGCTGAGATCAGGAGGCACTACTGACTCTTCTAACAGCATAGCATATAATTAAAAAAATGCAAAGTCAAAAACTCAAAATTCCTGAAGGAGTTCGGAAATTTTAATTTAGTACTTATTCTTTGAGTATGCATTACTCGGATGATAAGTCACAAGTGGGCGCTATTGATAACAGCACAGCAAAATCTGAATTCCAAAATGTTGGAGGAAGTAAGCACAAACCAAAGTAGCGTCGCTCGTTGGCTTGCTTTGCGCGTTCAAGCATCTTGTCGAGGTCCTCCTTGAGCTTCTCATCCCACTTCACCAGTTGGTTCACGAACACCGCACCCAGACCCATCCCCAACACATGCTCCCAGGGATCTAAAACAGAAAAAGAAAACCACATGAGAAGGAATCAAACCAACAATAAGACTGGTACAAAGCCACACACTAGAATCATAAATAGGATGGGAAAAGTCAAAACCCCCAAAAAAAACTACTTTTTTCACAGTATGTGTTCACAAATCAAGTCTAATGGTAACTGCAACCGAAAGTTACAAAACCTTCTACAGCCAACCCTAACATTTCGTGTCAAAAAGCGAAGCCAATGACCGAGCGCCAAATCTAGAGCTCACTAAACCTAAATCCAGAACCACATCACATCTAAGACTCCTAAGACCAACAGCGGTGCCCAAAACGACCAAAATACAACAGCGCCGGAACAAACTACTGCAGATCAGACGAAATCAAGAACCAGGACGACGGGTGGATGGCAGGACGCAACGCGAAGACAGATCAAGAGATCAAGAAATGGGGAGATGCAGGGAGGGAAAAAGCGAGAGAAAGGTGGGTTATACGGCGCATGTAGGGGAGCTTGCGGAGGGCGTTGGAGTACATCTGGGTGCCCAGCCCCAGCAGGGCCCCGATGATGGTCGGCGTCGCCGGCATCTCGCTGTGGCGGGGTGGCTGCGCTCGCTTCTCCTCTCGGGATGGACCGGACGGCGTGGTGCGGCGAGGTGCGTTTGGCTACCTATTGGACTTTGGAAATTTTTGTACGGATAACCATTTTTTATTCGAAAATACAGAAATATACCCGCGACAAAATTTTTTACACAAATAGGCTCGAGTCGTCAAACCATTGAGCGATTTACGCTTGTCGCCCCACCAAAACGCGACTTAAAAAGAATCTGGTAACCGTTGGGCGATTAAATGCAATCGCCTCCCCGTTAAGCGATTCAATTGAATCGCCCCCCCCCCCCCCCGGTTCGGCGACATAAAGAAGAGTCGCCCAACGGGGGGGGCGACTGCATGTGAAACAGCCCGACGGCCGAGCCCCTTTTCTTCCCCACGCCTGCTCGCTCGCCAATCTACCTCTAGGCGACTGCATGGATCCTGTTAAGGGTTTTGTGAATTTTGTAATTTGAAACTCGTAAAAAATGTGGTATAGTCACATATACTGGTATATGTCACATTATTTTTTAATTTCGTAATTAAGTCTCACAAGAACTGGTATTTAATATTTGTCACATTACTTGATATAGAAATAATTTTCTATACGAAAAGAAGAGATAATAGCATTGTTTGAATTTAAATGAACTTTATAATATAACGCAGTAACATGCTGCGTATTTATCCATTACATGCATGACATACACCCCTCACTCCCCACCCTAAGGTGCTCCATCACCTGCTCCATCACCGCGCCCGCGTCCTGCCATACGGCCCCGCTTGGCCGTCCTCCGGTGCAACGGATTACGAGGCGGCGGGTGACGAGGGTCCGAAAAAGTAAAACGAGCAGGTGGGTTTCGCACCCGCGGCTGCGCCGGTGGAGTCACCTGCACCTCCGGCTGTGTGGCATCCGGTGCACCGGGGAGGCCACTGCCGGAGAGAACGTCCGGTTCCGGTGCTGCGTCGGAGGACGGCCCAGGCCAGTCCGCAAAAAACTGGTCCACCTCGATGTGGCCCGGGGAGAAGCGTCCCTGCTGCTGGTAAGGACCTGCAATAGTAATATCGTTAGTTCGTTGCATGTCGTCTTAGGTTAAAAACAAGCTCGGACGATGCGTACCCGTACATGGCGCCATGAAATCATCCGTGTGGAAGCCGGGGATGTACGTAGGAGGCCGTGACCAAGGAGAACTCCCTGGCTGGTCCGGGGGAGGTGGACGTGTCCACGTAGAACTCCCTGTCTGCTCCGGGGGAGGTGGACGTGTCCACGTAGAACTCCCTGGCTGCTCCGGGGGAGGTGGACGTGTCCACGTACTACCTCCGGAGTAGTGCCACGCTGGTCGGGGTGGCACTAGTGGTCGGGGTGGCACTGGTGGTCGGGGTGCACTGGGCGTAGGTGTGGAGACCGCCGGTAGCCTCGTGCAGGACAGCAGGCTGACGATACGTCTACACCCGGCCTCCATCCGTCGCGCAAAGCTGACGGCCTCCTCGCGGGTCAACTCCCCACCTGTGCCCCACCTCTGCACTAGTGCGGAGGACTCCGACCACAGCGCGGCACCGACGTCAGCCTGGACAAAAAGACATAGAATGGTCCATCATCGAAACGATATTGCCATTTGAGAATTTTTGAAATTACAAGTTACGTACCGCGATGTGAGCGTCGCGTGCAAAGTGCGCAGGGTACGCGTCTGTCGGTGCGGCGACGTGTGGGGCAGGTGGGTCAACGACATGTACCAGCCTGGTACGAGTCCGCGCCTGGTACCAGATGAGGTAGTCCGCGTAGTCGGCTATGTTGTATGGCCGGTCCTCCTCCACGCGGTCATCCAGCGCACCCTCCCACTGCGCAATCCAGGGCTGCATCCTCCTGGACCAGTCTGTGCCTTTCTTGACGCCCTTCGTGGTGTGCCTGTTTATGGAACCATTACGTAATGTAAGTACTTGCGATCACAATAGTAAGTACGTACAAAAATATCAGAAGCGATCACTCACGCGTGCACGCGGGGCGGAATCGGCGGCCCGACTGGTACAGGAAGTGCCTGCCGCAGCCCAAACTGCCGCATGACTCGCTGCGGTGCGTAGTCCTCCACGTAGATGCCGTACACGAGCTTCCGGCGGGTCAGCCAGAAAGCCTGGTCACGCCAGCACAGTGCAGACAGCCCGTCAGGAGCACGGGCCAGCACTGCCTCCGCTGCGTAAGGCTCCCAGCGCACGTCGGAGTCTGCGAGGCGGTCCAACTGCTCCACGAAGGGGTGGTACGCCCGCGTGACCTGCACGTGCGCGAACTGTACCTGCAAGAAAGGCAAATTATTTTAGTACGACGATCGTTAAAAAGTTGACTACGATAAAATAAAACTCACTCGTCGACGACACCAAATAGAACCCATCGTCGGCCGGTCGATGTCTCCCCCCGCGTACATCTCGGCCCCGTAGGGACCCATGTCGTCTAGTACAGGTCGTCCGAGACTGAAGCGCTCAAACGACCACAACTGCAGCAGCAGGGGACATCCCGTGAGGATCGAGTTCGCCTTAATCCTCGTGCACGCATCGCACAGGCTGCGGTACATCGCGGCAAGTGCGGCCGATCCCCAGCTGATCTGGACGACCTCGCCGTCCGCAATCGCCCTCGCATAAGCGATAAGGCGCATGTCAACGGTGTTGCCGTGGCTGGTGGTGAAGAGCACCCAACCAAACAGCCACAGCAAGTAAGCCTCCAGGTGGCGCGCGACCTGGAAATCGTCAGCATCTGCAACCATGCGCTCAACCTGAATGCGAACAAGTTTTTATTAGTATGTAATTGCACAAATAAGAGTTTCGAAGACGCGATCGACTTGAAACACCACGTACCCGGTACTGTGCCAGCCACCTCAGCGTCGGTCCATGCTTCTGCCTCTCGTCGAAGATGTGGTGCTGATCGGCCGGTGGAAAGACCCCCTGGAATCTGCCGAGCAGGTCCTCGCGCCACTCGGCGGGAGCCTCCGGTAGGAAGGCAGCGTCTCCCGCGACCGGAAGGCCAAGTAGTACGGACATGTCCTGCAGGGTCGGCGCCATCTCCCCGACTGGTAGATGGAAAGTGTGCGTCTCGGGCCGCCAACGGTCCACCAAAGCCGTCAGCAGGGAATGGTCAAACGGGAAGCGTCGTGATCGCTCCACGCCCGCCTCGTCCCCCTCCCCGGTCAAGGCACCTCCGTCCTCATCCGTGGCCTGCACCATCCGGGCAAGAGGGAGAAGTCCGGCATCCCGCAGCCTGCAAATAAAGTGAAGGTCAGCATTAAATATTTTTACGGTAATACTAAAACGTTGGCGTAGTGCAAACCTGGCAGTCCAACGGGGGTCGAGTCCCCAGGCCACACGAGGTGTGCATGTCCGGACCACTCCCAGCTCAGTCGACTCGTCCGTGCTCCCCGGTGGCGGCGCACGACGGGAAGCGCGGTGCACGCGGTCCAAGTGCTCGTCCAACAGCGTGTACCGCCAGTCACCCGCCATAACTGTAAAATTATCTAAATGTAAATTCGTACACTACATTTTCTACAATAATACATGAAAAATAGTATACAAAATTTCGACACAACAATTTTCTACATTTAAATTTTCTTCATTTCAATTTTGTAAACTGCATCTACATTTGTACATTGAATGATCTACAATAAATTTCTAAAGTAAATTTTCCACAATAATACATTACAAATATTATACAAAAAAACTATATTTTTCTACATTTAAATTTGTACATCTAAATTTGTAAACTGCATCTACATTTCTAAATTTAATGTTCTAAACTAGATTTTCTAAACTAAATATGTAAACTAAATATCTAAGCTAATTTTCTAAACTAAATATCTCTACTAAATATCTAAGCTAAATTTGTAAACTAAATATCTACACTCTACACTACATTTTCTAAACTAAATTTATCTAAACAAATTTTCTAAATTAAATTTTCCACAATAATGCATTACAAATATTGTACAAAAAACTATATTTTTCTACATTTAAATTTGTACATCTAAATTTGTAAACTGCATCTACATTTCTAAATTTAATGTTCTAAACTAGATTTTCTAAACTAAATATGTAAACTAAATATCTAAGCTAATTTTCTAAACTAAATATCTAAACTAAATTTGTAAACTAAATATCTACACTAGATTTTCTAAACTAAATTTATCTAAACTAATTTTCTAAAATTAGAAAAATACCTGCAAATCCCGCGGCTTCTCCTCCTCTCCCTCTCCTCCCCCTCTCCTTCTCTTCTTCCCTCTCCTCCCCCTCTCCTTCTCTTCTTCCCTCTCCTCCCCCTCTCCTTCTCTTCTTCCCTCTCCTCTCCCTCTCCTTCTCTTCTTCCCCTCTACTCCTCTTCCTTCCTCTCTTCTGCTCTGTCTTCTCGCGCGGTGGAGAGAGTGATTGGCGAGCGAGCAGGCGTGGGAAAGAAAAGGGGCTCGGCCGTCGGGCTGTTTCACATGCAGTCGCCCCCCCCCCCCCCGTTGGGCGACTCTTCTTTATGTCGCCGAACGGAGGGGGGGCGATTCAATTGAATCGCTTAACGGGGAGGCGATTGCATTTAATCGCCCAACGGTTACCAGATTCTTTTTAAGTCGCGTTTTGGTGGGGCGACAAGCGTAAATCGCCCAATGGTTTGGCGACTCGAGCCTATTTGTGTAAAAAATTTTGTCGTGGGTATATTTCTGTATTTTCGAATAAAAAATGGGTTATCCGTACAAAAATTTCTTGGACTTTGGTGGCTGCGGGGCCTACAAGTGATCGCAAAGAGAAGCCCATGGGCCGTAATTTTTCCATGGCTTGGAGTGGAATAGTGTATTTTTATTTTTTTAATGAATTAAAAACCTCTAAAAAAGAGTAAATTACACAAAAAAGAATGGTAAAAGTGCACTAATTTGTAAATAATATTATTTGTTTGCAAAAATAACCTCATATAGATATTTCTACTAAATTGTTCGCTTAACCCTATGTATTTGTGGAAGTGGACACCTCCGTGCCCATGTGTAGGAGGGAGCTAGAGAGGAGATGACGGTCTAATCTTTTTCAGCTTATGTCTTTTTGGCTTATGATTTATTATTTTCTCCTAATAAACAAATAGAATAGTTTCTCTATAGGTATTTTGAAGCGGTTTATTGGAACAACTTTTTCAATACGGCTTATCAGTTTATTGACATTCGGTTCATCGCATAATCGCTCGTACTATGGCCAAAAAGCTATTAGTTGTAGTCATAAACTATCAGCTGCAGTAAAAAAAAGGTCAACATGAAGGATCCCAGGACATGATGTGGCGGCCCTTGTTGATGTAAGCATGCTATGCGTCCACTTTTACAAAAACTTTTTTGGCATGAATGTCTAGGTTAAGTGACACTACTTTTGCAAACATAGTGGATTTTCTAAAACTGGTGCGTAATTACCTTGAGTTCCTGTGATTTTTCTTTTTTCATAATCATCTATGAACAAGTTACCATCAAAGTTTGATTTCTTTATTTCTTTTGTTATTGTTTTGTTTTAAATTTTTCCTAGATAACCATACAAATGAAATATTAAAGAATCACAAAATTGATATGGCACAAAAATCAATCCAAAAAGAATACTAGAAGTGCACAAATAGGGTTACACTAAATAATCGCTTGTTTTGGTTGGTACTTTTACTTGATGCATTACAACATTTTTCTACATCCATGCAACGTTTATTTTAATTACTGCGGTGTCCACAAAAACTAAAACAACTCCAAAACTTTTCCTTCTTTTTTTTTCCAAAAAAAGCCTTAAAAAAGAACTTGCAACAAAATCATGGCGTAGCTATATGCTGCACTAATTTAAGGAGAATGCTAAGGGACAATATACCATAAGAATAAAGTATGTATTCCATCCGCTTTTTTTACAAAACGTATTTTCGTTATACACGCGATTAAATATGTTCTAAAACCAAGAGAAAGACAAGAGCAAACAACCATGCTATAAATACATTGGACAAGTGAGACACGATAATTTGTTAGTGTTACTTATAAATGCTGTAGATAGAAGATGTGGTAAATAAGGCTAAACAAAAAAATTGTTTATAAATTCTCATGCATGCCTTATATTTTGAAATAAATTGCAAAAGCTATATGTCTTATATTTTGAAACCAAGGGAATATCTAATTAAAATTCAATATAATATTAAATACATGCTTCAATATTTGCTAATCTTCAGAACTGTACGATTATTGTTCCATCAAACTATAGTTGAACTATCCACACAATTACACGGCTAGATACTACAATCAACGTTGTGAGAATCACGATCCTAGGTAATATCTTTTTTGTTTGACGAGGTCACGATATTCTACCAGATTTTTGAAAGTGCACTTATTTTATTTAGAAACTAAATTATGTTTTCAAATATGCAGGTCCATAGTACAATTTTTAATTTTTTTAATTTAATTTTGTAACTTTGGGTACACTTATTCATGTTACATTGAATTAAGCTCATCTTTTAACCTTATTAAATTTATTTTAATATGTAATCATTTAAAAGTCCGACCTGACACTAACCTAACCACGGGTGTCCCACTCGGACCATTTTTCTTTAAAGATCTCATATAGATTCTATCCATCCATAAGTATTTTATAAATTGTTTTAAAGAACAAAGTCTAATTCATGAAAAACTTTACTTGACATGCCCATGACCGTGGGCACGGCTGATTAGGATAATTTATACACTCTGCAGAGGTTGTATAGACCAGTCCTTAATTAACTTAGGCTCTTCCCTCATAACCCTTGTACCTGGCATCACCGTTGTGTTACCGAACAACATGTGCCAGCAAGTAGGCCACCACCATACCATTTGCCTAAGTCCAAACCAACTTTTATATTTTATTTTGAAATATTTTATAGACTTTCTTAACTCTCTGAAGGCAAGAATGTATATTGAAACTCACCATTTTATATGAAAAGGTATCCCAAGCCTAGAATTATTTCTAAGCATGTCTAAGCATTTGCTACAAAATTCTCTAGCCAATACTAGTGTACTGACTAGAGTTTTATTCTAGAGTGACAAGGTATCTAGGAATCAATATCAAATGGGATATTAACAAGTAGGCAATAACTATGTTTAAAACTGAATTGAAATACGTTGAATAAAAATATGTATACAGAATAATTTAAAACAACATAATTTTTTTTATAAACTAGGATTAAAATAATTAAGGTGTGTAACTTGCCTTACTCTGAAGTTGTTGTTGCGAATCGTTCAAGAAGTACTCTCTGGAATAGTCGTGATCTCCATGTGAAAATAACCCACTAAACTGAAATAAATTCAAATAAACTCCAAATTCAAAAATAGTCCATAAATGGATGGTTTAGGATTTTAGACGAATTTAGAGATTTGAATAGATCCAATCAGAGCTAGATGAAGAAATACGGGCTATTGGAAGTGTTTCTGCCATGGTCGTAAACTGTAGTGGTCGGAGGCTATACGTGGTCGAAAATCTATGTGTGGTCAAAAGCTAATGTAGTCGGAGATATAGTGTTTTGTGTGTGGTTAAAGCTACAGTGGTTTTTGTGTGGTCAGAGCTAGAGTGTTTTGTGTGTGGTCGGAGCTACAGTGTTTCATGTATGGTCGGAGCTACAATACTCGGAAGCTACAGCGTTTGTGTGTGGTCGGAGCTATAGTGTTTTTATGAGTGGTCGAAGCTATAGTGTTTTATCTGTGGTTGGAGCTATAGTGCTCGGAAACTACAGTGGTTGGAGGCTGTATGTGGTTAAAAGATATATGTGGTCACAAGATCTATTGTTGTCGGGAACTCTATAGTGGTCGGAAGGCAAGAGTGGTCGGAGCTATAGGTGGTCAAAAGTGGTAGCGGTCGAGAGTTGCCGTACTGCTGAGAGTGGTTGTAATCGACGAGGGTGTCGTAATCGACTAGAGCGGTCATAACCGATGAGGGTGTCGGGACAGTGAGATGGTGCACATGTGGTTGCCAAACTGGTGACCATGTCATACCGCCTACTAAGGTGGCTCGCCAGCTGGTGGCCGTGGACAGAGATCATCAATCATCGTTGTCCCCGTGAATGGTGGTGGTGGGGGAGGGTAAAAATAGAGAGAGAGGAGGAAGAGTGGAACCTGCCTCACCTTCATATGGTGACCAGAGATGATCGACAGGCCTATCAGTGAGAAAGGTGGCAACGCAGCTCAGTCTTCCGGCTGAACTGCGCTCCGACGATGGAGAGGCATGGCGAAGGCATGAGCAAGATCAACGGAGGTGTGGTGAAGCTCTTGAAGGTGTCGGTGTAGCTCGGGGTGGCTTGGCATGGTGGCATTTCCCCGCTGAAGCTCCTGTTGGAGCTCAGAGAGGCGATGCACAGTGCGAGGAAGCTCAGTTGATCCATGTAACAGCCCAGGTTTTTATGAAAATAAAAATAATTAATTAAATAATTAAAAATTAATTAAAATAAAATTTTAAAATAAGTATTTTTGTTGTCTAAATTTTAAATTTGAATTTGCCCTGAATTTCTGTTTTTCAAAAGCCTGATTTGAAAAAGTATTTTAAGTGAAAACCTAAAAAAATATTATTAAATAAAATAAAATTTTGATTTTCTATAAAAATCCTATGTCAAATTAATTATTTGGATTTATTTGGTGTTATTTGGATTTTCTGAGTTTTTCAGGGTTTTAAAAACTATTTTGGAAATTAAAAAGTATTTTAAAGTATGAAAATATAATACCAACATTAGTTGGAAATATTTTTAGTAAGTCCAAAATGTCTCCAGGAGGTTCTCTGAAGTTTTCTGGAATTTTTGGAGGTATTTTCATATTTTTCTGAGGCTTAATGAAATTCCTAACCTTTTCTGAAAATCCAAAAATCAGAAATAAAAGCAAAAATCCTCCCCTTCCCTCTGGCCGCCACGTGCACGGGCAGATCTGCTCCACGCCGCCACCATCCGGCCGTCGCCTCCACCCCGCCTACCCCCTCCCGATGGCCGCCACGTCGCCCCCTCGGCCCATCTGGCCCCTCCGCCCCGCCTAACCCCCTAGCCGCCGATCCCCGCCCTCGGCCACGCGGCCACATCTCAGCCACCCAAGCCCCGCTCCTCTCTCTCCTCACCCCGGCCCACCCGTCAGCCGCCCCTCGCCCTCCTCTCTCTCTCTCTGCGCCCCGACCCCACCTGTCGGGTGCGTCTCCCTCCCCGGTCGTCCCCTTCCTCGCGCCGCCCCGTGCCGCAACCGCCGCCCCGCACCGCCCGATCGCTCCCCCTCTCTTCCACGCATGCCACCCACCTCCCTCTCCTCTCCCGCACGACGCGCGCCCACGTTCCCCTCTCCCCCGCGCCCCCACTTCCCTCAATCCCGCGCCGGCCGCCCGTAACCGCCGCACGCTCGCGCCAAATACGGCGACCAATTCACGCCGGCATACCCCTCCCCGCCCCCTATAAATGCCGCCCCGAGCACCCCCTCCCTCTGCACATCCTGATGTGACGATGGCCCGATCTTCCGAGAGGTACTGATAAGTCGATTGTGGAGATCTCGACGTTGATGATCCAAAGGCTCCGACCAAAACAGATCGAACCCCTCGCAATCACTACACCACTGCTCCGTTGGTTATCAACCGTGCCGAACACGATTGACCTCGCCAAGAAGGCTATCTCCTGCAAGCGAATCGAGAACACAAGCAAGAGAGTACAAGATGCAATCTGAAATTGCAAATAAAGATTAAGTTCACAAGTTGGGGTTCCTCAACCGAACATGCGACGATACTGCTAAGCAGAATAATCTCTTAAGAAAAACCCCAACTTGTGAACTTAAACATTATTCGCAATTTCAGATTGCATCTTGAACTCTCTTGCTTGTGTTCTCGATTCGCTTGCAGGAGATAGCCTTCTTGGCGAGGTCAACCGTGTTCGGCACGGTTGATAACCAACGGAGCAGTGGTGTAGTGATTGCGAGGGGTTCGATCTGTTTTGGTCGGAGCCTTTGGGTCATCAACGTCGAGATCTCCACAATCGACTTATCAGTACCTCTCGGAAGATCGGGCCATCGTCACATCAGTTGGTATCAGAGCAACGGTTGCCCGTGAGGTAATTCTTGTATCCCTAGTTAGTAGATTGGTTTTTATTTCCTATAGTCCAGAAAAAAATTTGCCCCACAAAAAGAATTAATTCCGTTGTCCAAACCCCGTTGTGCCTTTCAATCTGTTAGTTTTGGTTTGCTAAATTGAATTTGTGTCCATATTAGCATTGTCTAGTTGCTGGTCGTATCTTTGTTCCATTGAAAATCCAAACAAAAGAAAAATTCCCCACCCCAAGCCCTAATTTCCAAATTCGGCTGATTTTTCCTTTCTCTGCAGCCGCCACCAAAAACGCCATATCTTTTGATTCCGAGATTATTTTTGAGCGAGACCACCGCCATTAGATTACAAAATTCCTTATACATATATCTGTAAAATTTCACGTCATTCCAGCAAGGCAGTAAGAGATATATGCGGTGAAAGTTGACCCAATTATCTGTTTTGAATCTGCAACTGTCAGCAGTTGTGATTTTTATACGAATTTCTGTGTCGGGTTTCAGAAGTTGGCCCCAAAAGAAAATCTGTAGAAAAAGCCGTCTGAAAACATAGAAAAAAAGAATCAGTGAAAAATATGCATCTGAAAAAAAGTTACGGCCAAAATACCGATGTGCTGTCCAGTGGACAGAAATCTTCAGTTTTTAGTTTTGGGTTAATCCTTGTGTTCTTCAATTCCAAATTGCTTTGGATTGAATTATCTTGTATTTACCACTCATACACATTGCCATACACTTGTTTATAGCCTTCTTCCATTCTTGGTTGATCAGCAACACAGGCTAAGTGCTAGATACGGATTATAATTCAATTCTATGCAACTCTGAAATTAACTGATTGTTCTCCATTGCTACCATATTGTACCTTCCAAGCTACACCTACTCTTGATCAGAACAGGTTCCCTCTTGCAATCATACCCACGCTCGACACGGTGTCACGAACCAGCCACCGGTTGTACCACCTGCTGCATTGGTAAGAACACTTGTAAGAGTGTGGTAAGACGCTTGAGAATGTGTGATTCCACCTTCCACCACCTAGTAGTGGATAGGGATAATACCTTTGTGTTGTCTTTTGTTTTCTACTAACCATGACAGGTGGGTCATCTGATGATCAAGAGTGTGTTTTAAAGGGAGAGCTCATGACACTCTTGGATGGACAACGCATCAATAGGAAGCTTCAAAGCTTCGACGGACACATGGTAGCGCTCCATCAGTTCCATCAATGAGAGCCAAGATCTCGAGGAGGGAGATGATAATGAGAGACCAAACCGTGACGCCGGCACTGCATTTACTGCCCAAGATGCACGCCAACGACACCGCCTACATCAAAACCGTTACGGTATGGGAGGTAATAATTTTCAGCACCACAATGCTCATGCTAATGATGACCCATTTGCTAAAGTCAAATTTACCATACCATCTTTTGCGGGTACTTATGATGCTGAGACTTATCTAGATTGAGAGATGACAGTTGAACAAAAATTTAATGCCCATCTAGTTCCTGAAGTGCATAGAGTCAGACAAGCTACTAGTGAATTTAAAGATCGTGCTATCATTTGGTGGACTCATGTAGTTAGTTCTGGTTTAGCACCTGATACATGGGATAAATTGAAGGTAGCTATGCGTGCTAGATTTGTTCCTCCTGTTTTTAAACATGAAATGCATAAGAAATTGCAGCGCTTAGACCAAGGTAATAAATCTGTCGAGGAATATTATCAAGAACTACAAATAAGCCTGTTACGTTGTAATGTTGTAGAAGATGAGGAGGATAAGATGGATCGTTTTTATGGGGGCTTAAGGCGTGAAATTCAGGACATAATTGATTACAAAGAGTATAATGATATCAATAGATTGGTCCAGCTTGCTTGTTTGGCAGAGAAGGAATTGCAGGGTAGGCGACAAAGGACTAGGAGCAACTTTGGGAGTACGTCTGCATCGAGATCGACACCAGGGCAAGCCAAGACAGCCCCACCTCCTATTTTTCGAGTTGCTGCCCCCTCTGTGAGTAGGGCGCGTTCAGTAGCGCCTCCGCCACCATCACGAGCATCCGAGACGAGCAAATCTACTAGTGTGCAAGCACCAACAAAGAGCACTTCATCGGTTGCTTCCACGGGCCGTACGACGGCCATTGTGTGCCACCGTTGTAAAGGGATGGGCCACATCATGAGAGATTGCCCAAGTCAGCAGGCGTACATTGCGACAGAAGATGGTGGTTATGTAAGTGCTAGTGATGTTGAGGATGAATATGCTCTTGCAGCTAACCTTGCAGGTAATGGTGATGATCATGAGAACAAACCTGTGTTTGTGCCATTTTGTATTACTAACAACTTGCAGGTAGTTGAGAACCATGCCAAAGAGGGGCATGAGCTGATTGAATCACTGACCCCATTGGTTGAGAATGAAGATAAGGAGATGGATGCACTTACATCATTTGAGGAGAGCCAAAAAGCTAAAGGCCATGGTGCTATCATCGCTCACGGTACTGATTTGGTGCTACAACAAGACATAGACCAACCTTGTGAGTATATACCTGCTGTAGTGCAATCTTTCGATGTTCCTTGTATTGACTTAAATGTACCATGTGCGGATCTAAATTCTCATAATTTTGCACATGTCGAATTAATAACACATAAAGAAGTTTTGCCTAGAATTTCTCCTGCTAATTCATTATGTTACATCATGTTGGATTTACCTATGAAATTGTCACATGCTATGAAGAAAGTTTCTGAACTTGCATGTTCGAAATTCTTGTTTAGTGCCTACAACCCTGGATATAAGTTTAATTTGATTGGAGATTATGGTGTGGAAAATCAATTTCTTGTATATCGAATATGCATAACTTGCGATCACATAGATGAATTGAAACTTGCTGTTTGGGACAACAATTCTTGTATGCTGAATCATGTTCAATGTGAGAGGGAAGTAAAATTTAGTACTCATCCAATGTCTATGTGTTCATCTCTTTTTTGCACCATCTAGTATGGACAATCCGAATAAAGATGATGAATTATGGCAGAACATACAAATCTCTTCACCCTTGTTAGATGAATTTGCCATGGTTCGATTGAGATATAATTATATGGATGAACTTTGCTTGATTCCAAAAGTTATAGTTTTGCCCATATGTGCCACCCCTACATGTTTACAACGTCAAAGATTTGAATTGCATAAATGCTTCACTTACATTTGCAAAACAAGTTGCAATAATTACTGTGTGAGAAATTTTGAATTACTCATTAACATATATGATTACTCTTGGGTTAATAATACAATGAGCTTTTACGATCACTACTGTTTTATAACATTAATTGTGCAACAACGAAGAACTGTTAAAACGGATGACATGTACATATACCATGCATACACCTTGGCTTCTTTGTTACCATATTTTCAGCTTATCAAAAGCCGAGGACGGCTTTGTTTGCAAGAAGGGGAGGATGATAAGAACATGTACCCTATGGATACAACCATATTTGCTATACTTGTTGTTCCAATTACAAGAGCTCCTACGCATCACTTAAATTATGAGATTTATGATCAAGATAATGTAATACGTGACACTACACATATGTTAAAACCGAGGACGGTTTTCCATCAAGAAGGGGAGGATGATGTGACCACGCCACCAACACGTACGACCATAGCGGCCAATATCAAGAATGAACTAAAGGTGAATTCGTTTCTTCAACTTCAACATATTTTAAATGAGAATATGATGCTACCTAATGATGAAAATATATATATTTGTAGCACCACATCACTTTGGAAGCAATTGAAGCAAGGGTTCAAGTTGGACAGGTTTTGGAATCCAATTCGGCGTCCAGATCAATTCGGATTCAGCTTGACAGGTCAACTTCAAACGACCATAACTTTTGATCCAGAAGGCTTCTCGGGGCCCGTGAGTACTCTTTGGAAAGATCTTGGAGTCTAATTTCAGATGAATCTAGTCTCACCTCGAAATTCCATCCGAGCCGATCAGAAACTGCAAAACAAGTGGCGTCACTTTTCCAGTCCGAGTCAAAGTGGGCCTTGGGCCTTGTAATCACACTTAGACTATTTGGGCCGGCACTAATCATGGGTGTACTGTTCACGTAAACAGTACCCATGAATAGTACCACACCCCCTTTTGTTAGATAAGTGCGACCTCCCCCGCTCCTATTTAAGGAGGTCGCACCCCTTTAGTTTTCCTTGGGTTTTTCTTAAGAGATTATTCTGCTTAGCAGTTTCACCGGATGTTCGGTTGAGAAACCCCAACTTGTGAACTTAAACATTATTCGTAATTTCAGATTGCATCTTGAACTCTCTTGCTTGTGTTCTCGATTCGCTTGCAGGAGATAGCCTTCTTGGCGAGGTCAACCGTGTTCGGCACGGTTGATAACCAACGGAGCAGTGGTGTAGTGATTGCAATGTAACATCCTGATTTTCAGAGCCTTTTTGAAGTTTTTAAAATAAAATTCACCATTTGGATTTTTCTGGAATTAATTAAAGCTTAATTGGAATTTTATTAAATTAAAAGGATTTAATATGAATAATCCAAACATGAACATTTGCCAAAAATATTTTATTTGAGTTCCCTGAGCCTCAAGAGTTATTCTGGCATTTTATGTGATTTTTTCTGGAGTTATTTGTTTTTTTTCTAGAGCTCAAAATGATTTAATTGAATTTCTGGAAAAAGAAAAAGAAAAACCAGTCGGTTGAGCCGCAACCGCTTCCGCCCCCGCCGCGTGTCAGCCATCCAGAACCCCGCCCCGCATCGCAGCCGCCCGCTTTTGGCAAGTCGTACTCAGATGTTGTGATCGGTAAGTTTCAAGTAAACTCAGTTCCTGCCACAGTTTTGTTCGATTCTGGAGCTTCACATTCGTTTGTTTCCCGGAGTTTTGCTCTAAAGCATAAGTTGGAAGTCGTTGCACTTGGTTCCATTTTATTGGTTCAATCCCCAGGCTCTGAGATGAGTACAAACCTAGGATGCCCCAAGGTTAGGATAGCCATCCAAGGAGTAGAGTTCTCCGCGGATTTGGTTGTGCTGAATATCCAGTCTTTGGACGTAATTCTGGGTATGGATTGGCTCAAGAAACATCAAGCAGTGTTGGAATGTGGAAGCCGAGCAGTCACCTTGGACGGTCCCGATGGAAGCAAAGTGAGATTTGAGGCCGATATGAAGCAGCCAGAAAAAGTGATGGTATGCCAAAGTAAAGGGATTGCCCTAAATGAAGTGCCAGTTGCCAGAGAATATCCAGATGTTTTTCCTGATGATCTCCCTGGGATGCCACCAAAAAGAGAAGTGGAGTTCGCAATTGAGTTAGCACCAGGCACATCACCGATTTCCAAGAGACCTTACCGAATGCCCGCCAATGAGTTAGCAGAATTGAAGAAGCAAATACAAGAATTGTTGGATAAAGGATATGTCCGACCTAGTACCTCTCCGTGGGGAGCACCGGTACTGTTCGTCAAGAAGAAGGATGGTAGCCAGCGGATGTGTGTGGATTACCGAGCTCTCAATGAAGTTACCATCAAGAACAAGTATCCTTTGCCCCGAATTGATGATTTGTTTGATCAGTTAAAAGGAGCTGGAGTGTTCTCCAAGATTGATTTGAGGTCGGGATATCACCAAATGAGGATTCGACCGGAGGACATACCCAAGATAGCCTTCTCAACTCGTTATGGATTGTATGAGTTCACCGTGATGTCCTTTGGCTTAACCAATGCCCCAGCCTATTTTATGTACCTGATGAACAAAGTGTTCATGGATTACTTGGACAAGTTTGTCGTTGTGTTTATCGATGACATCCTGATCTACTCCAAGAATGAGGAAGAGCACGAAGAGCATTTGAGGTTGGTATTGCAGAGATTGCGGGAACATAAGTTATATGCCAAGTTCAGCAAGTGTGAATTTTGGATGAAGGAAGTTGCCTTTTTGGGTCATGTGTTGACAGCAGAAGGAGTGTCCGTTGACGCAGGTAAAGTACATGATGTGCTTACTTGGAAGGCACCCACGTCAGTGACCCAGGTCAGAAGCTTCCTGGGAATGGCAGGTTATTATCGTAGATTCATTGAAGGATTCTCCAGTGTAGCTCGACCTCTCACCTAGCTATTAAAGAAGGAAAAGAAGTTTGAATGGACGCCAGAATGCGAAAAGAGTTTTCGGAAGTTAAAAGAAAGTCTGACAACAGCGCCAGTACTAATTCTACCCGACATCAAGAAGGACTTTGAGATCTACTGTGATGCATCCCGCAAAGGTTTGGGGTGTGTGTTGATGCAGGACAAGAGGGTGGTGGCTTATGCATCACGCCAGCTGAGACCACACGAAGAGAACTACCCCACGCATGACTTGGAGTTGGCAGCAGTTGTGCATGCCCTGAAAATTTGGCGTCACTATTTAATGGGTAACCGAAGTGAGATCTACACGGATCATAAGAGCCTGAAATATATTTTCACACAATCGGAGCTCAACCTAAGACAAAGAAGATGGTTGGAATTAATAAAGGATTATGACATCGGAATCCATTATCATCCAGGAAAAGCCAATGTAGTGGCAGACGCGTTGAGTAGAAAGGTGTATTGCAATACAGTGATGGTCAAGGAAAACCAACCAGCTCTACACGAGGAATTTCAGAAGCTTAGTTTGGAGTTGGTTGAGGAAGGGATGTTAGCTACCTTGGACTTGCAGCCGACCCTGGATAGTCAGATTCGTCACGAGCAACCAGGGGATGAAAATATCCAGAGAATCAAAGAAGGTTTAAAGGAAGGCAAAGCACCCGGCTTTGTGGAGGACGATCAGGGAATCATGTGGTATAAGACGCGTTTGTGCGTACCAAACAAGAGGGAACTGAAGAAGTTATTACTTAAGGAAGCGCATGAGTCCTTATATTCAATCCATCCCGGCAGTACCAAGATGTACCAGGATATTAAAGACAAATATTGGTGGCCATGTATGAAGCGCGAGATAGCCGAGTATGTAGCACTTTGCGATGTGTGCCAAAGAGTGAAGGCTGAACATCAAAGACCAGCAGGTTTGCTGCAACCCTTGAAGATTCCTGAATGGAAGTGGGAAGATGTGGGAATGGACTTTATTACAGGCTTACCCAAGACTAAAGAGGGCTACGACTCAATATGGGTAATTGTGGATCGACTAACAAAGGTCGCTCACTTTCTTCCGGTCAAAACAACTTATTCTGGAGATAAATTGGCCGAGTTATACATGTCCAGGATTGTGAGTCTTCATGGGGTGCCCAAGAGGATAGTATCGGATCGTGGGTCGCAGTTTACTTCACGATTTTGGAATAGCTTTCACGAGGCAATGGGTACTCACTTGAACTTCAGTACAGCATATCATCCGCAAACGGATGGTCAGACGGAGCGTGTGAATCAAATCCTGGAGGATATGTTAAGAGCTTGTGTATTGGATCACGGAGCTAAATGGGATAGTTGTTTACCTTTTGCGGAGTTCTCCCACAATAACAGTTACCAGACTAGTCTACAAATGTCACCGTTTGAAGCCCTGTATGGCAGAAAATGTAGAACCCCTCTCAATTGGAAAGAGACGGGGGAGAGTCAAATCTTCGGGCCAGAATGTCTTCAAGAAGCAGAAGAGAAAGTACGTTTGATTCAAGAAAGGCTAAAGGCAGCCCAAGCCAGACAGAAGAGTTATGCTGATACTCGTCGAAGAGATTTAAGTTTTGAGCCAAATGACTATGTGTATCTCAGGATCACACCCTTCAAAGGTGTTAAGAGATTTCAAATGAAGGGAAAGCTAGCGCCAAGGTATGTGGGGCCATTTAAAATTTTAAAGCGCAAAGGAGAGGTTGCATACCAGCTGGAATTACCAAACACCTTGAGCGGGATCCATGATGTTTTCCATGTATCTCAACTAAAGAAGTGCTTGAGAGTGCCAGAGGAAGCAGTGCCCGTAGAGGCGGTGGATCTTCAGGAGGATCTGTCTTATAAAGAACATCCTATAAAAATTTTGGAAGTGGCAGAGCGTGTAACCAGAAGAAGAACAGTTCGCTTTTGCAAGGTTCAATGGAGCAACCATTCCGAGGAGGAAGCAACCTGGGAGAGCGAGAAGGATCTTAGAGCGGAGTTTCCAAACCTATTCCTTAGAGAGCCAGAATCTCGGGGTCGAGATTCCGTTTAAGGGGGGGAGGTTTGTAACATCCTGATTTTCAGAGCCTTTTTGAAGTTTTTAAAATAAAATTCACCATTTGGATTTTTCTGGAATTAATTAAAGCTTAATTGGAATTTTATTAAATTAAAAGGATTTAATATGAATAATCCAAACATGAACATTTGCCAAAAATATTTTATTTGAGTTCCCTGAGCCTCAAGAGTTTTTCTGGCATTTTATGTGATTTTTTCTGGAGTTATTTGTTTTTTTCTAGAGCTCAAAATGATTTAATTGAATTTCTGGAAAAAGAAAAAGAAAAACCAGTCGGTTGAGCCGCAACCGCTTCCGCCCCCGCCGCGTGTCAGCCATCCAGAACCCCGCCCCGCATCGCAGCCGCCCGCTTTTGGCAAGTCGTACTCGTATGCGAGTGGGACTCTCAGGTCGTATCCCACCCGGACTCGTACTCGTGGCCGACCAGAACACCTCTACGACCGGGTATAAAAGAGCCGAACCCCTGGTGTCTCCCTCGTCCCAAGTCAAGCCTCGCCTCCGAGTTGAGCCGCTGGGGTCGTGCGCGTAGCCGCTGCCGTGGTCGTGCCGGAGCCCGAGATCGTGTCGTCCTCGCCGTCGTTCTGCCGTCGCCGGTGAGTCCCGCCGCCATCCGTGTGTCGTAGATCCGTGTGGTCGTAAGGTTCTACGACTACGTTGTAGAGCCTTAGTCGTAAGTCGTAAAGCCACCGGTAAGTTCGATCATGTGGTCGTAAACGACTTCATGGTCGTAAGTCTGCCTGAGTAGTCGTAGCCGCTGTGCAGTCGTAGCCGCCCGTGTGGCCGTAGTCGTGGATTGTTCGGTGTGGTCAAAGTAGTAGGTTCGACTACGTAGTCGTAATCTCAACTGAGTGATCGTAGTCATGTGCTCGACTACGTGGTCGTAAGCCTGCCTAAGTGGTCGTAATCGGCTTCGTAGTCTTAGATTGGTTTGTGGTTGTAGTCGTAAAGTTCTTCGTGGTCGTAAAGTTCTTCTGTCAGACCCGGATTTTTCAATCCGAATCCTCTGTGATTCCACCGCACTATTCCCTGGATCAGTAGATAGTGCTCACAGTTACAGTAATGAATATCAAAATACATATCATGCGGAAACGTAAATATAATAGTAGACTTACTCATGGGCCGATTAGGCCGAAATCAATAAATTGCAGCAGCGGAAGAACGAAGCACACAGGTGGGACCTTCAGGACATGCCCACAGGCAGCCAACTGGAGGTTCGCGACCTAGCCCTTGACGTCTTCATCTTCTCGGCCAGCTTGTCCAATCTTGTTGCTGAGGCGAGGTGATTTGATTTCCTGATTCTGAATTTTTGTCGCAAAAGCGAGCATGAGCACTCCGACCCCGTGCTCCGCGAGCCAATACACAGAATGCAAATAAATAGTATGCATGGCTTAACAAAGGAGAGGCTCGGGCTATTTTATTTTGCGTAGAGTGCTTTTGAATACAATTAATTAAAAAGTCCTATGACTTAGCAATTTTGGAACAAATCATAATGTACAAGGAAATGCATTATTAATATCGATTCAGATTCCATCCACCGTTACATGGCATCTGCACCATATAGCAATTTCTTCAGCGTTATAGCCGCTTAACTTACCACTGGGACGACACCCAGGATAATTCCAAACCAGGGCAGTCCTTCGCCCTTCAAGTTTCCCATTCCCAGTTTCCAATGTTTTTAAAACAGAACTATATCCAGTTAAGTTCCCATGTCCGCCCATGACCGTGGGCACGGCTATTCGAATAGTTTTAGACTCTGCAGAGTTTGTACACTTTCACCACAAGAGATGAACTATCCTTTTTGCCAACATGCTTCCTTAGGCATGAGACCCAGATAATTTATCACAAAACCTTTACCTTACTCCGATCTAGCTAGACACCACCCACGCTGAGGTTTCACCGCTGAAGGGTTACACCACCACAGTCAGAAGCCCCCTCTTGCGCCGTGCGAGTACAGTACACCCTGTGCCTCACTGTGAGTAAACCAGTACACCCTGGCACCCACTTCCCTCGGTGATGTCTGAACTAAACCCTTGCAAGTTATTCAGCTAGGTCGTACCCATTATAGACTTGTGGTTGTACTGTTTTACACGGGTTGACATGACAAGATTCGGTCCTTAGTATTATCTGAGCGGTTATACCACACTCCCTAATTTGTGCTCCCACCGCACCACATACCAGCCCCCAAGCCATCCGCTCAGATATTTAAGCAAGTTGGGAGTTTTGGGAGCAGAAAATAACCCTGTCAAAATATACCAGTCATTCCCACCATGACCGCCCAAATCAATTTCTCATGATTAAAGTGATGCTTGGGCGCCTTCGCGCCCATGAGTACCTAAACATTACTAAGCATGGCATATAATTACGGACTTATTTTTGAAAGGGTATTATTATAAGTTTTGCTAGGGCGACAAGGTTCTCGACTTCAAATATTCCAACGGAGGGGTAATATTAATTCAAGGCACACAATGGAATATAACTAGAGTCTAAAATTAACATGTATTTGCATATAAATAACCGCATGCAATTTGATAATTTAAAGCAAAGTAATTTGCAGAAATGTAGGTTCAACATGATCAAAGTATTGACTCGCCTGGCGCGGTTTACCGCGGTCTTGGGCTCACACGATGCTTTCTTGAACTTCTGGTTTCTATCTTCACTTTGAGCTTGACCTCGCTTGTTCCACTGAATCTTCACGATTTCCACTTTCTAATTACGCGATAAACAACTGAACCCAAATAAAAGCAAATAACTCAAAAGATCCAAATAAATCCGAATAAACTCAATTTAGTTTTATTACGAGTTAATGGGTGATTCTGTGATTTGAGGCAAGGTTGGTAATAGCATATGATAACTTGATCTTTTTATTAATAATCTCTTTTTATTATTTTGTTATTTATCAAGGAAGTTCCAAGGGTCGGGTTAGACCTATGAGTTGGTGCAGGAGCTTAGTGTACAAATTTTATCTCTAGGGTATGCATTCCTTGCAACTCAGGTTATGGTAAAGGCAAACTGGTCTGATGGATGAGATCTGTACTTATTCTATAAATCTTTTAGTCAAAAGTATTATAACACTTGGATATCTTTATTAAGAATAATCTCTTATATATGTCTTTACTTATTAATTTGGATTAAGATAAATAGCAGAGGCTCCTTATTTATTCATATACGGTAATTAATTAAAATTTAAATCTCTAATAATCCCATTATCGTATTTTATGTATCTTCATTCATGGCTAGGCTAAATTTAAGTTGAATTAGGATCCGGTCATATGGGTCCTAACTTGTTATATATGCGATTATGCTCAATACTATTATGCACTAAAGCTAGTGTTAAGATTTTATCACTAGCACCATTATCATTCTATCCACACCTTTGTTATTATTATTAAGCTTGGCATTATTTTTAGTCCAAATTTATTTATCAAGGCTTGTCATACGGTTCGTATATTAATATAGCTACTTAATTAAATCTACCAAGGAGGTTTGTTTAATTATGGTATGTTAAATGTTAAGGCATACTTTATAACTAAGGGTAATGTTTATTAAGTCAGAGTATTGACGGGGTCAAGTGGTTGGAGTGAGTGGGATTTGGCAGGAGAACCTGTCAAATGCGGGGCCAACGGATAGGTCATGACAAAGGTATATTTATGGGTTTATTTCTGTTTAGTGTTCAGAGATGGCTTGGTATAGCTGACGGCAGGATACGACGACCCAATCTTGTTATTACTAGCTTCGTTTATTATCATTTTTATTTATCGATGAGGTTCTACGAGTCAGTTTAGACCTATGTACAGATGTATAAATCTAACCAGGGTTTAATTTATTGGTCGAGTGTTGCCATTTATGAATAGGGGTTCCTTAGGCGATGTATATGATATTTAGCTTATCGAACTAATTTTTACTGCTGGTAATTTGAGATGTATTATTTTATGTGGTTCTTGTATCACCGTGTTTATTAAAATGCAATTTAGCAAGGTTACTTTAATGACTAATGATCCAAAAGGTTTTAATAGATATGCCAACATAATTTGCAGTTAAAGGTGCCCTTTGACTCAACCCTCATCATTATTCTATGTCTCTTTATTTATTATTCAGAGCGGTTTAATGTAGGGATAATTTCATTTAAGTAGGATCTGGCTTGTTGTATCAAATTATGATATTTAACTAAATTAACTGCTAAGATTTATTTATCATCAGTACACTAATGTTATCTTTAATTAAAGTTTGAGTCTGAGAAAAATAGTAACGGTTGATAGATTATATACCTATATATAGACTTATTTAATTCCATACCATGAAATCTTTCACTCATGTGTGACATTTAATCTAATATTAAAGCTTGAATAATCTTATTTTATGTCCTATTCAATTTTCTTTATTAGTTTCCATAGACTATTTCTTAATTGTCCTTAGCTTTTCCTCAGTTGGAGTAATTAACAAAACGAAATAAAAAGGAAAGAATTAAATGCGCCAGGTGGGAGTTGAACTCGTTACCTCTCGGTAAGGGAGCGTAGGGCCGGGTGCTGGTGGCCAACTGAGCTGAGGCCACTTTGTGACATGGGGGTGGGATCAATTCAGTTGAAGCAGAGCTGCGACTGGGGCGAAACAGGGGAAGAGGCCGGCGCTCGGCGCTGGCGTTGCCGGCGGCCGGAGCGGCGAGGGTAGCTGGCAAAACGGATTCCTCCGGAGTTGCGGAGGCCGGTGGAGGAGGCGGCGTGGCCCGGAATGGCGGCGAGGTGAGCGGCGACGGCGCGGGGCGGCCGGCGGTGAGGTGGAAGCGATGCGCCGGCGGCCGGGAAGGAGATGGGAGGGGATAGCGCGCGCATGAGCGGGAGGAAGGTGGACAGATGCTTACCGCGCCGGTGGTCGAGTCGGGGAGGGGCCGTGATGAGCCGGCGGCGGAGCTCCATGGCGGCGCGGGGTGGCCTCAGGCGCCGGCGAGCTGGGGTGGAGGAATTGCGCGGCCGGCGCTTGGGGAGACTCCGTGGCGGTGAGGAGGTGCTCCACCGGCGAGGAATTGACGGGAAACTCGCCGAGGAGGGAGCGGCGCTGGAGGCGGCCGTTTCGGCCGGAATCGGAAGGGATGGCAGCGCGGTGGCCCTGGGTGCACGAAATTTCAATTAAACCGAAAGGGAGGAAGAGGGAAGTAGGGGCACGAAGTGGCGCGACCGGATTGGCCGGGGTTTCGCCGGAGGTGCGGCGGCCAGTGCGGAACAGAGAGGAGGCAAGCGCGCGGAGGGGAGAAATGGAGGGGTGTCGGATGCGAGGAAGGAAGACAAGCCCTTTTATAGCTGGCGTGGCCACTGCGGAGACGTCGACCAGGGTAACATGGCATGGCGTGGGCAAGGCATGGCCTGCCTGGCGCGCGGACATGCCAAGACACGGCAGGGCATGGGCGGGGGCAGCTGGGCGCAGGCGCGAGGTGATGTTGCTGGCGTCAGGGCGATGAGGAAAACCAGGGGCGACGACAGAGAAGACCGTGGGCGGGTCAGGCGCATGGACGCCGCGTGGAGGAAGGGAGCTGACGCGGGCAGAGGAAAGAAGAAAAACAGCGTGGGCGCACGGGGGAGGAAGGAAGAAAGAGAGGAAGGGGAGGCGTGCTCGGTCGGCAGGGGGAAAGAGGGAGGAGAGGCCAGGGCCCGCGGGCAGAAAGAGGAAAAAGAGAGGGGCTGGGCCCACATGGAAGTGAGGGAGTAAATAAAATGGGAGAAAATGAGAAGCTTTTGGATTTGTAATTTGGGACTTCTATTTTCTGAATTCGGGTTATTGAATTTATATTTACTGATTTTTGTATGATATTCGAAACTTAAGCTTCAAAATATTATTATTATTATGTCTGTTATATGTATGTATATATATATATATTATTTCCTATTGCTAAACTCTTTCTTGCACAATTTGTGTATACACATATATGTATATATGCAGGTGTGTTTGTATTTTGTTCATCCGCTTTTATTGCTATTTATGCCCTTATTTTCAAAATGGGATTTTATAGTTTTAACTCAAGTTTCTCTCTTCTTATACTGGATCATCTTTTCAGATTTCGCATTTAAAGTTTCGAATCTCCATTATTTGTACATTCCTTTTTATGGCATTACTAATATTTGTTTTTGTCTTTTATGAGTTCTTAAATTTTGAAACCTCCACCAAATTCAGGAAAACACCATAAAATCCAAATTCCAATAAAATATATTGTAAAATATTTCAAAAGCTTCATATTTTCAAATTTTAAATTTTCAGGATGTTACAAATCTACCCCCCTTAAAAAGAATCTCGACCCCGAGATTCCGGTGGAGTTGAAAGAAAGGAGGTGGGGTTATACTAGCTAGCAATGGGTTTCCGGGTGCTGCTCGACGTATAGTTCCTGAACTCCACAGGGAAATGAAGATCTACACATTAGGCGTTATCACTTGGAGAAGTCAAAAGGGAAGAGAGAAACCATGTTCTTCTAGAGACTTCCAAATACTTGCTCTTTGACGTTGTTGTCTTCACGTCGTAGAATGGAGTAGTTGCATCGTCTATTGGACATATGGTTGTAAAATTTCATATTGATAGATGGGTAGCAATGGCCTGTGCCGTAGGGGTAAACAGAAGGGGAGAGGACCTGCACTTAAAGGAGGCAGAAGGGAGGAGATCTTTATCCTTTTGGAGAGGTCGTCGTCTTTAGGGTGCTTGCTCTTTGATTTTGCCGACATTATATCTCGTAGTGCTACCCCCCTTAAATAAATGACGATTGTCATTAATCATCCATTGTACTATAGCTGTCTTGGTCGTCACGAGATTGGCGGGTGGTCTTCTTCACAGTGATGTTGTTCTCCTCAAATATTGGATAGTTGCAGAGTCTTCACTTCTTCTTGATTGCACTGGTTTTGGGTTACTTGTTATTTCGTTCCTTTGGATCCGATGGGGTTTTCAGAAAAGGTGAGAGGGAATAGCATGAGATGAGGATTAAATCGCGGAGATAAGGTGTTCTAACCCATTTAACTTTAAAGGAAAATACCCCGGAAGCTGGGGTGATACAGAACCGCACAAATTTTAAAAGCAAGCTTTTCCCGTGACTGCAAAATAGGACGCCCGAGGGCAAGAGGCAGTGCACAGGGCCAAATAAAATCTTGCAACAATACAACGTCTACTCGGGGAGAACACATAAGATGCACAGGGTTCATTTGCCTAATTCGTTTAGAATGAGACTACCTTGTCTTCATGACCATCTTCGACATTCCACCTTAAATTTTTAGAGCGAGGGTACGAGAAGAGGAACAAAATTTTCCCTTTGTAATTAATAGAAAGAAGTGGAAAGTATTTGGGGTAGTTTCATTGGTTTTAGCACTCACCCTTTTTTTTAATAAATGATCCTTGTGGCAAAACAGAATTTTTTTTTAAAGATATCCTAATTTCTTCCAACACTCAACTATTCATCACTGAATCAATTCACTCCCATATGATTTTTTTTGTACATAAGGCTTAGAATTCAATGGCCTTTATAATTTAACTTCCACTTTTGCAAACTGCACTTAGGCTATCTTTCTTCATTAGTTGTTCATGGCATTACTGCCATCTAAGACTCCAAACAGCGAAGAAGATTATTTATTTTATTTGATCCACCAATCATGCTCTTCCTATTGTATCATCCATCATTTCATTAATCTAGTCATGATTATCTAAGTCCATCATAAATCTTTGACCTTCAATCATATATACTTGTGGATTAAATATCATATTTTTACTATGACTGTATAATCAAAATCTCGGATCCACTATTGGTCAACTTATTAACTCTACAACCCATTGAAAATCCAACACCTTCACTTTAAATCCACCAATATAATTCTTCCATTTAAAATTCTATTAATTGAATCGAAGTTACCAAATTCTTATATGTGCCTGAATTTCTCCACATCTTTATAAATCCAATCTCAGATCGTCAATTGCCTATTTTATCAGCTTTCCAATCCTATAAAGATCTAGCTTTCTTTATTTAGATCCACTGATGACTTTCGTATCGTGACCTCCTAATAATCCAGTCTGGTGTCATTGATCCAAATCAATAGTTTGCTTCTCCAATGATCAACCTGAATCTTTATTGTCTGTCTTCTCCTCAATTCTGAATTCTAATGATTGTCCATCATTATCACTTTTAAATCCACCAATGTTATGTGTAACAGGACTTCCTAATAATCCCAGATTGTATTCAACATCATAATTACCCCTCGGGTAACCACCTAAATCTTCAGTGACAACCTCCAAATTAATTCATTATTATGAACATCTTTCAGGAATAATGTTATTAATCAAGCCTACACTTTGATAATTGTTGTCATCTCTCCAATTTCTCAAAACTCTATCAATTTATCTAGCAATCGATCATATTCCATTATTCCACTATTGTAAATATCTCCCAAGAATTATGTTATTTATCAATGTTGTACTCCCACAATTATTTTCATATTTCCTATTTCTTCAAGAATAACTTAATTCATCCATCCGGTCATTCTAATTCTTTCCGTTAGGCTCCACCAAATTTTTTTTTCTTTCAATTTTCACCCTATTGTTTACTCCAAAAATAAAACAATCGTTGATATTAAGCTTCAAGGTTAAGCACCATGACTCTTGGCCTTAAGTGCGTTTTCATAGAAAGTTTACAAGAGAAGTACTGGATTTTCATCACTTTGAATTTGGGTAAGAGAGCTTCAGATCCAAAATGGTTTGGGCAGCATATGAACAAGGGGGAATCATCTAAGATAGATGAGAATGAGCAATATAACTTATATTTTTGGAATTAGTATTTTAAAGAAATAATTCTAGTCATGAACTAACGACCATGCTAACTAGGTCACGACCTGCAGTCGATATGCTCTGATACCAATGCTGTCAGACCCGGATTTTTCAATCCGAATCCTCTGTGATTCCACCGCACTATTCCCTGGATCAGTAGATAGTGCTCACAGTTACAGTAATGAATATCAAAATACATATCATGCGGAAACGTAAATATAATAGTAGACTTACTCATGGGCCGATTAGGCCGAAATCAATAAATTGCAGCAGCGGAAGAACGAAGCACACAGGTGGGACCTTCAGGACATGCCCACAGGCAGCCAACTGGAGGTTCGCGACCTAGCCCTTGACGTCTTCATCTTCTCGGCCAGCTTGTCCAATCTTGTTGCTGAGGCGAGGTGATTTGATTTCCTGATTCTGAATTTTTGTCGCAAAAGCGAGCATGAGCACTCCGACCCCGTGCTCCGCGAGCCAATACACAGAATGCAAATAAATAGTATGCATGGCTTAACAAAGGAGAGGCTCGGGCTATTTTATTTTGCGTAGAGTGCTTTTGAATACAATTAATTAAAAAGTCCTATGACTTAGCAATTTTGGAACAAATCATAATGTACAAGGAAATGCATTATTAATATCGATTCAGATTCCATCCACCGTTACATGGCATCTGCACCATATAGCAATTTCTTCAGCGTTATAGCCGCTTAACTTACCACTGGGACGACACCCAGGATAATTCCAAACCAGGGCAGTCCTTCGCCCTTCAAGTTTCCCATTCCCAGTTTCCAATGTTTTTAAAACAGAACTATATCCAGTTAAGTTCCCATGTCCGCCCATGACCGTGGGCACGGCTATTCGAATAGTTTTAGACTCTGCAGAGTTTGTACACTTTCACCACAAGAGATGAACTATCCTTTTTGCCAACATGCTTCCTTAGGCATGAGACCCAGATAATTTATCACAAAACCTTTACCTTACTCCGATCTAGCTAGACACCACCCACGCTGAGGTTTCACCGCTGAAGGGTTACACCACCACAGTCAGAAGCCCCCTCTTGCGCCGTGCGAGTACAGTACACCCTGTGCCTCACTGTGAGTAAACCAGTACACCCTGGCACCCACTTCCCTCGGTGATGTCTGAACTAAACCCTTGCAAGTTATTCAGCTAGGTCGTACCCATTATAGACTTGTGGTTGTACTGTTTTACACGGGTTGACATGACAAGATTCGGTCCTTAGTATTATCTGAGCGGTTCTACCACACTCCCTAATTTGTGCTCCCACCGCACCACATACCAGCCCCCAAGCCATCCGCTCAGATATTTAAGCAAGTTGGGAGTTTTGGGAGCAGAAAATAACCCTGTCAAAATATACCAGTCATTCCCACCATGACCGCCCAAATCAATTTCTCATGATTAAAGTGATGCTTGGGCGCCTTCGCGCCCATGAGTACCTAAACATTACTAAGCATGGCATATAATTACGGACTTATTTTTGAAAGGGTATTATTATAAGTTTTGCTAGGGCGACAAGGTTCTCGACTTCAAATATTCCAACGGAGGGGTAATATTAATTCAAGGCACACAATGGAATATAACTAGAGTCTAAAATTAACATGTATTTGCATATAAATAACCGCATGCAATTTGATAATTTAAAGCAAAGTAATTTGCAGAAATGTAGGTTCAACATGATCAAAGTATTGACTCGCCTGGCGCGGTTTACCGCGGTCTTGGGCTCACACGATGCTTTCTTGAACTTCTGGTTTCTATCTTCACTTTGAGCTTGACCTCGCTTGTTCCACTGAATCTTCACGATTTCCACTTTCTAATTACGCGATAAACAACTGAACCCAAATAAAAGCAAATAACTCAAAAGATCCAAATAAATCCGAATAAACTCAATTTAGTTTTATTACGAGTTAATGGGTGATTCTGTGATTTGAGGCAAGGTTGGTAATAGCATATGATAACTTGATCTTTTTATTAATAATCTCTTTTTATTATTTTGTTATTTATCAAGGAAGTTCCAAGGGTCGGGTTAGACCTATGAGTTGGTGCAGGAGCTTAGTGTACAAATTTTATCTCTAGGGTATGCATTCCTTGCAACTCAGGTTATGGTAAAGGCAAACTGGTCTGATGGATGAGATCTGTACTTATTCTATAAATCTTTTAGTCAAAAGTATTATAACACTTGGATATCTTTATTAAGAATAATCTCTTATATATGTCTTTACTTATTAATTTGGATTAAGATAAATAGCAGAGGCTCCTTATTTATTCATATACGGTAATTAATTAAAATTTAAATCTCTAATAATCCCATTATCGTATTTTATGTATCTTCATTCATGGCTAGGCTAAATTTAAGTTGAATTAGGATCCGGTCATATGGGTCCTAACTTGTTATATATGCGATTATGCTCAATACTATTATGCACTAAAGCTAGTGTTAAGATTTTATCACTAGCACCATTATCATTCTATCCACACCTTTGTTATTATTATTAAGCTTGGCATTATTTTTAGTCCAAATTTATTTATCAAGGCTTGTCATACGGTTCGTATATTAATATAGCTACTTAATTAAATCTACCAAGGAGGTTTGTTTAATTATGGTATGTTAAATGTTAAGGCATACTTTATAACTAAGGGTAATGTTTATTAAGTCAGAGTATTGACGGGGTCAAGTGGTTGGAGTGAGTGGGATTTGGCAGGAGAACCTGTCAAATGCGGGGCCAACGGATAGGTCATGACAAAGGTATATTTATGGGTTTATTTCTGTTTAGTGTTCAGAGATGGCTTGGTATAGCTGACGGCAGGATACGACGACCCAATCTTGTTATTACTAGCTTCGTTTATTATTATTTTTATTTATCGATGAGGTTCTACGAGTCAGTTTAGACCTATGTACAGATGTATAAATCTAACCAGGGTTTAATTTATTGGTCGAGTGTTGCCATTTATGAATAGGGGTTCCTTAGGCGATGTATATGATATTTAGCTTATCGAACTAATTTTTACTGCTGGTAATTTGAGATGTATTATTTTATGTGGTTCTTGTATCACCGTGTTTATTAAAATGCAATTTAGCAAGGTTACTTTAATGACTAATGATCCAAAAGGTTTTAATAGATATGCCAACATAATTTGCAGTTAAAGGTGCCCTTTGACTCAACCCTCATCATTATTCTATGTCTCTTTATTTATTATTCAGAGCGGTTTAATGTAGGGATAATTTCATTTAAGTAGGATCTGGCTTGTTGTATCAAATTATGATATTTAACTAAATTAACTGCTAAGATTTATTTATCATCAGTACACTAATGTTATCTTTAATTAAAGTTTGAGTCTGAGAAAAATAGTAACGGTTGATAGATTATATACCTATATATAGACTTATTTAATTCCATACCATGAAATCTTTCACTCATGTGTGACATTTAATCTAATATTAAAGCTTGAATAATCTTATTTTATGTCCTATTCAATTTTCTTTATTAGTTTCCATAGACTATTTCTTAATTGTCCTTAGCTTTTCCTCAGTTGGAGTAATTAACAAAACGAAATAAAAAGGAAAGAATTAAATGCGCCAGGTGGGAGTTGAACTCGTTACCTCTCGGTAAGGGAGCGTAGGGCCGGGTGCTGGTGGCCAACTGAGCTGAGGCCACTTTGTGACATGGGGGTGGGATCAATTCAGTTGAAGCAGAGCTACGACTGGGGCGAAACAGGGGAAGAGGCCGGCGCTCGGCGCTGGCGTTGCCGGCGGCCGGAGCGGCGGGGGTAGCTGGCAAAACGGATTCCTCCGGAGTTGCGGAGGCCGGTGGAGGAGGCGGCGTGGCCCGGAATGGCGGCGAGGTGAGCGGCGACGGCGCGGGGCGGCCGGCGGTGAGGTGGAAGCGATGCGCCGGCGGCCGGGAAGGAGATGGGAGGGGATAGCGCGCGCATGAGCGGGAGGAAGGTGGACAGATGCTTACCGCGCCGGTGGTCGAGTCGGGGAGGGGCCGTGATGAGCCGGCGGCGGAGCTCCATGGCGGCGCGGGGTGGCCTCAGGCGCCGGCGAGCTGGGGTGGAGGAATTGCGCGGCCGGCGCTTGGGGAGACTCCGTGGCGGTGAGGAGGTGCTCCACCGGCGAGGAATTGACGGGAAACTCGCCGAGGAGGGAGCGGCGCTGGAGGCGGCCGTTTCGGCCGGAATCGGAAGGGATGGCAGCGCGGTGGCCCTGGGTGCACGAAATTTCAATTAAACCGAAAGGGAGGAAGAGGGAAGTAGGGGCACGAAGTGGCGCGACCGGATTGGCCGGGGTTTCGCCGGAGGTGCGGCGGCCAGTGCGGAACAGAGAGGAGGCAAGCGCGCGGAGGGGAGAAATGGAGGGGTGTCGGATGCGAGGAAGGAAGACAAGCCCTTTTATAGCTGGCGTGGCCACTGCGGAGACGTCGACCAGGGTAACATGGCATGGCGTGGGCAAGGCATGGCCTGCCTGGCGCGCGGACATGCCAAGACACGGCAGGGCATGGGCGGGGGCAGCTGGGCGCAGGCGCGAGGTGATGTTGCTGGCGTCAGGGCGATGAGGAAAACCAGGGGCGACGACAGAGAAGACCGTGGGCGGGTCAGGCGCATGGACGCCGCGTGGAGGAAGGGAGCTGACGCGGGCAGAGGAAAGAAGAAAAACAGCGTGGGCGCACGGGGGAGGAAGGAAGAAAGAGAGGAAGGGGAGGCGTGCTCGGTCGGCAGGGGGAAAGAGGGAGGAGAGGCCAGGGCCCGCGGGCAGAAAGAGGAAAAAGAGAGGGGCTGGGCCCACATGGAAGTGAGGGAGTAAATAAAATGGGAGAAAATGAGAAGCTTTTGGATTTGTAATTTGGGACTTCTATTTTCTGAATTCGGGTTATTGAATTTATATTTACTGATTTTTGTATGATATTCGAAACTTAAGCTTCAAAATATTATTATTATTATGTCTGTTATATGTATGTATATATATATATTATTTCCTATTGCTAAACTCTTTCTTGCACAATTTGTGTATACACATATATGTATATATGCAGGTGTGTTTGTATTTTGTTCATCCGCTTTTATTGCTATTTATGCCCTTATTTTCAAAATGGGATTTTATAGTTTTAACTCAAGTTTCTCTCTTCTTATACTGGATCATCTTTTCAGATTTCGCATTTAAAGTTTCGAATCTCCATTATTTGTACATTCCTTTTTATGGCATTACTAATATTTGTTTTTGTCTTTTATGAGTTCTTAAATTTTGAAACCTCCACCAAATTCAGGAAAACACCATAAAATCCAAATTCCAATAAAATATATTGTAAAATATTTCAAAAGCTTCATATTTTCAAATTTTAAATTTTCAGGATGTTACATCTTCGTGGTCGTAAATTTCTCTGCGTGGTCGTAGGGATCCTTTGTGGTCGTAACGACTACCTGTCTGTCTCTTTTTCTCTGAATTAAAACTTCCCAGAGCCCGTTCTCCTTCGTCCTAGCTCCGATTGACCCGATTCTTTTTCCTAAATTCATATAAAATTGAGCTCTATCTTTTGGTTCAAGTTTGAGAATTTTTGGAGTTCATTTGAATTTTATTTGATTTTATTTTGTGTTTCGATTTGCGTTCTCTCTCGTTAGATCACGCGTTCGAAGGAGCGGAAGTTGGATTTGAAGATCAAGAGCCGTCAACTGAGCAAGGCCAAGGCAAGTCGTGTCCTTTGATCATGTTGAACCCAGTTTGCAATCTATTATTTAAATATTTTGTTTTAAATTACATTGCATCGCTACTTTTATACAAACCTTGTAATTGGTAGTTATCACCTCAAATGAGTAATTCCCTCCTTGTTAAATTTGAATGCCATGATGCCATTGTCACCATAGGTTGGGAAACTTAGTAGTGATGCTATGTTACGATCACATTTGGGATGGCACGATTAGAATGCTTAATCATGCTTTTAGTAGCGTTGGGTCTATCATCACATGTGTTAATTAATCTTGACTTAATGATATATTGGAATGTGGTGGTCAGCCACAGTTATAAAATTTGATTGCCATGACATGGGTAGTGTCATTGGTGTTGGTTATACAAAATGGTTTTCACTCGGGCGAATGATCGTGCAGTAAAGGGGGTGCAGGTTGCACATTGGGATGTGGATGTTTCGCCGGGGTAACATTTAAGGACTTAACTTTGTGCGCCATTGATCTGAGCTTTACCGTGCAAACCACATGTCTAGTATGGGATAGACCTGGCATAATAATTTGTGAAGTCTCAACTTTGGTTTCACTACCGATGTTGTTGTGGCGCAAGAGGGGGCAATTACCGACTAGGGGGTTACCCTACTCGACGGCGAAACCTTAGCGAGTGGGATCGGGTTGAGATGGATCATTGTAAAAGCCTTGTTGTGATTATCTTTAACGTGAGGATTATCACATCGTGTGGGTACAGTTGTGCAACCTCTGCAGAGTGTAAAACTATTCGAATAGCCGTGTCCTCGGTCTTGGACAATGCTCGGTGATTTCACACGAGGTATAGTTATTTCTAAACAGTTTTGGACAGTGGGTGGTTAATTCACTGTTGGTTGGGAGGTCCTTAAGTGGTTGGTTTAGCTTATGGATGGGAGATCCATAAGTGGTTACTTCAATTCCTTTGATTATTGTTTATTATTGTTTTACTTCAATTGCGCCTTCAATCTATTTAGTGTATTTTCAAATGCTGTTTTATGCAAATTAACCTTTCAGCCATCCATTGGTAAGCCTTGCATATTATGTTGCATTCATTTGTTACAAACGGCTTGCTGAGTACCAATGTACTCACGGCTTTATGCCCCTGTTGCTCAGTTGAGGAGGAGGAGTATCACCAGCGGGAGGTTCCAGAAGGAGAGTACTTCGACGTCTTCGCGGATTAGGCTTCGTTCTCCACTCGATAGCCTGTGGGCGTGTCGATTGGCTGCTGCGCTTTCTTTTGGATTTCCGCTGCTAGTTTCTTTTAAGCCTTCCGGCTAATAATTGTAAGCTTGGCCATAAGGTCATACTCTGATGATTATTAATATAATTTGGATTTTCCTTAGAATATCGTGGTGTGGATGATATTTATCTTTGTTTACACTGTGTGCACTAGCGTGATCCTGGACTAGTGCAGAATACACAGGAGAGTCCGGATTTGCATATTCGGGTCTCTACAGAGGGGTTCGATCTGTTTTGGTCGGAGCCTTTGGGTCATCAACGTCGAGATCTCCACAATCGACTTATCAGTACCTCTCGGAAGATCGGGCCATCGTCACATCACATCCTCCCTCCGCCCCCCCAATTCTCCTCTCCGCCGCCCGAATCCCCTCGCGCCGAGCGCCCTTGTCGCCGCCGCCGCCTTGGGACTTCGGCGAGAAATCCCGGCCAACTCCGGCGCCCTCGAGCCTCGCCGTCGGTCCCTCCGGCTTCCCCGCCTCGCTGCCGTGCCCGTACGCCACTTCCCCGGCCCCGATCGCCACCGAGCCGCCGCCGTGCCGTGAGACTCGAGCCGCCGCCGCCTCTCCTCGCCGCCGACCACCGTCCGGCCTTCTCCGGTAATCGTCGACCCCGCCACTGCACTCCCCTCGGTCCCCTCTCCCCGTAGCCGCCCTCGCCGCCGTCCGTCGGAGCGCCGGCGAGCTCCCTCCCCGACGCCACCACCGGCTGGCCTTCCACGTCGGCGTCCCCGTGCCCACGTGGTCGGTGACAAGGTGCCACGCCAGCGCCACCTCGCCCTGTCCGTGCCCCGTCAGCGCCTCACATGCGGCTGTGCCACCTCAGCTCCCCATACGGCCCATGGACCCGGTCCATAGACCCGGGGCCCACTGTCAGTCGATCCAGTGCCATGGCTGACGCAAGCATGACGCCATAATCCCCTTTTCCTATTGAAAAACAATTCCGGCCGAAAAGAAATTCCCTGCTGACGCAATAACTCAGATTTTCCTTTAGAAAAATAATTCCAGAAATTTCTCTTTTTCTTTTTCTCTGATTTCAAACTTCCCGGAGCCCGTTCTTCTTCGTCCTAACTCCGATTTAGCCCATTCAAATTTCTAAATTCATTAAAACTTCCCCTCTATCCATTTCTAGCCTCAATTCAAATATTTGAAGTCAATTTGAATTTATTTTAAATTTATTTGAATTTGGTGGGTTATTTTAACGTGTAGACTTCGACGATTCGGGAAAATTCTTCGACGAAGATTCAAACCAAGTTGAAGAGCAAGGCAAGTCACCCTCCTTCATCATGTTGATCCCAGTTTGCGAAATAAAATTATTTTGTTTTAAATTAATCTGCATGCATATTTTTATTCAACGTATTTCAATTCAGTTTTAAATTTAGTTATTGCCTACTTGTTATTACCTCCATTGACATTGAATTACCCTGATACCTTGTCACCCTAGAATAAAACTCTAGTTAGTACACTAGTATTGGCTAGAGGGTTTTATATCAAATGCTTAGACCTGCTTCGATATACTTTTTGTTTTGGGATAACTTTTTCACATAAAATGATAAAGTTTTCAAATGTACTCTTGGTGAGTCAAGGAGTGTTATGAAATATTTTGAAAACAAAATATAAAATCTGGTTTAGACTTAGGCAATTGGTTAGATTGGTGGGTGCAGGCATGCCCTGTTGGTTGGAGCCGCAGTAGTTGATTGTCGTGCACAGGGGTATGTGGTTGGGCCTAAGTCAGATTATGGACCGGTCTGTGAGCTACTGTTGCAAAGCCCTATCGTACTACCACATGGCTGGTATGGGACAGGCCTAGCTGAATAATTTGTGAAGTCCCAACCTGAGTCAAGTTGTAGGTTGAAAGTGAGCGTGGTTGGTGCCATGTGAAGTCTCACTTGGGCGAGCGTGGTTAAGCCATGAGAAGTCTCGTCTAGGCTCAAGAGGGGGTCCCGGTCTGGTGGATTCCTTACTGGGGTGAAACCTTAAAGTTGGCTTGGCCAGGTTGAAGGCTTTGCATTGTAAAGGCCTTGTCACGACTCCTCGCCGCACACCTAAGGAAGTGTGTAATCCGGTGGCAATATGGGATGATCGTGTCTTGTGGGTAAAGCTGTACAACCTCTGCAGAGTGTATAATCTATCCTGGATAGCCGTGCCCACGGTCATGGGCATGCTGAGTAAGAGTTTTTCATGGATTAGATTTTGTTTCTCAAAAATATTTCGAAAACCTTATGGATGGATGGAATCTATGAGAGAATGAAAACCTTGTGGGTAGATGGAACCCATGAGAGAGATTGGAAGCTTGTGGATGGATGGAATCCGCGAGTATTTGAAAAGTGTGTGGATGGATGGAATCCATACGTGATCTTTTGAAAAAGATGGTCCGGGTGGGATGCCCGTGGATAGGTTGGTGTATGGTCGGAGCCTACACTGACGGTATTATTTTCTATTACAAGTAATGTTTTACTTACTGTATTAAATTCTGCGATTTCAATCTATCTATTGTATTTCTTAAATGCTGTTTTATGCAAACTAACCCTATAAGCCTTCCATTGAAGCCTTTATCATTATGTTGCATTTTCCCGGGTGTTTTGCGGAGTACAAGTTTGTACTCACCTTGCTATCTCCATACAGAGGAAGACGACGTCGATTACGGGGAAGGTTAGGACGAATAGGCCGCGTCTTACTGTCGTTTGCCTGTGGGTAGGCTCAGTGGGCTTCTTCCGCTTCAGTTTTTCTTCCGCTGCTTATTATTTAATTTGGCTTATGTGCCGTTGATGTAAACTCTGGCAATCATGCCCATATTTAGTTAATAAATGTCATTATGGTTGATATTTATCTTTGTTGTACGCTGTGTGCACTAGCTGATCCTGGACTAGTGCGATTTACACAGAGGATCCAGGAGTTGTTGCTCCGGGTTCCGACAATCCAGAGGCTCGATTGAGTGGGGGTTTTGGTGCGAAGGTGAGAAAGATGCGAGGGAAGGAGTTTAATAGGGTCTCAGCAAGGGGCTCAACGGTAAATGCCTCATCAGTGTTATGGCCCCATGGTTTAAAGCAGCAGAAATGCAGCTAGAATTGAAGGGAAATAGATGAATTGATTTCGGGGTGTACAAGAGTGGTTAATGGCACTCAAGACTCCTAAGTAATGGATACAAAACCAAAGCATTGATGAGCTTCCATGACAGCCATGGTGGCGGATGAAGGAAGGAGGAAGAAGGGGGTGTGGGGCAGCTGACTGGTGGGCCTTTACTATCGTTGGAAGAGAAAAGGAAGGAGAGAGAAGGACGGGCGGATGACCAAGATGGTGACACGCGGCATGGACCTAATCTGGGCCATCCACATAAGAGAGGGGCACGAGGGACAGGATGGGCGACGCGTGGCAGCGGGGAGGAGATCTGAGAGTCCATGTGTCGGCCAAGGGAGTTGGTATTTTAGTTCATTTTTAATTTTCAGAAAACTAGGAAGCTTTGGAAATTCTTAGAAAATAGCAAATAAAGTCCAAATGATTCAAAAAATTTACATAAATTTTTGAATATATTTTGGACTTAGGAAAAATATTTATAACTTAAAGTTAGTCTTCAATTTTTTACAAAAGTACTTTCTAGCTTTGAAATTGATTTTTAAACTCCAAAAAATTCACAGAAACCAGTTAAAACCAAATGAGTTCAAATAATTAATCTGAATTAGGATTTTTATAGAAATTCAAAATATCCTTTATTTAATATATATTTTTTTACTTAAATTACTTTTCAAAAGAAAAGCCTTTCCAAAAGCATAAAAGCAGGCAATTAATCTTTCAAAATTTTAGGCAACCAAAAGCAATTATTTTTTATTTTAAATTAAATTAATAAATTTTTACCCTAATTTTGAAATAAACAACTAGGCTGTTACAACTACACAGGCCTCGGCTCCTCCTGGGGCCTCAGCTCTCTCGCCTAGTCTGATATCATCCGCCTCACCATGACCTAGTTGTGAAGTCTTACAACTAATAATAACAAGCAAATCATCATGTAGCACCACATGAGACAAAATCATTAATATGCCGAATTGATGACACAAGAACACTTATCCTCAAAGCTTCCACCCCCGGGAAGCAATACTACAAAGCATGATGTGCATCTCTAATGCATTATGGTCTTTGCTCAAACTTCACCTTTCATGGTCCTTGTCCATCTTGTGTCTTGCTTGATCCCAACTATCTCACACGGTATCCATGACCATTCTGGACCTCAATAATCCCCAACCTAGTCCCAGTCTCTTTGCCATTGACCATAGCTACCTCCAAGCAACCTGCACAACACTGATCCTGACTGCCTAGGACCAAACCTTGAACCATAGAGCGCCCAACCCAGCACATACTACCAGAGGCCGATCTGAACGCATCTACCATGCCGGTCAGACCACCGACACCTCGGCCGGTATGACTTCCAAGCAAAGGACAGTCATACTACCTGACACCGCTAATACCGCAAATACAACGTTGGTAGTACTGCCCTAGTACTATCGCAGTACAATGCCTAGTAAGACCTCTTGAGCTCACCCTAAAACAATCTCACTAGAAAATAGCTACCGCCAACTAGAAGCCGATCGTACTGCACCCTAGTTCGATAACTATTCTACTACTACCGCACTCGGCTGATCAGATCGTGGCTCCCAAGTTGGTCTAACCGCCGCTCCATAGCCAGTCGGATTGCTAACAACATAAGCAACTAGAAAATTATAAACTCTCAAAAATCAAACTTAAACTCTATAAACCCTTTGAACCAAAAGTCAACTACTCATCACAATCATGGAGTGACCATGACATGGTCTCACAACAAGAACTTTCCATAAAAAATTCCTAGATGGATAGGATCTGATCTTCAAGAGATATCTCTACCTCTTACACATTCTTGAAACTAACAGAGATCAGGATGAGATGAAATCCAAACAAGAAAACCAAGTAAATCAAAAGAACAACGAGGAATCCATGACACAACTCATTGGACGAAGTTTGCATGTTCATTTTACTTTGAGAAGAATGTTTTATATCCACTCCCTCATAGAGGATAGAGCTCTAAGCTTAGAGCACACACACAAAGCTTTCAATACCAAGAAACCCTAACCTCTCTCAAAAACCCTAAGAGAGACCCCCTCTCAATACACACAAGGGCTTATGTAGTGGAGGCCCCTCACCTTTTACCAAACCCCCAATAATCATCCCACACTTAGTGAATTCAACCAATTACAAATGGAGAAACTAGGTAACCCACATAAACGGGTTTTATACTCACATACTTGCATGCTTTTCAAAGCATGACTTCCACATGACTCCAATAGCCTGATAAGACACTCTATCCTCTAAGACGTGATCTAAACTACTTAGACTATTGCCGCGGTTTTTTCAAACCTCCTTTCTACCCGGTATCGAATAATTTCCTCAAAGGAGCCTTCATTATGCTTCTCCTTGAAGTAACCATCACACACTACTACAAAAGAAGTTAAACTAGACGTTTACATCATAGACGGTTCCTAGGAACCATCTGTGCTGCAAGTATCATAGACGGTTTACACGAATAACCGTCTGTAGTATTTTCACAGACGGTTATTTATACGAACCGTCTATGATAATACAAGACATCACAGATGGTTCTTATCAAGGACCGTCTGTGATAATGGCAGACATCACAGAGGGTTTTTTTATTTAAACCATTTGTGATACTTCACAGACGGTTTGTTAAAAATCGTCGAGGTTAGCTACCGCCCGCGATGAGAAAATAAGGGCAATTGCGGCCCGGGCAGAACAAACCTAGCGTGCTACGAGGTTAGCTCACCGCGTTGAGGGGCCGCGTAGCAACAACCCCATCCCGAACGTTCCCATCGAGCGTTCGCCGCAACTCCCACCAGAGGGGGAGACACCCCCCTTTGTTGGTGCGGTGACACGTGCAAGTTCTTCAAGTCTAAGCACTGCATCAGCCTAGGTATGCGTTACTGGAGTTGCGCAAACTACTCCAGTGACTACCCCGACCGCTGTCTAGACATCGTAACCTATCGGCAGCTGGTAAGGACCACGTGCACTATTTTCCCCTACCTTTTCTCCTTCACAGCACGCACTAACAATCTTTCCCCTGTTTTTACAGTCCCCGAAACCCCTATGTGCTTACCGCAAATGGATTAATCTTGAGATCCACCCTGAGGACCAATGGGCCCTCGACTTTGAGGAGTGGAATGTTGTAAGGTCATCGGAGATGCGAGAGGAGGAGAGCCGCAAGAACGAGCAAATCCTGCGTATAAACGTGAGACGAAAGCTCACCTCGAAGCATGCACGCGTAGGGAGCGGGAGGCTCGCGAGAGGGAGCGCGAGAGAAAGAGGGAAATGGCGACTAAGGCAAAAGAGGCCGCCGAGGAGTTCAACGCCGAGTGGGCAAGGAAGGGAAAGTGGCCCAGTCCACATAGTAGGTCGTACGAGCAGTTGGGTGGGTTAGTTGTACATGATGCTATATGTTACACATGTAATAAAAAAGTATGCGGCATGTTACTCCCAACTATATTATGAAGTTTATTTCAATTCGGACAAGTTTAATATCTCGTCTTTTCGCATTCAATGATTCACATAGCAAGTCATGTAACAATATTAACATACCAGTTTTCTCCGTACATGAATTCTCAGTAACATCAAAATATCACTTACCAGCGTATGTACCAATCGTTATACGGTCAATCGTTCCTAAAAAAATTTCCCAAATTTTTTTATGCACCTACACCATACAATGAACATAAACTTTTATTACAACTCTAGCATATTATTTTCCAGTTAAAAACTACAAAATTGACAACATTTTAAAAAAATTCACGGGGGACTGAGTGCAGTCGCCCAATGGGGGGCGACAGCACTGCAAGTCGTCCAATGGGGGCGACTGGTTGCAGTAGCCCGAGGGTAGGGTGATAGAGACTCTGTCGGCCCCTGGTTGGGCGATTAGCTCAAGTCGCCCCCCTATTGGGTGACTGGAGCCTATTTTTATATAAAAAAATTTCCCGCAGGCATATTTTTTGTAATTTCAAATAAAAAATAGATTATTCGTACAAAAAATTTGCCTGACTAACATAGTTTTATTCTTAGAAGGCTGTAAAGAAGATATTTAATAAGCTCGACCATGATGTTAGTACTGCAAATATGTGCATGTGGGCGGGAAACAGATTATTTTCTTTCATGTAAGAATTGACATGATGTTAAGAATATAGATCCCGTTCTGTTCCTCTAGTAGATGGTGATGTTAATTGATATGTCATGGCTGGAACATCCAAAGAGAATCAGGTGATGTGCTGACAATTGATTTTTTTGACTGATTCTGTTTTCTTTAAAAATATTTGGATAAATTGATATATATTTCTTAGTTTTACAGGCCATATATAATGAGAAGGTTGAAAGCTTGTGCAAAGGAGAGCAAGCTAGGATTCTGCTAATGAGAAACCATGCAGAAGGTAGTTTCTATGTAATTTCGCTTGTAAAACCATGATTATGCACATTCACTTGTAAAACCAATGTGTGTATACACTTCTTTGAACATCTTTCAAGAGCATACATTTTGCATGCGCAGGCACCGTTTAAACAGGCTATGCATAATCGCACATTCAGTTGTCCCCTGCATTAGCTGTTTCAAATATAGCCTTGTGATCATAATTGTGAACGCACTTTCCCATATCATAATTGTTTGATAAATCCCATATCATAATTGTTTGATAAATGGTCTAACTAATTTATTTTTATTCTCAATTCTCAAAAGGCTGTAAAGAAGACGTCAAGATCCTCAGTTGATGCACTGTTTTTTAATTACGATTGTAGGTGCATTAGTAAAAGCCATTTTCTTCCACCCTTTTACAGGGTTTGTAAATTCCTTTCTCAACTTGTAATTTTTTCCACCCTTTTACTGCATTTTTCTGTCATAACTAACACTTGCATGGATTCCCACCATAAATAACCCAACTGAAACCCAACTTAACTCACTCAATTTCCCATAGGACGGTTGAACTGCCAACCAACGGCCAGTCTGACCGCCGAGAACCGATTTAACTCCTCCTATTAACAGGGGACCGGTCTGACCGCTGACCCAATGTTGGTTAGACTGTCCCAGTCTGACCGCCATCTGTAGGCTGGTCAGTCTGCCCTGGTCTGGCCGCCGTCCACAGGCTGGTTAGACCGCTTAAGAGCACCAAAAATACTCTCTCTGAAACCTCAGTTAATATCTATCTAATTTCAGTTTAGACTCTAAAGTAAGTGACACACAATGCAAAGACATCCTCAAACACACCTATAGGTGTTTTGTATCCATTTTCCAAAAGGCCACACGACCAGTTTGATTGCTCCATAGTCGTCGGTCAGAGTGCTAATGCCAGACCGATCAGACTGCCATTACCAAGCTGATCAGACCACTTAACTCCTGACAAGAACTCTAAAAATTGAAAAACTTTAAAACCAAGCTCAAACTAGATAGAATTTGCATATAAAAGTCAAATATTTATCACACACATAGGGTGACCTCTACATGGTCTCATAATATTAATATCCATGGTGGGCTCCTAATGCCGCCTAAAAATTACTTAATTTCCCTGGCCATCAGTAAAATATTTTGGCGTTGGACATTGGTTAACCCATTAGGAAAGATATATCTGTGACCGTTGTGAACCAATAGAGAAATTGCTTTCGCCGTCCCTCATATCCAGCTAGACCTATCCCTTATATTTAAAGGACAAAATAACATATTATTGAAAATATCATAAACATTGAAGTGGGAGGCCTTGTGACCAAATGTCCCTCATCCGTACAAAGTTCAGACTGAGGCTGGGCAAGTGCTGAAGGGGTATTTCGTACCTCAAGATTAATCTCTTCTTTTGGTGTTAATGGATCCATATATTATGGTGCTAGATATCCTGGACCAAATGTTTAGTCTTTTAGACCGAAGTCTATGTGATCCTGCCTTCTGTTTGAAAGCAATTATAAGATTCACATGGTGTTTACTCTTTCTATCAGTGCTTGGCAAAAATTTCAATTCAGATGTTTTGATTGCAACTCACACTACTATTGTTCTATATGTTAATACACTTCTCATGTGTGCGAAAGCCTAAACTAGAAACTTCAGTGATTTTGGTTTAGCTATTTGTATCATAGCTAAGACAAAGTTGCTACGCGTTGCTCAAGTTGACCTAGCAAGAGCAGAGTTTTTTAATGTGCAAGCATCAATGCAACTAAACAGGCTCTGCACATTCACTTTGTCTCCTGCATTAGCAGTTCTAAATTTAGCCTTGTGATCATTTTGCTCAGCTGCAGTAGACATATAGAATGCCAAAGGATAATTTCAGTTTGGACGTAAGTTGTGCATAGATTTGTCAGGGCTGTTTGTGAATAGCCCAACTAACATAATTTTATTCTTAGAAGGCTGTAAAGAAGACATTTAATAAGCTCGACCATGATGTCAGTACTGCAAATATGTGCATGTGGGCGGGAAACAGATTATTTTCTTTCATGTAAGAATTGACATGATGTCAAGAATATAGATCTCGTTTTGTTCCTCTGGTAGAAGGTGATGTTAATTGATATGTCATGGCTGGAACATCCGAAGAGAATCAGGTGATGTGTTGACAATTGATTTTTTGACTGATTCTGTTTTCTTTAAAAATATTTTGGTAAATTGATATATATTTCTTAGTTTTACAGGCCATATATAATGAGAAGGTTGAAAGCTTGTGCAAAGGAGGGCAAGCTAGGATTCTGCTAACGAGAAGCCATGCAGAAGGTAGTTTCTATGTAATTTCAATTGTAAAACCATGATTATGCACATTCACTTGTAAAACCAATGTGTGTATACACTTCTTTGAACATCTTGCAAGAGCATACATTTTGCATGTGCAGGCACCGTTTAAACAGGCTATGCACAATTGCACATTCATTTGTCCCCAGCATTAGCTGTTTCAAATATAGCCTTGTGATCATAATTGTGAACGCACCTCCTCCATCCGCATGGCCCTAGTCAACGAGTTTCCATGTATGCCGATGATGTGGTCCTCTTCTTGCAGCCATGTAAAGAAGATTTGGAGTTAATCAAGGAGATTCTTCGGGTTTTTGGAGAAGCCTCCGGACTGGTCACCAACATTAGTAAGTGTTCTGTGACTCCAATTCAGTGTCAGGAGCAAGACATCACAACTGTGCAGGCATCTATCTTGTGCAAGGTAGAGGATTTTCCTTGCAAATACCTTGGACTTCCATTGTCAGCTAAGAAACTCTCTAAGGCCGATTTCTATGCTATAATTGACAAGATAGCTGATAAATTACCTGGGTGGAAAGCAGCATTAATGAACCCGACTGGGAGAGCAACTCTTGTCTGAGCAGTTCTTACTGCTATACCTATTTATCAACTAATTGCTTTGGACTTTCCTAAGTGGGCAATCAAAGCAATTGATAAGATAAGAAGGGCGTTTTTATGGAAAGGTCGCAAGGAGGTGAATGGTGGCCATTGTCTAGTATCTTGAGGAAGGGTGAAGAGACCTATTGATCTTGGGGGGTTAGGAATACTTGATTTGGAAGTCCTGGGTTGGGCCTTAAGAATGAGGTGGCTGTGTTTAAAAAAGACCCAGCCTGCTCGGCCTTGGGCTGGTCTTGACATGCAAGTCCATGCTAATTCGGTGGCTATGTTCTCTATTTCTATCCTCTCTGTTGTGGGAGATGGTAGCAGGACCCTTTTTTGGAGTGACAAATGGCTCCATGGGAAATGTTTGTTTGATCTTGCTCCATCTCTTGCTGCACATGTGACAAAAAGGTGTATCAACAGAAGAACAGTTCAGGAAGCCCTCACTGATAATGCTTGGACTCGGGATATCAGAGGAGGGTTGACTGCTGCAGCGCTGGAATATCTCCAACTTTGGGACATGATTGTAGAGATAGAACTTACTCCTGGAGTAGAAGATCGACACATATGGGCACCATCCTCCTCAGGTGAATTCTCAACAAGATCAGCTTACCGTCGTTTCTTTGTGGGGGTGGTAGAGTTTGAACCTTGGAAGGCGGTTTGGAGAACTTGGGCCCCACCGCGCTGCAGATTCTTCATTTGGTTAGCCTCACTGAATCGCTGCTGGACGGCTGATCGCTTAGCACGTCGAGGCCTTGATCATCCTGAGTATTGCCCTTTGTGTGACCAGGAGGAGGAAAATATTCAGCACTTGCTCATATCTTGTGTGTTCGCAAGAAGTGTATGGTTTTCGGTGTTCTCTCTAGTTGGGCTGCAGCATTTATCCCCAGGAACAGAAGAATGCACTTTTATGGACTGGTGGCGCCTCGCATTGCAGCATGTTCCTAAACACCATCGCAAGGGTTTCAACTCATTGGTTGTTCTGGTGGCATGGTGGATCTGGAAGCATAGGAATGGTTGCGTCTTTGAGGGAGCTCAGCCCAATATTAATTCCATCATGCAGGATATTAGGGATGAGGCCAAGTTGTGGTGTATGGCGGGAGCCAAAGGGCTATGTAGTTTATGGCCATAACTATTTTGTTTGTTAGTCGTTTCTTCTTGTGTTTTTGGTGATTTCTGCTGTACTGGTCACGCCATTTTAAGGGTTGTATGAGTCATCTAGACTTCTTTTCTTCTTAATATAATGATACGCAGCTCTCCTGCGTGTTCGAGAAAAAAAATTGTGAACGCACTTTCCCATATCATAATTGCTTGATAAATCCCATATCATAATTGTTTGATAAATCCAATATCATAATTGTTTGATAAATGGTCTAACTAATCTATTTTTATTCCCAAAAGGCTGTAAAGAAGACGTCAAGATCCTCAGTGATGCACTGTTTTTTAATTACGATTGTAGGTGCATTAGTAAAAGCCATTTTCTTCCACCCTTTTACAGGGTTTGTAAATTCCTTTCTCAGCTTGTAATTTTTCTCCTATATTAATTCAATTATACCTAGGACTAGTTCGGTACTGTCTTATAGCGCATAAACTGATTACAACTTTGTTGTTTAGCTGTTGTGTGTGTATATCTATGTATTGACTTTATGAAAGTATACTTGTGCAGATTCATAACATTGTATATATTGTGCAAAACATGTGTGGATTTTGAGGCTCACCTGTTCATGTAGTGACCCACATCTATCTCAATTTGCTTTCATGCCTGAACCAATGTTCATTTCTTTGTGGCTTTTACTGCTACAGACAGCCCTATCACAGACGGTTCGGAACCGTCATCACAGACGGTTCTTTAACCGTCAGTGTCTAGGTGTCAGTGATAGTTGTGGTTATCACAGACGGTTCCCAAGCCGTCTGTGATAACAACATTACAGACGGTCTTTATTACTAACCGTCTGTGATATTCGAGTATCACAGACGGTTTTTTTTATAAAAAACCGTCGGTGATAGTATTGTATCACAGACGGTTTTAAAAAAACCGTCTGTGATACGAGACTATCACAGACGGTTTTTTATAAAAAACCGTCTGTGATACAAGACTATCACAGACGGTTAGTAATAAAGACCGTCTGTGATATATACAATATCACAGACGGTTTTTATTACTAACCGTTTGTGATATTTTGTATATCACAGACGGTTTTAATTACTAACCGTTTGTGATATTTGTGTATCACAGACGGTCAGTAGTAAAGGCCGTCTGTGATATCATTCACACCACAGACGGCACTCTTTGAAACCGTCTGTGATATTGTATCACAGACGGATTTTAACAACGAACCGTCTGTGATACTAAGTGCATCATCCATTTTATTTGATATTTTTTGGCTAGCCTCAGGATATGCTAGCCATGCCCTCTGAACGCAAGCAAGCAAGCAGATTACAGATAAATGACAGATATAAGTTAATTGCAACTCATAGTAAATTACAACAAAATTCGTACACAGCAGATCACATACATATATATATAGAATGAAAATCGTTACACAAAATCTGACAAATGAATTCATTTGAAGGAATTGTTTGATTTGTACAGTTGAATCCAATGTTTCAACATCTAATTATCACCATTGCCGGCGTAGAACTCTCCCTTCCTACTTATGACCTCTCCTAGCAAGAATTGGGAGATGATTGCACGAATCTCCATGAGATTGTCAAGATCATATGCACTTTCGTCGAAGTGCACCCGCTGTCGCTAGGAGCAATGTTAAGTCATTAATTAGCATGTGTGTGTAATACAAATACATATATATAATCAGAAAGTAATAATAATTGGAAGGACCTGACAAACCTCTGGATCATTGATCTTAGTAGCAATGATTTCCTTCATATGGCGGCAAACGTAGAATCCACATACGTTGCCCTGTAGCTGCTGGTGGCACTGCAAAAATAGAATTACATACATCGGTATTATCAATTCTAGAGGCATTATAACAAAGTATGATATAGGATTGTTGTGTTGTAGCGGGTACCGGAAATCGCATGTTGTGTCGTAGCGTGTCACTGGATTTGTCGTGTCTTCCTCCTTGAGCAACATAATCGGCAAACGCCCTACGTGATTCAAAAAACTTATCCTCGGCCGTGGCAAACAAAAGAAATATTACAATAGAGTTATGTATGGAGGAAATGAGTTTACCTGTTAAGTACTTCTTGCACAAGACTGAAGTCGTGGTTGCTCCTAAGGAGGGAATCAAGGTATATTACCTTGCTCCACTTTGGTACAATCACAAGCAAAATCCAGTGATGCCTAGTCATGTGTGTCGCCATAGTGATTAATCCTAAGTTCATGCCGCATGTAAAGTACAAATGAAACATATGTGTGGCAACTAGTGAAGCACTTACCCTTGGTTGAAGGGTACCATGATGTATTCCTTGTCGGTGTGAGCAATCAATCCCCTCGTTATGTAACCTTGCACGAAGGATGCATCTGCATTGATACATTGCTCGGAGACCAAGTGAGGGTCGAGGAAACCCACCGGTCGTCGCGATCGCCGGACTTCTTGGATCATGTATCTATACATAAAGAAAGAGTAATGACATTTATCTGTATAACGTGAATGTAGAACTTCATTGTGCAGTACACTTACAGTGTCCAGCATCGTAGAAGTGAGGCGTCGAGTTCGTCGAGATTGAATAGTAAGAATAAATCATCGAATGTCACGACGATGTAGCCCAAGTCGTTGAGGAAATGCGTGTCGTTATATTTCAGAGTCAATGCACTCTGCCGGTTTGGCTTCATGTTGGACTTCTCTCATGTACCAGGCATGCAATCTATTGCAAATCATACCAACCTGGCGTAATTGTGAATCGGGCAATAACGACACTCCTAGAACAAACTTCCATGGCACGGGACGCGGCTTAACTTTCGTCGCATGAGCCTTGGACGCCTTGGAGCCTCGCTTATGATATGTTCTCGGTGGCGTCTCGGCGGGAGCCGATGCAACAGACTTTACTGGATTTGGAGGTGGAGGTGAAGCCACCGGAGCCGATGTGCCAGGTCCAGGGCGACGTCCCTCTTGGGCCACTGGATGTGAAGATTGTGGCACAGACATGTCGAGGACGATGTCCCTCTTGGGCCACTGAATGAATGTGTGGACGGCATCCCCGTATGTCTTAATCTCTTCGTTTGGGGGCTTCTCAAGAGGGACGGGCTTAAAAATATCATTAATCATGTCCACCTGGACCTTCATGAAACCGGTGTCTACTTGTACACCGTGCACGAGCGTCCCTGGCAGCAATGGATACACCATGCCGCGCCCAGCATCAACGGGAATAGAGCCAACAAGCCTGACTGTGAGGGTGCAAGGCATGGGCTCCTACATAACGATACAAGATGAGTTAAGGCGTCCACCAGAGAGATCTATGTACCATTCTAAAGAGGTACATTACCTGAATGTCATCAATACGTAAGTGGTCGTCGCTATGTTCAGAAATTGGTGTGGACGCGCAGCTACTGCGACGTTGAGGGGGACTGGGTACCGCAGTACTAGGAGTGGGTTGCGATTGGTTGCGGACTTGTCTCAGTTCTTCCCGCAACGAATCTATCTCTCCTCGAAGTGAGGCAGTCTGCTCTTGAAGTGAGGCAGATAGTTGTTCCTCAAGTTGAGCACGAAGCTCCTGTTTTATTTGTTCGCTGCGGTACGCCTTGGATCTCTTCCTACTCCTATATGTCTCGGAGTAATCTGGAAATCCGTGCCTCCAAGGTACATAAACCCCCATGCCTCGTGTGCGACCTGGGTGCTCCTTGTTTCCCAAGGCCTGTGATAGTAAATCTATCTCCCTATATTCTTCAAAGGAGCCACAAGAAGATTCGGTAGTCAATGATTGCTGCAAGAGGCAATTAATCATGTTATTTTTGAACCCATGAAGTTCAAGAGGTGTTAACAAGTATGTTGTTTAACATATTTTACCATGCGTTGGGACACTTCCTCATCTGCGGGGTTTTTGAAAGAGACACCCGAAGATGTGGTTGATGACCTCGCTCTTAACCAGTTTCGAGCGCGCTCGTTTGCGATCCCGGCAAATGGCGGAGAGGCCTCCGATCGGATTGCGACCTCATCCTGCATCCTCCATTGCGGGATTTTACCCGTGTACCCAGCAGTGCCGAGTCTGTGAGGGTGCGTGTTTTGTGACTGGAGATCCTTGTGCGCCGCACTTTGTTGTACAAATTCGGGCGTCGTCTTCATCTGCACAAAGGCCTCCCATGTTTCCGGCGACACGAAAGGATACTTCGTGAAGGGCGTGACATCCTCGGCCACGTACTTCGTCACAAGAGTGCTCTTAAAATTCTTCCATGCTTTTCCCATCGCGAGGAGCGCTTGCCATTGCACGAGTCCCTGTGCTTCTGCTGGGAACTCGAACGAATTTGTAAGTTCCTCCCATAGCTGATTTTTGTGATCCTTTGTCAAATCTTTCCAGCTTGCTATGGTGATGGGGACCCGTTGCCTTCCAATTATCCCGCAGGTAGTCCGAAATGATGACGCTGCTTTCGACGGTTCCAGAGGGACCCCATCCGGAGAGACCACCGTGATGGTCATTCGGCCCTCTGGCCTTTTCGATACTCCTCGGCCACGTTTAGATTTCGCAGTCTTGGGAGCGTGAGACCCAGATGACGACGACGAAGACTGTGTGGACGCCATCTCTCTTCTAAGAAAAAACTAACTGAAGTGAGCTATGGACCCAGCTTGTCAAAGTTCTATGAATCAAGTGACACAAACCAGTGCGTCAAGTTCATTGAACAAGATACACTGGAGTGTGTCACTTGCTTTATGCCCTTTGACAAAGTTCTAACGATTAGCTAATTGCAGTGAGCTATGGGCCTTCCAAATAGACCTTGCGAAGCATATAACATGTGAAGCATATATATACATGTGAAGCATATATATATATATATATATATATATATATATATACACACACACACACACACACATGTGAAGCATATACATGTGAAGCATATAACATGTGAATCATATATATATATATACATGTGAAGCATATACATGTGAAGCATATACATGTGAAGCATATATATATATATATATATATATATATATATATATATATATATATATATATATATATATATATATATATATATATATATATATATATATATATATACATGTGAAGCATATAACATGTGAAGCATATATATATCATAAAGCTAACATGTGAAGCACAGGGAGGGACCGGCGTCGGGGGGGACCGCCGGCTTCGGGAGGGAGCGGCGTCGGGAGGGAGCGGCGGCGTCGGGAGCAGCGGCGTCGGGAGGGAGGGACCGGCGTCGGGGGGGACCGCCGGCTTCGGGAGGGAGCGGCGTCGGGAGGGAGCGGCGGCGTCGGGAGGGAGGGACCGGCGTCGGGGGGGACCGCCGGCTTCGGGAGGGGGCGGCGTAGGGAGGGAGCAGCGGCGTCGGGAGGGAGGGACCGGCGTCGGGGGGGGACCGCCGGCTTCGGGAGGGAGCGGCGTCGGGAGGGAGCGGCGGCGTCGGGAGGGAGGGACCGGCGTCGGGGGGGACCGCCGGCTTCGGGAGGGAGCGGCGTCGGGAGGGAGCGGCGGCGTCGGGAGGGAGGGACAGGCGTCGGGGGGGGGACCGCCGGCTTCGGGAGGGGGCGGCGTAGGGAGGGAGCGGCGGCGTCGGGAGGGAGGGACCGGCGTCGGGGGGGACCGCCGGCTTCGGGAGGGAGCGGCGTAGGGAGGGAGCGGCGGCGTCGGGAGCGGCGGCGTCGGGAGGGAGGGAGCAAAACCTAGCTAGCAGGGGCGCTGCAGAGTGGAGACAAGAGACTGCGGCAGAGCGGACTCCGCAGACCTAGCTGCGGGTATTTAAAGATGATCTATCACAGACGGTTCTATCAATATAACCGTCTGTGATATGCATTATCACAGACGGTTCTATCAATATAACCGTCTGTGATATGCAGTATTACAGACGGTTCTATATATAGAACCGTCTGTGATAATGAATATCACAGACGGTTATGTCGATAGAACCGTCTGTGATGTGTTATCACAGACGGTTTCTTTTGATAAACCGCCTGTGATAGTTCACTATAAATACCCGCAGCTAGCTAGGTTCCTATGTCATTTTACAATTACAATATGGAACATAGATACATTTATGAAAAACGCAAGCATAACCATAAATATAACTATTTCATATAGTTCCTTAGTCATTTTACAATTACAATGCATGGGTTCCTTAGTCATTTTACAATTACAATGGAACATACATACATTTATGAAAAACACATGCATAACCTATATCATTTATTACACTTTGGCTATATCATTTTAAATAAAGCCCTTCACGATGATCGATACGCATATAGCTTGCTTCATCGCCTTGTTCTTCATCGAGCCTGATGCCGTCTCCGAATGGAGGCAAATCATCAAATTGATTGTACTCTTCCTCATCCACAACATTCTCAACCCCGACAATCCTTCTTTTTCCCTGAAGAACTACATGGCGCTTCTTATTTGCCGGGTCGGTTACATAAAATACTTGAACAACTTGCCTCGCGAGTACGAATGGTTCGTCTTTGTATCCTACACATTCGAGGTCCACGGTAGTGACGCCGTACTTGTCAACCTTTACACCCCGTGGGAGTTGGACCCAACGGCACCGAAATAGAGGAATTTTGAAAATTACGTAGTCAAGCTCCCAAATCTCCTCTACAAGCCCGTAGTACGAGCTTCGGCCAGCGGTACTGCCGTGCGAATCATAGGCATCTATGCGGACACCTGAGTTCTGCACTGTGCTCTTTCTATCTTGATCTGTTGTATAAAATGTGTAGCCATTAATGTCGTATCCTTGCCATGTCACAATTGTAAATTTTGGCCCTTTTGCCAACCATTGTAGTGTTTCATTTGACGACCTCCTAGTCAATTGCGCCTTCAACCATTCGTTGAACTGACGGTTGTGTTGTCTCGTGATCCAAACTTCTGATCGGCCTGCATTCTCCTGACGTAGCATGTCCTTGTGCTCTTCAATATATGGGGTCACTTCAGTCATGTGTTGTAAAACCATGAAATGGGCTTGAGCATACGTATTTTGATCCGGGGTTATTGCTTTCCTCCCGATAGTCCCTATACCCTCTAACCTCCCCTCGTGACGAGATAGAGGTACACCTATCGGCTCTACCTGAGAAATGTAGCCGATGCAGAATTCAATGACCTCTTCTGTTGTATAACCTTCGATGATGCTACCCTCCGGTCGAGATCGATTGCGTACATAGGACTTCAGAATTCCCATGTACCTCTCGAAAGGGTACATATGACGTAGAAATACGGGGCCACATATTTTTATCTCTTTCACAAGGTGGACAATGAGATGGACCATGATATCAAAAAATGATGGAGGGAAATACATCTCTAGATGACATAGAGTTGTCACCACCTCGGTTTGCAGAGCATCTAGTCCATCCGGATCAATGACCTTCTGAGCAATTGCGTTGAAGAAATAACATAGCCTTATGATTGTCACTCGAACCTTGTTCGGCAAAATACTTCTAATTGCAACAGGTAGCATTTGAGTCATTAGCACATGACAGTCGTGAGACTTCATGCCAATTAATTTCAAATGTTCCATGGAAACAAGTTTCTTCATGCTTGTGGAGTGACCGGATGGAACTTTCACACCATTTAAGGACTGGCACAATTCAGTTCTCTCGGACTTAGACAGAGTGTAACATGCTGGGGGAAGGTACGTCCGGCCTTTATCGGTCTCTATCGGTGCTAACTCGGTCCTGATGTTCATAGCGACCAAGTCACGCCTTGCGTTAACACCATCCTTTGTTTTATCAGGAATGTTCAGTAAGAGACCAATCAAACTGTCACATACATTCTTCTCTACGTGCATGACATCGATGCAATTGCGAACTTCTAAGTGCTCCCAATAAGGTAAGTCCCAAAATATTGACCTCTTTTTCCACATGTTCTTCCTCAATTTACGTCCCTTTCCAAACACAACATTTATATCCTTGACCATATCATACACCTCTTTCCCGCTAAAAGGTCTTGGTACTGAGTCATCCTCTTTTTTTCCGTCAAATTGTTTCTTCATCTTGCGGTATGGGTGATACTTTGGAAGGAACCTACGGTGACGCATGTACACAGTTTTTCGCGAGTTGTTCAACCACACACTCTCGGTATAATCTAAGCAGTGCGGACACGCTTTGGCTCCTTTTATACTTAACCCTGACAGGTTACCAAGGGCAGGAAAATCATTAATGGTGCAGAACAACATGGCGTGTAGAGTGAAGTTCTCTCGTTTGTCCGCATCCCATACATGTACCCCTTCATTCCACAGTATTGCAAGATCTTCCACCAATGGGGCTAGGAACACATCAATATCGTTGCCAGGTTGCTTCGGCCCTTGGATAAGTAGTGACATCAAAATATATTTCCGCTTCATACACAGCCAAGGAGGAAGGTTGTACATGCACAGAGTCACGGGCCAGGTGCTATGTCGGCTGCTCATGTTACCAAAAGGATTCATTCCATCTGTACTCAACCCAAACCTTATATTTCTCGGTTCCACACCGAAATCTACAAACATCCTATCGATGTTCCTCCACTGGGCAGAATCAGCAACATGTCTTATCATTCCGTCTTTCTTACGCTGCTCGTAGTGCCAACGCATCAATCTTGCATCCTTGCGGTTTGCAAATAAACGCTTCAAACGGGGGATTACAGGAAGATACCACATCACCTTAGCAGGAGGTCCTTGCTTCACCTCGATGCCCTTCCCATCATCAGAGTCATTTTTACGCTTGTATCGGGATGCTTTGCACACCGGACAAACATGTAAGCTAGCATACTCTTTACGGTACAGGATACAATCATTCCGACATGCATGTATTCTTTCTACTTCCATTCCTAATGGACAAAGAATCTTCTTGGCTTGGTAGGTGGTTCTCGGCAACACATTTCCCGTTGGAAGCATGTCCACTAGGAGACCTAATAATGCCGTGAAACTCTTGTCGGACCAACCATTGCTTGCCTTCAATTTTAGCAGTTCTAGAACTGATGACAACCTCGTGTATTGCGGCTTGCAGCCCGGGAACAAAGGTTTCTCCGAGTCCTCCATCAAGCCCTCGAATTTACCAAACTCTCTCTCACTATAGTTCCCTTCTGCATCACGTAACATCTGATCCAGATTGCCATCCTGCGACCTATCCTCATGATCGAAAGAACAGTCCACATCTGGTATATCGTTGCCTCCCTCGACTATGTCATAACTACCTTCTTGTGTACTTTTTTCTTCACCGTGACTGGTCCAACATTTGTACCCTTTTCTGAAACCCCTTTGAATCAAGTGAGCTTCAATCTGCGCTGAGTTGCTAAACATCTTGAGATTATCACAATCAATACATGGGCAATACATATATTTCATCCCCTTCTTCAACATATCCAGCTCGGCCGCCCTTCTAAAAGCAGACACGCCAGTAATGTACTCTTCACACACACGGTTCTCAATATACATCCAGCTTCGGTCCATCTACGCTACACAAGTGACAAATGGGTGTCAAAAATGATTATTACCCCTACTACTAACCTCTGATCAGATCACTAAGAATGTTATGTAATTGAGTACTAATCTCTGATCAGATCACTAAGAATGTTAAGTATACTAACCTCTGATCAGATCACTAAGAAGACGGTGATATTTTTTCGCCCCCAACTCCCTAAAGCCGGCCGCCTTGCTCCACCGATGAAGCGCAATGAAGACAGATCGGTGTCGACATCCTTCAAGCAAGTACGCCAAGCAATTAATACTACGCAGAATATCACAGACGGTTCCAACCACAATGTGAAAATGATATATCACAGACGGTTCGTATTAATAACCGTCTGTGAATTATCACCGACGGTTACTAATATGAACCGTTTGTGATACAAGCAATATCACAGACGGTTCAACTTAATAACCGTCGGTGATTGTTGCCTATCATAGACGGTTCACATAAATAACCGTCTGTGATAGTCTACATTATCACAGACGGTTCTTAACACGAACCGTCTGTGATGCATACTATCACAGACGGTTCGTGTTAATAACCGTTTGTGATTGTTTTATCACAGACGGTTCGTTAATAGAACCGTCTGTGATACCCAACCTCGCTGAGCGACTATCCATCTGCTTCTTCCCACTTCTTTTCTTCATCCGAGGCCTGCTGCTGTGTCTTGAGGAATGCCACATCTGAAGACCAGTTCTTGACCAGCTCTTGGGTCTTCAGATGTGGCATTCCTCAAGACACAGCTGCAGGCCTCGGATGAAGAAAAGAAGTGGGAAAAAGCAGATGGATAGTCGCTCAGAGAAGAAGTCGGCAACGTCGGCTGCTGAAAAATCTGGAAATGTCTTTTTTTGAACTTTTGTAATAAAATTGCCTTGAATTTTGCAGGAAAAAGAAGGATTGTCGGAGTGGACATCACATCTCGACAATAGTCGGCATCGTCGAGGAACATGCAAATACAGAGGCAAGCACAAAAACTCAACAACACATTCAGATCGATCTATTACAGGATAACAAGCTAACAAACCCTTCGCGGCACGACGGTCCACACTAAACAAGACACACTTACGACACTTACGGCAAGAGTGTGTTGTTTAGTATGAACCGAACGTGCCGCGATATGGAGGTGCTAGCTCACAGCGGAGGGGAGATGCATGCAGGAAGCTAGCTTCAGGCAACATCTCGACAGTAGTCGGCATCGTCGAGGAACATGCAAATACAGAGGCAAGCACAAAAACTCAACAACACATTCAGATCGATCTATTACAGGATATCAAGCTAACAAACCCTTCGCGGCACGACCGGTCACACTAAACAAGACACACTTACGACACTTACGGCAAGAGTGTGTTGTTTAGTATGAACCGGACCTGCCGCGATGGAGGTGCTAGCTCACAGCGGAGGGGAGATGCATGCAGGAAGCTAGCTTCAGGCAACATCTCGACAGTAGTCGGCATCGTCGAGGAACATGCAAATACAGAGGCAAGCACAAAAACTCAACAACACATTCAGATCGATCTATTACAGGATATCAAGCTAACAAACCCTTCGCGGCACGACCGGTCACACTAAACAAGACACACTTACGACACTTACGGCAAGAGTGTGTTGTTTAGTATGAACCGGACTTGCCGCGATGGAGGTGCTAGCTCACAGCAGAGGGGAGATGCATGCAGGAAGCTAGCTAGTGGATGAACTCACGCGTGACTAGTACCGGTGGAAAGGTTGATGGGGAGTTATTAATAAGGGCCTGGCCGTGGGAGGAACTGGTGCCAGCCATTCGATGTGGAGAGAATGGACGGGTGAGATCGAAATCCTGGGTATACGCCAATTATTGGTGACACGTGATATCACACGCCAATTATTGGTGGTATGTAATTATCACAGACGGTTATTAACGCGAACCGTGTGTGATAATAAATATCACAGACGGTTCTTAATACGAGCCGTCTGTGATGTTTAGTTATCACAGACGGTTCTTAATACGAGCCGTCTGTGATGTTTAGTTATCACCGACGGTTGCCAGTTTAAACCGTCTGTGACAGTTTAATCACAGACGGTTCCGTATGAACCGTCTGTGATGTAGCCGTCCAGTATATTATCACAGACGGTTTTTTATAAAAAACCGTCTGTCATAAGCTTCATACCAGAACTGCTTCGCGCGTGTTTCGATGCCAGAACGCTTCGTGTTTCGATCGTCTAATTAACGTCTCTCGATCGTTATACGAAGCGTCTATATCATTAATGTTTGGGTATACGAACCGTTTGTGCTAAAGGTTAAATATGCGCTCCTAATCCAGGTCTTCTACGTACGTACAATACAATATATATACAATACAACATGGCTTCTACTACTGTTCTTGTGATCATCTCCTTCCTCTCATCTGTTCATCACGAATTGTTCGGCCGGAACCTTACACAGGCGGCCAGCAATTTGCATCTGGAGCAGCTTCTCCGCACCCGCCCTGCTCTCCTTCCCCGACTTTCTTGCATCCGTCAGCTTGACCTGATCCTCCGCCGTCGACGGAGGCGTCTCGCTGCCGCTCAAGAAAGGGAAACAGCTCTCACCCTGGTTCTTCTCCACAATGTGCGCAATGCGGAAGAAGCTCTACTCGCATTGCACAGACTGATGGATAGCCTTGCCGCTCATGCAGAAACGGCAGATTGTGAGGAATGTTTTAATGCTATCCTGTACGACATGATGGATGCTGCTGATCATTTGCCCAGGCTGCACGAGGAAGTGCAGAGGACAAGGGCAATCTTAACAGCGTTCGAGAATTCAGCGGCTGATCCTCCAAGTCCCAAAGTCGAAGAAGAAGCGTACGAAGCCCAAAAGATTACAATCTGGGAAACTCTTTACCTGTGCGACTTATGTAATGAATTTCCCTCTAATTGAAATTAATAAATTTGCCTTTAATTTGTGACCTCTTGTCTCAGTAGTTCTGTAGTTAAGTTATTAGAAGCAATGTGTACTTATATATTAACCTCTGATCTAGAATATGACAGACAAAGGGACATCACAGCCGGTTCTTGTAAAAAACCGTCTGTGAACATTCCCAGACGGTTCTTAACAACAACCGGCTGTGATAGTCTACACAACACAGACGGTTTTTAATAAAAAACCGTCTGTGATAATTTCAGATTATCACAGACGGTTATTTATTTTAAACCGCCTGTGATACTAAAGTATCACAGACGGTTCATTGGTAAGGACCGTCTGTGATACTCGACCACTAACACAGACGGTGTCCAAATTAAAACCGTTTGTGTTAGTGTCAATCACAGACGGTTTTGTCTGTGATGTAGCCGTCTAGTATAGCCTCTTTTGTAGTAGCGGGAGCCAAAGGGCTATGTAGTTTATGGCCATAACTATTTTGTTTGTTAGTCGTTTCTTCTTGTGTTTTTGGTGATTTCTGCTGTACTGGTCACGCCATTTTAAGGGTTGTATGAGTCATCTAGACTTCTTTTCTTCTTAATATAATGATACGCAGCTCTCCTGCGTGTTCGAGAAAAAAAATTGTGAACGCACTTTCCCATATCATAATTGCTTGATAAATCCCATATCATAATTGTTTGATAAATCCAATATCATAATTGTTTGATAAATGGTCTAACTAATCTATTTTTATTCCCAAAAGGCTGTAAAGAAGACGTCAAGATCCTCAGTGATGCACTGTTTTTTAATTACGATTGTAGGTGCATTAGTAAAAGCCATTTTCTTCCACCCTTTTACAGGGTTTGTAAATTCCTTTCTCAACTTGTAATTTTTCTCCTATATTAATTCAATTATACCTAGGACTAGTTCGGTACTGTCTTATAGCGCATAAACTGATTACAACTTTGTTGTTTAGCTGTTGTGTGTGTATATCTATGTATTGACTTTATGAAAGTATACTTGTGCAGATTCATAACATTGTATATATTGTGCAAAACATGTGTGGATTTTGAGGCTCACCTGTTCATGTAGTGACCCACATCTATCTCAATTTGCTTTCATGCCTGAACCAATGTTCATTTCTTTGTGGCTTTTATACGTCACTCACAAGAGTAGGGAGGCATGAGAAAATGAATGTCCATGTTGTGTATTGTTGGAGATTGAGAACAAGAAAGTCCATTGAAATGTATGAGAACTAGTACGTGAGATGAATGGCGTGTGCTTGTATGAATGGAAGACTAGTTAGCTTCTGATGTGAATTTATTTGCTGGAAAAACTTATGTCTTGTATCCGGAGATGCAAATATGAAATATCGGTATGTGGATTTGCAAATGCATGATATAGATTAATCAAGTGGGCAAATATGTGTATTTAGGTTTTCTTTTATCCCTTCCTTTTTTGCATGACGATATTATTGAACCCGACAAGGAAATGACACATGCCATGACGGCACTAACCAACAGCAAATATATCTGCGACGGTTTTTTTTACGGTTTGCCGTCAGGGGTATTTCTACTAGAACCTGACGCTGGGGGATTTTCCTATCGGTTACCGTCAGGGAATGCCGTCGAAAATTATTTTCGTACCAGGTAACCATCAGGCAATTTTTTAACTGTTGCCAAAAAATGACGGGCCTGGGGGTTGAGCTGTTTATATTTATTTATAAAAGTTTTGCAATTAATTAATATGCAATGCATGCAGCGCAATTGCTGATCGATCTACTTGAATATGCGTTCGATGATGACCTGTCATAAAACATTAGCAACAGTCACTGTTGGTGTCAAGTAGGGGATTGTCTAAAGATAAGAATTTACTATTAAAAAACGGCATTAATATACTTGTGAGGTCCAAGTTACACGTCGTTCGTGGGGTGCAGGGACAACAAACGAGACAACGACATACTCTACAAATCAAAATATTGTCCGTGGATGTCCTCAAAGACAGAAATATCCATTGAAGATGTTACTCAAGCAACAAACCCTAACAATTTGAGTAACGTCTGTGGCTTAGCTTGGAACATTCGATGAAATTTCCATTTCGGTGCCGGTAAAATAGAATCAAGAATTTGTGACCGCGGCGTTGGTTCAGTCTTCTAGGCGGTTTGTTGTATTTTGACACAATCAGAGTAATCAACCATGTATTTTTCTTTTTTACTTCTCAAATGTTAACTTGTGAATAAGTAATTTCTACAATATATGTGGTAGTCTCGTTGCTCAGTTACTCTTGAATTTTTTGATCCAAAAACCTGTTGAATATCTAGTCAATTTTCGGCATATTTTAATCCAGAAATTTAGCATATAAAACATGACATAAACATGCATGAGTGATCTATCAACGATGTATTCATTTTCGCTAACGAACAAGCTAACAGAAACATCTATTAAAATATTCATCGCGCACATAAACAAATACACCAGAAAAATAACAGATTTATACCCTCGGGCGGGGCCAGTGCCGGAGACACCGGAGGCGCCGTTACCATCAGTCGACATGATGGCCTATTCGATGTAGTCGATCAAAGCGTGATGCAGGACGAAGCTTGATGCAGGAAGATGTTCGCAGTGCAGCCCCGCGAACGATTCACCACCAGGAAGTAGACGTCGCAGATTGAGTAGTCGCGCCGATGCGCTTCCCAAAAACTTGATCGCCCGTCTACCCGTGCAGGTACACAAACGGACGGAGTTTCGGAGGCCTACTCGTCCAGAAACTTGTGCGCGCAAGGTTCTGGACTGGAGATGACAGAGAGCAGCAACAAAAAACAGAACCACCAGAATACTGTTCTCACCTTTCTTTCCCGTATGGAGTAGAGAGTCTTTTGTAACAGCAAAAACGAAGAGGCCAGAGTAACTGCAGCCATTACCTCGGAAGTAACCGCAGTCATAATCCACTGGTAACTGCACCGTTACTGCCAGCCACTCGTTAATGCTAGTTACTGCGAGTCGTTTCGATTTTCGAATAGATAAAGAAAAACGCGCCCGCACCCGACACGCCTGCGCATACAGAATAGGAGAGAAGCGCATCACTGAAGAAATGAGCCCTGTAAAGGTCTCTCCTCCCAGTCAACCAACAGCTTGTTTCACCATCCTACTTCACGGGATCTCCGATCACATAGAACAGGTTACCACTATGGTATGACTCATGTGGGTCTCAGGCCCATCTCACTCGATGCACTATCTATCACATTACGTGATAAACCCTTTGTAAATTGGTCTGCCAGATTCTTAGCTGTCTGGACATAGTCCAGTGCTATAACTCCGGAGTTTTTCAGCTTTCTGACAGACTTCAACCGCCTCTTAACATGCCTAGATTACTTCATGTTGTCCTTAGAACTGTTCACCTTGATAATTACAGTCTGATTATCACAGTTCATCAGGATAGCCGGTATCGGTTTTTCAACCACCGGCAGATCCATAAGGAGTTCACGAAGCCACTCAGCCTCAACAGTGGCGGTATCTAACGCTGTGAGTTCTGCTTCCATTGTTGACCTCGTTAAGATGGTCTGCTTGCAAGACTTCCAGGAAACAGCACCACCTCCAAGTGTGAACACATATCCACTTGTGGCTTTTATCTCATCAGCATCAGAGATCCAGTTTGAATCACTATATCCCTCCAGTACCTTTGGGTACCCAGCATAGTGAATGCCATAGCTCACAGTTGCCTTTAGATAGCGCATCACTCTCTCAAGAGCACGCCAATGATCATCTCCCGGATTTGAAACAAACCGGCTTAGCTTGCTCACAGCAAACGAGATGTCAGGCCTCGTAGCACTAGCTAAATACATCAATGAGCCAATGATCTGGGAGTATCTCAATTGATCCCTTGTTATTCTTCGGTTTTTCCTCAATAACACACTAGGATCATAAGGAGTAGAAGCAGGCTTGCAGTCACTATAACCAAAGCGACTCAAGACCTTATCCACATAGTGGGATTGCACGAGTGTAACCCCACCATCACCTTCTCTCAGTAGCTTAATGTTAAGAATCACATCAGCCACTCCCAAATCTTTCATCTCAAAATTCTTGGACAGAAAGTCCTTGACCTCCTCAATCACATTGAGGTTGGTCCCAAAAATCAGTATGTCATCAACATACAAGCACAAGATCACTCCTTCTCCCCCACCATAGCGATAGTACACACATTTGTCAGCTTCATTCACAACAAAGCCAGCAGATGTCAAAGTTTTGTCAAACTTCTCATGCCATTGCTTAGGTGCTTGCTTTAGGCCATACAAAGACTTTAACAACTTGCACACCTTTCCTTCTTGACCTTCTACCACAAACCCGTCTGGCTGATCCATATAAATCTCCTCCTCCAACTCTCCATTTAAGAAAGCTGTCTTAACGTCCATTTGATGAACGAGAAGACCATGAGAAGCAGCCAGGGCAAGTAGTACTCGAATTGTGGTCAGTCGGGCAACAGGTGAATAAGTATCAAAGAAGTCCTCGCCTTCTTTCTGGGTATAACCCTTGGCCACAAGCCTTGCCTTGTACTTTTCAATTGTACCATCAGGCCTAAGCTTTTTCTTGAAAATCCATTTACATCCTACAGGTTTACACCCATAAGGACGGTCAACGACCTCCCAAGTTCCATTAGACATAATAGAGTCCATCTCACTCCGTACTGCTTCCTTCCAATAGTCAGCGTCAGGAGAAGAATATGCCTCTTCCATGGTTCTTGGAGTGTCATCCACGAGATATACAATGAAATCATCACCAAAAGACTTTGCAATCCTCTGTCTCTTACTCTTTCGAGTAACTTCATTGTTATCCTCTTCAGGATTTTCCATAGGCGTTTTCTCAACATGTTCTATCGGCACAAAGGAATCAAGGGAAATTATAGGTTCTTGACTAGATGAGCTAGGTACATCATTATTCATAGGAAATTCATTCTCAAAAAATGTAGCATCTCTGGACTCTATGATTGTACCAATACGCACGTCAGGCACTCCAGATTTTATAATTAAGAACCTATAACCCACGCTGTGTATAGCATAACCAAGGAATACACAATCTACGGTTTTTGGTCCAAGTTTGCGCTTCTTGACAATTGGCACGTTAACTTTGGCCAAACATCCCCAGGTGCGCAGGTATGAGAGAGTCAACTTCTTCTTTTCCCATTCCTCGAATGGTGTTACTTCTTTGTTCTTTGTAGGAACTCTATTCAGGACATGACATGCGGTCAATATAGCCTCACCCCACCATTCCTTAGAAAGTCCCGCAGTGTCTAACATGGCGTTAACCAAATCAGTTAGAGTGCGGTTCTTTCTTTCGGCAATCCCGTTTGATTCAGGAGAATAGGGAGGCGTCCTCTCATGAATAATTCCATGTTCCTCGCAGAATACAGTAAACTCATTTGAAAAATACTCTCCTCCACGATCAGACCTTACCCGCTTGATTTTCCTTTCAAGTTGGTTTTCTACCTCAGCTTTATAGATCTTAAAGTAATTCAATGCTTCATCTTTTGTTTTCAATAAGTATACGTAGCAAAATCTAGTGCAATCATCTATAAGCGTCATGAAATATTTCTTTCCCCCTTTAGTCAACACGCCATTCATCTCGCATAAATCAGAATGAATGAGTTCTAACGGTGCCAAATTCCTCGCCTCTTTTGCTGCCTTGTGAGGCTTGCGAGGTTGTTTCGATTGAACACACGCATGGCACTTAGAACCTTTGACCAAAGTGAATTTCGGGATTAAACTCATATTAGCTAAGCGCGTCATACACCCAAAATTAACATGACAAAGTCGTGAATGCCAAACATTAGACTCATCATCATCATTACACACATGGTTCACAATTTTATTACAGGAATCCATCAAAGAAAAACGGAACAAACCTCCGCTCTCATAGCCTTTACCAACAACTGTTCCATACTTAGACACAACACATTTATTGGACTCAAAAGCAAGCCTAAAACCATCTCTACATAGTAGAGATCCGCTAACGAGATTCTTTTTTATGGAGGGGACATGCTGCACGTCCTTCAACTGCACAGTCTTTCCCGAAGTAAACTTCAGATCGACCGTACCAACACCATGAACAGCTGCATGCGATCCGTTCCCCATCAACAAGGAGCAACCTCGACCGACCCCGATGTTCCTCCAGCATCACTAATAACCATGTTGGCAGACTTCTTCTGCTTATCCTTGCGATCTGGACAATCCTTAGCCCAATGGCCAGAATCACCGCACACAAAGCAGCTGCCCTTTCCTTTGCCTTTCTTCTTAAACTCAGTAGTAGCCTTGGGCTTGACAAAAGGCTTATTTTTCTTTTTGTTGTGGAAAGCCTGAGGATTCTTCTTCTGCACCAAATTGGCGCTAGAACCTCCCTCAGCAGCAACTTTCTTGCCTCGAGTATCTTTTGCCCTCGCCTTCTCTTCAACACCAAGAGTGCCAATGAGATCAGTAACACTGAACTCTTGCCTCTTGTGCTTTAGAGAAGTAGCAAAATCCGACCAAGAGGGTGGTAACTTAGCGATAATACCGCCAGCCACAAACTTGTCCGGTAACTCGCACTTATTGTTCTCAAGCTCCTTTGCCAGCGCCTGAATCTCATGAGCTTGCTCTACTACAGAACGGTCATCGACCATCTTGTAGTCATAGAACTGCTCCATGACATACAGCTCACTGCCAGCATCGGAAACTCCGAACTTGGCCTCAAGTGCATTCCACATATCTTTGCCCGTAGGCAAATGCATGTACACATCCACAATGTTATCCGCCAGTATGTTGACAAGTGCACCTCGAAAAAAGTTATCCGCTACATTGAACTTGCGTTCATCCTCATCAGACAGAGGCTCAGCGGGCTTTCCTTGTGCAACATGAAAACATTCCATGGCAGTAAAACACAGGATCGCGCGTGCACGCCATCTCTTAAAATTTGAACCATCAAACGGAGGGTGTGGCTTAAGCGACGCAGCAAAGCCAACTACCGAAAAAGACCTATCAAGTTTTTGGATTGTTGAATATCTAGTCAATTTTCGGCATATTTTAATCCAGAAATTTAGCATATAAAACATGACATAAACATGCATGAGTGATCTATCAACGATGTATTCATTTTCGCTAACGAACAAGCTAACAGAAACATCTATTAAAATATTCATCGCGCACATAAACAAATACACCAGAAAAATAACAGATTTATACCCTCGGGCGGGGCCAGTGCCGGAGACACCGGAGGCGCCGTTACCATCAGTCGACATGATGGCCTATTCGATGCAGGAAGATGTTCGCAGTGCAGCCCCGCGAACGATTCACCACCAGGAAGTAGACGTCGCAGATTGAGTAGTCGCGCCGATGCGCTTCTCAAAAACTTGATCGCCCGTCTACCCGTGCAGGTACACAAACGGACGGAGTTTCGGAGGCCTACTCGTCCAGAAACTTGTGCGCGCAAGGTTCTGGACTGGAGATGACAGAGAGCAGCAACAAAAAACAGAACCACCAGAATACTGTTCTCACCTTTCTTTCCCGTATGGAGTAGAGAGTCTTTTGTAACAGCAAAAACGAAGAGGCCAGAGTAACTGCAGCCATTACCTCGGAAGTAACCGCAGTCATAATCCACTGGTAACTGCACCGTTACTGCCAGCCACTCGTTAATGCTAGTTACTGCGAGTCGTTTCGATTTTCGAATAGATAAAGAAAAACGCGCCCGCACCCGACACGCCTGCGCACGGCACGGCACGGCACGGCACGGCGCGGCGAAGAGGCCAGAGTAACTGCAGCCATTACCTCGGAAGTAACCGCAGTCATAATCCACTGGTAACTGCACCGTTACTGCTAGTTACTGCGAGTCGTTTCGATTTTCGAATAGATAAAGAAAAACGCGCCCGCACCCGACACGCCTGCGCACGGCACGGCGCGGCGCGGCGCGGCGAGGCGAGCGAGCGAGCGAGCGCGCGCGTGTATTGGCTCTCTCCAATTCCACAAGGGGGTTACCACGTTCCACCTTTTAAAGTGGTGTAACTCCCATTCAATTCTCCATATGGGACTAAACAATTTTCTACCTAGCATTAGTTGTGGGCCTAGGAATTTCATTTGATTAATTGCTAAATTAAAATGGGCCTATCCCAATTAATCCAACAAAACCTATATAAGCAAAAAGGATATAGGTCGACAATATATGTTTAGAATGAGTGGGATCCAAAAACCTATATCAGCAAAAAGGATAATAAGATCTAGAATTTTTTGATCAGAACCCTGCCGTACCGGGCCCTTCCAAACGAAGCCTTAGCAAGGTGTTTATTGATTTACCGCTAGAGTTCAAATATCTATCCTTAGAGTATAAGCTCTAAACAAACTCTCCGTGCTGTAACAAGTTTTCGACCATTTAATTGAACAAACACTACCATATATAGGGTTATCATAGATGATTTGTAACCCTCATCAGAGATGATTTTTGAATCGTCTAATTTATTGCATCAGTGATAACAGTTAGTTATTACAGATTGCTCCTAAACCATCTGTGATAAGTCACAGCACAAACGGTTTTTAAAAATAAATGTATATGATATCCGACACATCACCGACAGCTAACACAAAAAATTGTGTGTGATGGTCTACGTATCATAGACGGTTTTGTGTTAGAAACCGTCTGTGATAGTTCTTTGTATAACTAAAAAAATTTCTGTTTTTCGACTAGCCTTAGAAAATGCTAGTCATGCCCTTTAAAAACAAGCAAGCAGATTACAACTAAATAATAGATAAGTGAATTACAACTCAAAATTCCACTTGGCTATTTTCTTTAAAAAATAACCCTTCACGATGATCAACACATATATAGTTAGCTTTCTCACTGAATTACAATTGAATCAAATATTTAAACATGTATTAACCGATGTCACCGGAGTGAAACTCTCCTTTCGAGTTAATGACCTTTGTCATCAAGAAGGTGGAGAGCTATCCTCAAATGTCTGAGAGTTCGTTCAGATCGAATGTACTTGATTTGATTGGCATTCCCTGTCACTAGGAGGAGTAAAGTAGTGTGTGTGTGTGTATATATATATGTATGTATGTATGTATGTATGTATGTATGTATGTATGTATGTATGTATGTATGTATGTATGTATGTATGTATGTATGTATGCATGCATGCATGCATGCATGCATGCATGCATGCATGCATGTATGTATATGTATATGTATATGTATATGTATATGTATATGTATATGTATATGTATATGTATATGTATATGTATATGTATATGTATATGTATATGTATATGTATATAATTAGAAAACAACTATTGCGAGATTGACAAACATTTGGATCATTTGTCTGATCACTCATGATTCCCTACATATGACGGTAAACGTAGAATGTACATAGGTTGCCTTGTAACTGCTGATGATACTGCAAAAATAGAATTACATACATAAGAATAGTCAGTTCAAGAAGTATTATTATGAAGTGTGGTATAGGATTATTGTACCATAGCAAGTACTAAAAATTGTGTCTTGTGTTGCAGTGTAGCACTTGATTCCTTGTATCTCCCTCCCCTGGTAATATAGGTGCTGAACGACCTACATGATTCTAAAAAGTTATCCTCAGCTATTACAAATGAAGAGAAGATTACAATAGTTAGCTATGGAGAAAATGAGCATACATATCGAGTGTTTGTTGCACAAGGGTGAAGTCGTGATCGTTCTTGAGTAGGAAATCAAGTTATATTACTTTGTTTTACTTTGGTACAATGACTATAAGGATCCAGTGCCACCTACTTATATATATCATCATAATCATTAAATCTAAGTTTGTGTTGCGTATAAAGTACAAATGAAATTTATATAGCAAATAGTGAAGCACTTATTCTTGGTTGTAGGGCATAAGTATGTAGTCCTTGTTGCCTTGAGCAAGCAATCCTATTGTTATGTAATTTTCATTGTAGGATGTGTCTTAGGTGATGCATTGCTAAGAAATCAAATGTGGGTTAAGGAAATCCACCGGTTCTCGCGATCACCGAGCTTCTTGCATCATGTATCTATACATAAGCAATGAGTTGTGATTTTTATTGGTATTACATGAATGTAGAATTTGGTTGTACATACTTACAGTGTCTAGCATCGTAGAAGTGGGAAGTCATGGTTGAATAGTTAGAATAAGTCATCGAAACCCACGACGAAGAAGCCTGGATCATGGAGGAAATGACTCTGTGTGTATCTGATGGTGAATCCAGTAGGCCAATCTGTCCTCTCATTGGTCTTCCACATGTACTAGGCATGCAAACTCACGCAACCCATTCTAAGGTAGGGTAATAGTGTGTCAGGGACCAATAGCATTTCGAGGGAGAACATCCCGGGCTCGTGAGGCGCCTTAATCTTCTTCAATTTGGCCTTAGCACCTCACCTGTGATATGCCTTCCTAGGAGACAACTTAGCACGCTTTTATTGTTTTCTCGGCATCGTCTCCACGAGAGCCAATATAGCGGCCTTCTGAAGCAGAGGTTGAGGTGGAGTCATCGAGGATTCTATTGGAGAGGCATGGTCATGTGAAAATTGTGGCACTACAGGGTCTAGGGTGATGTCCCTCTTGGGCCACTGGACAAAAGTGTGCATGACATTCCCTAGTGTTATGATGTCTTCGTTCGAGGCTTCTCTAGTAGGACGACCATGAAAGAGACATGTACCATGTCCACTTGTATCTTGGCGTAACCCTGCGCCAGCTGGGCACCAAGCAACATTGTCCCTTCCTGGCATGGAAATGTCATCCCCTGTCCAGTCTCAATAGGAATGGACCCAACCAACCTCACTTGGAGCTTGCAGGGCGTGGGCTCCTACAAAATGGTATACAATTAGCTAAGACATCCTACAGGTCTATTTTTGGAGCATTCCAGAGATGTACATCACCTGGATTTCGTTGATCGAAAGTCGGGTGTTGCTTTGGTCAGATTAGTGTGTGGACGCGCAGCTACTCCAACGATGATGTAGACTAGATTCCACAATAACAGAGGTGGTCTACGACTGGCTAAGTACTTGCTCTAGCATTTTCTCTAAACATGTTATCTTCCCCAAAAACATTCTACACAAATCTTCTCTTTTATGTGCTCCTCACGCTTGGCCTTCGATCTCTTTTGACTCTTATATGAGTCGGAGTCATCTGGGAATCCCTGCCTCTAGGGAATGTAAACCCTAAGGCCTCACATGCAACCCAGGTGCTCTTTGTTTTTTAAGGGCCATGGATAATATGTCCCTCTCCCTGACAGCCTAGAAGTTGCCTTGAGAGGATTCCACAGTCAACGTTTTCTGCAAGAGGCCAACATGTTATTTCAGTTCCTATGAAGTTATGGACATATTACTAGCTAGATAGTTTGATATCTTACCAAGCATTGTGACAGTTCCTGATCTGCCAAGTTCTTGAAGGATATGGTGTTCGAAGACATGGTAGATATCCTAGCTCCTAACTATTTTTAGGCGTGCTTGTCTGTGATCTCGGCAAGTGGTAGGGAGGCCTATGATAGAATTGTCTCCTTGTCCTTCCTCCTCCATTGCAGAATTTTACCCACGTACCTAGCGGCGCTGAGTCTGTGAGGGTGAGTATTCTGGGTCTGGAATGCCTTATGCTTCACGCTTTCTTCCTGGAATTTGGCGGTCGTCTTCATTCCCACAAAGGCGTTCCATATATCCAGATGGAGGAAAGGATATTTTGTGGACGATGTCCCATCCTTGTTCATATACTTCGTGACAAGCGTGCTCTTGATATTCTTCCACGCCTTGCCCATTACTAGGAATGTCTATCGTCGCACGAGGCCCTGGACTTCTTCTCCAATCTTGAAAGACCTTGAGACTTCCTCTGAAAGCTGCTCTTTCTCTTCACTCTTTAAAGACTTCCAGATCAGTGTGGTGATGGGGACCCGTTGCCTTACAACTATCCTACAGATGGTCCGAATGTGGCTACTACTTTCTTGGGATGTAGACGGACCCCAACTAGACTAACCTCCATGATGGCCATTCGGCTCTCAGGCATTTTTGATATGCCTTAGCCCTCTTACTTAGTTGCTCATTTGGTCTGGTCATTGGATGCATTCATGAAACTGAGCCCGAAGACTGTGTGGATGCCATCTCGCTTAGTTGCTATCTATGAAGTATTCAAATTGCATTTCAGTATGAGGTATATGAAACACAAACTAAATATCATAGATGAAATTTTATTGCTTTCAAGTGTTGGTTGCACTCTATTATCATAATAAGGCCACCTCAATACGATTGATCCAAAGACTATGTGACAAATATGAAAATATCTTTTATTGAAGTACTAATTAGAAGATACCCTATAGTAATATACAGGACAACAATATATAAAACATATATATGCTAATTTGCTGGACAGATTTGCCAATTCTACGTTACCAAGTACATGGTTTCTCTGGCCCCGTAGATATCGAACTTCGGCTTCGTCAACCATGTGTGTGCGGATGTGATAATGGTTGCAGGTTGCTGCATTACGGCTGGGGAAACTGAAGCACGTAGCACGTTAAAGCTGTAGCATCTAGGCCAAGGAATTTCTCTTTTTCTTTTCATTTTCTTTAAGAAGCGTGAGCTATTTCTTTTCCTTGATGTTTCAAATGAACAAGACTATTTCACTTGAAATTGCTGATACATAGGAGGGAGAACAAAACCTTGTATAATAACAGTTGCACAAATTTGAGTTTTAGCATTAGTGATTTCAACGAGTATTAGAAGCTGCATTGGAATTTCTCAAAAAGTAATCCTCTGGGATAGATAGGATACAAACCAAAATAAATCTATCACGAGCACAAGCAAGGAAGTGTCAATATTCATCTAGGAGAACTAACCGCTCTAGGAATAACGTCTCTCAAATTTTCTACACTCCCTCTTTGTTATCTCATTCTTAGATCGAAATCCAGCAAAATACAAGAAAAAGTAGCATCTCTAGCCGAAGACAACAAAGTAGACAAAGGTTCATAGCGTCATAACTGAACAGAAGCCCTAGGTTGCTACTAGTGAGACACGAGTACCCTGTAACACCCCGCCCACCCTCTGGGCCAAGATGTTACCACCTCTGTAACTCTTACCACCTCATTAGCACCGGAAGAATTTAAACCAACATTAAATTCATTTATATTACTGCGTTCAATTACATCATAGCATTTCTAGTGATTAATCTAGCCTAACAAAGCTAAAGTACTCTGACAAAGATGATAAACAAGTGTCGCTGGTTCGTGCCAGTTATCCATGTGCTACTCCCGCCCGTGCCTGACGTCTTCAACGGTCACCTAAAAACATCAACAAAGCAAGGCTGAGTCCACCGACTCAGCAAGTACAAAGCAAAACAGCAAATAACAAGTTCATTCATTAGACCATAATCATTCCAATTTCATTAACCACTCTTCCATTTAACCATTTCAAGATCCGATGGGCTATTCATCATGCACATGCCCCTTTTTCATATCCTTATCGATTCTCATCCACCGATTATTATGCATATGCCCACGCACATGCTCATGCACATTCTCAACTCTTTAGCCTGTACTACTTATCGGTTATCACCTCCCATCTTTGTGGACTACACCTTACTATCTCTGTAACTATTCTACCGCCTTCACTTCCCATTTCTGGGAACTGCTCCTTACTATCTCTGTACCATTCTACTATCATCACTCCTCATTTCTATGAGCTATACATCACTATTTCTGTAGCTATTTCCTCGTTACGACCTTTCATCTCTATGAACTACACATCACTATCTCTGTAATCATTCTACTGTTATCACCTCCCATCTTTGTGAACTATACATCGCTATCCCTGTATCTACTTCATTATTAACTCTTTTATGCAATACAATACATCTGTAACTGTATCACTGTTCGGTTCTGTTTTCATGCAATGCAATGCATCTGTAATGCGTCTGTAACTGTAGCTTATACCGGTATACCACCCACCGAGGTAGGTCCTGTTGTCTGTGAATGAGTGCAATGCATAATGCAACATGCTTTCACTGTGGCACTTAATTATAAGCAACACTCCTCCAAGTACGATTAACACGAAATCATAAGTCACTGTAGAACACGTCACCAAAGACATAAAGATACCAATATTTCACCACAATCCACTGTTCTACCATGTACATACAAGTTTATTTATGCTTTTCAACTTATCATGTCTTAACGTTCATCATTCATCTTTTCTTACTATGCTCCTGGAAAAGGTAACCTTACCCCAACTTATTCAATTTAAGCGAAATCACTACCCGAATTCACCGCTTTACAATGCACTTGCCTGTTTAGCCTCGGGGATGACGCGTGGACGGCTCCGATCCAGGACCTCCACCTGCGTGCATGATAACCCGACTCAACGGCAAAACAAAAGTCCAGAGCTTTAACGGATAACAACAAATCTAAGCGTAAATCCCGGTCTCTGGCGTAAACGCCTGGGTCTTTGAGGAACCTGTCGCGCAGGTGCCGAACCCTTTTTTTTCTTTCTTTCTTTTTCTCCTCTTTTCTTTTTCTCCTCTTTTCTCTCTTTTTTTTTCCTTTTCTTCTCTTTCTTTTCCTTTCCTTTTCTTCCTTCTCTCTCTCCTCCCTATCTCTTTTGGCCGAACCGGCCTGGCCCCTTCTTCCCCAAACCTCCTCTCTCTCTCCCTCTCTCCACTCAGCCGAACGGCCTCTCCAGGCGGCGCGGCGACGCAAGGGCGCGCCGGCCCCTCCCCTCGCCGCCGGCCGATGGGCACCGCCAGCCTCTCCGCCTCCACGGCCCTCCCCCACTCTCTCCCTCTCCTTCTCTCTCTCATGCACGCTAGGCCAAGCGGCCGGCCTCCAGGCAGCGCATGGCGCATGGGCGCGCCGGCTTCCCCCTCGCCGCTGGCCACTTGCCGCCGCCGGTCTCCCCTCTGTTCGCCTCCCCTCTCCCTCTCGGTGGCTAGCGGCGTGGAGGGCCCCGGCCCGTGGATCTGGGGCGCCGCCGGCGGCTCCTCCCCAAACCGACCGCCTCCGCGGCGTCGGCGCCTCCCCCACCGCCCCCAGCTCCTCCCCGCCGTTCCCCCTCTACTGCGCCTCGGGTCCGGGCCGAACCCGTGCCCACCCCTTGCGCGCGCGGTGGCGGTGGGGCGCTGGGCACTGCCCGGCCGGCTCGGCCAACGGCCGCCGGCCGCCTCCGCCGCCCTCGGTCGCCTGTGCCACCTCACCTCCCTCGGTCGCCCCTACCTTCAATCTCTCTATGTGTGCGTGTGGTATTCCCTTGATTGGAAACTCACCTTGCTTACCTGTGCTGGCCGAGATGGCAAGGCTATGTGGGGTTGTTCTAGTGGAGAAGAAGAGAGACATGAGCTTGTGTTTTTGCTTCTTGGTTCGGCAGTGACAGGATTGGAGTGTGTGTTTTCGGTTGGCTCTGTTCTTACCTTGGCCGTGAGCAATGGGATATGAGATGTGGGCTTGGCAGCAAGGGATAGCTTATATGAGCATGGTTGGGGCTGCCCCTTGCACTTGTGAAATGGCCGGGATGCCCTCCCACTCCTCTCTCATAAACATGACTGATCAGGGGCATTTTGGTCCACGGCTATTGGCTTGGTTTCTACTGCAGCGGTAAGTTGGTAAAAAGGTAAGGTAGAATTTGCCGGATGATGAACACCCGAAACGCGAGATGGTGCCGACCGTCCCTAGGCGGTCTGGGAACCTCTGAGAGCGCTAAATATACGGCTCTCTAGACGGTGCCGACCGTCCTGGGATGGTCTGGGAACCTCTGCGCGCGATACTAAATCGACACTCTAAAAAGGTCGATGGGTCTGACGACAAACTACGCTCTTAAACGCTATCATTTTCCCTTTTGCAAATTTGGGGTATTACATACCCGGCGTGCTGCTACTCTTGTCCGGTGAAGACGGCGCAGACTAGCTCGGGGTGGGTGCGCCCACAAGGCGGAGGAGGCTTCATCGTTCCGGCCGGAGGGCTCTAGGTGGGAGACGAGACAAGGGAGGCGGTGCAGCTAGATGTATAGGAATTGGGACGCGTTTAGTCACCTTCGGCCGAGCTGAAGGGTGGACTTGGGCCGCATGCTCGCGGTGGGATCCGGCGGTAAAGGAGCCTGAGAAGGCACAGATTTATTGAGGAAAATCTAAGTGTGTGTAAGAGTAGTGAGTTATGTTTTTGTCATAAGTGTCTGTATATATAGAAGAATATTATCACAGACGACTCCTAAACGGAGCCATCTATGATAAGTACAACATAGATGATTTTTAAAAATAACCGTTTGTAATATCCGACATAACACAAACGGCTAGTACAAAAACTAACTATAATATATCACAGATGGTTTTTCAGAAAAACCATCTGTGATAAGTCTATATATCACAAACCGTTTTTATTATGAATTATCTGTGACGTATCACAGATGGTTTGGGTAAAAAAAAATGTGTGTGATATGTAGGTCATTACTAACGGTTCTTACCATTGGTTGTACATAGACGATCATGCTAATAAAACCGTCTAGTATAATTTTCTCTATAATAGCAAGACTAACGTAAAAAGCATCGGGTAGATGATAAAGACATATATTGCCACTACGACCTCTCATGTTCAGTTATGTTTTGTGTGATTGTGTCGCATCTGAGACGTACGGCATGACACAGAGCGTGCACCTTTATTATATTTTCTCAAGACAAAATTACATATATGCAGAGCCAGGAGTTACATGCTTGCAACACGAAAAGGCATTTTTAATGACGACGATGGGAGGAAGAAGGGTCGTTTGCAGCGACAGCTTGAGGCACAAGATTTTGGCCAGCTTTGTTTTGCTTTTGTCGATTAGGCGGCAGGTGGAAGAGGTTTCGTGTTCACGCTACACAGTATTGGAGGATCTTGAGCAAGAAAAAAACAAATAAAAAAGGTATGGGAGGAGAGAGAGAGGCCAATGGACAAGAGCTACTTGTCATGGCAAGTAATGGATGCGAAGCAAAGTAGTAGTGTTGAAGGTTTTGGTCTCTATTAGTCGTTTCAAATTTTGACTCGTAATCCCAATGTAATATAGCAGCCTTAGGGGATTATTACTTCTTTTAACCGTGATTGAGATCATGCATGGCTGGTTCTTGCTAGGATTAAATTTTGGCGTAAGAAAAGACAATACTTTCTCCGTTTCGCTATATTTATCTATAGCTTGTTATGTGCACAAATTAAGAAAACACTAAATCTAGAAAATAATTAGTGAGAAACGACCGTATATACTTCTATTAAATGATATACCACAACCACTTAACTTTTTCTAAAGCATTTAAGTAGAGGTAGAGAGTCAAAAAATTATAATAACTACACTTTAGATTTCTTAGATTTCCTCGGTGAACGATTATATTGAAATGGATATACCTAAGGCAACAGATAAATATAGTGAAACGGAGAAAGTAATGTACTAGGGATCAATCATCATTATATTAATTGGTTACGGAAAACCAGCCGACCTCTAGATTTGGAACTCCGCTAAATTATTTCTTCAATTCTTTAAACATAACTTGGATGTAGCTCCATTCCTGTCTTCAATAGCTGCAACGCGGCGCAATATATAGAGGGTTTTTTACGACTGTGAAAACTATAAACTACAGTAAATGCAGCCCTGATCAATTTGGATTCGGCTTCTGGCTTATTTTTTACTATTCATAAGTTTCGTCTTTTTCTGAACTTTTGGCTTTTTGTTGAGCTTTTTTGCCGGTTCTTTTTTTTCCCATATTTGTTTGTATTATACGTAATGGGCTAACATATTTTTTATATTTTTAAATTTAATTATGCTAAATAAGCCTCTGTCAACTACAATGCTTTTTTCAGTCAGTTACAGTGTTTTCAGCCATAAGCCATGAGCTATAGTTATGGAAATATATAGAATGCAAATTTCCTTGTTTGATCTCGGTACACTTGGACGTACGGATGGATCGATGATGAGCAGGAAGGCCGTATCTGGGTATTACTCTACATATTACACCCGGGGTTCCCGGCCGGGAAGGCCTGCCACGTCATGTTTCTTGCGAACAGACTCTCTGATTTTTCCTAAATCACGTACGGATCCATAAAGACCCCTACCATATCATCATTTTCGCGAAAAGTCCCTCTATTTTTCTAAAGGGTTTTGTTAAATATCATCCGGATATTTTCTTCCTAACTATTATCCAGATTTAGGATCATTGGATTAGAGATCCAATGGCTATAAATTCTCCCCATTCCTCTTGAATTCTACTCTCTCTCTCTCTTGAAAAAATCTCTCCCCTTCAAAAACAAGGGGTCATTTGATCTCTAATCTAATGGTCACAAATTTGGATGATAATTAGAAAAAAAATATCCGGATGATATCTAAACACTCCCATTTCTAAAATTATGTACGGATTCTCAATTTTTCAAAAAACTCCTTGTAAGGGATAAAGCCCCGTGGTTTCTCCATATTATGTATAGACCCTTGATTTTTTTAATAAAACCCTTTGCTTTTTCCAAAAATACATATGAATCCTCGCTTTTTCTAGAAAAGCGGCTCACAAATTGTCGATTCTTTTACTTCGGTTCATGTGATAGCTAGCATGGCGCGACGCCACACTTCCGCTGCTAATTGTACTTAGCCCATTGCTCCTTGACACTAGTTCTTCTATTGGTTGATTTATTAGTGTATTGAAAAAGGTGTGTCGCCTTCCCCACGGCTGCACGAAATGCATGTTACAGTGGGGTACACTCCAACTAAGCCACATCATTGGTTGGAAAATTGTTCGTGTCTTCACTTCATTTGGACTTGGTTACATCACACGAAAACAGAACCATATATTTGTAGTATAGATGAATAGACGTAATTGAATTGATGAATGCATGTAGTATGTAGTTATTGTCTGTTGCTGTGTTACATTTCCTAATACTATAGTTATTGCAAAAAAAAAAGATCGTTAGCTTTTATTCCTTGGTTTTCATAAGGACAACTCTTAACCAAAAATTTCCAGAATCTAGTTTAGCTGATAGTAATTATGTCGGTAAACTGACTCTCCAAAAACTTGGTTTGAAGTTGGTTGAAAAACATGGGTGGCTTGGGGGGAATTTGGGTAAATATCTGTATTTGTAATTAATCGGCCGGTGGCTGATACATTCAACAATGTATTATGTAGCCAACAAAGTAGACCCAAGTCAATGTGACCGAAATATTTAAGCTAGCCAGAGACGTTTCTACTCTGAATGAGTAAGCATCAGTGTCTTACCGGATCAAAATACAGCATTTGACAGCTGCTGCTGCCATCTGGTCATCCAGATCATTGACTCTTACGTGGAGAAACGGGTGTAGTAATTAACCTTAGACACGGGTTCATTAGAGTCGTTGTACGTGATCGGGTATATTTAATAGGAGGTATTTGGATTCAAATCCTTAATTAGGAATTAGTTTCAGGCAAACTTGAGCACAGCTAAGACCTAAAACCACTCGTCCTCAGCGTTGTAGGATTTCTCTAGAGCTTCATCCACTGCTTGATTATCATGGTTCCATTGTTCTTCTACTTGTTATTAACAAGTAGTGAGTGCAACCGTACCTAGTAAGTCACAAAGGTAAATCCTAACTTAGCTACTTGCAAAGATATTCAAAGGAGGGAAATGTACTAGTTCTATTAATTCGAGTGAATGCAATTTTATTTGCAAACAATTTAAGTAGGAAAACAAATAATAGAACTCTTTAAGATTAAATGGTTTCTTTTAATAGTAAATTTCTCAGCTTACTTAGATTAAAACATAATGAAATTTACTTATGTCTCGCTATTGGAATCACCCATTGAACATAGCTTCTTTTACCGGAAGCATGGCGTATTCGAAAATATTGTTGTGATTACTCCACAGAGTTGCCTAGTTTTAACCACAAGATTGCTTAACCTTCATGATTGAATTAAGAAAACAAGGTCGTTTGACTTTTCATCTCTTTATATAAGTTCTACCCGGTAGATCTCCAGCTCAGACCTAGGTATCCGTCGGCCTGGTCAGATATCTTCTACCCGTCTTGAGAGAAATCTACCATTATTCAGTATGGTTTTACCGTTTCCATACCAACGCTCCATTACTCCTGTAGAGATTCAATCGATTTGAGCAGTTACTAGACCGAGTTTGATGAGTTAAAACTTGTGGTTGAGCGATCACTATATTCTTTGCTTAGCATAAGGTCATCTTTATTTTCTCCAAACTTTGCCCTTACTTTTCACCTTAAGGTTGTCATCTTCGACGGCACTGTCACTCTTCTACATAAGTCTCTACCCTAAGGTGAGGTCGTGGACGAGGACTATCTTGTGGTTTTCCACAAGACCCCCTTACCCTAGAACCATTTTAACAATTCTACCGATCAAATGCCAAGTCACTTAGTAGTACAAAATTTTGAATGAAATAATCTACAGTTAATTATACAATAATTAAATATCACTAAGGTTGTCAAGTTGAATATGGCCTCAAATTAAACATGGCATTATTCAGTGGTAGGACATAACTAATTATCAAGTCATTCTAAATATTTATTTTAAATAAATAACTTTGCGTAAATAACAATAATGCAAGTACTGTAATTAAATAACTTAAATTTTATGGAATCAATATGATCAAAAACTTGTAACTTGCCTTGCTGTTAGACGAACTCAGCTATCTTGTACACTTTGATGCCTGGTTCCAATCCTTACACGGTCGCCTCAGAGAACTCGGGTGCTAACACAAACACATAAAATAACATAAGACCGTGCTTGAATCTAATCAAGCTAGGAAAATAAATAAAATAAAAAAGGAGTAAAATGCAATAAAAAACAAATGGAGTTGGTTTGGAGTTTATTGGAGCTGAGATAGGTGGAACGGAGGTCAAATATGGATTTGTGGCATCGAGACGATTGAAAAGAGATATTTTTGTGTTTTTGGGCTTCAGATGAACAGTGCGGCTACAGTAGCTATAGTGATAGACTGGCCCAAATCAAACAGTGCATGCGCACACGATTTTAAAACTACGTCGGCCAAATGGGCCGACCTTTCGACCCACGGTGCATGCCCGAGTAGCCCAGCAACGTGTGCATGCGCACAACCATTGGATAGCGTACGGTTAGCTGAGATGGAGCCACAACGCCACCTGGGGTCGTCTTCGTCTTTCTCTGGCCTCACCTCCCGGCGGAAAACAAAGAGCGGCAACCCTCCACAATTCAGCTCCGGTGAGACTTGTTGGCGGCCAAGAAGGGCATGGTTGGATTTCTTGGAGAATGGGGAATCCATTTTTGGGTCTTAAGAGGCGGAAAAGAAAGGGTTGCAGGTTGGTGGTAAGAGGATGTTCACCGGCTCCCTTGTGGCTCAAAAGCTTTCCGATAAACTTTTGACGAGGTCAAGACCAGTTTAGCCATCTATGAGGTGAGGGAAATCTGGTGGCAGAGGGAAATTTAGTTGGGGATGCTCGGCTTGGGCTGTCCATAGGAGAGGCACCTTGGCCAATGGAGGCTCACAGTGCTAGAACACTCAGGAAATGCTCTTGCGAATATGTGCTTAGCTATGAGATCATGGTACTCTGAGGATGCTCTAGTGGCGGTGAATTGAATTACGGTGGTCGGAGGTGGATGATTGGTCGAATGGCTTACCGGGCTCAGGGGAAGTTGGGGGGAGGAGCTACAGCGAAGAAGAACTCAATTAGGTGGCTATGGTGTGTACTTGGAAGTGGCGTGAGGCTCTCAGTGCTACTAAAAGGGCTTTAAAGCCACGCAGAGGCGGTGGGAACAGAGAGACGATTCGGGTAGCGTCAGCGCATGGAAGGGAGAGAGGGTGTGAGGCGCTGCTGTGCGAGTGACCAGGCGGGCGAGGTGTCCTGGGGAGGTATAGCAACTCTACAAGAGTTGGCGGAGGAAAGACAGGGCCGGTAAGACAAGAATGCATGCGTTAAGCAAGAGAGGGGCGGTGAGCTGCAGCGGGAGTGAGCGCCAGTCAAATGGCACGCAGAGCGAGGAAGAGAGGTGAGGTCAGCAGGGAAGGCGAGGGACTAACTGGAGGGGCCTTGGCGACAGCTTTGGTGGGGCGGTGTGAATGCTCGGAGGTGCTGCGGCCGCATTTCTGGGTGAGGGCGAGCGGCCGCGTGGAGCAGGGGCACACGCACAGGGAGGCGATGGTGAAAGCGGTTTCTTGAAGGACGCCAAGGAGGGATGATGGTGGAATAGCAAAAAGGAAAGGTGGATTCTCAAGGAAGATGCCAAATTTGGGAATGTTTTGGGAATTCAAACAAACTCAAAAAGAACTCAAATTATTTTGAATTTTTGCGGTGTTTCAAGGTAAATATATATAGTCCAGGACACAAGAATTTAGCCTATTAGTACAATCAATTAACAAGTAAAACACCTCATTTCACAAAACGGTATCAGCTCGATTGCAAGACTGCAACAATGACCGAGTATCATGATCCTTCCTAGCTAGTAAGGTACCACCGACAGCGAGCATTTCAGCATCATCTCTTGTGCTTCAAGAATCCCGGTGGCTTCCATGCAAAGCATCTCATTCTCACAAGTTTTAGCAACCAATGATGATTATTAGATTTACAATTAGCAGTGATCGTTTGGTACTCTAGGGCGTGGCAAAGATTCAAGAAAGATCCCCTGGCTCGATCGTTGAGTGCAAACGACGCCATCCTGATCGATGCACTCACTATTCACTATTACTATCACTGCGCTTATCACTTAATTACCTAGCTAGTTAATTGATTTCTGCATATCTTTTGTGCATGGATCAGACAATTAACTTTATTTGGTGTTTCCTTTCCCCACACACAGAGGCATAAAGGTCAATTGACCAACACACAAAGGGATGTGTGCCTCTGTGCGTGTGTTGTGTCAGCGTGTGAGGCTTTACACACACACTGTTGGGGAGGGGGAGAGAGGAAAGAGAGAGAGGAGGAGGAGGAGTGTGCCTTGGCTAGGTCAGCCACCGCCGGCCGGCCATGGGGCACCACTGCTGCAGCAAGCAGAAGGTGAAGCGGGGGCTGTGGTCGCCGGAGGAGGACGACAAGCTCGTCAAGTACATCACCGCCCACGGCCACAGCTGCTGGAGCTCCGTCCCCAAGCACGCCGGTACGATGAAATCTCTCCATCCATCCACCCATCCTACTGTATGTGTTCCTCATGGTCAAATCGATCTTCAGGGCTGCAGCGGTGCGGCAAGAGCTGCCGGCTCCGGTGGATCAACTACCTCCGGCCGGACCTCAAGCGCGGCACCTTCTCCGAGCAGGAGGAGCGCACCATCATCGACGTCCACCGCATCCTCGGTAACCGGTATGTGCAGACATGCGCCTTCTCTGCTGGTCGATGCATGAAACTCAGAAATTTTGACTGGTCTGCGCTCGCAGGTGGGCGCAGATCGCCAAGCACCTGCCAGGGCGCACGGACAACGAGGTGAAGAACTTTTGGAACTCGTGCATCAAGAAGAAGCTCATCGCGCAGGGCCTCGACCCCAAGACCCACAACCTCCTCCCGGCCTCCAAGACCCTCCTCCATGGCAACACCGCAAACCCTAGCAATCATGCCCAATTCCAGTCCAATGGCGCGGTCACCACCACGCCGTTCACCATTAGCTCTCCAACGAAGGCGGCCTTCGACGCCGTCACGGTTGCACCACCAGCGATGCCGCCGGCATTGTACGACGTCCCTGATCCGGGCATGCTGATGGGGCACGATCGCCAGGCCGCAGTGGCGATGCCGGGCTACCCGTACACGGACAACGGCACCGGCATGCTGATGAGCTTCAGGGATCAGAATGCCGGTGTCCACGCCTCCATGGATTTCATGAACGGCTCCTCTTCCTCCTCTTCCATGGAGCACGCCGCCGGCATGCCTAACGGCAATGGTTTCAACCCGGGCATGGCGGTGTTCATGGATGAGACGGCGGTTATGTGGGCCACCACCGTCGAGCAGGGCATGGGTACAGGGATAGAGGTGGCGCAGCAGCAGCAAGAGCTGGTGCAGGAGGAGGTGGTTGGGCCGCCAACAGTGATGAACGGTGGTCGTGCAGCTGGCAAGGGCGTGGAGATGATGGACGTTTCATCGGCGCTGTACGGGGGCGCCGGTACAACCACGGCGTTCGATCTGGAGCTGATGGAGTCGTGCGGGATGTTTTGCGGCGGTGCCGGCAACGCCATGGAGCAACTGCAATGGGATTGCTAAGCTCATTATCCTCACCCCCCCTAATTAGTTTATCTCCATGTTTTAATTCGATGCGTTCCTTTCCCTTTTGATCATGTTCATTTCCTGCGTTCTTAATTAAGGTAGTCCTTTCCAGCAAGAAATGCATGCTAAGCTGAGTGACGAATTGAACTCTATCTAATCGAGATATCAATAAAGCTATTTAAATTTATTCCTAGCTGGTAATAACCATTAGTTGATATGTTGTTTGTGGTCTCTTCAATTAATTGTTTCATTTCAAATCTAGCAAGCTGATTATGTACAGGGGGGTGGGGGGAGGCACATTTCTTAATTAGCACAGATAAATCGCTTTAAATTATATATTTTTGCATCATTTTCTTGCACTTTGGTCAAACTCATGTAAAGGAACAAGTAAGTTACTAGCAGGCAGCAGCACATACGTTTCAATCTTGTAGTGCAAGAAAAGCTGTTTTAAGTTTGTCAATGTGTGCAAGTTTTCTCCAACAAATACTGCACCTTGCAAGCTTGCAGTAAGTAGTATAACACCTTTTGTCTCCATATATCTTGGAAATTAGAGGATAACCGAGCATTGCAGGCACAAGTATAAATGGAAGTAGAAGGTCACCCTGAGTCATATTTTATGATAAGATTTCCAGTTTATCAGCTAATGTATAACGTGAAGCATTGGTGCAATCTTAAAAGGCGTGCTAAAAATAGAGTTGCATGCTAACCTTCTTTTTTTCACAGGAAGAATGACATTCCTTTTTGTCTTGAAATGCCAGGGTGTGAAACAATTTAGCTATACTATTTTATTAGTAAACATAATGTGGCATTTTCCTATAACACTTTAGCATTTTTTAACAAATACAGCAATTAATGTGTTGAAATAAAAATGTTTTGGTACAGGAATGTCAAATAGGAAGTAAAATTTCACCACATTTAGAAAGATACGTCAAGCATCAACAATCTGCTGAAGACATGTTTCAAAAAATAATGTGAAAGACATAAAATAATGCACATTTCAGCATATGTATCACTGCCAGCTGCTGGATATTTCCATTCACAGCTTATCCACCAGTATGAGAGCTTTTAGTAATGCAAAAGTATAAATAATATATGTGTCTATATGTAGATCCAAGTTAAATTAGTCACATTGGAATTCTTTGTGGAGAAATAGAATGTATATTTGTGTTATATATTGGATCACTCAAATTCTTCTATATATGTAACCAAATATATATTTGGTCAAATATATATATTTGACCTACTTATATAACCATGCACCTTACTCCAGAATGACTAGTTTAGTCATGCAGATCATGAACTTATATTTTGAATGTTTACTAATGGTTTAAGTGTAATAATGCTTTCGTGATCAGTCCCACTTTGTCTTTCAATTGCCGACGGATTTTACAACAGACAGTCAAACATATATGGAAGTTCCTTTTTCCAACAAGGACAAATTAAACATCCTTATTTCCATGCATTATTGGAAACAAAGCAGTAGACATGACATACAATAATTCATCCAACTTATGAAAGTATATATATGGTATCCAAAAATGTCGTTCCGTTGCATTCAAATAAATTCTATATGTAAGGTTGTTCGAAAGAATAATGGAGTTTTAAAGGAATTATATATGATTTGGTCTATTTCCTACAAATTTCTTGTGAATAAAGCAAGCCCAGCACAACACTTGGTGGGTTGTAACTGTTATGGTTATGCACCAAACAGTACAAGCAAGACCACCAAGGAATCGCTTGGTGGCTCTCCCGGGGCTAGTGAATATGGGGAAACATGGGTTTGCCTTGGGACTAGCCAACTTTTTTCAAAAAAAAAATGAGTCGTCTCTGTTCCCCCATAGGGCTTAGGACATCCTTTTATACCCCAAGGGGGCATAATACAAGACTAGCTTTACTTGGACCTATTCTTATAGTAGCAATTATGATATTTCCTCTCTCTAAGGTTACACAAATACTCCTATTTAGACCTATGTGAACAGAGGTAGGACTAGTATTTTACTGTACAGTCGTCCCATGCTAGATTGGCCATGCCATACCTATGGCGCATTGGTCCAAGTGGGCCTTGGTGAGGGCCATCCTCAACAGTAACTTCTGCAACATTAACAATATGTCAAAGAGGCAAAGTAATGCTATTTGGTCATCAAATTTATAGTGACTTGTCCTACAAAACTTTATTTATAGTGACCTGTCCTACAAAACCTTATTTGAGTATCTCTTCCAAAAATCATAGCACCACCATTGAAAACATTGTTCTCTAAGTCCATGAGCTACCATGGCAAAAAAAAAAGCCCAGAAGGTATGTTAGAGGCAAACTTACAAGTAGCGGAGAGGGAGAGGACACAGGATGCCACTTTGGTAAATTTAATTTTCGCAACTTGCATGTCTTGATTGTTTGGATACGGGTGAACGACACTAGCGTAGATTAAAATTTTCTACCGCGTAAACCAGAAAGTCATGTAAGTAAGAGATCATATATCGTTACCACTAGACGCACAGCATAGCAGAAGTAGAATTGAAGCAGCTGGCTTAACATAGCGCGAGTCATTATAGTAGAAGTAGTTGATCATCCTCTAATCAACCATCTCCTCATTACGGTCATCTCAATTAGCACCGCAGTCACAGCAGCGCTTCTATCGAAGTTCATACATCCATAGATGAAACATGGTGCGTCAGTGTGATAGCACCAACGCGCACGGCAGAGGTTTTGAGAGGTGGCTACTAGAGTTTTGATAGGTATGTCTCGGGATGTCCTCCTCAGCCTCACATCTCTCTTAATATATAGCCTCTAATGAGATCTTTATCCAATACGAGTAGAGATCTTGTACTCAGAGAGCTACTGACCAAATCCTTATCAAATATGAATAGAGATTGTATTCTACTCGAAAAGTATACCAGACATTTATTGTTTCAACACATTAAGTATGTGATCCTGTAGGTTCATATATATTCAGTTGTAACCCGAAAACTCCTTTCTGGTCAATAAGTTAGTAGCGGTCCCTAGCAGAACATAACGACTCATAAATATACATAAAGATCATATCAGATAAACCTATATAGCGCTCATGTACTAATCCTTTTGACTCACGATGCCAGATTGAACTCCAGACGAGAAGTGTGTCATCCTATTATAGTTCGATCATTCACTCGAATCTGCAGTGGATTACTCAATTGTGATTAGCTCCTCAACCACATTTGGCATGTCCATGCACTTTCTTAATCCAACTATATCGAGGGGCCTAGAGATATCTCTTCTGTTATATAGAAGTGTCAAATTTTATCTTGTTTGGTCATATTCCTTCGTATATTTTATAGTAAACAAGAAAGCTATCCTTATGACCACCTTGTTACAGAGTAGTGTTTGGTAACCACTAAGTAAACTATTACATATGTAAGAAATTTTGACGATCTTAGGTCTAAGAATCCTATATCATTATGATTGAGACCAGCTGTTGACTTAAGAATATAACAACTCTCGCAGTATCCCGTGGTAGGTCAATCCAACACCATATTCTCTAACATACATTCACATTATTGATTTGATATCTCTATATCCATGACCATTAGTTAATGTATGTATTGATTTATAAGTTATAACTGTCTGACATAACAATATAAGATCAGAGATAATTTAGAAAACATCAAAATAATAATAAAAAGTTTCAGGAACAAGCCACATACTTGTTGATCAATACGAAAGATATTTATTTAAGGGACAATAACATATTATTCAAAATATTATAAACATAGAAGTGATACAATCATCTTTATAATTGTCTCTAGGGTATATCACTAACATTGATTGCATTTTTAGCATTTTTTGTTAACTTATTTTTTGAATTCTATACTCACTTCAGCCCATACGTGCACGCATATACCCGCGTTCTGGCTAAATTCTCCGGATCAGAGTTGTAACTAAAAAAGTTCTTTTGTTGGTCCCTATTTCGCCTAGTAAGATAGTTTTCATATACTAATTAATATGGAAACTACAACGGTCCAAAATGCAAAGATTAATCATGTGCATCGTAGTTGTAATGACATTATTAGTTTTAGAGTAGCAGGTTGAATTGGTTTTTCGATATGATCAAGTTCACTTTTTATCTTTGGTTTGGCCATGGCATCTGGGTGAGACAGAAGGCAATGGATGGTTTCTTTATGTGAGAAATGATAAAGTATAAGGGAATTATCTGTTTTTTCTTATCAGATTAAGTTTTTGGATAAATTGACTCGTGCATACAGCTTAATATAGTATCAGAGCAAGAGGTCTTGAGTTCAAGACCCGGTTGACGCAATTAAAAAAATAATTGCAGCTCACTTCAATTCCAAGTCTTAGGGCCTGTAGAAGTCACATGCAAGGGGAGTATTGAATATAAGTGAATTGTTTATCTTTTCTTATTGATTTAAGTATCGATTTAAATTTTTAAGTGAGCTGCTTGAAACATACAGCCTAATAGGAAGGGAGATGAATGGGCTGAAAGGATTATACAGGAGGCTCGGAGATTTGTTCGACCAACTAGCATCCTTCGAGAGAACGGTCTTACTCGAGAGAGAGACACAGAGAAATCGTCCATCGATTGACTGTAAGGATTTTTTTTATATAATTTGTGGGTATTACCATGTACTAAGCTGGAATCAGGACTATCCATGTAGCAAAACCACCGGACAGTTTTCTGCCATTTTTGCAACTGATTCAAACAACTTTTGACGATTCTCGTATAAAAAGCATGAGAAATTACACACTATTTCCAGAGTTGATCAAGCCTTCCTAGAGGCACAAGAAAAGAACCATGAGATAACTATAGTCATACATTACTCTAGCCCCATCTTTTGATCTAACCATAGCTCAAGCAAGCACAAAGAAAAACGTTGGAGAACAAACAAACCACACACCAAGATTCATAAAACGAAGCTGCAAGAAACCTCCTGCAATAGGCAGCTAGTGGATGGCGAGGGTATAAAACTAAGCGGTACACTTCAATTGCCAGTTAAATAATTCTTTCATCTTCTGCTTTTAGGTGAGCTTTGTGTAGGCGAGTTAACAAATTGGAAGTCTCGCTATGATTGGAGCTGAGAGCGACGCAGGACAAAAAATGCCCACGAAATCGATGAAATATTGTCGAACACACTACTTAACATATAGGTTGGGATATCTCGATCAAAAATGTTATTCCCTGACCGAGCTTGATGTAGCCATCCATGCAAGTGAAAAAACTATCAGTTTTTTTTCTTATGTTACAAATGATCAGTAACTTGTACAACGCAACCAATTAGGACATCCTAACAGCCTTGTAGTGAAACGGCTGATCGTCGTTAATTACCGACCGATTGTGAAAAGTACGGGAATTGATGTTTGATTGACCTCGAGGTTGTGAATCCGTGATCAGGTGTGGTGGATGGGGTAAAAAAAAGGATCGAGGTGCTCCACCGACGTTTTTTTTCACTGGATTGCTAGTGATGGCCATGGTTTCGTAAACGTACTGCACCTGTCGGTAGGACCCACATACCAGTGATTGTTTTTGTTCTTAAACACTTTATAGAAAAGGTGTTGTAAGTAATGCGGTATAAGCATAAATTTGTATTTAATTCTAGCATAACTAAGAATTATTAAAACACATTTCCAGCTGAATATAAATGACCCAAATTGCATATAAACATGTAATTCTACCGTGTCATTTATACTAGAACATATATTTATCATATGAACCAAAATCACAGTTGAAATAACCATATAAAACATTCTCATGAACATTGAAACAACTAGCATTTATAGCAAAATATTAATTATTGATTAGTGCTCTCAGATGTAGGGTTACACAAGATATACTCTTGGTCGTTCCGCTACTGTGGTCTATACTCTTCACTAATTGAGTATAACAAGTAGGATTAAAACTTGAGCTCTTAATAACACTCTGTCAATCTTAAATACAAATTAATAGCAGTACAAACTTTCGGCCAACAAATAGGATATAGCAAATGTAATCACTAAACTACACCAATTTAGCCAAATAACTTGATATACTGAAGGAGAGAAGATCACAAATTTATCAAGTTATGTAACAAGCCGAATAGGCTAACAAAGGTGTGAAAATCAAGATTACAGTGAATATAAATTCCGAAACAAATTTACTACAGAACAGAGTGCCAATTGCCAACAGTAACAATAATCTAGAGCTCAAATTTTAGACATTCAATCTCAGTATTATACCACATTTATCCTCATCGAGCTTCCACTGAGTCACAAGCAAACTATATCTCCCAGTGCTAGAGCATGTGACAGAGAACAAAGAACTAGCACAGCTCACACAGTTTGCAGTAAGAGGAGCAGAAAAACTCACAGTGTAGACGACACTCAAAGCCGCCCAGAAGCAAATCAAGCCGGTGAAGATCAACAAGAACCGGGCAAGGCACACCAGTGGATGTTGTCCCAGAAAACCTAGCACCCCTCTGTGCTGCCGCAGAAGAAGAGTGTGGTTGACGGAGATATAATGCCCACTCCGACCTCGGGTAGCCGACGCCGGAGTCGAAGGTCGAGGTTGATGCCGCACAAGACCAACGAGAGCTTTGGCTGAGAACGCTCGTGAACACCAAGAACAAATCACAAATCTCTCTCAAAACTCAGCACAAGTCCGGGCCAAATCAACCTCTAGAGGTAAACCCCACACCTTTCCTCTCGGCCAGATCCAAGAAAAGGCTCAAGGAAACCACACGGGGAAACCCTAGAATGGCGATTTGAGCCCCTCAGCCGAAGGCGACAGAAAGTAACCCAGCCGGCGGCTCCCAAGACTCAAGATCGAAGAACCACTAAGAGAGTTTTGAGATCGGAGAGGGGAATGAGAACTCACGGTTTTCTAGTGCTGCCAAATGGAGAAGAGGAGATGCCATATAAAGGGGAGCGGGGCGAAAACTGGAGGGTTGCGGTCATGACTGGCGCCGAAGCGCCCGCGCCGGTGGCACCTCCATCGCCGCCGCCGCCGCAAGACTCGGCCGCCCCGGGCAAAGCGGTCGAAACCGCTCTGAGCCACACACGAGCGCCCATGCATGCGCACGGGAGGAGACAAACCTTATCTCTTATGTCTGGCCCACTGACAGGTGGGCCCCACCTCTTCTCTCTTTTTCTTTTTTCAATTGAAAAATTACCGAAATGCCCCTGGAAAAACAACAAAAGGAATTGATCACTCATGCATATTAGGCATAAAATGCTCAAAAAGTGAAATCGCCAAACTATTATTGTATGGGAAAAATATCTACTTCTCATATCCCAGCCATCCATATTATAACACCTTGGCCAAATCTATGAGCCCACAGTGCCACACTACTCTATAACACTATAATTTCGAAAGCATCTTCTCTAATTATATCTCAATAAAGCGGTAAACAACATATATTTAACAATAATCATTAAAACAATAGTGCTATAAACAAGAGTAGACATGACTCGATGACCAAAGTAGGAATAAATAATTCACAAAATCAAACTTGGGCCACTCACACTCAAGAACGCTCGAGACCACGCGCTCGAGAATGCTCAGGACCCATGCCTGACAACACTTAAATTTGCAAATTGAAGAACAAACATTACTGAGGAAATGCACATTACCATAAAAACTTCCTAACATTCATCATCAGTTATGAAATAAAATAAGTTCCAGATTGACAAGCTACTTTACTACGACAACAGTAAGGAAGATAAAAGTGATGCTCTAGGTCATTATTATTATTAGGTGTGGTGCGGAGGTGCTACTCATGTTCTTTACATGTCATCACGGTCACTTAAAAAACAGCAATAAAGCAAGTATGAGTCTAAAACTTAGCAAGTACATAGCAAAATAGAAACATCAGTCACACATATATCCATCTTAACCTCCATTCTATTTAACTGTTCATATGCATTTACTCTTTCATTTTCATTAACTTTCTATCATGCATTTACACTTTCTTGTCATGGAAACAATTCAATTGCATGGGCACAAGGCAAGCACGATATAAGGTAGTAACCTTCTCATGCCATTCACATTATTCACATCATCATAACAATAAGTATTTCCGAACATCACTTTTTTTTACTGTTGCAATGCAATGCATTATTTGTGCATATGTCTCCACTTCTCTTTAGTTTATACTGGTATAGTGGAGTGAGCACCCGTCGATGCTCACTCAAATTAACCCACCCTTTTTCATTGTGGGAATAGTAAAAACACAATATCACAGACGGTTAATAGTAAAAACAGTCTGTAATATCGTGCATATCTTAGACGGTTAATAAAAAAATCGTCTATGATATACACAATATCACAGACGGTTAATATAAAAATAGTTTGTGATAGAGGAATATCACAGACGTTTTTTTAAAAAAAACTTTCTGTGTTGTAAGTTATCATATACGGTTTAGAAGTCATCTGTGATAACTAGTTATTATCATTGACACATAAACGCATACGGTTCAGAAATGGTCTGTGATGACGGTTTTGAACCGTCTGTGATAACACCATCTGTAGTAGTGAGATACAGTCATTGGCCATGCCATTCTATATCAAGGAAGTAAACCACCAATATAGGAATTTCAATTAAAACAAAGCAAAACAGTAGAATAGGCTTCCAATCAATCATTAATGTTGACATTATTGATACACCATGAATTTTATTGCAAATTCAGAAAATGTAAAATTACATGAACGGAAATATTAAACAAAACAAAAAATTGCTGTAAGCTTGTAACAACATTCCGAGCAGTGGATCCAACAACATACATGGATCATTATTAAGCAACAACTAACATGATTGTGGATATATTGTGCCTGAGCAAAAGCCCTATTTCAGCCGCTCCACAGTCTTGTGTCTTGGTCCCTCTCAAAACATCAACGGTCGAAGGATGTCTAAATTAATATGTGGCTGGCCCCTAAACCTTTTGCTCGGGCTACACTGCTTAATCAGTGTTCTGTATATCAATGATGGGTGGGTCTGTGCCCACAGGTCAGTGACACCAGACTTACTGAATGAAAGGATAAATGTTGAACCCGAACACGAAAGGGTGAGGAACCAAAGCAAAACCTTGTAAAAGTTGATGCCCTAAAAGGGTCCATGACCTAGAGATAATGGAAGGACCTGAGCATTTTATTACCTTGCTATATAGTATATAGAAGAAGAGCTAAACGGCTGGTTTTTCTTCAGGCTGCGCTGCTTGTGGCATGCAGCACCATCGTCTCGATCGTGATCCCCGGACCGAACGCCATCATCACGCCCCACTCAGCCGCCGGCTCCCCTTCCTTGGCCCTGCGGCGGCGCAGCTCGTCGAGCACGAAGATCACCGTCGTGCCACTCATGTTACCGAACGAGCTCAGCACCTGTCGGGTCGCCGCTAGCTTATCGGCGTCCAGCCCGAGCATTTCCTCGATGTGGTCCAAGATCGCAGGGCCCCCGGGGTGGATAGCGTAGAAGAGGTCGTTCCATTTAGCACTGACACCAAGGGACCACTACTAGAAAATCCCCCTAACGCAACGGTGGAAAATCATGGCAATAGGGCCAAAATCGTGGCAACAGCTACCAATTACCACAATATCACTTCGTTGGCAGTCGTTGCAAAAAAGTGAGTGGCGAAAGGTCTTTGCAACGGTTTTGCGTCCTGTTGCAAGAGCAATGCTAATTGCAACGTAATCATGCGTTGCAGTTGATAGGTGTTGCAACATACCATATTGTGGCAATAAGGTATATTGCCACGTTTCAATCCGTTGCAAAAGGCTTTATTACCACGCATATGTTTCGTGGCAGCAGGAGCTAATACCACGTCGTTGTTTCGTGGCAATAGGTTATAATGCCACGCTCATTGCTTCATTGCATTAGAGCATTGTTACAACGCGATACGTCCAGTGGCAATAGTCCCTATTACCACGGAAATAAGTATGTGGTAATAATCTTTTTTGCAACGGAGGATGTTTCATGGTAATAATGTTTGTTGCAACGGAGGATTTTTCATTGCAATAGAATATTTTGCAACGCAATTTATCTGGTGGCGATAGGCTCTATTGCCATGGAAATTAGCTCATGGTAACAATATTTGTTGCATCGGAGGATGTTTCATTGCATTAAAGCATTTTGCAACGCAACCTGTCTGGTGGCAATAGGCCCTTATAACAACGAAGTACAAATGTTGCATTTACATGTATTGCAACAGAAGGTTTCTGTGGCAATGTATTTTGCATTCTGAATTCGGTTATTAAACATTATTGCAACAGAATGAAATAATTATAAATTTTGCAACAACAATATGGAATGAAACCATCATTAATTGTAATATATTGCCAGCAAAATAGTTTGTACAATCATCAAGCAAAAGTTACTATTACTATAACAATGTCATTGAAAACTGGTAACTAAAATTGATATAACATAAATATTCTAGCTATATTAGGCTTCGACATAGCTTGTTTGCATCAGCATTCTGCTATCTTGTCTTGACCATGCCATGACTCTGAGTCCGAGTGATCCTGTATGTATATATGGAGGGATGCGCAGATTCAGCATGCACATCACCCCAGCAATGACCTGTGTTGACACAGTTAAATCACTATTGCAAGAAAAGATTATGGCAACAAAGGAACCTCAAGACACACAGCTACCTTATCCACAAGTCCATGAATGACAACGCTTTACAATTTCGTTGCAACATATACAAACCTTTTACAACACTAGTTAAAGATTATGACAACGCAATCAATTCGTGGCAATAAAACATTTATTGATGCAACGCTTTACAATTTTGTTGCAATACATATCAACCTTTTGCAACGTAATTTAAAGATTATGGCATCGTAATAAATTCGTTGCAATATTGTCAACTCATCGCAACCACTTAGAATTTTGTTGCAATAACATTAACATATTGCAACGAAATTCAAGATTATCACAACGCAGAAAATTGCGTGGCAATATTGTCAACTAATCGCAACGATTTTGAAAGTGGTGGTAACAACACCTACCTCTTGCCACGAAAGTCAAGATTTTTGCAACGCAATAAATTAGTGGCAATATTGACCACATATCGCAACATTTTATCAAAATTGTGGCAATAAGGCCTACCTATTGCAACAAATTTTGTACCGTTGCAATGTGTTTCGTGGCATTAGGGGGATTTTCTAGTAGTGAACCCATCCTATTTCATACAGTGACCTCAAGCTCCACTCCTATGGAGTGCCTACCAAAGTAAGTCATATGCTTCCCACTCCCATGGGGGGTCCACATCAAGTACACCGTAGATGCCACAAATGCTATCTCTCTCCATGATATGTATGCACGTGATGCTTTCTTTTTAAGCATGTCAATACGACATGTTTCATTAACCATTTTTCACAAACGCGTCAACATCAAATAACCATATCATGTACCATTATAGTTATCCATCATCATGGCATGAACCAAGAATTATTATAAAATTACCATGTAAACAGGCAAACATGTATAATTATCTCAAGGCCAAGGTAAAAACTACGTCAAATTTAACTAATAACAACCATCAATCCAATTTACTGCTTTACCATGCACTTGCATGTTCAACCAAAAGGATGATGCGTGGATGGTACAGAGCCCAAAACACCTAAGCAAACATCATCCATTTCAATACATCACTAAAATGATATATACATGTGGCATCCCAAATTTCTATATTTTATTTAGTTGAATTTAATTTAATTTTTTCTAGATTTTCTGTTCTCTTTTTCCCTTTTCTTTTATTGTGGCCTAGAGCAAGATTTGTTGAGATTTGTGTTCATTTGCAGCCAATTTAAGTTGAATTTATTTTTGTTGAGTTCCTCTTGAGTTGTAGAATGTTTGAAAAATTTTCTAGAATTTTTGTGAACTTTCTGTTATTTTCTAAGACTTTTTCTTTTTAGCTGCCATTTATTTAAAGAGAAAAATCAATTAAAACCCCTCCCTTCGTCCTAGGCCGACACGTGGATGGCCCCGATCCTCTTCTCGTGCCATGCGGTGGCATCGCCCGCGCCTACTGCCACCTCAGCCCCACCCTCTTCTTCCTCCTCTTGCCTCCTCTCTCCTGCGCTGCCATGGCCATTGAGCCTACCCGCCACCCTCCTTCCGCACACGGCCACCTCCTCCCCCTTTCACTTCTCTCTCATGCCTCGCACTTGACTTCCCCTTCTTCCCATGGCCACTCATCCCTTATCCCTCCACAACCACCGTCACCCACATGATTTTTGGTGAGAAATTCGCCTGCCGTTGTGCCCTCTCTGCCCCTATAACCCTCCCTGAGCACCTTCTAGCCCCACACCACCCTACCCTTACTTCCTCTCCTGAGCCTCAGAGCTCACTTGCACCATGCCTCTCCTCTCTTCGAGCTACGGCCACCCTCCAGCGAGCAATTGGTGCCACTCTAGCCACCCCTGAGGCTCGCCATCACCACCCTCGGCTTCTCTACTCCCATGCGATCACTGTCCATGCTCGCCGCCGAAGGCCCGACTTTACTGGAGATAGGAGCACGTCGCCGCCTCTCTCACACCACCGGTCACCAACAGTCATCCTCAACCACCGATCAAATGATGTCTTTTAAAATGTATTCTTGACTTTGGTGAGTCAAGAAGGTATATGCAATATTTCAAAATAAAATATAAAATTTTGGTTTAGACTTAGGCAAATGGTTAATTGGTTGGTGCTTACTAACATATGTTGTTGCTAGGTGGCTCAACGTAGGTGCTAGGTGCAAGGGGTATGTGGAAAGTCTGCCTAAGTTAATTAATGACCGGTCTGTGACCTACTGCTACAATGCCCTATCGTGCTACCATAAGGCTGGTATGGAACAGTCCTGGCTAACTAATTTGTAGGTCCCAACCTAAGTCTCACTATAGGTTGAATGTGAGTGTGGCGTAGGCCACGAGAAGTCTGACACGGCACAAGAGGGGGCCCTTATTTAGTGAACTCTTTATTAGGGTGAAACCTTAACAGAGGTGTGGCCAAGTTGACAGCTTTGCATTGTAAAGATCCTGTTATGATTACTCTGTTGCATGCCTACGAAAGTGTGTAGCGGCCGACATTAGGAGTTACTCATATCTTATAAGTAAAGTTGTACCACCTTGTAGAGTGTATAAACTATCCTGGATAGTCATGCCCACAGTCATGGGCATGCTGAGTAAAAATTTTTACAGATTAGATTTTGTTTTCAAAAACTGGTTTAAGTAGAGTTATTGAAATCTTTTTGAGAAAGATGGTCTGGGTGGGATACCCATGGTTAGGTTAGTGTCATGTTGGTGCCTGCGCTAACAGTACTAAATTGTTTAAATTACAATTTTTACTTATTGTATTAAATTCAGTATTTTTTGTCTATTTACTATATTTCTTTAAATTTTGTTTTACGCTAAAATAACCATATGTGCCTTCACTTGTTGCCCTTATATTAATAATTCATTTGCCTGTGTAACTTGTGGAGTACATTTTATGTGCTCGGCCTTGTTTAATTCTGTTGCTCAGAGGAGGACGGCTTCAACTACGGTGAGGAACAGCATGAGTAGGCCGCGTCTTACTATCATTTGCCTTTAAGCAGGCTTTTGGTTTCACTGCTTTATTTACTTTGTTTTGCTGTTATTTACCTTTTACTTTTAGCCAATGAGCAGTGATGATGTAAAGCTTGGCCATAAGGCCATACTCTATTTAATTAATAAAGTATGTCATTACACTTGATATATATCTCTATTACCACCATGTGCACTAGCTGATCCTAGATTAGTGCGATTAACATAGATGATCCAAAAGTGTTATTTCAGGATTGACAGAGATGGTATCAGAGCCAGGTTAATAACTCTAAGATGTGACCATAGATAGAATAGAACTAGCTTTCCATAAGGACTTATTTTATTATAAAATATAATTTCAAAAATTCTCATAAAAACTTGTCTCCCTCTTTCTCTTACTTAACCACATTCCCTTATAAAACATTGTTTTCTAATTGCTTCCTCTTTCCAAATATTTTAGATGGCCGAGACTCCCACCAAGATTTCCCAAGGAGTTCAAGCCGGATACTTAACCTCCTACCTTTGGGAGTTCCTTCAGCGGTTGAAGTTTAAGGCATGACCAATCTACCAAGGGTACCTTCAATCCTATGGTAACCAAGAGCACTAGAGAGTAGAGATCTTCGCCAACATAGGAGATGATGCCACTTTCCACACCTTCGATGCTCCACAGCCTCAGAATACCTTCCTCACCAATATCCAAGACACCGCTCGAGAGGCCATCCACAAGCTGAGGGACATCTACAAGGTGGAGTTACAAGGCACCGCTTTCTGGTACTATCCCAGCAAGTGCCCCACCAGCTCCAACATCTTCTTCATGACCACAAAGGATGAGGGTGACCCCAGGCTAGTTCATCAGGTGCAACTCACCAAATCTTTGGACCATTTATATTAGTCCACCTTGGATGAGCTTAACTTCACCACCTACCAGCTTCATTGAACAAAGGAAGAATTAGTAGATATTCACGGCTCCTCGGTTTAGGGAGAAAATGATGTCAAGTCATCACCCAAGAAGTGTCGCATAGGAGTCAAGAAGAAATGCCTAGTCTAATTTAAACCAACCCATTAGGATATCGAGAGTCTTAAGTCTTAGGTCAATAAAAAGTGTAGCTTGTGAGCTGTTATTCCCTTGTCAACAACCACAAGATCATCTTGATAAAATTATTATTGAGTTGCTTTTGCTAAGTTGTTCCTTTTATTTGGAAGTTTTCTTGTATGCTGCTTGTGGGATGGACTTAAAACCCCCTCTTAAGTTCCTTCCATCTTTCCCTAACCATTGGAAGCGCCAAGCAGATGGTGAACACCAGGAGCGACAGCAACGGCAATGGCAGCAGCAACCACAACAGAGCTCATGGAGGTCAAACTACTCCCATTCCTCCACCACCACCTACTAATGGACCAAATTGGAACCAAATGATGGCTAACCAAAACCAAATCATCCAACTACTGGTTCATACCGTCAACAACCTCGCTCAACCCACTCATCATCTACCACTAGCTCAAGCTCCCCAATCCAACTGTCAGGTTCATGAGGGTGCATCCCCCGACCTTCTCTAGCACCACCGAGCCTATGGATGCATATAATTGGCTCCAAGCTATTAGCAAGAAGCTAGACATCATTCAATGCAGTGACCAAGAGGAGTTCTCTTTGCCTCCCATCAGCTTAATGGACTTACTTCAACGTGATGGGATACCTTCACCGCCGCTCATGTGCAAGCCATCTCTTGGAATGAGTTTGTGTAGCACTTCTGTAAAGCTCATATTCCTGCTGGCATTAGGGTGGCAACGGGGTAAGGGGTCCCAAGGGAGGCCTCCGCAGCCCTGCCCCACCCCGCTAAGGCTACCGGAGGGAGATGCCCCCTGTCCCTGGTCCCTGCAGGGACCTGACCCCCACATAGATCCTACGCGGGAATAAAAAATAGATTAAATATTTTTAAAAAATTAATAATATGAATTTGTTTATTAATTTATAATTATTTAGTTATATTTTTTTAAATATAGCTTCAAAATATATATTCTAACATATATATTCATGTTTTAGTCAAATATGCAAGAAAAGAATATAATATCCCATATTAAAAACTATAATTTATTATTTAAAAAGTATTTTTTTATATATTTACTAGGTCCCATGGGGCCCCACAAGGGGAGGGTGACCCCCGTCCCCACCCCGCTAGCATAGCGGGCCCTGCCTTGTTCCCCCATGGGAGGAGATCACCCCTCCCATACCCTCATCCCCCATGGGGATATTCCCCACAGGGCACCACACCCATGGGGGGATTGCCACCCCTAGCTGCCATCATCACTCTTAAGAAGAAGGAGTTTAGGAGCCTTCACCAAGAAGGACGCTCGGTAAATGACTACCTCCAGAAGTTCAACCAGTTGGCACACTACGCACCCGAAGATGTTGCCACCGATGAGGCAAAGCAGGAGAGGTTCTTGGAGGGCCTCGATGATAACATCTCTATGCAACTCCTCTCCAACAACTACTCTGACTTTCACCAACTTGTCAGCAAGGCCATTCGCTAGGAGGGCAAGCACGTTGAGATGGAGAACCACAAAAGGAGGATGACCACTCAGAAGGTCAACCCAGGAGGTTTTCCTAAAGCTTGTAGCACCCCGCCACCATTCGATAGCTTCAGGCCAACCGCCAACCGTCCACCTTTTCAGGCCAACCACTCCATTCCTCAGACAATCTGCACCCTTCCTACTGGTGGGTAGGTATCGAAGAACACCACCTCGTTAGATGGAGTGACATGTTTCTACTATAAGAAAATAGGACACTTTGCTAAGTCCTGCCCCAAGAAGCTTCAGGCTGCAGCCAATACAGGATCATCAAAAGGTCAGAACTCCGAGCAAGTTTTTAAGAAGCCCAAGAACTTCATCAAAGGGCATTGAACCACGTCACCGTAGAAGAATCCCAAGTTGCACCATACGTCAGGCTGGATAAGTTTCTAGTGAACTCAATACTAGTATCAGTACTATTTAATTCTGGAGCTTCTCATTCATTTATTTCCAAAGCTTTTGTGATTAAGAATAGGGAAGCTTCAGTTTCCCTTAGCAATCCCATGCTAGTTCATTCCCCTGGAGCAAAAATGAGAGCAGGGTCTTTGTGTACAAAGTGGAGTTGCTCTTTGAAGGAGTACCTGTCGAGACCCGAATATAAAAATCCGGACTCTCCTGTGTATTCTGCACTAGTCCAAGATCACGCTAGTGCACACAGTATAAACAAAGATAAATATCATCCACATCACGATATTCTAAAGAAAATCCAAATTATATTGATAAATAACAGAGTACGACCTTATGGCCAAGCTTACAATTTAATAGCCTGAAGGGCTTAAAGAAACTAGCAGCGGAAAACAAAATAAACTCATGAGCCATTCGACATGCCACAGGCAATCGACTGGGAAGCGAAGTCCTAATCCGCGAAGTCCTCGAAGTATCCTCCCTCTAAGAATTCTTGCTGGTCTGGTCCTACCTCCTCAACTGACCAAATATGGTTGAAGCCGTTAGTACATAGAGTACTCAGCAAGTCGTTTGTAACAAAGAATGCAATATAGTATGCATGGCTTAACAAAGGATGGCTGAAGGGTTAATTTTGCATAAAACAGCAATTTAAGGTAAATACAATAATTAGATTGAAAAGCAAGATTTAACAAGTGATAATAAGTAAGTAACCAAAGGAATTAAAGACAACCACAAGTGAACTGACCATTCACTTTCCAACTTAACCCAACCAAGATTTTATGAAAACTCTACCCCTCGTGTGAAATCACCGAGCATTGTCCATGACCGAGGACGCGGCTATTCGAATAGTTTTACACTCTGCAGAGGTTGCACAACTGTACCCACACGATGTGATAATCCTCACGTTAAAGATAATCACAACAAGGCTTTTTACAATGATCCATCTCAACCCGATCCCACTCGCTAAGATTTCGCCGTCGAGTAGGGTAATCCCCTAGTCGATAATTGCCCCCTCTTGCGCCACAACAACATCGGTAGTGAAACCAAAGTTGAGACTTCACAAATTATTATGCCAGGTCTATCCCATACTAGACATGTGGTTTGCACGGTAAAGCTCAGATCAATGGCGCACAAAGTTAAGTCCTTGAATATTACCCAGGCGAAGCATCCACATCCCAATGTGCAACCTGCACCCCCTTTACTGCACGATCATTCGCCCGAGTGAAAACCAAATTTGTATAACCAATACCAATGACACTACCCATGTCATGGCAACAGATTTTACAACTGTGGCTAACCACCACGTTCAAGTATATCATTAAGTCAAGATTAATTAACACATGTGATGATAGACCCAACGTTCTAAACATAAGCTTGGCTAAGCAAACTAGACGTACACCCCATGTGGCAACTAATATTGCATCACTAGATAATTACCCATCCTATGGTGACAATGGAATCATGGCAATCAATTTATCAAGGGGGGATTAATCAATTTGGACAATAAATACCAATACAAGGGTTCGATAATAAAATAGCGATGCATGATAATTTAAAACAAAGTAATACATAATAGATTTGAAAACTAGGTTCAACATGATCAAAGGACACGACTTGCCTTGGCCTTGCTCAGTTGACGGTCTTGATCTTCGAATCCGACGTCAGCTCCCTCGAACGCGTGATCTAACGAGAGAGAAAACGAGACGAACAAAAGAAATAAAATCAAATAAAATTCAAATGAACTCAAAAAAATTCTCAAACCTGAACCAAAAGATATATCTCAATTTTAGGTGAATTTAGGAAAAAGCATCGGGTCAATCGGAGTTCGGACGAGGGAGAACGGGGCTCTGGAAAATCTGGTTTTAGGGAAAAGGCTGAAATTCGGAAATTGCACTGTGCTGTGGACCCGGCACACGGTAGGGACGGTCTACGGTGAACCCGGCGCACGGAATAGTGCGGGGGTGAACCGCTGCTGGCGTGGCGGCTAGGGCTGAGGTGGCGGCTGACGGGGCTGACACGTCGGCCTAGGGCTGACGTGGCTCGGCTTGCGTGGCGGTTGACTCGGCTGGGTCTATGGTTCGGGTGGCTGACCGGTGGGCCCGGTTTGCCGGTGGTACGGCGCACGGTGGACCGTGCCCATGGGAAGCGAAGCGTCAGGCCGGGTTGGCGTCAGCGCTAACGCACGCAGAGCGCGGCGCGCGAGGCGGCGCGGATCGAGGCGGGGCGGCGCGGGCGACCGGGCGGCGGGCAACCTGGCGGCGGCGGCTTGGCCGGCGATGACTTGGGACGGCGGCGGGGCTCACCGGCGACGACGACGACGGCGGCGACGGTGGCAGAGGCGGTGGAAACGGAAGGCGACCACGGCGGAGACGGGAGGCGACCACGGCGGCGACGAGACGACGTCGTCGGCGAGGACGGCAGACGGCGGCTCCGGCGGCGAGGGCAGCGGCTTCGGGATGAGGGAGCCCCCGGGGGGTTGACCCCTTTTATACCCAGGCGGCGAGGTGTCCGGGGCGGACACGGTGGCGACGGATAAGGCAGGCGGCGGCGGAAAAGGAAAGCGGCGGCGGAGTCCTGCTCGGAGACGGGGACGGAGTCCAGGTCGAGGACGACCCTGACAGGCGGGCCCCACCTATCGGCGGCGCGAAGCGATGGATGGACGGGATCGGCTGCGGTCGGAGGTGGGCGCGTGGATGGCGACGCGTGTCGGCCATCTAGCGGAGGGAAGCGGGCGCGAGTGTGGGCGCGGATGCGCGCCGCGTGGAAGGGGCGCGGCAGGCCGGGCGGGCGGCTGGACCGGGCCGGTTTGGTGGGTTTCGGCCCATCGGCCGGTTTAGGATTTTTAGACTTCTTTTTTCCTTTTTCAGAGATTCAATTAAAGGCTTTTGAGCTCTAGAAAATAGCAAATAAATCCAGAAAAATCCCAGAAAATTCCAGAAAATTTCTTGAGACTCAGGGAACTCAAATAAAATATTTTTGGCAAATTTTAATGTTTAAATTAATCATATTAAACCCTTTTAATTCATAAAAATTCCAATTAAGCTTTAATTAATTTCAAAAAAATACAAATGGTGAATTTTATTTTAAAAAGCTTCAAAAGGCTCTGGAAAAAAAATCAGGATGTTACAGTACCACTTCTAGCCGAGCTGATAATCTCAGACTCTCAAGGGTTGGATGTCATTCTTGGCATAAACTAGTTATCCAAGAATAGAGGGCAAATAGATTGTGCTACCCGATTCATCACTCTCACCAATAGTCAGGGAATGCAAGTGACCTTTGCACCAAGATTCCTGTAGTAGAAGAGTGTATCCTTAACCAACTCCAAGGTCTAGAGGAAGTATCAATCGTACAGGAATACTCAAATGCACTTCGAGAAGACTTACCTGGAATGCCACCAGATAGGAACATTTAGTTCATAATTGACTTAGTCCCTAGTACAGCTCCCATTTCAAAGAGACAGTACCATATGGCAGCTAATAAGTTAGCTGAGATGAAGAAATAAATTCAAGAACTTGAGGACAAAGGCTATGTTCGACCGAGTTTATCACCTTGGGATGCACCTTTTCCCTTTGTCAAGAAGAAAGATGGCAGTATGAGAATATGTGTGGATTATAAAGCACTTAACAATGCCACCACCAAGAATAAGTATTCGTTGCCTAGGATCGATGATCTGTTTGATCAAACTAAAGGAGAAAGTGTCTTCTCCAAGATAGGTCTAAGGTCAAGGTACCATCAGCTGAAAATTAGATAAGAGGATATACCTAATACCGCCTTCACCGCTCGTTACGGCCAGTATGAGTTCACCATCATGTCTTTCATACTAACAAATGCATAAGCCTACTTCATGAGTATGATGAACAAGGTGTTTATGGAGTACCTGGATAAGTTCATGGTAATCTTCATTAATGATATTCTTATTTACTCCCAAGAATGAGAAAGAGCGCGAAGACCACCTCAAAATAATTCTGGCGAGGCTTAGAGTGCATCAAATTTAAGACAAGTTCAATAAGTGTGAGTTTTGGCTAAGGGGGTAGCTTTTCTTGTGCACATTGTGACATCCGAAGGAATTGGAAGCAACTGCATCAGTGACTGAAATCAGGAGTTTCCTTGGACTTTCCAGTTACTACCGACACTTCATAGTAGGATTTTCCGAGATAGCCATGCCCATGACTTAGCTTTTAAAGAAGGAGAAGAAGTTTGGATAGGGAAAAGCTTGCGAGAAGAGTTTCCGGACTCTCAAGAAAAGTTGGCGTCAGCGCCAGTACTCATTTTGCCGTATATACACAAGGACTTTGAGGTATTCTGTTATGCCTCCCGGTAAGGACTCAGTTGTGTTCTGATGCAAAAGGGCAAGGTGGTAGCCTATGCATCACACTAGTTGAGACCTCAATAGAGCAACTACCCTACTCATGACTTGGAGTTAGCAGTAGTGATCTAAGCCCTGAAAATCTGGCAGCACTATCTTATTGGTAAGCGTTGTCAAGTTTATATGGATCATAAGAGCTTTAATTACATTTTTACTCAAGCAGAGCTCAACCTGAGGCAAAGAAGATGGCTATAACTGATCAAAGATTATAACCTTGGGATTCACTATCATCCAGGCAAGGTCAATATTGTCACAGATGCATTAAGCGGGAAGACCTATGCAAACTGCACTTTAGCAGAAGTAGTTTTGACACAACTTCAGGAAGGAGTTGCCCATCTTAGCCTGAATCTAGTAGACCAGAGCGTTCTTTCAACTCTGCAAATTTAGCCCACCTTACCATACCAGATTCAAGAGATAAAGAAGAACATGAAAAGAGAAAAGGCACCGGTTTCAGTGAGGATGAGCATGGAACTATTTGGTTCAAGAACTGTATCTGCGTCTCAATAATAAAGAAATTAAGAATATGATTCCGCGGGAAGCTCATAAGACCCCTTACTCTATCCACCCAAGTCATACCAAGTGTACGAGAACCTTAGAGAAAGATATTGGCGGGTCAGCATGAAGAGAGAAATCACCGAGTATATCAATGCCTGCAACACCTATTAAAAGGTCAAGGCAGATCATCAGAGACTCGTTGGACTTTTGCAACCTTTGTCATTCCTAGATTGGAAGTGGGAAGAGAATGGTATGAACTTCATCATTGGACTTCCGAGAACTCAATCTAGTTATGACTCTATTTGGGTGGTGATTGATCATCCGACTAAGCTAGCCCATTTCATACCAGTCAAGACTGCCAACTCTGGAGGTAAATTAGTAGAGCTATACATGTCCAGAATTGTATGCCTGCATGGAGTCCCCAAGAAGATCGTGTTAGATCGAGGAAGCCAGTTCACCTCCTAGTTCTGGTAGAAGCTACATGAGGAGTTAAGAAGTAAGCTCAACTTTAGCATCGCTTACTACCCTCAAACCGATGGTCAGACTGAGCGAGTCAACCAAGTGTGGAGGACATGTTGAGAGCTTATGCTTTGGATTTTAGAGAAAGTTGGGATCGTACCCTACCCTATGCTGAGTTCTCCTACAATAACAACTACCAAGCCAATCTTCATATGGCACCTTTCAAAGCATTATATGCAAGGAGGCATAGAACACTAATGTTGTGAGATCAACTAAAAGAACCCCAAGACCCCAGGCCCAATCTGCTTCAGGACTCTAAAAAGAAGGTGAGAAAAATCAAAGACATATTGAAGATAGCCTAGTCCCGACAGAAGAGCTATGCTGACAATCATCACCGAGACTTGACCTTCAAAGTGGAAGACTTTGTTTACCTTGGGGTATCCCCACTTAGAGGAGTCAGGAGGTTTCAGACCAAGGGGAAGCTTGCACGAGGTTCGTGGGATCATTCAAAATCTTGACACGCAAAGAATAAGTCACTCACTAGTTCGAGTTGCCACCAACCATGACCAGAGTTCATGATGTTTCCATGTGGCCCAATTAAAGAAGTGTCTTCGAGTACCTACAGAGCAGGCAGCACTCGAGACCCTTGATCTTCAAGAGGACCTCACCTATAGGGAGCATCCAATAAAGATCATTGAGACTGCAGAGCATCAAACAAGGAGAAAGACCATCCATTTCTGCAAGGTGCAATGGAGCAACCATTCAATGGTGAAGCCACCTAGGAACGAGAGGAATATTTGAACGCCAATCATCCCCCATCTCTTTGCTAGTCCGTCCAAATCTTGAGGTAAAGATTTTTCTTAAGGGGATAGGTTTGTGACATCCCAAATTTCTAGATTTTATTTAGTTGGATTTAATTTAATTTTTTGGATTTTCTTTTCTTTTTCCCTTTCCTTTTATTTTGGCCTAGAGCAAGATTTGTTGAGATTTGTATTCATTTGTAGCCAATTTAAGTTGAGTTTATTTTTGTTGAGTTCCTCTTGAGTTGTAGAATTTTTTAGAATTGTTCTAGAATTTGTAGGAACTTTCTGCTATTTTCTAAGCCTTTTTCATTTTAGTTGGCATTTATTTAAAAAGAAAAAAGTTAAAACCCCTCCCTTCCTCCTGGGCCGACACGTGGACAGCCCCGATCCTCTCCCCGTGTCTACACCCACTCCCTCTCTCTCCGTGTGACGGCCAGATGCATCCCCACCGCCATGCATCACCATCTCCCACCCTGGCCGCCCACCTATCTCCCTTTCTCTTCTCTCTTATGCCGCCAGGAGGGCCCATTCCACCAGCCTCCCCTCTCTCTCCCACTTCCCCTGGGCCCTGCCTTGTCAACCCCGTCGTGTCTACTACCACCCCGACCCCACCCCTCTTGTTCCTCTCCCGTCTCCTTCACTCTCCCACACCACCATGGCCATTGAGCCAGCACGACTCTCCTGCCTGCCTCCCTTCTTTTTGTGAACGGTTACCTCCTTTCCCCTTTCTTTTCTCTCACATGCCTTGCGCCTGGCTTCCCCTTCTTCCCATGCCTGCTCCTCCTATATCCCTTTGTAACTGTCGCTGCCCACACGATTTTCGACAAGCAATTCACCCACTGTTGTGCCCCTCTTTACCCTATAACCCCCAGCACCTCCTAGCCCCACACCAACCCGTCCTTACTTCCTCTCCCGAGCCTTAGAGCTCACTAGCTCCATGCCCCTCCTCTCTCTGAGCTCCAGTCACCCTCTGGTGAGCAATTGGCACCACTCTAGCTACCCCCGAGGCTCACCATCGCCACCTTCGACTTCTCTAAGCCCATGCATCGCTTTACCGTCCACGCTTGCCGCCGGAGACCCGACTACACCGTAGACCCAAGACGTCATCGCCTCTCCCACGCCACTGGTCACCTCCGATCATCCTAGACCATCATGCAAAGGTGAGATCAATTCCCCTCACGCCCCTCTTTTCCCCCTCGACATCCCTCATTGTGCACCTCACAGCCGGTGCCCTTGGTCCCCGTGCGAAGCCACTGGCCGGCGAGGCCACATCAGCACACGGGGTTGATGTGGAAGCCACGTGGCATGCCATGTTAGCGAGCTGTGGCCACGTGGATGCCACACCATCCCCCCACATGCCACCTCATCGCATGGAAACACGTGGCTGCCACCTGGCGCCATGTGTCATGCCATGCAAGACGGTCCCACCAGCCAAGCACCATGTCAACTCCTAGTCCACCATGGACCGTAGCACTATTTCGTGGACTTGGTTCACAAGATCGAGCCAACTTGTCATTCTCTGTGGCTAACGTCATCATGACACAGTAATTCTAATTTTTCTTTAGGAAAATAATTCAATCGAAAACTAAAACCCTTGCTGATGTCATAATTGTCTTTTTCTTTAGAAAAATAATTGCATAAAATCCAATTTTCTCATTTCCTTATAATTAAAATTTCCGAGAGCCCGTTCTCTTTCATTCTAGCTCTGATTGAACCCATTCTCTAAATTCATCTAAAATCATCACCTATCTAAATATGCCATGATTTTAAATTTTTGGAATTTATTTGAGTTTACCTTGTTTGGTTATTTTCACGTGTAGACCGCGATGATTCTGAAAAATTCTACTTCAACGACAATCACCAATTTACGAAGCAAGCCAAGTTACACACCTTGACCATATTGATCTTAATTTACAAATAAAATGATATTATTCTAAATTATGCTGCATGCCTAATTTTATTCACTGTATTTTAATTCTAGTTTTAAACTTAGTTAATACCTATTAGTTATTACCTCATTTGACATTGACCCCTGAATACCTTGTCACCCTTGACCAAAACTCTAGTTAGTACACTAGTATGGACTAGAAATTTTTGTTGTAAATGTTTAGACATGCCTAGAAATAACTTTAGGCTTGGGACAACTTTTTCACATGAAATGATCTCTTTCAAAATGTTTTCTTGACTTCGGTGAGTCAAGAAGGTATATGCAATATTTCAAAATAAAATATAAAAACTTGGTTTCAACTTAGGCAAATGGTTAGGAGGTGGGTACTTACTAGCATACGTTGTTGCTCAGTGGCTCAACGTGGGTGCTAGGCACAAGAGGTATGTGGAAAGTCTACCTAAGTCAATTAAGGACTGGTCTATGAGTTACTGCTATAAAGCCATATCGTATTAACATAAGACTGGTATAAGGTAGTCCTGGCTAACTAATTTACAGGTCCTAACTTGAGTCTCACTATAAGTTGGATGTGAGCGTAGCACAGACCACAAGAAGTCTCACACGACGCACGAGGGGTCCTGATTTAGTGAATTCTTTATTGGGGTGAAACCTTAGCGGAGTCATAGCTAGGTTGATAACTTTGCATTGTAAAGGCCTTGTCATGGTTACTCTTGTCATAAGCCTACGGAAGCGTGTAGTGGTCGACATTAGGAGTTAATCATATCTTGTGGGTAAAGTTGTAACACCTCTACAGTGTGTATAAACTATTCTAGATAGCCATGCCCATGGTCATTGGCATGCTGATTAAAGTTTTTTGTGGATTAGACTTTGTTTTCAAAAAACTGGTTTAAGTAGAATTGTTGAAATATTTTTTGAGAAATATGGTCCAAGTGGGATACCTGTGGTTAGATTAGCGTCAGTTCAATGCCTGTGCTAATGGTACTAAATTGTTTAAATTATTGTTTTTACTTATTGTATTAAATTCAGTAATTTGCTATCTATTTACTATATTTCTTTAAATCTATTTTATGCTTAAATAACCCTATATGCCTTTGCTTGTTACCCTTACATTAATAATGTATTTTTCCCGTGTAACTTGTGAAGTATATTTTATATGCTCACCCTTACTTAATTATGTTGCTCAAATGAGGATGACTTCAACTACGGTGAGAATCAGGACAAGTAAATTACATCTTACTATCGTTTGCCTGTAAGCAAGCTTTTGGGGTCACCGCTTTATTTACTTTGTTTCTGTTGTTGTTTACTTTTACTTTTAGCCAATGAGTAGTGATGATGTAAAGCTTGGCCATAAGGCCGTACTTTTTTTAATTAATAAAGTCTATCATTATGCGTAATATGTACCCATATTACCACTATGTACACTAGCTGATCCTAAACTAGTAAAATTAACACAGAGGATCTAGAAGTGTTACTTTAGGACTCGACAATACACATTCAAACAAACGTCATCACGCCTATGCACAAATCCGACACAGACACCCCCCCCCCCTTTTCACTGGATGCCTTCCGGCTATCTCATGCTTAAATATCCATAACATTCAATCTTGAAACCCAACATAGCAAGAAATATGAGTTCTGGATTTTACACAAACTTACTCACATAATCCTAGTTATCATAATTTAAAGATTACATCATCTAAACCTCCGATTTTAGCTACAAATGCCATGCTGTCCTATACCGGGCAGCAGTCGTCTTGAAAGCATATCTTCCAAACCACTTTACCAGATTTGGTGTTCTAGCGAACAAAATTATCTACAAGTTTCTAGTAAATCAAGTTCTCAAATTAACTTTTTAACATACCGAAAACATCAATAAAAGGTACTTCACATGGATTCCACCTACTAACCATGTTCTGGCCATTCTAAATACACCAATTTTGCTAATCCCCACTATATCCTCTACAAAATATGATAAGCTAGCATGGGAAAGAATTTGAGGTGTTACCCTAGAGATGAATAGCTAGATCAGGGCCCCTTCCTCCTTGTCTGGGCAGATCTGATAGATCTGGCCTCCTCCCCTCTTCTTCTTTCCTCTTCCTTCTTCGTTTCTTCCCCTTTATTTTCTTCCTTTGACCGATTCCTCTTCTTCCTTTTTCCACTTTTCTTCCTCTTCTCGATTGAACCTCACTCTCCTTCTTCTTAGCCATGGCCCTTACTCTCCCCCTTGCCCCTCTTCCCCTGGCACCGGGGTGGCCGAAGGAGGGCAACTAAGCTATGTCGGGCAAGGCTCGACGGTGGCATGGTGCGGAGGGCTAGGGGCAGCTAGATGAGGAGCAGGGACGGTGTAGGCAGAGGCGACGCTCAACATAGGTAGTGCGGGCAGCAAGAAAAAAGGGTAGGGCAGCACCAGCTTCAAGCGAAGACAACCGAGGCAAGTATCCAGTGCGCGAAGGAGGGCATGGTCCGGGACAACCACACCGACAGCAGGGTGACGGCAAGCGGCTGGCACGGGAGCTGTGGTAGCACCGGTGGCTAGAGGTGGCAACTGCTTCTAGGGACATGCATGGACAATAAGGACGTAGTGATGCAAGGTGACCGATCTTCATGACGTAGGATCAATAATGATAACTTGGATCCGTGCAACCTGACGAACCGATGGCGCTAACCACTGTCAAACTAGCAACCTACAATAAAAGAATTCACCCAACCACATGCTCATGATCCCGTCTACCCGACCACAAAGCAGACACAACGCAGCTCATGAGAATTACAAGGAATCACAAGAACAACAATGTAGAGAAACGTCCAATTCCCCTCTAGGTTGCAATCAGATGGCAAATTCTAGGAAGAACAAGCGTATAGCTCTCTCCTAAAATTAATATATTCAATTGTGGTCTACCAAAAAGTTACGTATTACAAAGCTTATATAACTCTTGGGAGGCTGCAAGGTCTCCTACACAATTCCTAAGTGTTTTAGACTCGAACTCTCACAAAATAAAAATAAAAAATCCATAACGCTTTTGAAGTTAAATCCTCCTATATTATGTAGCCCTTGAAATAAGCTTTCCAATAAATCCAAGATCACCTCAATCAGACCTCGTATGTGAAAGTTATTGCCTTTATACGCTAGGTATACGATCAGAGATATGGTCATACTATTCCAAACACCTTCAAGTCAATCCAACGGCTACAAGCATCTCCAATAAATCCAATGGAAAGATCGTTTGGCCTGGTCCCAATGTTACCATGAATATCGACTGTCCAAAGTTGATCCAACGACGCAGAAAGGCGAACATTCGGAGCGGTCCGAACATCACTGTCACTATCGACCGTCCAAAACCAATCGAAAGTCACAGAATGAATGAGCATTTAGAGCGGTTCAAACATCTCCAAGGTAATCAGGCGGTTTGTTGAAGATCAGATGGTATGACTCATTTGGAGTGGGCTGAATGTTTCCGGGGCGATCAGGCGGTCCGCGGAAGATCGGAGGGTGCGATCGTTCGAAGCGGTCCGAACGTCTCCAAAGCATCTGAGCGTCCAACGTCAATTGGATGGTTCAGAGTTGATAGAAGTTCTAGTCACTTAAAAAAATAACCACTGCTACTGTACCAGTAGTAGAGTGGCTTGAATCAAATCGTTTGTCTAGAGAGGGTGTCGGTCGAGTGGCTTCGCTCCTCACATGAGTAAAACAACCTAACCTCGATCCCCAGTCATACCAATCAAAACCATTCGGACTGGTCCGAATGTTCTAAAGGTCTTGTGAGCGCCCGATGTGGATCGGATGGTCCTGAACACATCTGAGGTCGATTAGACAGATCCGAAGGTAGTTTTTGATACCAGTTGAAATCGTTTGAATGTCTGGAGCATCTTTGTGAGTTTGATTGTTCTTGTAGTCGATCCAACGTGGCAATGAGGACTTGAACATGTCCAAGTGTTTCTTCTCCATTAGCTTCTCCTCCATGGCTCCAATTTCAAAAGCTTCACATCGTTCAAATCTGAGAATGCACAGCACATTGGAATGAGGTAGTATCTAGTTCTCACATAAATTATAACCAAATTTAATTAGAATCAAATTCACCTATTGATTAATTTGTTTAGCTCGTGCTCATGTAATCGGTCCAATTGGGGTGTCCTCATCATCCTATACACTTTAAGTGATGAACAATGCACTAGTATCGACGAGACCTACTAAACACATCTTCACTTTAGGTTTGTACAGAATGAGTATGGGTCTGCATGTAAATACATAACATAGTGGTAGCTCTGTATCTCTAAATATAATAATTAAAGACCCAATTAAATTAGAGTTCACTTGATAATATTTAATGCAGCTCAATAATTCCTTCCAGTCAAATAATATATTTAACTAAAAAATATTAAGCATGTCTGTGTCTGCATCACGTAGGCGATGACGTCAACAGCAGGGGGAGGAAGTGGCCAGGGAGAGCATAATGTTGTTTCCTCCCCTCCCTAGCTCACCCTTATGAGGAGGTTGGCGTGGGGCGGACCAGGTTGGCCTTGGGCCTGGCTAGCCAACCCTCTTTTTTATATATTACACATATTGCTTTGAGGTTAGTGATGTGTACGGTATTTCATTTGTGCATGACTGGTTTAATGTTGTATTTGGTTTGTATTTGGAGGTTGATTGGACATGCATTCTGACACGAAGTACTTCCCAGATTTGAAATTCAGATTTTTAATGAAGATACACAAGTATTATAAGCATAAATACAAAAATATATAAGACTTTTGCATAGGGAAAAAACTTCATAAACCAAATATACTATACACACACTATACACCGGCGGCGGTGGAGTACTTCGGTGGGTGGTATGCTATGGCGGTTGGAGCACTTCGCAGTGGCGGACCCAGGATTGAAATTTAGGTTGGGCGGAATGAACCAATACTATTATCTGATAACAAAGCAAGGAATAGATAATACATGTTGCAACCACTTTCAATAGAGCATATGACACTAAATGGATCTCAAAACTACAATCTGCATCATATGAACATACAAAGATAGGCCAAATATAGAAAATGTACCTCATCAATGAAGTTTACAAAACAATTTGCACCAAATTATTGAATTACTAGTAACAACCTGTCAAAAGTAGATGGATGATGAGTATTCAGATTAATTCGTCATAAATCATTAAAAAAATACTGAACATGACAAACAAAAAACATACCATTAAAGTACTAATTACGTCTAGGAGGTCGAGGCAATTTCATTCTCTAAGATTTCATGGCTTGAAATTGTTTCTTAATTTTACCATGATCAAGTCCTTTAAATATTTTCCACTCGATGTAGCACACCATCAAGTCATTGAGCCACTCATCAGATAGTCTATTGCGCAAATCGATCTTACTAATATTCATAGCTGAAAAGACTCTTTCAACCAATGTTGTTGCCACCAGTATGAGCAATGCTAACTCAATGAGGTAGTAGACCAATGGAAAACAATGTCTTTCTGTTTTAATCATCTTGATGGCCAAATTTGCAAAATCATGACAAACTATGAAATCATCAATTCTCCGGACATGAAGAATGAAGGTTTCAAGTTGATCCCTTATAGTTGCATGATCAGCAATAGAGAAATCTATATCATAGATCTCTGCAAGTCAAGCAATCTTATCCTTATCAAACTTAGAGAATGAGTCTCTTGGATCAAAACAAGAAAAGCAAACAAGCAACTCCAAAGATACCTCATTGAAGCGATGATCCATCTCTGTATTAATAGCATCAATAGCAGCAAAGAAAGTATCAACACGATAATAATGGTCTTGAGTGACCGTGACCCCATCTAGCCTTGATCGGCCCCATCTTGATATTGCTTCATCCATATTCGGTATTAGAATCTTGTTTGCATCACAAAATATGTTGACTTCTGCAAATAGAGGCTCCCAACCATGGTTCCTCAAGCTGATGAAATATGTTTTGACATCAACAAGTAATGACATGGCCTGAACAATAGTTTAATCCTTCCTTTGCAACACAAGAGATAATTAATTTGTAATGCGAAATACTTTCAACAGCATCTTCATAATGAACACAAAGTCGAAACTCTCCATATGTTGCATCAATCCTGCTACCGGACCTGGTTGACGCCCATCTTCATGCACAAATTTCAGCACCTCCACCGCTGCCTCCCACATTGACTCAATATGGACTAAGGTTGTGTAATGAGAGCCTCATATAGTATCTCCAGGTCTGGCCAAGATAGTATCTTGATGCTTCCCTCTTCCTGTAAAGATCTCACCACTCTCGAACCTATCCAAAATATTCTTACGATGCTTCTTGGTCAATACATCCCTCCTCTTGCAAGACACACTAGTTGTGGTCACAATCAAAGTCACATAGTTGAAAAAATCCCTAATAGATGAACAACAACTTGTGATAACAACTACCAACTGCAACTGGTGGGCAAAACAATGGACATAGAAAGCACATGGGTTGATGTCACGAATTTGCCTTTGAAGACCATTGAATTCACCTCTCATATTAGAAGCTCCATCATATCCTTACCCTCATATTCTAGCAGCAGGTAAATTATGCTTACCAACAAAGCAACCAAAACTCCCTTCAATGCATATGCAGTTGTATCTTTGACATGTTTAAGACCCAAAAATCTTTTGATGACCTTTTCCTTTGTTGTTGACAAACCTACAAGAATCATGATACAACTAGTTAAAATACGTGGTACAATTAGTTGAGATAAAAATAGAATACATAATTAATAACTAACCTTACAATCACAGGCATTTGCTCTTTGATTGATAAATCACGAGATTCATCGATAAGAATGGAGAAAATACTACCTCCAATCTCATCTAAAATCACCTTGGTGACCTCCTGTGCACAACATCTCACAAGATCCTTTTGAATCTTTGCTGAACACATTTGGGTATTTAATGGACATAACTCCTCAAATGCAACTCTCACTTCTTCCTTCATTTCTTTGTACCAATCAACCATTCCTAGAAAATTGCCTTTGTTTATGGATGAAGGAGATTCATTATGTCCACGGAATGAGTGACCTTGCATTAATAGATATCTTGCACAATTTAAAGAAGCAGTCAAACGAGTTTCATATTTCATTTTAGAATCTTTGTTATGAGACTATATTTTGAGATGCACTTGCTCGTTGATTCTTAAAAACATCACTACATCTCATTGCATTGTTGTGAATATTATTAACCCCGCCAACATGAAGAGGTAGTGATGCATATGCATTCTTCCAGTTGTTGTACCCTAATGTAGCGAAGACATCATGGCCAAATTTTTTTATCTAAGGGTTGCTGCCTAAAAAGAAAGCAATAGAAGCAATAAACTGCATCCTTCTCTACACTATATTTCAACCAGTCGTGCCTCTTAAACCATGTTTCATGAAAGCACCTAAAAGCCTTTCCATATTGTTTTACAAAAGAATGGAACAGAGATGCTGTGCCTTTGCAATGAAAGCAGAGTTGACCTCCACTTCAACGAGTTTGCTTGCCAAAGCAAAGCTTTTAAGGGTAGTATGAAACACATCCTTTAAGCAGACTAGATGGCCTTTTTTCTGCGAATTAGTGTTGTGCTAAGTAGTGATCGTTAATTCTGGTGATATATGCCTGGTGTTTTTTTTTATTTTGTCCCTGTAGCACAGTTGGTGTCCAAACCTAGGTAAAACTCTAATTATTTCTTTCCCCTGATAGTGATTGGCAGAGCTCTGCCCAAGTTCTCAAAAAAAAAAGGTTGTTCTAAGGAGATGAGACCCATGTCAGTGGGAATCGACCAAACCAAACAGAATAGGGGACACCTGTATTTTCGCAAGTAAATGTGCCTACAATACAAAGTAGCTCGTACAAAGAAAATACAATTAATAGCGTGTACATTCTAGATCTCAAAACTCAATCAATCACGAAAAGATAAGACCCTGTTCATAGATTAATTTCCGTTCATCGTTATATTCAAGGGAAGGTTACTTCATCCATAGTAGAACCTCACATTACAATTAATCTTCCAATAAGCCGTGTAATTATTAGTTGCAAATACTAGCCATGGTTGCAGCCTCGTCTTGTGCATGCTCTCGCGGATTTGCTCGCTTCGAAAAGGTTTAAATGTCACCTTTTGAACTTTATATACAAATTAAACACACTTCCGATGAAGTTCATATGATTTCCCGTAGAGGTCAATGGATCCTATCTGAAACCTTGGATTGGCATTACATTCTCTCACACGTAGAAAACGAAACCTGGAAAAGGCAATAAAACATTTTTAGTCGGAAGGAAAATATATATTGCACAACGTCTGTATCTGCCAGTAAAATAAAACCTACCGAAAAGCATTTGCTTTATATCTCTTATCCACGGTAAATGCTTTCCTACAGAAACGGCTATCAAACATCACAGAACTACGAGCATCAATTGTATTCCAGGTAGAGCCTCCGTCTGCGCTCCCTTCAAGAACCCTGTGACACAATATTCCTTGTGACTGATGGAACATCATAATTTCATAGAAGATTCAAAGAAGACGAAGCTACTAAACCAGTAACATATCTAACGACAACTTCAATTAACGATGTAAACAACTTATAGCTCATAACACCTTTTGCCTACAACTTACTAAATTTAAAATCTTGTCAGCAAGCTATATCGTTTTACAGCTATAAAAATTGACATGTTATTGAGTGCAGGAAAATGTGACGGCAGAGAAAGTCGAAGTTTTCTTTGAGCAACGCAGTAAAGGACAAGACATCAGTTGTAGACAAGGGCGCAGGCAACAGGAACATGGCGGCGGTGGCAGAAGGCAGCGGCATGTTACATGTACGTGGCTTGTAAGGTATGGCAGAGGCCAGGTCTGACATGTGCAGCGGCCAGGACATCCAGCAGTAAGAGGCCGTCATCAACACAGACAGCAGCAACCAGGAGTCCGTAGAGAATGGGGGAGTCAGTTAATTGATGTCTTTGTCCAGGTCCAGCAAGAGGCTTGTGTCCAAGAAGTAGAATAGTTAGTAAGTTTAGTTCGAACTAAGTTAGAGGTAGAGTCCAGCAGAACTAGGTGAGAGAGAAAGCCTAAGCTATCCAAGCAAATAAGGCAGTTCTGGTTTATTCCTCTTTTCAATTATTTAGTTTTGAGTCAAATGCATGTCTATTCACGGTCCCTCAGGGAAGTGTTGGAGAGAACTCGTGAGTTTATAGCAAGAAGACATCTCTAGTCTCTCCTGTCTGAAGTTCTCTCATCCATGTCTTTGTCTGTCCCTCTCCTCTAGAAACCCTAATTTCCTTCAAGCCATGTCGTCAAGGTTCCCATCAACATCTGTCCAGGTTCTCTACATTTGATGGTATAAGGGCTGGGACAAGCATGAGTGCATGTCTGCGTGAGTGGACCAATAGAGGCTTGGTCTAGTCTAACAAAAATAGCAGCATGGTCAATAACAGCACATTATCGTGGCAGCGAGCCTAACAGCTATTCGGGCATTCTATATTCTAATAAACAATGCTAACCAAGATATTTACAGGTCCACTACGACCAGACCAGCCACTCGCCAAAAATAAACTTAAACAAAGGATGAAAAGCCTTTAGCTTGCAAGTTAGGTTTTTAAATAGGTCTAAATGTTTTGGTTAAATGGGTTTCATAGCTTAGCGCATAACCCAGCTTATTAGGCTTTTAAATTAAACAACATATTAGTTGGCCCCTCAAAGAAGCATTATGTAAGCCAAGTAGACCATTAGTACTAAAAAAAAGCACTCATGAATTATTTTACGCGCATAACATACGGCGTACACTAGATACAGTCACACAAAATAGAATCAAATCGGAAAACCAAGCAATAAGCATAGAATCACCTCCCAATATGAGTGTTCCCAATATGTAGTGCATAATGTATTCAGCTTGTTAAAAGTTTGTAACGAGACATGTTTTTTAGTTATTGTACCAGTCCATTGGATCCCTCTCTGGAACATCATTAGCTGACATCAAATCATATGACTCCAACTCGCAAGTTTGGCCATCAAGCATTTTATAAATTAACCAACATCCTGCAAATTGATTTGGTTATCTAATACAACAAATCGATAGAATTCCACATTTGTAAGTATTTGAAATACTTTAAACAACTTCCTTTAGCAAAACATGAAAATTCTGCAGAACATCTTCACAACAGTTGACGACCAAACACTACTGCCAAAAGTTGGTGAATAGCATCTGATATGAAAAGAACTAGATTAAATTTCAAGGTGGATATTGGCAATGAGGTTATGCTGGGAGGAGCAGAAAACGTTTACCATCTAGCATCTAAGAACTAGTTCATGTAGATAATGGAATTCTGCAACAATTTAAAGAATGAACTCAGACAAGTACATTCCTAACTGAACCATCAGAATTTTATTTCCAATCTAGCAAAAGAAAAGTGGATAGATCCATCAGGGAAACAAATGAGATGAAAGTAATGGAAAATGTCATCCAAATGCCAAACTTCTCCGCGGTTATTATGATTGACAAAGATAAAAGGATTCAACCTGTGTAACGAAGCATGGGCACCACCATTTTCATCAGAACAAGTTGGGATAATACCGAAAATATTTTTTCTTGAACACGCAGGAGAGCTGCGTATCATTATATTAGAAGAAGAAAGGGACAAGAACCCTTACAACGCACACCTGAAACACACTTGGATTGGAAAGGCTTGGAATGTTTGCTAAGCTAACATACGCGCCTATTCCAAACAACAAACACGACCTCGACCACAACTAAAGAAAGCCAGACGATCTATTGGTTACCAGCTGGCTCTAGGGCAAAAAGGGAAGATAAGCCCCGAGCTCCCGCCAAACTCCAGAACCGCAATTCTTTATAGGCGAGCAACAAAGCTCCAGCTAGGTTTGGAGACAATCCATCGAACACACACCGGTTGCGATGATTCCAAATCAACCAAGCTCCAAGGATTATTATTGAATTCAGCCCCTTCCTGTCCAAGCCAGCCACCCTCAACTCCACTCTAGCCCACCAGTCATCAAAAGAGGTTTCATCATTTTGAGGAGCCAGCACATGCAGTCCTACTTTGTGCAAAAGATGAAACCAGAATTGCCGAGCAAAGACGCAAGAGATGAGTAGATGATTAATTGTTTCCTCCTCTTGGTCACAGAGCGGACAAAGGTCAGGGTGCGGGAGATCTCGACGTGCTAACCGATCAGCAGTCCAACATCTATTATCAGCAACCATCCGCATGAAGAAGCGACATTTCCCTGGTGCCCATGTTTTCCAAATCCGCTTCCATGGACTGAAATTGATAGAGCCAAGGAAGAAGTCCCTATAAGCTGATTTTGTTGAGTATTGACCAGAGGCTGAAAGGCGCCAGATATGGGAATCCTCCACCCCAGGCTGCAAGAAGACTTCCGCAATAATATCCCAAAGGTCCAAATACTCAGCAATAACCCCCACTGTAACAGCTCCCTGGATATCAGCAATCCAGCCATGATTAGTGAGGGCCTCCCTCACAGTCCTCTTATTTGCTCTTCTTCTACTCACAAGTGCAAAAACTTGCGGAGCAAGATCAGCGACTCGCTGCCCATGTATCCATCTGTCTGTCCAAAAAAGCGTAGTAGCACCATCTCCAACTTCTGAATAAATAGCCATGGAAAAGAACGCTCTGACAGCGCTGTGAGCTTGGTTAGAAAAAACTGCTGCCCATGGTCTATTAGGCTCAGTTTTCTGTAACCACAACCATCTCATACGAAGTGCCCAACCAAGCGTTTGCAAGTGAGAGATACCGAGCCCACCATACTCCAGAGGACAGCAGACTTTTGTCCATGCCACCAAGCAATGACCACTCTTTGCATCCTTACGCCCTTTCCAAAGAAAGCCTCTTCTAATCTTATCAATGGCCTTAATAGCCCAAGGTGGGAGGTCTAAAGCCATTGCAAGATAGATTAAAGTGGAGGTGAGCACAAACTGAACCAAAATACGTTTTCCAGCCCTTGTCAATAAATTTGCCTTCCAACTCGGAAGAAGGACATCAATCCTATCAATTAAGGGTTGTAACTGTGCTCTCGTTAACTTCCTCAAAGATAAGGGAATACCAAGGTACTTACAAGGGAAATTGAGCACCTCACAAGGCAGCTTTTCTTGCACGACCATAATATCTGAATCTGAACACTGGATGGGAAACACATTGCTTTTCTGCACATTGGTCTTGAGGCCCGATGCTTCACCAAATAAATGAAGAATGTCCAATGTTATCTCAATATCACTGGCCGTGGGCCAGAGGAAAAGGACAACATCCGCATAAATAGAAATCCTATGAGGTAAGGCCCGTGGAGCAAGGGGCTGCAACAGCCCCTCATTGGAAGCCAGATTCACCATATGGCCAAGGACATCCATCACAAGAATAAATAGCATAGGCGACAATGGGTCACCTTGCCGCAGCCCTCGCCGGTGTAAGATAACCTCACCGGGGATCCCATTTAGAATCACCTGTGTAGAAGATGAAGCCAAAAGCCCACTAATAATATCACACCAAATAACTCCAAAACCGAATTTTCTCAAAACTTCCAGGAGGAAGGGCCAAGAAACTGAATCGAATGCCTTCGTGATGTCCAACTTGAGGAGAAGGCGGGGTTGTTTTTGTTGATGAGGAAACTTTGCCATTTGTTGGACAAGCATGAAGTTGTCCTGAATGAAGCGCTTCTTAATGAAGGCACTTTGATTCTTAGACACCATGAGGTCAAGCCGAACTGCCAACCGGTTAGCAAGGATTTTAGTGACCAATTTAGCAAAGCTGTGAACAAGACTTATGGGCCTAAAGTCCTTGACGAGATCAGCCCCACTCTTCTTAGGCAGCAGAGTGATATAAGCTGTGTTAATAGCTTCCAAGTTCCTGAATTTCCTGCTCCAAACTGCTGCTTTATGATAGCCCAGCAAGCTTGAAAGAACCGACCTGTGAACCCATCCGGGCCCAGTGCTTTATCGCTGGGTAATTGACTGATGGTCCTCCACACTTCATCTTCAGAAAAGGGGGCATCTAAATCTCCGAGATCATGAGAAACAATGTTTAATTCATCAAGATTAATTGTTTGCTCTCTGTCCACAGGTGATCCGATCAGCTCGCTGTAAAACTGGTGAACCAAATCTGCCTTGTCATCATGGTCAGTGAGGACCTGGTCATCGGAGATTAAGCGAGCAATAAAGTTCTTACGTTTACGGTGGCGAGCATGGAGGTGGAACATGGAGGTATTGGCATCACCCTCCCCAAGCCAACTGATACGGGAACGGCTTCTCGCTATTGTCCTTTGAAGAGAGGACAATGCCAAAGAGTGTAATTTAAGTTGGCTGAGCAGCCATCTCTCGCTAAGAGATAGGACACGGCTGTCTCGCGCAATTTCCAGGTTGTGGAGAATTTCTCTCGCCATCCCCAACTGACTGCTAACATGTCCAAATTTCTTTTGGCTCCAACTTTGTAACTCTCTTGCTGTGGCTTTCAACTTTCTTGACAGGGTGTCAAAAGGACAGGGAGTAGCAGTGACAGAATTCCATGCTACCTCAACCACATCCATGGGCCTTGACAAGATGCCTTGATATCTCTCAATTCCTGCAGGAAGAGGATCTTGCTGTCATCACCTTGAGGGCCATAAACACATGTCAACCACCATAATTGACCATTGCTGTGGCAAAACTGGACAGAAACACAATGGGAATCAATTCTGGTTGCAATGGCAGGACCAAAACAGTGACGCCAAGCAACAAGAATTCCCCCACTCGCACCGGCAGAGGGAAGCTCCACATAATTGTCAAAGTCAGATCCCAGCGTGGAGAGCAAAGCTCTCTGAGAGACTGCAGCCATCTTTGTTTCTTGAATGCAAACAATGTCCGCCCGGCAAGAATCCACCAAAGTGCGAACTGAATTCTGGCGACCCGAGGAATTTAGGCCACGTACGTTCCAAGAGATTATTTTGGAAGGATTCATTTGGAAACCAAGAAGAGCGACCAACAAGGACGGCTCAAACCGCCAAAGCCTCCACATCCGGGGGCGCCCAACCAAATAGCGCCGCCAAGGCATGGATATGGGAAGCGGAGAGAGGCTGTGCAAAAACCCTAGCATACTCCTCCAGTGCTTGGTCATCAATACCCTCTCGATCCCCAATTAAGTTAAGGGATCTCATTACACGCTTCTTAAGCCGTGATGGGGGGGGAGCAGTTGGAGACTCGACTCCAACGCCCGCAATGCGCCGGCTGCGACGCGGAGGAGCATCAGGAGGAGGAGCTCGCCGCCTTCTAATGGTAGGCTAAGGAGTTGGGAGAATTTTAAAAGTTTTTCTTGACAGGCGCTGGATGAAGTCTTTGCCTGCCGGCCTCGAAGAAGATGAACCATCAGATGTTCGAGCCGCAGCCGGCGTGGCCTTGGTGCAATTGTTGCTTCGTCCTTTCCTGCGACGTCGAACGTAAACCCTGGCGAACGTTCTAGGTGATCCATGCCCGGGAGTCTGCATCACCCGCTGCAGCCCTTCAGGAGCCGAAGAACAAGTTGGTGCAGGAACATCGGAGGTCTGGGCTGTCCGACGTGGAGAGCCCAAGGGTGCCCGTGCTGCCGTGCACTGCGAGGGGCGATCATCTGCACCTGGCCCGGTAGTCCCCAGGCGGTCCTTCACGGGGATGCGGGCCCGCTGCCCACCGCCAGAGCTCGCATGCCCCGGCAAACCGCCACGGGAACGCGATGGAGACGAAGTTCGTTGGCGGCGGCGCCTAGTCCCAGGGTCGTCACCATCATCATCCGAAGAGAACGGCGGACTGGGGGTAACCTCGCCCGGACGAAACACGACCGTGGCCGCAATCTTGATGCTGTAGATGAGGCTTCTCTTCACGGGAGGGCTTTCGTCGACGGCGATCGGCAGTTCAATAATCTCGAGCAACTTAGACGACGGTATGGCCTGCGGGCGAGAGCACCAGGCAGTCAGCCGAAAAACCTCCATGCTAGAACGATTCGCCGTGTCGGGGTGAAGGCGGAGCACCCAACAATATGGGTTGAGGATTTGTTCAGCAGTGTTCAAAGACCAGGCGTGCTCTGGGATACCAGAGAGTTCAACCTCAACCACCACCGGAAGGGAGCCGGCAGTCGAGCCAACTTGACGTGTCCAACGCCTAAGATGAAGACGAAAGGAAGGAGCACGGATCGCCCGTCCATCCCCATAGACCAAGCTCGTTGTATGATCATCTGGGAGAATTAGCAGGTAATCCGCCGGCGACGACGATGGTGAAAGCAAGAACGAGTTAACGTCGATGTTGAACCGATGCGATAGCTCAGCCATGACCTCCTCTTTGGATATCGCTGGTCTGTTTCCGATGACTGTGATGAAGAAAGCATGCTGCAGACTATCCTCAGCCCGAGAAAGATCACTGGACCAGTCCAAGATGCATCGCTCCACGTCCTGGCCCTCAGTGCTAGCAGGGACAACATCAGCCACCGAGGGTGCAGGGGAAGGCAAGCGCGCACCATCGCTGGTCTCTTGACGAGGAAACTGATTTCTCCTTCCGGATGAACGCCGATGCCGAGGGCGCCGTCTTGAACGCCCAGCACCGCCATCGTCATGGCGTTGCGAATCTCCAGCGGCCGTGACAACTCCCACTGCCTCAGCAGCGGGAGGCAACGACGAGCAGCTCCCAGCCGGAACACGATCCCGCGGCTGCTCAACGGAAGCAAAACCAAGCGCGCGTGAGAGACGGCGCCAGACCGAAACGCAACCTTGTGAAGAAGCTGTGCGAACCCCGAACCGATCCGGACAAGCATGGGAGCGATGACCAAGTCGCCGACAACGAAAGCAACAGGTGCTACGACGGCAATCAGACGCCCGGTGAGCCATCGAGAGACAATTGAAACATTTGCCACGGAGGTCGGCCGACACCGGACGACAGCCGCCGCGACGAGGACGAGCCTTAGTCCTTCGCTGGCGGCGGCTGATAACCTTCTGCCAGCCATCCGCATCCGGACCACAAGCCAGAAGACGGCCGTAGTGTACCTCGGAGCGGTTGCCGTGGACGATGATTGATTGGAGACGCCGTTGTGGGTGCACCACCGCCGCAGCCTGAGGTCGACAGGCCTGAGGTCGACACGGTGGTTGTGCCGCTGCAGGAGGCAAGGCCACGTCCATGGGACCGGTTGCCGGGGAAGCGGACGAGACGACCATGTCGCGGTAGGAAGGCCTCCCCAGTCCAGCGGAGGCTGGGCTGACCTCACTCCAGCGCTCCAACTTCGAACGCCCGGACGGCTGGAACTCGCGAGCAAACGGGGAGAGAGGGGTAGGAGAAGGTGGCGCCTTAAGACTGGGAGGGGAGGAGGTGGCCGCCGGCTCCGGGGTGGACACCGGCGTGAGGCTGTGGTCTCTCTCGCTCACCTGCATGCTCTATTCCTTTTCTGCAGATTGTGCTTCTAATACCGAAAATATGAACCAATCAATTCAAAATTCACAGATATTTTGGTTTATACTTATAAGTGTACAGCCTACATTTATATAAATAAAACATACCAAAGGTACATGTCCAATTAATCAATAAGCATGGACACACCCACACAGTAGTACAAAAAAGAATTTTTTTTATTAAAAGGTAGATCTCTAGACTTAGGGCATCCATCAAAGTAGTCCCATGTGAATAAGGCTGACTGTACCTAAAAATTATATTGCCATTCACTACCACCACATTACCTTTGGCTCCATCAGGTTCTTCCCATTTGGTCGAGCGAATGCCATCAAATGCTGCTGTTGCCTGAAATAATTTCGAACACAATATTGTAGGGCAAGCCCTGATGAAGGAATATTTAAAAAAATGCACAATTTGCAACACATACAATTCCAATTGGGAGTTGCTCACTGCTTGCAAGGAGTGAACCTGAACAGAGTCTATTGCCTTTTGGGAATTCGTGACCTTTTGTGTAAATGATATTGTTCTTATAGTTACTCAGTATCTCATCAACTGCATCCAATGCTACTGGTAATGCTAAGGATGCATGTATTGGATTTCCAACTGTAGCCACGGATCGTTCTCCATCAGTACCCAACTGTGCTTTCAAGGAAATAGCAGAAAGCAATATTTCAACAGAAGGAAATATATCCTCAAAAAATTGTTGTGTTTTTTGTTCTAATGTAGCTCTCCTGCTTTTCAAGTTGGCATCTTTGAGTTTTTGCATCAAGCTCTTCAATGTGTCGAAAACTTCAATGATTCTTTCTTTAGGGATGTTTCTATCTGTCAGGACTGGAAGGTTTGGGCAAGTCTACGGGAGGAGATCCAGCACCGTGCAGCCCTCCGCACAGATGGAGGATTCAGCACCGTCAGGTTAGAGTTGTATTCGGTTTTGGGTAGGATTCAGTATTGCAATCGGTTAGGAATAAGAGTCTGGTTTTGATTAAGAGTCCTTGTGTAATCCGGCTTAGCCGAAGTACTCTCCTCTATATATAAAGGGGCAGAGCAATTCTAATAAAGCAAGTATGAAGTATTACCTCAGATTCCAATCTCTCTTCTCCCTCAATCTCTGCCTCCAACTCTCCTGGCCGATTGGCCCTCTTTCAGATCCATCCACCGAGACTTCAGACTCAGCCGGGAAACCCTAGGTTTCCCGAATCCTCAGCACGGCGTCTTCGTCTGGAACCAGCACACGACATCCTGCAGCGCATACATACAACCTAAGGCCCAGGCGTGACAACTTGGTATCAGAGCACATGGCTGACGATCGGATAAATGAGATTTTGGAGCAGTTGGCCACACTGACGGCCAACACGACGAAGAAGATGGATGAGTTGAAGGACCGCCTTGACAAGCGACAGAGTAAAGAGGATGAGTTCGGCGACAGACTCATGGCGATGGAGCGGCAGTTGCTTGGCGATGGATTGCTACCCGTTCCAACTGGAACCGTGCAAGCATCAAGCGGCAACGGGAACGGAACCTGGATAGCAAATGAGAAACCCCCCCGCTTTCACAGGCTGGAGTTCCCCTCATATGATGGACAAGGAGATCCATTGAATTGGCTGCAGCGCTGCGAGCAATTTTTCCGCGGACAGAAGACACCAGCAAATGAGAAGGTATGGCTCGCGTCTTATCATCTGCTCGGGGTGGCTCAACAATGGTATTTTCAATTGGAGAGGGATGAAGGGGAACCAGATTGGCCGCACTTCAAAGAATACATCCATCTGCGTTTTGGTCCCTCAATCCGGCACAACCCACTGGGAGAGCTCCGAGAATTGACACAGATTGGCACGGTGGAAGACTACCAACAACAATTCCTAGCAATTCTGTGTCGGACAGATCGCCTCCAACCTCGGCAACAAGTCCAGATGTTCACGTCGGGCTTGCGTGAACCCATCCTCACGGACGTGGAACTCCACAATCCGGCGGGTCTTCAGATGGCAATGGCTCTAGCCCGGGCTTATGAGCGCAGGGCACAGGCCACGGGGCAGGACACGGTAGTGTCACTCAAGAAGCCAACGACCACACCGATTCTACCAACGGCAGGGGCACCAGCAGGGACAACACGGTCAGCACTGCCCAACAGAATTACCCCACCCGCCCTCCCAGCTCCGCCGACCGGCAGTACTGCAGGAGCCGGCCAGGCCATTGGTCGTCCACGACGGACAATGCAACGCCGCATGCTCTCACCAGAAGAGATGGACCAGCGCCGCGCGGGTGGATTATGCTTCAACTGCGATGAAAAATTCACACCAGGGCATCGCTGCAAACGCCTTTTTCTCCTCATCGCACCCAGCGGAAATTCCGATGATGAGATCATCGACGAATCCTCACCAGAAGAGGAAGAACCCAGTATCTCCCTCTACGCTGCAACTGGCATTTCTTCCCACGCAGGGCAGACAATGCAACTCCAGGTCCACATCGGGGGGGTAACATTGCTTGCTCTGTTGGATTCAGGCTCGACTAACAATTTCATCACCCCAGCAGCAGCTCGGAGCGCCAAAATACCCGTCCAGCCACGTCACGGCTTGCGGGTACGAGTGGCAAACGGAGACACAATCAACAGCAGCGGATTCTGTCACAATCTGGGGATACAAATCCATGACGAAGCCTTCACGGTTGACTGTTACTCCCTTCCACTGGACGGATTCGACGTAGTACTCGGGGTACAATGGTTACGTACGCTCGGTCCAATCCTTTGGAATTTTGACACTCTCAGCATGGCATTCTGGCGAGGCACTCGCAAGGTGCATTGGCAGGGGGCCCGTACTACACCACATTTGCAACAAGCATACACTATATCTGAGCCAAACTTGATGGATGCGCTACTGCAGGAGTTTGCCGGTTTATTCGACACCCCCCAAGGTTTACCGCCGCCACGGGCACATGACCACCACATACACCTCTTGCCAGGGACTTCGCCGATATCCGTCCGTCCGTACCGCTACCCTCAACTCCTCAAAGACGAGCTGGAACGGCAATGTGGAGACATGTTACAACAAGGAATTGTACGTCCAAGCACATCGGCGTATTCATCGCCCGTATTACTCGTCAAAAAGCACGACGGCACTTGGCGCTTCTGCGTCGACTATCGGGCTCTCAACAACATGACTATCAAAGACAAATTTCCAATACCAGTCGTGGATGAACTTCTGGATGAATTACGAGGCGCCAAGTTCTTCACCAAATTGGACTTACGGTCGGGATACCACCAAGTACGGATGCACCCATCCGATATTGAGAAAACGGCCTTCCGGACCCATGAAGGGCTCTTCGAATTCCTGGTCATGCCTTTCGGTCTGACAAATGCACCGGCCACATTTCAAGCACTCATGAACGGCATTTTGCGGCCCTTCTTACGCCGTTTTGTGTTGGTATTCTTTGATGATATCCTTATCTACAGCCCATCTTGGGTGGAACATTTGCGTCATGTTCGAGCCGTCCTCAAGCTCCTACAGCATCATCAGCTATTCCTCAAACGCTCCAAGTGTTTCTTCGGCGAACCAACCGTGGCTTATTTGGGACATGTCATCTCAGCTCAGGGAGTCGCCATGGACGACACCAAGGTACAAGCAGTCCGCGACTGGCCAACTCCCAAATCCGTACGAGCCCTTCGCGGGTTCCTCGGGCTGGCAGGCTATTACCGCAAATTTATTCAGGGATTCGGCGGTATTGCGGAGCCTCTCACCCGCCTACTAAAGAAAGATGCTTTCGCGTGGACAAAGGAGGCCGCAAATGCTTTTCACACCCTCAAGGACGCCCTTACAAAGGCCCCCGTACTGCAACTTCCGGACTTCAACCTAGAATTCGTCGTGGAATGCGACGCATCAGGAACCGGGGTTGGGGCTGTCCTACACCAAGGGCAGGGACCAGTTGCGTTCTACAGCAAGGTCCTAGCTGCTCGTCACACCCATTTGGCGGCTTACGAGCGAGAATTAATGGGGCTGGTCATGGCAGTCCGGCATTGGCGTCCTTACCTCTGGGGGCGCCGGTTCGGGGTGAAGACAGACCATTATAGCCTCAAGTTTTTGCTAGATCAGCGCCTTTCTACCATCCCGCAACACCGATGGGTCAGCAAGCTTTTTGGATACGATTTTCATGTGGAGTTCAAGCCAGGCCGGCTAAATGTTGTGGCAGACGCATTATCCCGATGTGCGGCAGAAGACGAGTCCGTTTGTGCACTCTCTGGCCCAGATTTTACTCTCTTCCGCGATCTCCGTTTGGAAACCGAGACTACACCAGAGTTGATCACACTGCAGTCGCAGATCTCAGATGGAACTCTGGGGGCCCCTTGGCAACTTGCTGATGGTCTCATCTTACACAATCATCGGGTACATGTCCTGCCATCATCCCCACTATTACCGTCACTTCTCCAGGCAGCACATGCGACAGGCCATGAAGGCGTTCAAAAGACGTTGCATCGTCTACGGGGAAACTTCCACATTCCCGGTGATCGCAAGTTGGTTGAAGACTTTGTCCGCTCTTGCCAAATCTGTCAACGCAACAAGTCGATCCATCTTCACCCGGCTGGCCTCTTGCAACCATTAACAGTCCCTACACGGATTTGGGATGACATCGCTATGGACTTTGTGGAAGGATTACCTCGCGTCAATGGCAAATCGGTGATCCTTACAGTGATTGATCGCTTTTCCAAATTCGCACACTTCATTCCATTAGCTCATCCATACACTGCTCCCTCCGTGGCCAGAGTATTTTTTGAGGAAGTGGTCCGCCTGCATGGGGTGCCTTGCTCAATTGTGAGTGATCGCAATCCGGTGTTCACTAGCGCTTTTTGGTCGGAGCTCTTCCGTCTCACAGGCACCAAGCTACACTTGAGCTCCGCCTTTCATCCACAATCTGATGGCCAATCTGAAGTCACCAACAAGATCATTGCAATGTATCTCCGCTGCCTCACAGGAGATCGACCACGGCAGTGGGTACGTTGTTTACCATGGGCGGAATACTGCTACAACACGTCATTTCAGACTTCCTTGAAGGAGACACCCTTTAAAGTTGTATATGGTCGCGATCCTCCAACTCTGCTTCCGCATGCACCACTGGCGACACCTTTACAGGCTGTGGATCAGCTTCTCCTTGAGAGGGATCAATTGCTTACTGATATTAAGGACCGTCTTCTTCTCGCACAGCAGCATCACAAAAGAGCCTATGACGCCAAGCATCGCGAGCTTTCTTTTGATGTTGGCAACTGGGTTTGGCTCCGTCTTCACCATCGCCAGGCGCTCTCCATCGCCGATAGCCGTAACCGCAAGCTAGCTCCTCGCTATTATGGCCCTTATCAAATTTTGGAACGCGTGGGGGATGTGGCATATCGCCTCCAATTGCCGGCCAAAGCCCGGATACATGACGTGTTTCATGTCAGTGTGCTCAAACCACATGTTGGTGATCCACCAGAGCAGCCACCAGCTTTACCCAGCCTTCAGCATGGTCGCATTGCTCCAATACCACACCATGTGATCAAGACTCGCTGGAGTACCGGTATTCAGGAGATCCTCGTGCATTGGGAGGGCCTCCCAGCATCAGACGCTACCTGGGAACCCCTTGAGATGTTCCGCCGTCAATACCCACAATTCAAGCTCGAGGACGAGCTGCTTGTCGAGGAGGGGAGAAATGTCAGGACTGGAAGGTTTGGGCAAGTCTACGGGAGGAGATCCAGCACCGTGCAGCCCTCCGCACAGATGGAGGATTCAGCACCGTCAGGTTAGAGTTGTATTCGGTTTTGGGTAGGATTCAGTATTGCAATCGGTTAGGAATAAGAGTCTGGTTTTGATTAAGAGTCCTTGTGTAATCCGGCTTAGCCGAAGTACTCTCCTCTATATATAAAGGGGCAGAGCAATTCTAATAAAGCAAGTATGAAGTATTACCTCAGATTCCAATCTCTCTTCTCCCTCAATCTCTGCCTCCAACTCTCCTGGCCGATTGGCCCTCTTTCAGATCCATCCACCGAGACTTCAGACTCAGCCGGGAAACCCTAGGTTTCCCAAATCCTCAGCACGGCGTCTTCGTCTGGAACCAGCACACGACATCCTGCAGCGCATACATACAACCTAAGGCCCAGGCGTGACACTATCACAAAAATGTGAAAGAAGAGCAGAAAGAGCATCATATATGTCTGAAACATGAGCATCCACACATCTCCGAACAGGGCAGGATGAGCAACTGAGTGAGCCTACGTGGCCCAATTCTGACCTCGCTTTTCTCCATTCCACAGAACCACTTTGCCTTCCAGGTAAAGATATTGCGGTGTCAACTTCAAGATAGGCAGCTTTACTAAGTTCCTCGGACTCTTTCTTGTTACCGTTCTCTATGACTGAGAGTGCATCTTTTGACAATCTACTTCGATACTTCCCTGTTATAGACGATAGAGTAGCTGAAACTGTATCTTCGGAGGTAATTGTTCGCCTAGAGAGAACCTGCAAATGAAAGGCAGGACACATGAGAAAAAAAAATCTTCTAACCAACAAAGGTATCCCACCCACCCCTAACACAGGCCCTAACAAAGCCAAAATTTTCTACCTCGTGCCACTTTCTGGTGTAGCGTTTTGTTACATCACGTACTCCATCTTTCGAAACAGCAATGGCATAATCTAACTTCTTGTTCCACCTAGAAAATTCATGCAAAAACAAAATCAGTAAATGCAGTGAAAATTAGACAAACTCTCAGACACACTTATGGCAAAGCAATATGATTATGCCGAAAGGAATACATTTTACCCTTTCTCATACAACAGGGGATTATCATAGACTCCTTCGCTAGGATCTAGGTGCATCCATCTAAACATTGCAGAACTATGGCATTAAGAATAAGGGTAACAGAATACCAAATTAGAGCTGTGTGGGGTAGATTACACTAACCTCCCATACAAGTTTGAATAACATTCTGTCCACACATGATCAGTGAAATCCACAATCTGTACATTATACATTGGTAAGCAAGTTGAATTTATTGACTATAATAGAAATAAACATGGATGGATTCCTTGTTGCACCAAACGGAATTGTTGCTGAGCTTTGAAATTGTCTTTACAAACAAGCATATTTTTATTGATTTGGACAAGAGCAAGGACCAGTCACCAGTGGACCACATAAATTTAGGTCTGCTAACAAAAGAGTAGCAGCAAGCCAGCAATAGAGAGATAGGAACAAGAACGTTAACAATGGTTTTGGAGAAAACCAGCGGAACTGCATGATGAAACAGCACACTCACAAGAAGTAGAACCTGGAACCTTTTCCAGCGTACAGATATCAATCAAGAGTCTAGTCTAGTACTTCAGTGTCTTCTATATTGATAATGTTGACATTATGAAACTAACCATGGGACACCGAAATAGGACACTGTTGTAGGGGTGGCCCCGCTTAAGCCCATCCGGCCTAGTGGGCAAAAAAGGCCCAATACGACATGTAAAAGGACGTGTACATCCCTCGCACAGTACATAACTGTGGGGGGTATTGCTATAATCAGGCCTTATGGTCATATAAATACATAGCCTGGGCAAAAGGAAAAGCCAACCCAATTCATTTCTCATACTCACCATACTGGTCCTTTCGTTTACTGTTTGGCCCGTAACCATAACAGACACCATTGATAATATCCATATATTTAAAATCGTGTTAGGGCAACACGATTTTAAATACGCGAATTCAACCCAAATTCAGGTATGTTTTCGAAAATTTCAGTTGTAAGAGTATATACCCATCTATAACAATTCAAATGAAATGCATACTTTTGAAAAAATATACTCAAATTCAAAGATTTGGAATGAATTTAGATTACATACTTTACTGACTTTTATATAAAATCAGCATACCTACAATAAAATTATCATAAAAAAGGTAACTGCAGTTCAAATTTCAATTCAAGCTTGTTTGAACTAGATAACTCGACATCCAAAAATTCCAAAATTTTTGCACGCGATATATAGGGAAAATTCCTATTTTAGATCATGGTGTCCCAGTTAATTATACTACACACACGCACTCAAAAGGATAAATAGGTATAACCAAAAATCAAATAACCGGTACCGGAATGAATCCCGGCCGCCAGGCGGTACCGGTAACCGACCGGTTACCGCCCGGTAACCGGAAATCCCGGTTTTAAACCGGTTGAATTTTGTCAAACGGATTTGAGTTGGCGGGGCGGGAGGAGACCGGTAACCGGCCGGTTACCGGTTTTAACGGCGAGAAAACCGGAAAACCGGTGGAATGAGAATGCATTTGCTCGCTGCTACAGTTTGCTGCTGCTCCTGATGCTTTCTTGCTGCTCTAGACACTCAATAATGCAATGCACATGCAGCAGCTACATTTTCTCCCCCCCTCACATGCAGAGAACCAAATACTTCACATGCAAATGGGCTCCACATGTCCCTAAATGGTTGCTGAAGCATCCAATGAAAACTGGAACCATTTTCAGCAGTTGCACTTTCAAATTTTTCAAATTTTACTACCAGCCGGTTTTTTTCATCCGCTCGCCGCCGGGAAGAACGGTTACCGGCCGGTAACCGCCGGTAATCCGAACACTGGGTATAACAACATCATTTAAGCGGTATATAAAAAGTGAGAATACGTACACCTAGGAGTATGGAATCATTTTCCTATATACATATATATTGTTGAAGCATGTCTAACTAATCAAACTTTTTTTCTGAAGTTGTGTCAATATGTGTTCCTCGATCTTAATGTATTACAATGATTCTACGGATTACATGTAAGAACCTTATGTCATTACTGTCCACCTAGTGTACAATTATGCATATGTCTGAATGCAACCGAGTTGAGCTGAAATTCGATTCGGGCTCGGGTTCATTCTTCATCTGATCGTACTTGATTTCAACTTAAAAATATGGATATGAATATGGTTTGGCTGATATTTGATTCAAGTTCGATCTGTTTTCATCTCTATTCAAATTTGAAGAGTTTATTGTGATCAAATTTGAATAAGCTACAATGTGCATAATTTTCTACTTCAGTAGTAATGCTAGTTGATCATTATTTTAGCAATGCTAAAATGGCCAACAAAAGGGAGGCTTAATTTTTGAATTTGGAACATAAGCTGTTTCAAGCATTGAGGCTTAATTTTTGAGTTTGGAACATAAGCTGTTTTATGAAACTAACCAAACGGGCTTCATATCCAAAAACTCGACAGTAGAATGTGAAGCAATTGGCCCATTCTCCACAGCGTCCTTTCCTAGTTTGTATAAGCTTCCAAAGCAAGAAATATTGAAACAGACAATTTGATCATCAATTTTCAGTTTGGTTTAAAAAATAAACACTTTAACCAGATCACAAAATACTAGGGCTGCTTACTCATACCTTATATGGATCATTGTACCTTGGGAAACGGGTGATACTAGAACAATGATTGCACCTAAAGATAGCATCTGTCAGGATATGCAAATGAAGTAAAAAAATAACTGATCATACAGCATCAGGTGAAAGAAGTGATTTAAGTCCTAAAGGATAAAAAGTACATTTGGTTCAGTATTGTAGGATCTTGTGAAACTATAATCCTGTGGGACCATTCCAATCCTGACCCTAAGTAGGATCTAGATCAGGACCATATCAAAAGTGATCTAGAAATTATGATATCTAGAATCACGATTTTGTAGCTAGCATCCTATCATGCTCCTATGATCCCGATCCTATCCACCCAAAAATGATCCTGGCAACCTTGGTTATTTAGATAGAGATAACACTTGGAAATGCATATCAGATTCGCTTATGCTGCAGGTACAGTTGCAGGGTAAAGAACATTCTGAAATGATACTTGAAAAAGATTGAACTTGAAGCAGATGAGAGCACCCTTATCAACAACATAGACATGGGGTAGGAAAACAAAATAGCATATGTAACCAGGCTTCAAGTAAAAGCAATATGATTTACTACCAAATTTGCAAGTTGTTGAAGGAGATATGACCCTTCTAGATTAACTTTGAATTAAGATGCGAGATGTAAGACCAACTGAACAACACTATCTGACTGCTACCTATAGATCTCGACACGGGTGGCACCAAATTCAATTTCCGAGGGAAGTGGATTGCCCATTCCAACAATTGTTTCACGGCCACAGCTGTCACAAGGTGCTGCATTAACCTATCTGCACAGATAAGCATCATTGTTAAAAGATGAAGCACATATGAGCTCCACTCTAGGCTGTTCTAGTCACATATACAAACTGTGTATTGAGCATCCTAAAGTATAAAAATCCAAAGAGTAAAAACACCACAGCTAATACCATAATAGGGCTCAAAGTTATTACTGGAGACTAGTATGAACACCCTTGTACCAAATCAATAAACTTAATAAAAAGATCAAAATGGCATCACTACTTAATTTCTATGTGCCATAGGCTAAAAGTGACGCCATGCAAATATCATAGGAGTAATTTGTTCAGGGACTACTAATCAGTCAGCCATGCTTTGCTTTTGCTTGACTCCTTTGATGCCACTGTTTAATGTTTCAAATAGCACCACTTATAAGAAAATAAATTCAAGATTCCTCTATATATGTTCACTGATCCCCTAGGTGGCCACCTAGGCGCTAGGCGCCACCCTCCGGCCTTGCCCACCTAGCCGATTTGTCACGCCTAGGCGGCCGCCTAGCCCGCCTAAGCGGCGATTAGGCGCTAGGCGTCAGTCTACCGCCAACCCAATGTTATTAAGGCGTCGCCTTGGCGTTGCCAAAGCGTTGCTTTGGCGTCGGAGCGGCCTAGAGCTGCCGCCACGGCCGTCGCCTCGCCACGGATACGTATGGCGTCCGCCTCGGGAGGGAAGGCATCGCCTAGTCATCGCCATGGCCGCGACGGCACGTCGCAAGCGCAAGGCGCGCGCCATACCCCTGTGGCAGGCGGGAAAATGGAGGGAGGGAGGGAGGGAGCGTGGGAGAAAAAGTGAGGGGGGGCATAACGGGATACCCGATACGGGCGAAGCATTCGGCGAAGGGCTTCGCGAAGGGAGGTCGGCGCGGCGCCGCCTCCCCGGGCCTCCACGTCGCCGCCTCCCTCCGAGGCTCGCCTCCCTCCGGACCTCCACGCCGCCGCCTCCCTCCGAGGCTCCGAGCCTCCACGCCGCCACCCTCCGGAGTCCGGGCCTCCACGCCGCCGCCTCCCTCCGGGCCTCCACGCCGCCGCTCAGGTTCTTCCCTCTGTTTCCTCTATTCCGCCGGCTCTTCCCTCTGTTCCGCCGTGCAGCAGTAGGCTTTAGAGTTTAGATGTTTCTAGATCGGCTCTTCTCTCTGTTCCGCCGGGTGCCGGCTATTTCCTTCCGTATGCAATGCAGTAGTAGGCATATGTGATGTACTGATGTTTGTAGATCATCTCTTGATTCCCTCTGTTCCGCCCCCCGGCTATTTCCTTTAGTATGAAGTGCAGGAGTGCAGCAGTAGGCATATGTGATGCTTTAGACTTTAGATGTTTCTAGATATTGCTATTTGCTAGATGTTGATTGTTAGATTGTTGCTAGATGTTTTTATTGCATAGACATGTTTTTATTCATGTTTCCATGTTCATTGCTATGCTGTAGGAACTAGGTAGCAGTAGCACAATGGCAAATGAAAGTGAGCCCATAATAGCAACTACTGTGGCTGCCGCTCAAGGAGATGGGCAGTATGATCCAAAGAAAGATCCTGCAAGGAAGGCGACAACTATGACCCTTTGGTCATAGATGAATTTGATTGGGACAATGAATGGATTAACCAACTGGCCGAACCGGTTCAAGGTCACCGTGGGTGTGATGACCTTACATGGGAACATGTTGATGAAGCTGTTGGTGCATCACGCACACTTCAAGGTCGCAATCTTCCTAGAACATTAAGAAGGGGTGATGTCGTAAGCTATTCTCGGCGTCACACTTCTAGTTCTACAAGAAGGGTGGTTGAAGAAGGTGAGCCACACTCAAATTCGGACACTGAAGACGAGGACGAAGATTTTGTTTTTGATGACGAGGAGGTTGATGATTATGGTGAAGCTCCACCTGATGATATGGAGAGCGATGGCGGGAATATGGATGGCAATGATTTGGATGCATTCGACATTGATGATTATTGAGAGATGAGTGCTAGATTGTTGGTGTTTTGGTTTTTTGGTTGTATGGAGTGTGTGACTTCTAAGCTACTGTTATCTTGTAATCATGCCACTATGGTTTCATTTGTATGGACTATGCTACTATGGTTTCATTTGTCATGTAATCATGTTTATATGTTTCCTGCTGCTGCATTGTGAGTTCTTATATGTTTCCTGCTGCTGGCAAGACATGAAATGTCATTTGATGATACTCTATTTTGTGATTTGAACAGCAATGCTATTAGAAGGGACTCATGGGAGCTGCACCATGCTGCTGCTGCTGCTGCTACTGCTGCATTGTGAGTTCTTATATGTTTCCTTTTAAGTTACAAATCTGATCAATTCCCCATATTGAGTTCCTGCCTTTATTTGGCACTCTTCGTCGCAGCTCCTGCTGCTGCTGCATTGTGAGTTCTTATATGCATTGTGCTGCAGCCTTATTGGGAAGCAGGGAGCAACCATTAAATCAATACAAGATTCTTCGAAGTCTGTTGTCCGTATTCTTGGTAAGGTTTTTGCATCTTTTTTATGTTACATGTATTGGATCCTTAAGCATATGCTGTGTCTTGCAATTTTGTTACATTAAAAATACAGAAAATTGTGATAGATGTTCGCAATTAATGTCTATACAATGGTTTTCTTTTGATGGCAGTCTGTAACTGATCAACATAAGTACATATGCCTCATTTGCTCCTTCAATATGAATATTAGATGTCCATGGCTCCATGCCTGGCAGAAACCAGTCTGGCACTAAGGAAACATTGTGGAGACTCAGAGAGGAATCTTCTGAGTTGGTCACTTTGTTGGAAGTGCCTTTATTTGGCGCTCTTCACTGGCAAGACATGAAATGCCATTTGATGATACTCTATTTTGTGATTTGAACAGCAATGCTATTAGAAGGGACTCATGGGAGCTGCATCATGCTACTTGGGAGAAGAGCAAAGTCAACAAACAATGGACAATGTCGTCAAGGACTCAAGGTATGCCATTCAACATTCATGTTTTCTAGCTGCACCATTATTCATGTTTATTTGCTTTGTTACATAGTTAAAATAGTCATACTGTATGTTCAACAAATTTGCTGCTATAAAAGGTTAGTATGTGAGTATGGCGTCGCCTCGCCGCACGCCATACTCGCCTAAAAGGTGTGAAGGTAGTCTGGCGCCTCACCTTGCCTTATCGCCGTGATAACATTGCGCCCACCTAGCGCCTAGGTGAACACTGTATATGTTTCAAAATGGCTTTCGTAGTTAAAATAGAACACCATATGTGTTGATGCTTAGTTTATATAATATGGCATGTCTACAATATCACGCTCTGATCATTTGTATGTGTGTCCTATGAAGAATGTCCAAACAACCATGCAATAAAAATCTCCAAACAAACATAACGATACACAAGAAAATATCTGAGAGTCATACTGCTGCCGCTATGACAGAAACAGTTAGTATGCCAATTTAGAGATATGCACAAAAAAATATGTTAGCATGACGAAAGAGTACTTCAGTTAGGACTTAGGAATATTTAGCAAATAATTAGGTAGAAGAACTAATGCCACAGAAATATAGATGTCTAGATGATAGCAGACACACACACTCAACATTTGCGGAAAGTAATGACTGAAAAAAGAAGGCATGAAAGTGCTTCAGTGACCTGAATGATTGCTTAAACCAGAAAAGCAATTGCAACAGAAAGGCATGATCTTCTTCATCTTTCGAAGGACTGAAGTTCCCTTCCTACTAAAGAATCTTTTGTAAGAATTTCTGACCACCCATCTCTTCAAACATAGAATGCAATATAGCAAAATTTTCCATAATCCACATAATTACCCAAACAAAATTCCAGGCACAGCCATGGTGGTAAATTATAAGAGAGTCCTAAAATACAGCATTTTTACTTGAAGCCAAACTTCTACCGAATAGAAACTTTATCAATATATCCAAGGAAACATAGCCATATTGAAATATAGAGAACATGGAGAAAAAAAGAAGAAACTAACAGAAATAGAACAGACACAGAAACCTTGGCCAGTGAAACCAGTGCCTTCTCCTCAAGAGTATCTATTGGAACTGTCTTCCGTCCTGCCTCTTGACGCACAGGATCCTCGTACTACATCCAAAAAAGTGTCGACAGATAAGGACAAGATATTAAAAAATAATAAAAGGGGATGCTTCATAAATGAAATACTAGGAATTACTTCATTTCTTTGCCATCATTACCACAACATAGTTAGGCAAGTTCGACTTTCTGTGGCAACCATTTGGTTCCTAGTCACAGTTGTGGTGCACCAAAGTTTCTTAGCACCCTAGCCCACCCATCATAGACACATTTTCTTGCCAAAATTTGCCTATCTTGTTGTGGTAGCCATCCAAACAGCCCCAATACACTATGATGCCATCAGAACCAATTTTTAAGTGATTTTTATGTGCTGGGCAGCCATGCCAAATTAAGTAGGTAAAATAAATACCTTTTGACATCAGTTTTTTAAAGTCAAATACATATGTAGCTTGCATTTGGTATGTGGACAGATTAACCCTCCTGACTCAACTCATGCCATAACCATACACACTAGTATGAATTTTTGTTCAACTCCAATAAACAGCATATTCAAATAGCCTTATGTATATAAACATAGCATGCACAGACAAAAAATAGTTGATGTAGATGACTCATCAGTTGCGCATGGCTTGATTAATATAGAGTTAAGAGTGGTCCATAATATATGGCAGGCAGGCCCATGTAGCCCATGTATGGGTGTGTATATAACTCCTCGTGATCAATAGGGAACGTGGAGAGTTCCATTTCATAACAAATGCAAGTTACTCAGCACCTGAATTGAATTCAGACACTTCCCACCTGGTTCAAACCTCAACTAAACTGAAACAAAATAGAACCTGGTTCAAACCTCAGCTAAACTGAAACAAAATACGAACTCTGGTGTCTAAACCATGTGAAGCAATTCTAAATACTATAAATACCTATGTCATCCAAGCCAGAGTGCAACAAAATTGCAACCCAGCTAATTTAGCACTCATTTCCTCCAACCTCCAACCCACTACCCTACCAAACCAAACAAACCAAGTGAGCCCTACCAGCCACTGTCAAAATCAAAATCATAGCGCAATCCGTCCAACTTATCCAAAGCAAACCAAATCAATTTCCATGCTATCCCCGACAAACCCCAACCCCAATTGCAAATCACACATTTATAAATGCAACTAATTTAACAACCCATTCCTCCAAGACAGTGTAACAAAATTGCAACCATTTCAAACTAAATGCAACTAATTTAACAGCCCATTCCTCCAACCTCCAACCCACTACCGTACCAAACCAAACAAAACCAATTGACCCCTACCAATCACTACCAAAATGAAAATCATCTCACAATCCGTCCAACTTGACCAAAGCAAACCAGATCGATTTCCATGCTATCCCCGACCAACCCCTACTCCAATTCCAACCACAAAAAGGCATCAGCTATCAGGGATGTTAACTAATGATGCCGCACCTGAATCATCCTCGCGAGCTCCTCGTCGGACTTCTCCTGCGCCCTCGCCGCCGCCTCCGCAGCGACCGCGTCCTCCGCCTCCCCCTCGCTGATGGCCACGAGGCGGAGGCCTTCGGAGATGGACTCCAGGTCTGTGCCGTCGTCCACCACGGACCCATCCGCCTCCACCTCGATCTGCATGCGCGCACCGCACCGCACCGTACCGCATCGCGTCAGAGCAGAGCAGAGCCACAGCACTCGGATGGTGGCGGGCGCGGTTTTTTTGGGGGGGGGGGGGGGGGGGGGGGGAGTTCGAGAAAGCGAACCTTCTGGAGTTCGGGCGGGACGGAGGTGAGCGAGAAGATCTGGAATCGAAGGACATCGAGGCCGTGGTCCGTGTCGTACTCCACCGCGTGCTCCTCGCCGCCGGAGGCCTGCCTGAGCACGAACCGGCGAGCCACCATCGCGCTTCTCTCCGTGGACCTGGTTTCGGAATCCAGCCTTAGAAGAAAGGAATTGCGTGACAGATGGAAAGCACCGAAGCAGCAAAGGCCTTTTACAATCTGCTGCTACGTGCCTCCGTGCTAACAACACCACCGACCAGATCAGGCTACCAAACCCTTGAGCTTTTTTTTCGAGGGCTTTTTCGCATTAGAATGAGAAATTCTTGTTTTCACGCATCCGTCCGTTGATTCAATGGCACATATATCTGGGAGCGCATCAAATTAGGGTGGCGCCCGATTAGATTAAAATAAACTGATTTATAACTAAAAATACATTATGATCTTATTTGTTTTCAGTTTTTGACTTCGCTTTTAACTTTTCTATAGTAATTAGTTTTTAAATAGAATATCTTTTCAAGATATGGTCTACTAGTTAATTGTAGTACATACTGTACCGACTTCATTTATATCGGCAAAAACCGCACATGAGTTTCTATTACTCTGTAATTTCTCACACGAACAGCCCAAAAGCCACAAGCTGCAGCCAAAAATCATAACCCTCAGCCAAAAAGAACAGGCACATATAGCTGGCTGAAATTACACTGTAACTGATGGTGGCTTATTTGACGTAACTAAATTTAAAAAATAAAAATGAAAAAAACAGTATATCCTATTACGGACAATGCAAATAAATACGGGAAAAAGAACCGGTAAAAAGCCAAAAAATAGAAGAAGAAAAAAGATGAAATTTAGGAATAGTAAAAAATAAGCCAAAAACAGAAGTTCAAGCCGAAATGAGCGGGGTCCTAGGAATAGGTTATCTACAATCATCCGTGTGCAGCGAGCTATGGAGGAACGACACTCTTTACTTTTTTTTTGTCATGTAGGATGAAACTTTTTTACACACATACCTCTCCAACACGTCTGTGAGGTCCCATTGGACAGCGTCATGGGTGAATCATGGTAAATGAAGTGACGGCACATGCTCTTTATTGTTGGTGCTATTTTTCTCACTCTCTATTGTGACCACAACTACCCTCACTACACACAATTTTCCTCATCACCATTAGCACACTCTCCTTCCCTATGGATCCATTAGCATGCTACTCTTGGTTGGTGACTTTTAGTTTGATCTATTTGTGTACCATAGCAATGCTACCCCCTGCACCGAGATAGCAAACAGCTTGATCTATGCACGCATGCGCATGGAGAGATGATATGTGCTCATCAGCTACAAGGTGTGCTTTTGAATTTGTAAATCTTTGCTCTCAAGTCTGTATTGGTTTGCTCTCAAATTTATAATAAATATTGCTCCCAAATTTGTACAATTTGCCCATGTATAAAATTTCATTGATTTTCTGTCAGGTTTGTACTGCTCCAAAATTTACACTAACTTGCTCCCAAATATCCTAAATTTGCATTTGAATTTTATATTGATTTGCTCTCAGAATCATACTGAATTTGCTTTTCGAAATTATCTTGAATTTGCTATCAAAATTACACTTATTTGCTTTAAAACTAATCTTGAATTTACTCTAAAACTTATACCGATTTGCTCTAAACCTAGAGATTTTTGGATGTTGGCCAGCGTGTGTTTTTTGCTTACTATGTAAGTGGGCCTTATGGTCGGGTGCGGGCGCGTACGCGAGTTCAAAGAATGGAGTGCAGCGATGTGGTCACGCGCGGTTGCTTTTTTTATCTGAGCTATTTTGTCATTTAGCTATTACGAGATGTGCGTATGGAGCCGCCAAATGAAGCTCGGCTGGTATGTAGTCGCGTCCTTAGAATAAACATAGTTGAAAATAGAAAATATTTGATTTGATTGGAGTTGTTGTTTTTGGCTGAATTGAACGGATTACACCCTATCTCAACAAGCTACAATAATAAATAAAAGATTATGTCAAATGTCACTACTATTGCGCCTAGTGCATGCTCTCCACAGCCTCCTAAGCTGGCAGAATGACGGATCCAACCTCATCCTCACCAGATCTGATGTGGAGGCCGTTGAATTTAGTACAGGAGGTCCGCACAAAGGAGGACGACAACGGGGGAGGAGGGGGCCCTGCCCGTGATGAAGTTGAAGCTCATGGCTAGGGGTGAAAACAGATCGGATAGTTTCCGATCGATCCGGATGAAAACGATTACAGATTGTGTCGGATCAGATTTTCTTCGAATAATTCTCGGATCAGAAACAAATACGGATTTTTTGTCGGAAATAAATACGAGTACAGTAGGCATGATATCCGGCGAATACGAATACAGGTTATCCGGATAATACAGAGTCGGATATCTGGGATTTCAGCATAACATTGCCCTGCCTAAGCCAGCCTCTCTGATCTCCCCTGCCACCAGCCCACTAGCCCAACCAAGCCATAAGCCTCCAACCATTAGGCATTAGGTTCCGTAGTCATATTAAATTACAAACACCACTAGCAAATATTTATATTTATTAAAAATAAATTTAGTATTGCCAGTAGATTAAAATTTGTACCGATTAAATTAATGAACTGCCATTTAAATCATTCTGATGTAAATTTAAATTCTTAATTAATTTATTAGTCACATGTAAATGGTAGAAATCTATTAAAAATTATTTAGGACTTTAGAAAAAATTAACTGCCATGTGAAAATTTAAAATCTATACAATGGTGTGACTATTGAGGATAAAAATATTTATGCTTGTTTAAATTTCATTAATGTTTTGACAAGATAAACTATTTATGCGTTTTTATTGATTTTGGATGCATAGTTTAAGGGTTTTTCATATTCCAATAAATATTCGTGACTATATTCATTTCGATTCGTATTCACTCCGCATTTTCATTCGATATTATTCATATTTGTATTCATATCCGCATCCGAGAAAAATATGAAAACAAATATGATAGAGGCATTATCCGTCCGTATTCAATCTGTTTGCATCCCTACTCATGGCAATGCCGTCGGCCGACAGCGGAGCGCGTGGCGGCAGCGTCGAGGTGGAGCTCATGTGTAAGATCGAGGAGGCCGACTAGAGGGGGGTGAATAGGCGGTTCAATTTTTTTCTTCTAATTTAGGCTAACAATTACAATTTAACAAATTGTCTAAAGCAAGTTAGCAAGGCTACAACTAATCAAGATGATATGGCTCAAGAGATCACTATCATAAGGAGAATTATTCTAAGAGCAAATATACTTCTAGCTAGAACAAGGTATGCAACTCTAATTGCCGGTCTCCCCTAGTCCACGTTGAGGTAAGCCCGAACGAATCGGACCGGCTCCACGAATTGAGCCTAAGCACCTCGATCACTATCGGTAGCCCTTTCCCGCTCCGGGTAGGCGAGCTCCAAGCCTTCACAACCGTCTCGGGTCTTCTCACAATCTTCTTGAGAAGATCACCGAATTTCCCGCCAAGCCGTCTAGGAGTCGGCAAACTCCAAGAGAATGGATCGTCGCAGGGCTTGATCACGCTCAAGTGCCAAATGGATCAATCTACGGATGCAATGCACTTGAATTCACACAACTACCTCAATTGAATGCAAATATGTGAAAGTGAGGTGTGAGAGGTTGCTCTATGCTCAAGAATGATCAATGAGGGTTCAACAACATGTCCTTGTGCTGGTGGGGTCGAATTTATACCCCCACCAACCTCAATTAGCCGTTGCAATAAACAATCCTGAAAAATCAGGGAAATCGGAACTACCGCAGTGCAATGTGCGGTACTTCCAGACTTCTGCAGGTGGGTCAGAACGGCTATGTCAGTGGATCAGAAGTATCCGTTGGACATTAAATGCGGTACTTCCGCCGTTGTAAGTGCGGTACTTCCGGATTCCCGGAAGTTCCGACTTGTCCCCGGTACTTCCGATCTCAAAGAGGCGAAGTGTGAAACGAGGTTGCTCTCTGCAAATAAAGTTCCGCTCGGTAGGCCGGAACTTCCGCGCATGCGGTAGTTCCGCAGTTCAACCCGCGGTACTTCTGATTTCCAGGAGACTAAGTCCAACTCCGGGCGCTCTCTGGAAATAAAGTTCCGCTCGGTAAACCGGAACTTCCGCCCATGCGGTAGTTCCGCAGTTCAACCTGCGGTACTTCCGATTTTCCAGCGGCTAAGTCGAGTTCCGGGCGCTCTCTGGAAACAAGGTTCCGCGCGGGGCCCGGAACTTCCGACCTTGCGGTAGTTCCGCGAATTACACGCCGGTACTACCGAAATTTCTGGGAGTGCACAAATTTTAATTCAATTTTAATTCCAAGTGTATGCATGATCCTAAATTGATCCATGGAGCATATTTGCATATGATCAAGCACTTAGCTATGATCACTCTTAATAGTACGGCATCTACCCAATAATCCGGTCTTCCGCCTTTCTCCTAAGACCGGTAAAAAATAAAAAGCCCTAAACTATTTACCACGCCGTCTTGGATCTCTTTGAATCATGTGAATTCTTTTTATGTGCCTCTTCTCTCTGTCTTTGAGACTAATCTTTACAAACACTCAACACATATTAGTCCCATAATCAAATAACGTCATTAATTATCAAAACAAATAATTTTAGGGGTATAGATGCTTTCAATCTCCCCCTTTTTGGTAATTGATGACAATATACACAGTTTTGAGAAGAAAGAGTTTTGTGGATATACTTCTTATTTGAAAGTTGTATATCACAATAATTTTAATATCTTGCAATTTAAGAGCATGGAGAGAGTATTTGCATTTTTGAGAGTAAAACAATGATAACTCCCCCTAAATCTATGCATCCATGTTAAATTTATTGCATAAAAGATATGAGCATTTCACAATATTTTCAGAATTCACATAGACGCATAAACAAGCATTTTATAGCATGATCAAAATATAGTCCATTACATCACATCATGCCATCCACATAGATAAACATAAACTAACCATCCACATAATATAACACACATAGTTCATTACAACCCATAGCATAAAATAGATAAAAGGTTGGTTTATTTTATTCTTTCCCAGTTACTTCTCCTAGATTTCTCCCCCTTTGGCATCAAGGTACCAAAAAGAGAGATCTACTCCTGAGGTGCACGAGGAGAAGGAGAGCGGCGGCGACGAGAGTAGTAGGGAGGAGGACGGGCCACGACGCTCTCTAGGGAAGAAACACGATCCCCAAGCGATGCAACTGTGGAGATCAGCTCAGACTGGCGGTCCTCAATCCTCAGGATGGCAGAGTAGATTTGGGACAAGGAAACATCGCCATCACCCTGGGCTGAGGAGGAGGAGGTGGAGGAGGATCGGCAGCTGCCTGAGGCTGAGCACAAGGGCGAGCAGGAGCTGGGACTGAAGGCTCGGCATGTGGCTTGTATGGCTTGTGAACTGTTCCACGTGCTCCCTGGTACCCGGTCTGCCTGGTGATCAGCGCCATAATGTATGGTGCGTAGTTGATCCTCCGCACACGATCATTCTTGTTGGCGTTGATCTCCTGGATGATCAAATCCACCACATCAAATTTCTCGCCGCGCATGATGTAATCAATGACATTCCCGGCATGGCCGCGAATCGCATCATAGTTCCCGCTCTTCGGGAGGATGGTGTGGTTGATGATCCTGTTGACGAGATTGGGGATAGGGAGCAAACCTATCGTCGTCCCTGGCACAAAACCAACAGTCCGGTCATAATACTCGGTGTAGGCAGCAATGGGCAGAGCTGGCCGGCGGAAAACCTTCTCATATGCGCTGGACTCGGTGTGCAGGGCTAGCTCAAAATCATGTTTGGTGCTGCTCACCGGCTGCTGTCCCGTCATCCACTGCAGATGCTCAAAGTTGGGAGAGATGTACAAGGTGGCGTAGAACTGCCTGATCATCTCCTCATTATAGCTGGACTGGAAGGCAACGAGTTGATGAACACCCGCTTGCCTAAAGATCTGGTATGCTCCATCAAACTTGTCAACCTGTGACAAGTGGTCCCAGTCCACGTACTTGTGCTGAGCAAACTTCCTGGCAGGACCATACAATTGAGTGTACACCTGCTCCTGGAACTGTGTATGGAATTTTGGGTTCTGCGAGTTCCTTGGAAGCACATACTGGCTGCGGCGACGCAAAATAGCGTAATCTTCCCCTGTGATCTGGTTCAAGTCAACCTGAGGCTCCTCTGCAGCAGGCATCTCCTCATCTGACTCCTCAGACGTCTCGTACTCCTCGTTCTCTTCTGACTCAGAACGGGATTCCTCAGAGTCAGAGGCGGGCTCATTGCCCCTGCTCTCATCAGCAGCTCGAGTGGCCGAGGAGGATTGGCCACGATCTCCGGCGTAAGCCTTGTATGAGATGTTCTTCATTCGAGGCATCTTCAAGGACAGATGAAACGTAGCAAGGAATGAGCTAGAATGAAATTGGAATTGATTTGAATTGAAAAGGAATGAAACTGCTGCTGTTTCAGGAAAATCGGAAGTACCGACGGCAAAACAGCGGAACTTCCGGAGGTCCGGTAGTTCCGGCATTAAACATGCGGAAATTCCGAGACCCCGGTAGTTCCGCTCCTTGAGCGGTAGTTCCGATTTTTCTGGTTGTTTTTAGGGCAAGTTCAATCTTTGATCTTTTTGGGGTATTTCTTGGATGGAATCCAATGCATGTTTGTAAAAACACTATAATACCCAACCTAACTAGTTTGCTCTAACAAATTAGCAAAAATCATCGCATTTTCAATTTAACCAAAGTTTTAGCCCTAGGGTTCTTGAAGTGAGAAAACAAGGGGTTTGATCTTGTTTACCTCGATCAATCGGAGGAGGAGAACCCTGGGAACGCAGAAGATCACCCAAGAATGACGAGCTCCTCTCGGATTTGAAGAATGGTGAGAGGGGTGGATTCTTGGGAGAGAGAGAGGAAGAGGGAGGAAGGAGGAGGCTTGCGGTTTGGAGGAGGAAGTGGAGAGAGAGAGAGGGAAGGCAAAAGGAAATTGAATGCGGGAGAGAAAAGAGGGGAAACGGCCGGGAAACAGCGGTTACGGGCATTAACTCCCGCAGAAAACGGAAGTTCCGCGCTCAACACGCCGGAAGTTCCGCTTCTTCAGAAATATCGGAAGTACCGGGAAGATAACGCTGGTAGTTCCGATTTTTCTGGAACAAGCGGAAGTACCGCTGATATAACTGCGGTAGTTCCGATTTTTTTGGAACTTCTCTGGATTTGAACTTTAGGACTTGAGTATATGCAAATGATCCCTAGTTTTTGCACTCAAATAAAATCATTAAGGATCATTGTGCATTATGCATCTCAAAATATTATTTTCAAATAGTTTTAGCTTTTAATTTAAACAAAACCCTTTTGTAACTCGTTTTTGCACACAATCTCTCAAGCTCTTCCAATTGAGTACACATTTATTTGAGCCGTAAATTTGAATAATCTATGACATTCAATTCACTCCTTAATTTGCAAAAGCGGCCTTCATCTAAGGGTTTGGTGAAAATGTCCGCTAGTTGGTCTTCAGTTCAGATGTGGCTAATACAAATGTCCCCCTTTCCAACATGGTCCCTCAAGAAGTGGTGGCGTATGTCTATATGCTTGGTTCTTGAGTGTTGGACTGGATTATTGGATATTTTGACGGCACTTTCGTTATCACACAATAGAGGCACTTTGTCAAAGCTAATCCCATAATCCATCAAGGTTTGCCTCATCCATAACAATTGAGCACAACAAGTTCCGGCGGAAACATATTCGGCTTCGGCAGTTGAAAGTGCTACGGAATTTTGTTTCTTTGATGACCAAGACACTAAAGATCTACCCAAGAATTGACAACTTCCCGATGTGCTTTTTCTATCCACTTTACAACCCGCATAATCGGAATCCGAATATCCAATTAATTCAAATTTAGCACCTTTAGGATACCAAAGCCCTATGTTTTGGGAGTTCTTTAAATATCTCAAAATTCTTTTTACGGCCTTTAAATGACACTCTTTTGGTGAAGCTTGAAAGCGAGCACACATGCATACGCTAAACATGATATCGGGCCTAGATGCGGTAAGATAAAGGAAACTACCAATCATGGATCTATAAAGCTTTAAATCTACCGACTTACCTCCTTCGTCGAGGTCTAGATGCCCGTTGGTTGCCATAGGTGTCTTGATGGGCTTTGCGTCTTCCATGCCAAACTTATTGAAAAGATCTTTGATATACTTTGTTTGGCTTATGAAAGTCCCATCCTTGAGTTGTTTGACTTGAAGTCCAAGGAAATAACTCAATTCTCCAATCATGGACATCTCAAATTCCCTAGACACCATATCTCCAAATTCTTTGCAAAAATCATCGTTAGTTGAACCAAATATAATATCGTCAACATAAATTTGGCATACAAAGAAATCATCACCCATGCTTTTTGTGAATAGAGTTGTATCTACTTTTCCAATTTTAAATATTTTTGAGACAAGGAAATTTCTAAGGCGTTCATACCATGCCCTAGAGGCTTGTTTTAAACCATATAATGCTTTAAAAAGCTTGTAAACATGATTAGGGTATTTTGAATCTTCGAACCCCGGAGGTTGTTCAACAAATACAAGTTCGGAGATTGTTCCATTAAGAAATGCACTTTTGACATCCATTTGAAATAACTTAATGTCAAAGCTAGATGCAAATGCAAGCAAGATTCTAATATACTCAAGTCTAGCTACGGGTGCAAATGTTTCATCATAATCCAAACCCTCGACTTGAGTATAACCTTGAGCAACTAACCTTGCTTTGTTTCTTACCACTATTCCATTTTCATCTTGTTTGTTTCGAAAGACCCATTTTGTACCAATGACATTATGCTCTTCGGGTCTTTCCACCAAGGTTCATACTTCGTTTTGAGCGAAATTGTTCAACTCTTCATGCATGACATTCACCCAATCCGGGTCATCTAGAGCTTCATCTACAATTTTAGGCTCAAGAGAAGAAACAAAGGAGTAATGTTCACAAAACGAAGCTACTCTAGAGCGAGTTTGAACACCCTTACTCACATCACCCAATAGTTGATCTATTGGATGATCCTTGGCAATTGCGTTGTGAATCTTGATGTGGTTATGTTGTTGATCCTTTTCTTTATCTTCAATGATTTGGACTTGACTTGTAGTAAACGAGGTGGGAGGCTCTACTTGTCTTGATGAACTTGGCGATGTTAGATCATCCTTACGCTTGATGTCACCAATTTGCATGTTCTCTATAGCCTTGCGCAATCCTTCATTCCCTACATCATCCAAATTTTCTTGCTCTTCTTGAGAGCCATTAGTTTCGTCAAATTGAACATCACAAGATTCTTCTATTAGACTCGAATTTTTGTTGTAAACTCTATATGCTTTGCTAGTTGAAGAATAACCTAATAGAAAACCTTCATCACATCGACTTTGGAATTTAGAGAGCCGAACACCCTTTCTTAAGATGTAGTATTTGCAACCAAATACTCTAAAGTAGGAAATGTTCGGTTTTCTTCCAATGAGAAGCTCATAAGAAGTCTTTTTCAAAAGACGGTGTAAATAAAGGCGATTTATGGCATGACAAGCGGTATTAATAGCTTCCGCCCAAAATTTATCGGAAGTATCATATTCATCAAGCATTGTCCTAGCTATTTCAATTAATGTACGATTTTTCCTTTCTACAACTCAATTTTGCTCCGGAGTGTAGGTTGTGGAAAGTTCGTGTTTTATTCCAAGTTCATTATCACTATTATAAGGAGTGTTTTTGAACTCGGAACCATTATCACTTCTAATTTTCTTTATTTTAAAATCAAATTCATTTTGGGCCCTTTTTGAAAAGCTTTTGAAAATTCCGAAGGTTTCACTTTTGTCATTTAGGAATAAACCCATGTATATCTAGAGTGATCATCCACAATGACTAGACAATAGCTATTACCCCCGATGCTCTTGTAGGTTGTTGGCCCAAATAAATCCATATGTAAGAGCTCCAATGGCCTAGAGGTTGACATGATACTTTTGGAAGGGTGAGAATTAGCGACTTGCTTTCCGGCTTGACAAGCACTACAAAGTCGGTTTTTCTCAAACTTCACATCTTTCAAGCCAACAACTATGTCATGTTTGAAAAGTTTTTTAAGTTGAATCATACCCACATGACCTAGTCTTCTATGCCACAACCAACCCAAAGAGGTTTTTGCAATTAAACAAGTTTTTAGACAAGAATCATTTGAAGTGAAATCTACCAAATAGAGATTTCCAAATCTAAAACCTTTAAAGACAAGTTCATTGTTATTATCTTTTGAGATCGTTATATTTTCCTTTGAGAATGAGCAAGTTAAACCTAAATCACGTAATTGAGCAACGGATAGCAAATTGAAATTTAATGTTTCAACTAGAGACACATTAGAAATGGAAAGGTCATTTGAGATAGCGATTTTACCCAAGCCTAATACCTTTCCTTTGCTATTGTCCCCAAATGTGATTTTGTCATTGCTTCCACTCTCAAATGTGGTGAACATTTTCCGGTCTCCGGTCATGTGTTGAGTGCATCCACTATCCAACACCCAATGCCTTCCACCGGTCTTGTAGTTCACCTACAAAAGAAAATCAAGTTCTTTTAGGTACCCAAGTTTGTTTGGGTCCTTGGAGGTTAGTAACCAAGGTTTGGGTACCCAAATGGATTTCTTTTTAGCACCCAAAATCTAGGTGCCAATAAAATGAGCAATAACATTTCCATTAATAGTTTTCTTAAGCATATAGCAAGAATCATATAAACCAATGGAATGTGATTTACTTTTAGAATATTCATTTTGCATATGTCCTACATTTCGGCATTTAGTGCAATATTTAGTGCAATATTTACCATTTGCTTTAAAACTAATCTTGAATTTACTCTAAAACTTATACCGATTTGCTCTAAACCTAGAGATTTTTGGATGTTGGCCAGCGTGTGTTTTTTGCTTACTATGTAAGTGGGCCTTATGGTCGGGTGCGGGGAGCGTACGCGAGTTCAAAGAATGGAGTGCAGCGATGTGGTCACGCGCGGTTGCTTTTTTTATCTGAGCTATTTTGTCATTTAGCTATTACGAGATGTGCGTATGGAGCCGCCAAATGAAGCTCGGCCGGTATGTAGTCGCGTCCTTAGAATAAACACAGTTGAAAATAGAAAATATTTGATTTGATTGGAGTTGTTGTTTTTGGCTGAATTGAACGGATTACACCCTATCTCAACAAGCTACAATAATAAATAAAAGATTATGTCAAATGTCACAACTATTGCGCCTAGTGCATGCTCTCCACAGCCTCCTAAGCTGGCAGAATGACGGATCCAACCTCATCCTCACCAGATCTGATGTGGAGGCCGTTGAATTTAGTACAGGAGGTCCGCACAAAGGAGGACGACAACGGGGGAGGAGGGGGCCCTGCCCGTGATGAATTTGAAGCTCATGGCTAGGGGTGAAAACAGGTCGGAGAGTTTCCGATCGATCCGGATGAAAACGATTACAGATTGTGTCGGATCAGATTTTCTTCGGATAATTCTCGGGTCAGAAACAAATACGGTTTTTTTGTCGGAAATAAATACGAATACAGTAGGCATGATATCCGGCGAATACGAATACAGGTTATCCGGATAATACGGAGTCGGATATCTGGGATTTCAGCATAACATTGCCCTGCCTAAGCCAGCCTCTCTGATCTCCCCTGCCACCAGCCCACTAGCCCAACCAAGCCATAAGCCTCCAACCATTAGGCATTAGGTTCCGTAGTCATATTAAATTACAAACACCACTAGCAAATATTTATATTTATTAAAAATAAATTTAGTATTGCCAGTAGATTAAAATTTGTACCGATTAAATTAATGAACTGCCATTTAAATCATTCTGATGTAAATTTAAATTCTTAATTAATTTATTAGTCACATGTAAATGGTAGAAATCTATTAAAAATTATTTAGGACTTTAGAAAAAATTAACTGCCATGTGAAAATTTAAAATCTATACAATGGTGTGACTATTAAGGATAAAAATACTTATGCTTGTTTAAATTTCATTAATGTTTTGACAAGATAAACTATTTATGCGTTTTTATTGATTTTGGATGCATAGTTTAAGGGTTTTTCATATTCCAATAAATATTCGTGACTATATTCATTTCGATTCGTATTCGCTCCGTATTTTCATTCGATATTATTCATATTTGTATTCATATCCGCATCCGAGAAAAATATGAAAACAAATATGATAGAGGCATTATTCGTCCGTATTCAATCTGTTTGCATCCCTACTCATGGCAATGCCGTCGGCCGACAGCGGAGCGCGTGGCGGCAGCGTCGAGGTGGAGCTCATGTGTAAGATCGAGGAGGCCGACTAGAGGGGGGTGAATAGGCGGTTCAATTTTTTTCTTCTAATTTAGGCTAACAATTACAATTTAACAAATTGTCTAAAGCAAGTTAGCAAGGCTACAACTAATCAAGATGATATGGCTCAAGAGATCACTATCATAAGGAGAATTATTCTAAGAGCAAATATACTTCTAGCTAGAACAAGGTATGCAACTCTAATTACACGAGCAATCAAATGATTCTATTGAAGTAAATTGCTTGAAGAGAATAATGCACAAGAGAGCAAACCACAATGAACACGATTACTTTTTACCGTGGTGATCGGAGACTTGCCGGTCTCCCCTAGTCCACGTTGAGGTAAGCCCGAACGAATCGGACCGGCTCCACGAATTGAGCCTGAGCACCTCGATCACTATCGGTAGCCCTTTCCCGCTCCGGGTAGGCGAGCTCCAAGCCTTCACAACCGTCTCGGGTCTTCTCACAATCTTCTTGAGAAGATCACCGAATTTCCCGCCAAGCCGTCTAGGAGTCGGCAAACTCCAAGAGAATGGATCGTCGCAGGGCTTGATCACGCTCAAGTGCCAAATGGATCAATCTACGGATGCAATGCACTTGAATTCACTCAACTACCTCAATTGAATGCAAATATGTGAAAGTGAGGTGTGAGAGGTTGCTCTATGCTCAAGAATGATCAATGAGGGTTCAACAACATGTCATTGTGCTGGTGGGGTCGAATTTATACCCCCACCAACCTCAATTAGCCGTTGCAATAAACAATCCTGAAAAATCAGGGAAATCGGAACTACCGCAGTGCAATGTGCGGTACTTCCGGACTTCTACAGGTGGGTCAGAACGGCTATGTCAGTGGATCAGAAGTATCCGTTGGACATTAAATGCGGTACTTCCGCCGTTGTAAGTGCGGTACTTCCGGATTCCCGGAAGTTCCGACTTGTCCCCGGTACTTCCGATCTCAAAGAGGCGAAGTGTGAAATGAGGTTGCTCTCTGGAAATAAAGTTCCGCTCGGTAGGCCGGAACTTCCGCCCATGCGGTAGTTCCGCAGTTCAACCCGTGGTACTTCCGATTTTCAGGAGACTAAGTCCAACTCCGGGCGCTCTCTGGAAATAAAGTTCCGCTCGGTAAACCGGAACTTCCGCCCATGCGGTAGTTCCGCAGTTTAACCTGCGGTACTTCCGATTTTCCAGCGGCTAAGTCGAGTTCCGGGCGCTCTCTGGAAAAAAGGTTCCGCGCGGGGCCCGGAACTTCCGACCTTGTGGTAGTTCCGCGAATTACACGCCGGTACTACCGAAATTTCTGGGAGTGCACAAATTTTAATTCAATTTTAATTCCAAGTGTATGCATGATCCTAAATTGATCCATGGGGCATATTTGCAGATGATCAATCACTTAGCTATGATCACTCTTAATAGTACGGCATCTACCCAATAATCCGGTCTTCCGCCTTTCTCCTAAGACCGGTAAAAATTAAAAAGCCCTAAACTATTTACCACGCCGTCTTGGATCTCTTTGAATCATGTGAATTCTTTTTATGTGCCTCTTCTCTCTGTCTTTGAGACTAATCTTTACAAACACTCAACACATATTAGTCACATAATCAAATAACGTCATTAATTACCAAAACAAATAATTTTAGGGGCCTAGATGCTTTCATCATGGCGACGGCGAAGCTCAACCAGCCAAGCCACCTCAAAAAGCAAGGCATCTGATTTGGCTTCCGACTTCTAAATGGGTGGCAATTTTGCTCGCCAAGAGATGTCTCTTCACTTCCAATACTGAGTTGAGAGACACATGATCGATTCATGGAGTCTGCACATGTTATTGGTTGTTGTCAGTGAGATATCATCTATGTAATAACCATCGAGAGGTTATTGTCAGACATATTATTTTTGTAGGAACTATGTGCAGTTCTTATCAGTGACATGGGAGAAAAATGTAGGGTTATCGTGAAGACATAAACGTTGTACTCCTCTAGTTGTGCAGGGTGAAGTACCGAAGGTTTATCTACCACTCAGAAAATAAGCCACTTGTCATATTATCGAATGCTTCTGGGTGGTCTTTGGTAGGAATGTGATATTGATTGGATATGATTATCCTCTGATCATCGGAGGGTGCCACTCGGGGAATAGGCCTACATGTCAGATAAGTGAATACTTCCAAGTGGTCTTTGGCCTCTAAGTGCCTTTCGAGGGAATATGCTTACATGCCATATTAGTAAATATTTCCAAGTGGTCTTTGATCGAAAATATGATATTGAATATGCTTATTCTCATACTAGGAATACTCGAAGCACTTTAGCTAAAATAATTAATAGCTATAATAAGCTATTTAAGTATGGATTATTTAATTCTTGTCATTTTAGTCTTTTGATAATTGTTCGTGCTGTTTGGATCAGAGGATCTAGCAATCTAATTCCTTTGGAAACTTTTCCTATATTGTACTTTTTGGAGGAAACAATGTTAGTAACATGTCCTAGAGGCGACTGTAAAGATGATTGTATCATATCTATGTTTATGATCTTTTAAATAATATATTACTTTATCTTTGAAATAAATGTCTTTCGTATTAATCAATAAGTATGTGGCTTGTTCGTGGAATACTTTATTCATGTTTTTATGTTATTCTAAATTATCCCTGATCTTGTATCATTAGGTTAGACAATTATGATTTATAAATCAACACATGTATGTTGATGATCATATTTCGTGGATAATAGATATGTGGATATCAAATTAATAATGTGGACACGTGTTAGAGAACACAATTTTGGATTAACCTACCATGAGACATTGTGTGAATTGTTATATTCGTAAGTATTATCAGTTGGTCTCATACATAGTGTATACAGAATTGTTAGACTTGAGAGTATAGAATCGTTAGACTTGAGAGTACCATAGTTTCCTTTATGTGTAATAGCTTATTTATGGGTTGCCAAACACTACTCCGTAACTTGGTGGTCATAAAGATAGCTTTCGGATTTACTATAAAATATGCAGAGAAATATGAGTGATCAAGATGGAATTTAGCCCTCCTATATAACGGGAGAGATATCTTTGTGCCCCTCGACGTGTTGCATTAAGAAAATGCACGACCATGCCAAATATGCTTGAGAAATCAATCAAAACTAAGTAATACACTACAAGCTTGAGCAAAAGATCGAGCTATCAGATGATGAAACTTTTCTCACCTTGAGTTAAATCTGATATCATGAAGCAACGAGATCGATACATGAGCACTATATAGATTTATCAGATATGATCTTTGTGCATATTTAAGTGTCGATATATTCTACTATGTACCACTATCGACTTGTTGATAGGAAAGAAGTTTTCAGGCCATAATCGAATATACATGAAACTATATATAGTGTTACACACTTAACAGGTTGAAACACATCAGTTCGGATTCGGATTGGATCTGTTACTAATAGGTCAAGTGAGCTTCATACCTTGTTAGGCCTCTAATATAGAGTTTCACCCATGGACTATATTAGAGGCATGTGGCTCAGGGATGTATCTCGTACACGCCCACAGAAATTTTAGCCACCACTCATCACAGGTCTTGCCATGCGCGCTTGTATTATCACATTGACACATGGTGTTCCTTCCTAGACGTGTGAATTTCGGTAAAGACGCTACTACGACTGCAACGTTGATCAGGATGATCACGAGGAGGAGACGATTGTTTTATGGAAATCGACTATTTACACTACACCAACACACGCTATGTTGAATCGGGCTGCTTTAACTTTTCTTCTACTGCACTGCGTATGTAGTGGTAACAAATAATGGTCTCGTAGTTGCATGGCTTTCTATTTTACATGATGGAAATTTTAATTTTCGCTGGTATAGCCTATTCGTATCTCAACAAACAAAACATTTGGTCCGAGCAAAATGAAAAATTCTCACGATTGGGAGAAGTGCTGTGGTCGGAATGAATCAAATCATTAGGAAATATCGCACCAGACCGAAGCAAAGAAAGGTTAGAAGGTGAGTCATGAGGAAAAAATTGCATCTGATCGAAGGGAAAAAAAGGTGAAAGAGGCATACTAATCCATGGTATGCCGATTAGGAGAAGTACATAAGGACTGACGACTAAGCCCCAACCGTTGGCCGCTGGACCTAGGAACAATCACCCTCTCGCCGCCGCCAGTTCCATTGGGCCGGTTAACAACGGGGAAAGAGGAGCAAGTTGATGGACGACATCGATGGAGGAAGATCTAGGACTCACTTATGTGTGGGGTCAGCAGTTTATTGGGCTCATCTGTCAGTGACTTATGAATGAAAAATTAGTGCTAAGTCTGTCTAAGCAGATGAGATTGCTGTTCACCCCAAATCATGTGTTCTAGCGAGCATGTATAAAATTTCTGTGTTTTCTAATCATTCTATTTTGCACATGCATTTCATTTCTTTTTCTATGTTTTCAACATTTCTATGCGATTCTATTCCCACTTCCACTCAGACCCTTACAAGGGCTCTAAATGAATCCTAGTTCGAAATACATAACCCACTACAAGTTAATTGGGGTATGTTCTTTTATCCTTTGGAATTTTGTATTTTGATTTTTCTATGATACTTAGCTTTTAAATAGAGTATTTTTAAGACAAGGTCTATTAATCGATTGTAGTAGACACTATAGCGACTTTATCTAGATCAGTTAAAATCACACGAGAGTGTCTCTCTCTTCGTATTCTCTCTCGTAAACAATCAAAAACCAAAAAAATTCAACCAAAACCATATGCTGTAGCCTAAAAACATTTTCTTAAATGTTCATAGTTTTCGATTCCTAGTTTGATATTAGTACTTAGTCCACTACAAGTGAACTGAAAATGGCCAAGGCCAGTTTTAGGAGGTATGACGTATAGTTGTCTATATGGCATGTGGATAGTTGTTGGACTCTTGCATTACATGATGCGCATCGCAAGTTATTGCATGTCATTGTGTAGAGTGGACATTATCTTTTTAGCTTTTGGTTTCCTCAAAAGTAAAAAAAACCAATCATTGAAATAGAGTAGTTTGTTGAAACAGATTCTCTAAACAGCTTTCTAAATCTAAAACCGTGCGTATCATCTATGTCGACGTCTCCGTCATCAACTATCGTATCAAAAAGCACAAATAAAAATATTAGCCACAACAAAAACCATCAACCACAATGCAATACAAAAGAACACCCCTACTAGTCACGGATGATCATCGTCCAATAGCCACAAGTGTTGACTTTGTCGTTGTATGGCATATGGTAATCTTTTTCTTGTGTCACTGGTCTCTTTTTTACGGTTTTAAAAAACGGTTTTTCGGTTTTTATATAGTAACTAATTTTTAAATGGAGTGTTTTTTAAGACAAGGTCTACAAATTTACTGTAGTACACAATGTAGCGATTTTATTTATATCAGCCAAAACTACATACGACTTTCTGTTACGAACATTTCAAAAGTTATAAATCGTAGCCATAAAACTATAAGCCAAATCTAAAAAAGAAGATACCTAAGAGCTCAACATCAACCTGATCGGTTCGGCTTGAGCTTCTGGCTTCTGGCTTATTTTTCACTATTCATAAATTTCGTCTTTTTCTGAACTTTTGGCTTTTTGTTAAGCTTTTTTGCCGGTTCTTCTTTTCCCGTATTCGTTTGTATTATACATATTGGGCTAACATATTTTTTATATTTTTAAATTTTTTAAATTTAATTATGCTAAATAAGCCTCTGTCAGGTACAATATTTTTTTCAGCCAGCTACAATGTTTTCAGCCATAAACCATAAGCTTTTAAGCCCATCTGATCACTACGCAAGTTTTTTTGCCCGAAGCAGCTCACCATCAAGTTGTTAATAGTGTTGATGGGTTTTTTGGTGGCGTCATCTTTGTTGTTTTGCATTGTACTGTGACTACACATCAAGCGCATAAAACTTAACGATTGTTATATACAAATAACATCCCTTTATAATCTTTATTTTGTTAAGTCTTGTAAACATTGGTTTCTTTTCCGATCATTACAAGTTCTTATAGGATATGGACGCAGTGAAAGTTTTGTTTCATATGCTCTCTATGGTTGAGTAGGATGCCCACTTCGCTAACAATTCTTCTCGTGTTTAAATTGATGTCTATTTTTTTACGTTGTGCCCATTTTATATTATTTTGAGAAGAGATATCGGCTGGTTTCGTTTCAGCTTATTTATAGCTTATGTTTATACTGTCTACAATAACTAGCTTTTAAACGGTGTGTTTTTTTTAAAAAAATAGGGTCAATAGAAAAATTATAGTAAAAAGTGTACTGAGTTTAGTTGTACCGGTCAAAATCGTATGCGACTATTTCCCTCTGCGTACTACTTTCGTGAATAGCCAGAATTCAAATATTTAAGCTATAAGCCATCAGCCCAAAGAACTCACCCATCTTTCTCAACCATTATATTGGTTCATCGCTCGAATCTATTTCGTTGCCAATTGAAAAAAAATGTTCTTAAAAAATAGACTAATATCCTATTCCAAATAGCTTTTGGGTTTTGGCTTTTAGAAACTGTCTTTTGAACAGAGAATCAGCTTTTGAACGGAGTGACCTCTCAAGAAGGTGGTTTCCATAAGCTGTTTGTAAGAATTAGGCCCTATTTATTTAGGCTAAGGTTTTTGGCTTATACCTTAAAGAAAGTCTTTTGGCTTAATTAGCTTATAAGCACCTAACTTTTAAGTAAAGCTAACCTATTTGGTTGTCTGGCTTTTCTTTGGATTGGTTTATTGTCTTCAATAATGAATATCTAAAATACTCTTTTCACAAATGAGTTAAGAAGATATCAAATTTACACATCACAATTCGAGAACCACACATGAATATGCAACTGATTATGCATGAACACATACCAAATTCACAAATAATGCATGAACATACAACAATAATCAGTGGTAATTTATAGAATTTTGAGAACTACATTGAACATGAATCATTGATCATGACCTTGATAAATTAGAACATTTATCCTCATTCAATTCAAAGAAAGATGAAAAAATAGAAAAAAAATCCATTGGCCATCGTCATCATGCCTCTCTTGCCATTGGGACATCGTCGCCGTGCCTCCCTTGCCATTGGTTGCCACTAGAGGAGGGGGGCAGCGGATGAAGGAGGAAGCAAATCTTAGGGTTTGTCCTCCAAATTTGAACGGGGGATGCAAATTCACTACCCATCGGAGAAAGGGACAACGAGGTTGTCAGGGCCGCGAGAGGATAGTGGCGGCGGGCACGGGGGATGAGGGATGCTGACGGCGTCGGGCACGGGCTCTAGGGAGGCCTGCGGCATGCGAGCACGGGGAAGAGGGAGGCCAGCGGAGTTGGGGGAGTGGGGACGGCATCGGCGGGAGCGGGATAGTGGTGTCGGGCATTGCAGGGGGGTGAACGATGCCGTCAAGAGTGGGACGGTGACGTCGAGCGTCGTGGGGGAGAACAATGGCATCAGGGCAAGTCTCTCTCGAGAGGGAGATGGTGAGGGAGCCAAAGGGGAAAAGAAAACAAAATGGGAAGGAGGGAAAAAAAGAAAAAAAATGAAAGGATCTGGAGTTATATAGAAATGTTATTTGATAAGTAATTTTAGCAAACTTGAGTAGCAAATGGATATTTCATTCCGCAAAAGCAAAAAGAAAGCACCTCTCTTGTGGATTTTTGGCTTTTAGGCTTAAAATAGCTTAAGAGCCTGTTCTTTTTAGCTCCGGCTTATGGCTTATAGCTGTAGCTTGTGGTTTTTGTGCTGTTCACAAGAGAAAATACGGAGTAACAGAAACTCACGTGCGGTTTTGACCGATATAAATGAAGTCATTACAGTGTGTACTAGAATCAACTTGTAGACCCTGTCTTAAAAAGATACTCCGTTGGAAAGCTAATTACTGTAGAAAAGAAAAAAACAACTTTTAAATGCTGAAAAGAACATCCATTAAACTTTTCATAAGCCGGATGAAAAAGTCACCAGTGTGTTTAGGCTTTAACTTTTTTTTTGCTTATAAGCCAATAAAAAGTCTAAACAAATAGGGTTTTATTATAGAAGGCATTTCGAACAGAGTGACTTCTCAACACGAGTATCACCTACTCTCTTAATCTCTCTCGTAATTAACCAAAAGCCAAGCGAAAAGCTAAAAGATACAGTACTTTTTAAATATGGCGTGAGAGTAGAAATAAATACTAGTTTACAAGTCTATTTGTTTCGATATAAAATTTGAAATCATCGATCAATTGCGAAAACAATGCTGCTCTTACGCGACCTACTTTACTGAGAAGAAAACGATGTCCTAATAAAACCATAGAAATCACATAAAGTTGAAAAGAACCCTCAAAAGGTAATACTAGAACGTATCGCAAGCGATACATTAGCGGGGGATTCCGGCTCCCCCACGCTATCCACGTCACCCGCCTGCCCCCGGCCGGCCGGCGCGTGGCGCCCGGTTTTTGGTACGGCCGGGGAGGCCATTCCCTCCTACTATTTCGAAATTACGTACAGGTCCTTTTTTCTCGTGAACAGGTCCCTGGAAATTTTTTTTACCCCTCCACTTTGCAGGATTGCACCCCGTGTTTTCCTAAATTACGTACGGGTCCCCGTTTATTTACGTATAAGCCCATTTATTTACGTACAGGTCCTCAGTTTTTTTTTAAAAGCACCTTTAACTTTCTCGGAAATACGCATTTGCCCTCGAATTTTTTTGTAAAACTCACCACGAATTATCGCCTCTTTTACTTTGGTACACACGGTGGCTGGCGCGGCGTGCCGCCGTGCCTACGAGGCTAGTAGGAACAAAAAGCGCGGGGCATTGTCTTTCGCCAAACCTCAAGGCTGTCAACCTATAAAACCTCAAAAAATTTCTACGACGACTACAAACCTTCCCCTCCCAAACGGTGAGCGATCTACCCAATCCCAACCATTCCCATTCCCACACCCGCCGCCGCCGCCGCCTGCGCCTGGAGCGGCCACCCACCCCGCCGTCTCACGCCACCGCGGAAACCGGCGCCCACCCTCGCGCCCGCCGCCACGTGCCCCTCCCCTGCCACCCGCGGGCCCCGCCTGGTGGGCAGGCGGGAAAGCGACGCGTGAAGGAGGCGCTGCTGCCTTTGCGCTCCCCCACCCGCCCCCGCTCGATAGCCGCGCCGCTCTGCTGCCTCTGCGCCCCCGTTCCCCATTTGCCCCCCTCCCCCCATCTACTTCCCCCACCGCCTCCGCTCGGCTCGGCTCGGTTCGGTTCGGCCCCGCCTCAGCGACGCTCCCGGTGGGCTCCGCGCAGCGCGCCGGGGTCTCCGCCGATTCGGCTCGATTTCGGGGGGCGCCGCGGCGACCTCGGGAGGTGAGCCGGCTCTCTCGGCGCTGCCATTCAACATGTATTAGGGCGGGGGTTTTGTCAGGAATTTTGCTGGCGAGAGGTTTGACCGGTGGATGGAGTGGGGGGTCTAGGGCGGAGACTCGGATTTGGGTTTGGGTGTGGGCGTGCTGCGTTTGGGGGGTGTGGTTTGTTGGTCGGCGGCTAGCTTGTGCGTTGTGCGAGAAACGGTGGTGCTTCTGTGAGGTGCGATGCTTCTGTTTGTGTGATCCGATTGGGAGCTAGTCGTAGTTGCCTGCGTGCCAGCTCGTTGATTAGTTAGGTTTCTGTACTAGGGTCTGAAAGAGAGTAAACAGCAGCGGAATCTCGGAGATTCATGATGGCAATAGGCGCAAGGGATGAAGCATGGGGGTGTTTGGACTAAAGATAGCACCAGGGAATGGAATCTTGATGCTTGTGTTTGCCATGATCCAATTTGAGCGCTAGTTGTGTGGTGTGCTAGGTTACATTTACGGTAGGTCCTTAACAGGGATTAAAAGCCACACAACACGGGAAATTTGTGGTAGGTTTGGTTGTACGTATCTCTACGGAGGGAGTAATGCTGGCTAGTTGTGTATTGGTGATTAAGGGGGGAAGGGTTTATGTAAGGTTTCTGAGTGGAATTTGGCTATTTATTGCATGCTTCCTTTATAGGTTAAGTTTTAATTTGAGCATCAGTTCAATATCAGTTACAAGCGATGGTTGACAATTTTGTCTGTTATATGTTCTGGTTAGCCTAGTTTTCTGTTTTTTAGCTTTCTTATGGGCGTTTTCATGGCAAGAGAAAGGTTTGCTTTGTTCATTTTGTTGCACACCATGAATTTCAGCTTGTTGAGTTGTATAACTAGTTAGAGACCCGTGCGTTGCAACGGAGTCATACAAATGGTGAAACGGAACTTACTGCCTGACCAACTTCACACATCAAACAAGTAAGACCAGAAATTATCTTCTCACCTCTGTTGGCTAGAGCTGGTAGAAGAAGAACTTCTCTGATATACGACATCTTACTCAGAAAAGTCTGAGGTAAATCCTACAACCAGATAGCAGCATACAGTAAAGGATTTCTTAGTTTATTATGAGTTGAAAATATATTAATAGAACAATATTTTGTAAAACAACAAATTCATCAATTGAACAACAGCCATTCAAAAACTTTACAGTACCATTGTATATTACAAGTCAGCTACTTAACAGGGGCAATTCAATAGATGACAAGACATAGTGAAAAAAAAGACAAGGAGCATTCAAAGCATTAACTCAGGTGATGTACTCCTACTTCATACCATGCCACTGGAGCTTCTCAGAGCACCAACCACAGAAGCAGCACAAAATGTATTAGTATGTGCATGTGGAAAAATCAAAACTTGAACCAGTTGGCATGCCCAAGAATCACAGTTTATACAGAATAAATTTATCAGATATTGTCAAAGAAACAAAAAACGAGAAAGAGGGTCAGATTGCAACGCTTCCGGTCTTAATCTTCATGTCATATAGATATTTAAGGAAAAACATACTTCATGAACTAAATGATGCTCTGAACATCATAAAATTTAATCCCAAATGAGCTATGTATTAAATGGTTCAAGTTATTCAAGCACTAAATCAGTGTCTTAACACAAACAGAAGAGAACAACTTGAATTGTGCAAACCATTCCATGGCACATACCAATTCCCAAATACTATAGTTCTAACCGAAAGAAATACACACGGCAACAAAAGGTGGAGTAGGACTGTGTGAAAACTTGGCATTAGCAAACAAAGCCCAATTCAACCGCTATTTCATGCAACTACCAAATTGACCAGTTGATTACACCAGTGCAATACAAAATCCTGCAGAATGAATCAGAAGAACAAAACTTACTTGGTACTAGCTGACAAGCTCGGTCATAACCTCTATGGCCACGTCAAACGAGAAGGACACCTTCATTGGCCACACAAGAACGAAACAACATGTGAGCACGTGTATGCACAACTAATCCCTCGAATTACACTTTTACGAGCTTATAAAGAATCGATGGGTGCATTGTTCGCACTTGCAGGGAGTTGAACGCAAAAGTGAGAAGTGGGTGCGCGGCGAGTGCAGCCGCCGACATCTCCGAGAAGTATCCGGTGTGGACCTACAATGTTGTCGCTTCTCTTAGCGTAAGGCGAGCGCGAAACAAAGCAAAGGAAGGCGCATATGTACCCAGCTTAGAAGGCTTTGTAGGATTCTACGGTTGCTCTCGTGGAGGGGGACCCCGTCATCCATAGGCGCCTTCTCAAACCGGGCGAGAAGGAACTTGAGCACGGTGGACGCGTGCGTGAGGAGCTTGCGCATGAACCTACACCACGCAGTGGCGTCGACCCCCATGTTGCCGCTCTGGTCCTGCGCCACCTCCTCGGGGAACACGGTGAGCAGCTCTAGCACGGCGGGGTTGGGCAGGTGCCGCATCCGGGCGAAGAGCCCGTCGATGCCTCCCTCGATGCGGAGCGCAAGCGCCGTGAGAGCCAAGCAGATTTGCGTGAGCAGCTGTAGGGGCCCCAGCCAGAATCGACGCGCGGCTAGGAGGAACGCATCGAGGAGTGGTGCGCCAGGGCGGAGGAGCAGCGCGTCGGGAGACTGATCTTCCGGCGAAGCATTTGGGCGGCGAAGAGGAGGAGGTCGACAGGTGGGGCGGGATCCGGGGACGTGAGCAGCGAGGTCGCCAATGCTCATGCCTGCGGCAAGCGTTGCAGGCCGAGGAGCCATTGGTTGGCGGCGAGGCGGGCGGAGGGGTGTGCGCTGTGGTTGAGCGTGTGCACGGCCGCGGCGAGCCGCACCTGGAGGTCCGACACCTTGGCGGCATCCATCGTGGCGGTAGGCAGAGCGGGGAGGTGGGTGGATTCGGGTGGGGAGGCGAGGGGACAGAGGGGATTGGGTCGAGTGCCACGCATGGACGAGTGGGAAGGTGATTTTTTTCACTTGTCTTTTCTTTTCCGGGAGTGGGCCGGTTGTTTGAGTGACTGCAACATTGGAGAGCAAGCGACAGAGAGAGAAGGGTAGCCAGAATGTGCAAGGAGATGGGGAAAGTGGAGGGGATGGGTGGTTGGATCTTGAGAGAGAGAGAGAGAGGTGGAGAGAGACGAATGGTCCAGATCAAATCGGATGGCTGCAGAGAGGGGAGAGGAGAATGCACCGACGACCACCAACTCCTCTTTATATAATAGTAGAGATATGAGCATTTGCTGTTCCATGATATGGCACAAAGAAAAACAAAGCATTCAATGCAACCGATAATCCAAGTGTCACCATTTCTGTGTTGCAATATGTGGCTGTTTTTTTTGGCAACAAATGTTTGTCCTCAGATTGCATACTAACGAAAACAGATAATAACCTTCAGTTTGAGTAGAACTATTCATCAACTACTGCTTCATTTTCAATAAGAACATCATACAAGTAATTTTGGAGTAAATTCATATACCTAAAGTGCTTGGTTGTTCTAATGTATGGGTATCTCTAACCATACACAGAGGTTAGTTTATTGAATTAAAGGTCTTCTATTTTGACATTTTTGAGTTACTAATAAAGAAATGCATTCTTCTGTTCCTAGCAGCATGTGACGCCGATACTCCAACGATGAAGGAGAGGAGCTCTTTATGTGATAGTGCAGCAGATGGAAATTGGGTTTTGAAATACAAAAGAAAACGAAGCAAGTTAACAGTTAGCCCGTCAAATGAGCATGAGGCTACCTCAGCAACATCGGACTCTCCAATAAACAATGGTCCCATCAAAAAGAAGTTCAAGCATGACATTAACATTTCTCCATCATCCAAGAAGATAAGAGGGTGTGATGGGGTGAATTTCTCTTCTAATACCTATTCATTTGTAGTTTATCTGTTTGTCTATCAGGTGGATATTGTTTGTGGTTTACTTCTTAAAGTACTTTGCATGTGTTTTGCTTCCAAGTACATACAAGCTGAAGGCTAAAGCAATAATTTAAAATGTATAAAATACCTCTGATTGATCACACGTACTATCACTATGGCTTCAGTGAAGTTCCTGAATTTTAAGAGTTCAAGAATTTTCTTCACACAAATACTTTTAGTCAAGCAAAAAATTTCATAAGTAGGAGCTTACATGTTTTATTAACCCTCTGATGCCTGCAGCTGTCAGTTAGATATGTTAACACTTGCTTATTTGACACACAACAGGATGGCTTACCTCTTGTGGTGTTGTTGCATCCAAGATACATGTCTGCAAACAATACTGGAACCACAGATCTTATTAGGCCACCATACATGCGTGTGGTGACAATTCTAGGCAACTACAAAAATTTTTAACATAAAATTATCAATACTGAATTTCAGCTGAGCAATTACATCTTTCTCTTCGACAATCCATGTAGCAAGTACATAATTAATGCAAGTTCAGGGCTTTATACACTGTTATTTTCTTTGCATTACTTTGTATATCACCTCTATCATGCTGTTCAAGTCTTCTTATGCAGATATTCTTTTTGTTTCTTCAGTATTTCTATGAGTGCATAGAATGCGATCTTGGTGGCAATTTGCTGTGTTGCGGTAGCTGTCCACGAATGTACCACTTGGAATGTCTTAATCCTCCTCTTAAGGTTTGAATCATTTCGGTTGTTTGATTAGACAACTTTTTTCCCTTTTGGTTGTACTGATCAGTTTTTATCTCTTTGCATTCTTCCATTTCCAATCTAGCATGCACCACCTGGGAATTGGCAATGTCCAAGATGTATGAAAAAGGTTAGCTTGAAGTTGTTAGGCAATGCCGATGCTGACACTTCTAAACATGAAAGAGCAAGGAGAATGCGTACAAGCACCACATCAGATAGCCCATCTCCCCATAACAAAGTCTCTTTTAGCATCCGGAGCCCCACACAAGAGAAGAGGGAATCAAACGAACAAGGAAAACTATCATGTGGTGGTGCATTAAAGGAGGGTGGCCTCAGTGTGAAGGATAATGAAGTTGAGAAAAAGAAGCCATTGATATTGCATTTGAAGAAGCGTTCGACCAAGGAACTATCTGCAAATACGAAGCCCTTGAAGTCAGGATTCCTTGGGAACTCTTCAGAAGAGAAACAAGAGAAACATGGAAGTGCTTTGAAAATGAAGAAACATCTGTGCCCCACAGACTTGTCTCCAAAGAAATCTAAAAGCAAGAGGCAACATGGTCACAGAAACAGCAAGAGATCTGAAGGAAAAAAGCTCAAATATTTGGCAACTGATGGTGACAGTGCTTCCTCAATGGAACCATCTACATCTCTTGATCACAGCGAATCACCGCCAGAAAGAAAATCGTTGGATGGAAAAACACCTACATCTAGTACCAAGAAAGGAAAAAAGAAAGTGAATTTTGTTGATAAAAAACATTCTGAGGTATTCAAACAACACTTTGTTATGATCTAATATTCACTGAGCAGATACATTTTTTTATATATATGTCTCATTTCCAGAAATGCTCCTGAGTGATTTTCTCATTGGTATACCTTGATGAACACATTTAGTATGTTAGTTGTCTGCTCAAGATATTTGTACTGTGTCTATTGGTTTCTTTTTCCTTTTGTTAGAGTTGGCACCTTTCCTGTTATAATTTGCTTAAGCTCATTTTTTTTTGTTTCGATTATAACCTTTATTTTATGAATAAGCTGAATAATTTAGCATGCAGCCACAATTTTCTCAGCAAACTTGCCATAATTAACAATTCTTTAATAGTATATCATATAATGCTCTCTGAATCCTGATCTCACCTGGGAAATACATAAAACTAGCTGTATGTGCTTCTTTAAGTTTGGTTGCCTTTTAAGGTCATATTGTCTGTTTTCTTTTTCTCGAACACGCAAGAGAGCTGCGTATCATTATATTAAGAAGAAGCGGAACCAGGGTTAAAGAAACCCAAACAAACTTACAAAGAACATGAGCCCAGAAGGCACATGCACTCCGAACCAAAAAGAGCCAAACAAAAAAACTAGACTAGGCCTGCCTCAAACGTAGGAGCAACCAGATAGGAAATCCCCCGTGCCCCTGCTAAGTTCCACATCTTCAGCTCCTCCCTTGCCTGAGCCAAGACCACGGCCACAACTGGTGACGCTCCCTCAAAAACACATTGATTTCGATGTTTCCAGAGAGACCAAGCCCCCAAAATGATTACCGAGTTGAGGCCCTTCTTCACCTTCCCATCAGTTCTGGAACTCACCATCGACCACCATCCATCAAAAGAAAGATCTGTAGGCTGCGGTGACAAGAGTTGAAGGCCAACTGAACGCAGCAGTGAAAACCAGAAAACGCGGGCAAAGGAGCAGCCGACCAGCAAGTGATTTATTGTTTCCGGTGCCTGATCACAGAGGGGACACGAGCAGGATGAGGCAAGCCTCTCTTCTCAAGCCTATCTGCAGTCCAGCACTTGTTATGGGCCACCAACCACATGAAGAAACGGCATTTGCCCGGCGCCCAAGACTTCCAAATCCTTTCCCAAGGACCAAAAAGAGTGGCACCCTGGAACAACTCTCTATAGGCAGACTTAGCCGAATACACACCAGAGTTTGAGAAGCGCCAAATATATGTGTCCGCCACACCTGGCTGAAGAATCACTCCAGAGAGTAAATCCCAAAGCTCGAGGAATTCCACCAGAACTCCCACAGAAAGGGCCCCTTGAAAATCAGAAATCCAGGTTTGGTCAATCAGTGCTTCAAGAACAGTGCGTTTCATAGCTCTCCTTTTGGACACTAGAGCAGATAGTTGTGGCGCCAAGTCCAAAATCCGCTGTCCATGAAGCCATCTATCTGTCCAAAAAAGAACGCGAGCTCCATCCCCAACCTTAGCAACCACTGCAATGGAGAAGAAAGCCTGTGCACAAGGATGGATTTGGATGGGAAAAACAGACCAAGGTTTATTGGGTTCAGATTTTTGTAGCCACGCCCACCACATTCGCAACGCCCAATTGGTCTTCTGTAGATCAGAAATACCTAAGCCTCCCAACTCCGGAGGGCGACAAGTTTTTACCCAAGCAACCAAACAGTGACCACCCTTTGCATCTTTTCTGCCACGCCAAAGAAAACCCGTCCTAATCTTGTCCACAGCCTTGATTGCCCAAGAAGGAAGATCAACCGCCATGGCCAAATAAATGAGCATCGAAGTGAGCACAAACTGAACCAGCACCCTCCTTCCGGCCTTAGTGAGAAGGTCAGCTTTCCAACCAGGAAGGCGATCAGCAATCCGGTCCACATAAGGCTGAATTTGATCCTTAGATAACTTCGAGAGGGAGAGAGGCAATCCGAGGTACTTACAGGGGAACTCAAGCACCTCACAGGGTAGGTGAGTTTGAACTGCTACAATGTCCAGCTCCGAGCAATGAATAGGGAAAACGTTGCTTTTCAGCAGGTTAGTCTTCAGCCCAGAGGCTTCCCCAAAAAGCTGCAACATATCAAGGCTAAGATCCATGTCATTAGCAGAAGGCCTGAGGAAAATAACCACATCATCAGCGTAGAGAGAAATCCGATGTTGCAAGGACCTAGCCGAAAGAGGTTGCAAAAAACCCTCTCCTGCTGCCTTGGAGACCATATGGGAGAGGGTGTCCATTACAAGAATGAAGAGCATTGGTGATAGCGGGTCTCCTTGACGCAGTCCCCGGTGATGCAAGATAGTTTCACCAGGGGTTCCATTACAATATCATAACTGTCCAAATCCCAATTTTTTCTTCTTGAGGTGCTGAAAAAATTGGGATTTGGACAGTTATGATATTGTCTGTTTTCACAGAGGCGGTGATGTTTTTGCATTTATTAGCATCCAAAAGAAACAATGGTAACTTTCGCACTTCCTGGACATAAAACTGGCTTGTTATATTTTCTTTTGTCATCGGGTATAATTTTTGCCCATGGCAGCATTTTCTGATCATTTGTCTTTGGTTGCTACCATGACCAGTCTTCACTGCAATTTCTGTCGCATGAACACCTTATTTGATGGTTGCACTCTTATCCAATGTCCAAATTTTGTAACATAATTATGTTGAGAATGCCGCTCATATACGTGAAAAATGGTGCAGGAGCAAGGTGTGGTAGGAGACAAAATAATGACTCAGGAGGATCTGCAGGTTCGTTCTGGCAATTATCTATATTGTAGATAGCGATGTATGGTAGCACCGTAGCTGCACTACACCACTACCTTATCTATATGCATTGCATCTTCATCCAATCATTCTTTTCCAGCTTCGCCCTGTCCCATTTTCTATTTTTTCTGATTATCACAAAAACATTGCTCTTTGTTTAGGTTGATCGCATCCTAGGCTGTCGGCATCAGACAAGCCAAATCAGTTCATGGCTCCATGCTTCATCAGAGCAGATTGAATCTAATTTGCAGCTGGAAGATATGGCCCCTCCTAATGCTTCCAGTGCGATAGAATCTAGCCATGTCATTCCAAATAGATTCCATAAAGGAATGCGATCTTCTAACAATGATACCGACACCAGTCTAGAGGATGTACATGCTGATGAATCCGCAAATCGTGGCGGTGAAAATCATTCGGATGGTGTTGGAGAGCAAAAGAAGAGCAATGGTAAATCCCATGAAAATAAGGAGTTGCTGAACCAAGAAGAAACCACGAAGACAGTATCAGTATGTTCCACTGATCAAACCATCACAGTAAAAGATGCTGGAGTAATAGGAGAAAATGTTACAGCCTCAACAAATGGTGAACATGAGACAGTATCTGATATTCCAGCAGAAACTGATGACATCGAACATTCAGTTTTCAAAGCTGATGCAATAGTCCAGACCAAACAAGAGCATACACCTGAAAGTAAAGTACATGGAAAAATAGAAGTAATTGCAAGAAAGGACCATGATGGTACTGCATATGAGTTTTTGGTCAAATGGGTTGGAAAATCAAACATTCATAACACCTGGGTTTCTGAATCTGAACTAAAAACATTAGCAAAAAGGAAACTAGAAAATTACAAAGCAAAGTATGGAACGGGTTTGATAAACATTTGCAAGGAACAATGGTTCCAACCACAACGAGTTATTGCTCTGCGTGTTTCCTTAGATGAAGTAGAAGAGGCTTTGATCAAATGGTGTGGCCTTCCTTATGACGAATGCACTTGGGAAAGATTAGATGAACCTACCATGATGAATAATATCCATTTGGTCACTCAGTTCAAAAATTTTGAATGCCATGTTTTGAATAAGGATATGGGAGGTGACTATGCAAATGCAAGAAACTGCCAAGAACTTAATGTGTTGGTTGAGCAGCCAAAAGAACTTCAGGGAGGCATGCTCTTCCCTCATCAACTGGAAGCATTGAACTGGCTACGTAAATGTTGGTGCAAGTCAAAAAATGTTATCCTTGCTGATGAGATGGGCCTCGGAAAGACAGTGTCAGCCTGTGCTTTTCTATCATCCCTGTGTTGTGACTTTAAGATTAAATTGCCATGTCTTGTCTTGGTTCCTCTTTCCACTATGCCCAACTGGATGGCTGAATTTACATCTTGGGCACCTCATTTAAATGTTGTGGAGTATCATGGTTCTGCGCGGGCAAGATCTATCATTCGTCAATATGAGTGGCATGCGGGTGCTGCAAGCCAGATAGGTAAAATCAAGAAGTCTCACAAGTTCAATGTTTTGCTCACCACTTATGAAATGGTGCTTGTTGATGCTGCATATCTTCGTTCTGTGTCATGGGAAGTTCTTATAGTTGATGAGGGGCATCGTCTGAAGAATTCTAGCAGCAAACTCTTCAGTTTGCTCAATACATTTTCATTTCAGCACAGGGTTTTGTTGACTGGAACTCCCTTACAGAACAACATTGGTGAAATGTATAACTTATTGAACTTCTTACAACCTGCTTCTTTCCCTTCTCTAGCATTGTTTGAGGAGAAGTTTAATGATCTTACAACAGCAGAGAAAGTGGACGAGCTGAAGAAACTTGTAGCTCCACATATGCTTCGAAGGCTGAAAAAGGATGCAATGCAAAACATCCCCCCAAAGACCGAGCGAATGGTACCTGTTGAATTGACATCAATCCAAGCTGAATACTATCGTGCTATGCTTACAAAGAACTACCAAGTACTGCGTAACATGGGGAAAGGTGGCGCTCCTCAGTCATTGCTCAACATAGTAATGCAGCTTCGGAAGGTCTGCAACCATCCATATCTTATTCCTGGAACTGAACCTGAATCAGGTTCACCGGAGTTTTTGCATGAAATGCGAATAAAGGCCTCAGCAAAGTTAACTTTGTTGCACGCTATGCTTAAAATGTTACACAGGGATGGTCACCGTGTTCTTATTTTTTCTCAGATGACAAAACTCCTTGACATCCTTGAAGATTACCTGACTTTGGAGTTTGGTCCTAAAACATTTGAAAGAGTGGATGGTTCGGTATCTGTGGCAGACCGCCAGGCAGCGATTGCTCGTTTTAACCAGGATAAGACTCGTTTTGTATTCTTGCTATCTACACGGTCATGTGGACTTGGGATTAATTTGGCAACTGCAGACACTGTTATCATATATGATTCTGATTTCAATCCACATGCTGATATACAGGCGATGAATAGGGCCCACAGAATTGGACAGTCAAACAGGCTTTTAGTTTACAGGCTTGTAGTACGCGCTAGTGTTGAGGAGCGTATCTTGCAACTTGCCAAGAAGAAATTGATGCTTGATCAACTTTTTGTTAACAAATCAGAATCACAGAAGGAAGTGGAAGATATCATTCGCTGGGGAACAGAAGAACTCTTCAGGAATAGTGATGGTGCGGATGTTAAAGGCAATAATGAAGGTTCTGGTGCTAAACATGATGTAGCTGATGTTGAGTTTAAGCATAGGAGGAGAACTGGTGGCCTAGGTGATGTTTATGAGGACAAATGTGTTGGTGGTTCTATTAAACTTATTTGGGATGAAAATGCTATCATGAAGCTTCTTGATAGATCCAACCTTCCATCAACAGTAGCTGAAAGCACTGATGGGGACTCGGACAATGATATGCTTGGCGCTGTAAAGGTAATTTAGTTTGTGCGCCTTCTTCAAATGATGAATATTTATGCAATGACTATGTGGTAAATTATGGTATCAAGCATGCTTGTCACGGCGTCGCGGTAGAGCTGGGTGGACGCCATGGCCGCTCGCCACGCCTGGGGGGGGGGGGGGGGCGGCTGCGCGGGGGCGGCAGGGGGGAGAAGGCGCTGGGTAGGGGAGGCGCCGTGGGGAGGAGGCGCTGGGGAGAGGAGGCAGCGGGCGGGGGGAGGAGGCACTTGGGAGGGGAGGAGGCGGCGGCAGATGAGGGAGGTGGCGGCGGGGAGAGGAGGCGGCGCGGGAGAGACGGGAGCGGGGAGAGAGAGCGGAGTGCGTGTGGGAGAGAGAGAGGAGAGAGTGCGTGCGGGAGTGAGCGGGGAGAGTCGGCAGTTTTATGTCAGCAATGCCGAGTTACCGAGTGTGTGCATGTTGGATACATACGGCAGCGTAGACATGCACAGCGCGGCGGCTCGCCTAGGTGTCCAGGCGCCCCTCACTCGCTGTGGCCGCCAACTCCGCCATGACAACCATGGTATCAAGAATGTCATCTTGTCCATGTTTCACCAAACTGTTGTAGTTCACTCGGGGAAAGTTCACTTAGTTTGGAAGTTTGTAACAAGTACCAGTCGATTAGATTTTGTTGTCAGTATTCTGTTACAGCATTCATCCACTAATTTTGGATCTTTAGTTTTTAGACCACTTCAACAATTATATTTCTTTTGTATTGTACTATGGTGGCTACCACTATTGTGATGTAGGTTTTACTTTGTGCAATTGATAGCTTCTCTCTGGATGTCTCAATTAATACTTTCTTTTACCTCCATCCGTTAAGCAGTCAATAGATTGGAACGATGAGCTGAATGATGATCCTGGTGCCACTGAGGACATTCCAAATATTGATAATGATGGTTGTGAGCAGGCATCTGAAACAAAGCAGGATGCAGCTAATCGTGTGGAAGAAAATGAATGGGATAAACTTATACGTGTCAGGTGCTCTACAATACCATGCACTTATTATTTCTTTTGGCTGTCTATTGGCTTATAATGGTCTTTTGCTTTATGTTTTCCTGTTTACTTCATAACTTGACAAGTCAGAAAGGAAAACAAAACAGAAGAATAAATACTCCAATTCTAGCATGCATGCACTTGGATAAGTTAGCACACGCTATATACCAGCTTATGAAATTTTATGCTATACGTCATCACAGTGGAGTCAAATTTTGTGGAACTATGAACCCCCATTTGGTGAAAAGTGCATGCACTAGAAATTTTGCAGCTATGCAGAGCAAATGGGGACTGGTGCTCATATGTTCACCTAAACCTCATTTGAACTTACGAGAAGTTTCATAGCCAGACCCTTTCTTGTTTCTACTTATATATTAAGGGCTTGTTTGGATGGGTTGAGATGGGCCATGATCCCAGACCATCGAAACAAGGCCTAAGTGAGGCAATGAAAGTCCATGGTGGTTACTTTACTAATTGCTATAATTGGTCCATTTGCTTAGTGCGCTCTCTCTCTCTCTCTCTCTCTCTCTCTCACACACACACACACACACACACACACACACACCCCCGTTCACAGACACAGCATGGCGGTGGGTTACTAAATGCAAATTGGTATTTCAGATGGGAGCAGTATCAAATTAAGGAGGCGGCGTCTCTTGGTCGAGGCAAGCGTCTAAGGAAGGCTGTTTCTTACAGGGAAACATTTGCAGCAATTCCTAATGAAGCTTTAAGTGAGGTACTTTTGTGTTGGACGTGATTTTGGCTTTTGGCTTCTGGCCGTTTTGAATATATTGGCTTCTTAATGCGGTTTTTTTTCTTTTTTCCTTTTGCATTGCCTGTGAAGATATAATGTTTTTGTTTCATTCTCCTTTTTTTTCTTTATTTTCCTTTGATTGAATGCCTCGGCCAAAAGCTAACATTTGATGCAGTGCCCATTTTAGCCAAAAGTCATCAGCAAACGTCGTTTTGAACAGGGCCTGAATCTTGGAGGCAAGAAGTTGAAAAAAATACAAAGCTACTACTTGATTGTTCTAGCAATACAACCTAAGCACATATGCTTTGCCTCGTAAATTTCATATTGTCGGCTCCATTAAATGTGTTTCGTACTTATACTTGAAAACTCTGGGAGGATCAATTTTTCTTATTCCACCCACTACAGGATTTGGAAAAACCAGCTAGCTAGGGTTATTTTTTTATGGCTGTTTTTGATGATTTTTGTACTATTCTTTATTGTATTTCATAGCATTGTCAAAAAGATCGAAAAATTATCCTAACCTGCTATAGGAACATCCTAACACAGCATCAGGAGCTGGTGATTTTTGGCTCTAGAATGATTTTGGGACACCCGATTGCATGTATTTGTTGGAATTTTTTTTTGAGATATGCCCTAGAAGGCACCAGTTTGCGCACACAAGTGCTTTCTTTAAAAAGACTGCAAGATCGGTTTTATTGTATGTGGATTAATGCATATACCCCCTCCGTTCTCAGATACTTATCACTTTTGAGTTAAGACCTTATTCTTTTTGGCTTTTCAGCTGCTTTTGGGTTTTGGTTTCTCTCAGCGATCACTATTTATTAGACTAATAAGTCTCAATCAAAATTCATAAGCCGCAGCTTAAAAGAATAGGCCCTAAATTTTTGCTCGGAAACTACCCCTCTCAACTACACGCATCTCCCATCACTTCACTACCTCATTGTTTGTATTTGTGATTTTATTATTTAGAGGGTATTTGTAGGACCCAGATTTTACAATCCGGAATCCTCTATGATTCCACCATACTATTCCCTGGATCAGTAGATAGTGCTCACAGATCGGGTATGTAGTAGATGATGGAGTTCTCATCCAGCTGTCCCAAGCTGATGATGGAGTTCCGCAGATCGGGGATGTAGTAGACGCCGGTGAGCAGCCTGTGCTCACCAGACACGGTGGTGAAGATGACGGAGCCGACGCCCTTGATTTCCACGCCGGAGGCGTCCCCAAACTTGACGGAGCCTCGGACGCTAGAGTCAAACTCGGCGAAGAACTCCCGTCGACCGGTCATGTGATGGGTGGCGCTGGTGTCGAGGCACCACCCGTTAGTCTTGTCGTTGCCGGAGCCGTAGCCGAGGAGGGCATGTGCTTTTGGCTCGTCAAGGTGGAGGAGAGCCACTGCGGCCGGTGCCGCTGGAGGTAGTTCGATGCTCACATGAGCAATGAACAGAGTCGGCTGCTCCTCCTCCTCCGCCTGCGCGACGTGGGCCTAGCCGCGTCGTGGCTGTCGATAATCCCTGGCCCAATGACCAAGCTTGCCGCAGTTGTGGCAAGAGTCGTCTCGTGCCGGCTTTTGCTTGCCAGCAGCGCCGCCCTGGGCGCCTCCACGGTCATCACCCTCGGCACGTCCTCGCGCCCCTGCCTGGGCGTCTTTGCGTGGCTTGCCGTGCTTGCCGCGCTTGCGGCCGCCTGTCGTGGAAGAAGGCTCCCCCTTCTTCCTGTCACCTTGGCCGGCAGCCCACTGCTCCCGAGTGAGGAGGAGCTTCCCGCCAATGGTGACGGGTCCCGAGAGGCGCTGTGGCTCATCGCTGTCAACGACCTTGAGGCGACCCAACGCCTCCTCGATCGTCATCGTGGAGAGGTCCAGCAGAGACTCGATCGAGCGAGCCATCTGCTTGTACTTCTCGGGGACGCAGCGGAAGAGCTTCTCCACAGCTCTCTCTTCGCCGTAGGTGTCGTCACCGAACTGCACCAACTTCTGCAACAGAGTGTTGAGACGGAGAGCAAAGTCATCAACGTCCTCACCTGGCTTGAAGGCCAGGTTCTCCCACTCCGTGCGTAGTGCCTGCAATGTAGACTTGCGGGCGCGGTCGCTGCCGATGCGTGCTGCAGCGATGGCGTCCCAAGCCTCTTTGGCAGTCCGCTTGTTGGTAAGCGAGAACTGCATCTCGGGCGGGACTGCAGCGATGAGAGCATCCAGCGCCCGTCGATCCTGGTCGTAGTCGACGTCGCCGTATCGGACTGCATCCCACATATGCCGCACCTGGAGCTTTACCCTCATCACCGCGGCCCACTCGACATAGTTGGTCTTGGTGAGGGTAGGCCACCCGCCGCCGGGGCCGACGTCCCTGACGACAGCCTGGTACTCGTGGTGACCACGGTACCGAACCGGGGAGAGAGAGCCGCGTCGCCTGTGAAGGCCGCGCTCTCCGTCGACCCGTACGCCGCCGCCGTGCGCGCCTCCTCCAGGAGCGTCACCGGCGCGTCCGCGCCTGTCTGGGCTGCCGCCGCGCTCGTGGGCGTGCGCGGCTGCCCACTGCGCCGCTCGCCCTCGCGCTGCCTCCCTCTCCAGCGGCTCAAGATCCGCGTCGGCGTTGTCATCAGCAGAGATGGAGCTGCTGTTGCTGCCGCGCAGAACCTTGACCTCCGCTGCTGCCGCACGCGCTGCATGCCGCCGCCGCCGCTTCCACCTCCGCTCTGGCTGCTGCCAGCTCCGCCGCTGCCAGCCTTGACGCCCTTTCCGCCGCCGCAGCGGTCTCTGCCGCCGCTCGCTCGCGCTGCTCTGCCGCGGCGAGCTCGGCCGTCTGCTGACGCCGCGTGCTCGAGGCGACCGAGCGCTGAGACTGCCCTGCGGACATGGCGCGCTACTGGGGGGCTGTTGCGTGGAGAGAGGGCTGTTTCTGACGAGCTGCTGCCCGTCTCCGGAGAGGAGTGAGCGGGGACAGCCGGAGCTGCTGCTGCTACCGGCTGGGGCTGCTGCGAGGCCGGAGAAGGAGATGAGCAGGAGATGCTCAGGCTACAGGATAGTATAGCTCTGATACCACTTGTTACTTGCTGGAGTCTTGCTGTTGGTGATAGCAAGATCCTTACTCTCATCGAGAGGATGACACTTGGGGATGGGGCAATTTTCTTGTTTATTTCTCACACTGCCATGCCAACCTGAGGGGTTGGGGATACAAATTTATAGGCTGCTAACCAGCCAAGCATATACTAAGATGCTAGTCCTAGATGCTAGTCAAAAACTGTCCTAAAGCTAGTCTAAGATGCTAGTCAAAAGCTGTCCTAAAGCTAGTCTAAGATGCTAGTCAAAAGCTGTCCTAAAGCTAGTCTAAGATGCTAGTCTAAAGCTGTCCTAAAGCTCAAGATGCTAGTCTAAAGCTGCTGTACAAGAACCATGTGCCCACCCCACAAAGACCACAGTACAGGGACTTATTCATCAGCACGTGGGATCTTGTTCCTCTTCCTGCACGTGTTACTCCTATCACGTGCAAGTGGGTGTATAAGGTTAAGACTCGTTCTGATGGTTCTCTTGAGCGTTACAAGGCTCGTCTTGTAGCGCGTGGTTTTCAGCAGAAGCACGGTCGTGACTATGATGAGCCTTTTGCTCCTGTTGCTCACATGACCACCGTTTGCATTCTTCTTGCTGTGGCCTCTGTTCGACAGTGGTCTATCTCTCAGTTGGACGTCAAGAACACCTTCCTCAATGGCGAGTTACGTGAGGAGGTCTACATGCAGCCGCCCCCTGGATATTCTGTTCCCGGGGGTGTGGTTTGTCGTCTTCGCCGATCTCTCTATGGCCTCAAGCAAGCTCCTCGTGCCTGGTTTGATCGTTTCTCCTCTGTTGTCACTGCAGCTGGTTTCTCGGCCAGTGCTCATGATCCTGCTCTTTTCATCCACACTTCATCTCGTGGTCGGACGCTTCTCCTTTTGTATGTTATGATATGATCATTACTGGAGATGATTCTCAGTATATTTCTTTTGTCAAGGAGCGTCTTCATGAGCAGTTTCTTATGTCTGATTTGGGTCCTCTTCGCTACTTTCTTGGGATTGAGGTTATTTCTACTCCTGAGGGTTTCTATCTGTCCCAAGAAAAGTATATCCAGGATCTTCTTGATCGTGCCTCTCTTACTGATCAGCGCACAGCTGAGACGCCCATGGAGCTTAATGTTTATCTTCGTCCTACTGATGGTGAGCCTCTTGCTGAATCTACTCGCTATCGTCATCTTGTTGGGAGCCTTGTTTATCTTGGTGTCACTCGTCCTGACATTTCATATCCCGTGCATATCTTGAGTCAGTTTGTTTCTGCTCCCACTCAGCTCCACTATAGTCATCTTCTTCGTGTTCTACGATATCTTCGTGGAACTATCTCTCGTTGTCTCTTTTCCCCTCGCTCCAGTTCTTTACAGCTCCAGGCATATTCTGATGCCACCTGGGCTAGTGGTCCCTCTGATCGCCGGTCTCTCTCCGCTTATTGTGTTTTTCCTGGTGGTTCTCTCATTGCTTGGAAGACTAAGAAGCAGATAGTAGTTTCTCGTTCGAGTACTGAGGCTGAGTTGCGAGCTATGGCTTTGTTGACTGCGGAGGTTACTTGGCTACGGTGGTTACTTGAGAACTTTGGTGTTTTTGTTTCTGCACCGACTCCTCTTTTGTCTGACAGTACAGGTGCTATTAGCATTGCTAAAGATCCAGTGAAGCATGAACTTATAAAGCATATTGGTGTTGATGCTTCCTACATGCGGTCACAGGTGCAGGACCAAGTTGTTGCTCTTCAGTATGTGCCTTCCGAGCTTCAGTTGGCAGATTTTTTTCACAAAGGCACAAACCAGGGCCCAGTACAGTTTTCACCTCTCCAAACTTCATGTTGTTGATCCACCATAAGTTTGAGGGGGGTGTTAGATATGTATACATAGCTGTGTATTTATCCTATTGTATGAGGGGTTTTCTGCATATTTGCCACACCAGTACATGTATATATATTGGCCTCATAATGTATTGACGCGCTATTCATAACAAAAATAATCATACCAACATATACCAGTCATTTCCACCATGACTTCCCAAACCAGTTTCTCTTGATAAAAAGTGATGCTTGGGGCACTTTGGTGCCCCCGAATACCTAAGCAGTACTAAGCATAGCGTATTAAGAACTTATTTTTGAAAGTTTTACCATTATAATCTTGCTAAGGTGACAAAGTTCACATATTCAATGTTCCAAAGGAGGTATAATATTAACAAGTCAAATAATGGGCATATAACTAAAATCTTAAAACAAAAATATATTTGCATCTAAAATAACAGCATGCAATTTGATAATTTAAACAAAAATAATTTGCAGAAATGTAGCTTCAACATGATTAAAGTATTGACTCGCCTTGCGCGGTTTACCGCGGTCTTGAGCTCACACAATGCTTTCTCTTGAGCTTCTGGTCTTTATCTTTGCTTCGCTCTCGATCACGTTTGATTTCTTGATTATTCAGGACTCCAATTTCTAATTACGTGCTAAATGACTGAATATAAATAAAGGCAAATAACTCAAAAGACCCACATAAATCCAAATAAACTCAATTTAGTTTTATTATGAGTTAATGGGTGATTCGGGTGATTTGAGGCAAGGTCGGTGGTATAATACGATGACTCGATCTTTTAATTAATAATCTCTTTTATTATTTTTGTATTTATCGAGGAAGTTCCATGAGTCAGATTAGACCTATGAGTCGGTGTACGAGTTTAGCTGATCATTATTTTGTTGAGTGTTAATATTCAGTGCATATGATGTATACATTTATGTTCTATATTATTATTCATTAAATCTAATGTTAAGATTTAATTTATGGCACATTATCATTTTGTCTATACCTCAATTATTATTAGGCTTAGCTTTAGTTGCAATTTAAATTTATTTATCTAGGCAAAGCTTGTTATATAGGGTTATATTTTTAATATTTGTTATTTAGCAAAATCTACCTCTAAGATTTATTTAAGGCGGCATGTTAAATATTGGACATGTACTTTAATTATAAATAAGGGTATCTTTACTAAATTTGAACATTTAACCAAAGCCACTTTTTCTTTATTAATGCCTTTAATTCTGGGATTCTGGGAGCTTTGCGCGACTTCTCAACGCATGCGTGGCAACTTTGCACCGAGCGACAGGGCCTTTGTGCCGCGTGGTCGAGTGAGGCTACAGGGCGGGGAGTAAACCGGGGGCGGTGGCACCGAGCTGTGGGCGACGGGGGTAATGTCGGGGGCGGTGTGCGAGCGCGCCACCAGGCGATGGGACAGCTCGGGGAGGGTGGCGTCCCTGGGCGACGGTGGCTGGCGAGTGCATGAGCGCCACAGGGAGAGCGGGCGCAGAGCGGGGAGGAGCCGGGGAGGAAGGAGAAGAAAGAGTGGGGTGGGGGCGGCCGCTGGGCAGAGAAAGAGAGCAGGAGGGAGAGGTGGAGTTGGGCCGGGCCGTTTCGGCCAGCCTGACTTTCACTTCTTTCTTTCTTTTTTTTAATTTATTTATTTCATATGTGTGTATACTTTCACATTTGTTTCATTTGCTGACTTACTTTATTTTCATATCTCCATTTCCCATATTGCTAGACTCTTTCTTGCTCATGCACATTTTGCATATATATATATATATATATATATATATATATATATATATATATATATATATATATATATATATATATATATATATATATATATATATATATATATATATATATATATATATATATATATATATATATATATATATGACACTGAAATAGGGCGCCAGGGTGCCTGGGCACCAAGTCTCCCTGCTTTTAGATTGCTTTTAGATGCGTGCAAGTGTAATGATATATAATATCAAGATGGAAAGTCTTAATTATGAATGGAAAGTCTTAATCATGGATGGAAATTTTTAATCATGTAACCTGGGCATCATGGTGCCCCTGTTATTTATACTATATATATATAAGTTCATGTTTGTATTTTATCCTTGTACTTTTATTACTATTTATGCTATTATTTCCGAAATGAGATTTTATATTTTAATTCAAGTTTCTCCCTCCTTATGCTGGATCATCTTTTCAGATTCGTATTTAAAATTTTAGTTTTCTATTATTTGCATATTTCCTTTTATGGCGTTACTAATATTGGTTTTATTTCTCATTGTATTTATTTGCATGCAACAACACTCCATATTTCCCAAATAAATATTCAGAAGAATTCGATTGCCAGAAAAGATTTTAAAATGCCATATTTTTGAATTTCCAAATTTTGGGATGTTACAGTATTTGGGTTACATTTTATCCAAAGCATGATTACCTTCGTATGTGTGATTTGCTCAAAAGTGCTAATTATTTGAGAACAAAGGGAGTATTTTGTACTGATCATTGGTGGTCTGTGTGGATTTTTGACCTTGTTGACAGAACATACAAGTATTTGCCAATTCTAGTGACAAACCAGAACAATAGTCTGAATTGCAGGCATAGTGCAAATTTGATTTGTCTTGAAGGATCAAATGGCCAATGGAACTTGGTTATATGAAATTCTATGCTTTTACTTATAATTCAGGTAGATATCACAGAGTTCGTTAATAGTTTAATCTATCCTGAGAAATATTGCATGATTTACACCCCCCCCCCGGCGCACGCACGCATATACATACATATATATTCATACACACACAGATATGTGTGTGTGTGTGTGTGTGTATGTTTTGAGACTTCCAAAGATATTTGACTGCATTGTGGTTTTTCATTTGCTATTTGCCTTGCATCTCTTATATTTCAATAGTTTATGTAGCAGTGCAATGATTTGCTGATATTGGTATACAGGACTCTGATGAGGGGGATGAACCAAAGCGAGAATACACTGCAGCTGGACTGGCTTTGAAGGAAAAATAGTATGCCCCTCCCCTCCCTCCCTCTCCCCATATCCCCACTTGCTTTTGCATTGCATTTTGTCTTCAGGCACTGATTTACATCTGATTGTAACAGTGGAAAGCTCCGAGCTAGGCAAAAGGAAAGGATTGCTCAGCGGCACACAATCAAGAAATATGCTGATGATAAAATTGAAGAGTTCATAAAACTATATGACTCTAGTGTTAATGAGCATGGGGTGAATCGTTTAAGAATTGTAGAAGATCCCAATTCTGCACAGCCATCTGAGGCTAAACGTTTCAGTGAATCAATCTTAGAAATGAAGCAATCCTCGAAGAAAGCAAAGAGATATCCTGAAATCCCTCAAGAGCTTTATGCCAAACTTCCCGGAAATGCTGCTTCATCGAAGCACCACTCAAAGACAACAGATGTCTTAAACCCAGGGACTTCACATCACCTCTTACCCGTCCTTGGCCTTTGTGCTCCAAATGCTGATCAGGTGAACTCATACAAAAATTCAATTCGTGGGCCAAGCATGAAGGAGCAGAAAAGAGCTAGTGGTGAAGTAGCCAACAAACTGCTGTTTACTCCTGGTGCTGACCATTCCAGTGAACAAAAAAATGATGGCCAATCTGCTCCTAGTAAGCCTATGTTTCCTGGTTCATCTGAGGAGACTTTGCGAGGGCTGAATAACATCATTCCAGATGGTTACTTCCCCTTCCATCCTGTATGTTCTCTTCTCTATTCGGCTATGCTCCTTTTTTTACACTCCTGTCCTCTGCATCAGTTTATATAGTCACTTTATCATTTTCATGTCTTGTCATTCAGAAGTCAAAAGTTGAGATACTAGTCCACTTTATTTATATTAGGAGTAAATGTTGCAAGCAACTTGATTGGTTTTATTTTTTGAAATTTATGTTTCTAGAGCGAAGAGTAGTCATTCTTGAGCAGAGCGTGCCATTTTCGTTTAATCAAGGGCTACTTCGATTTTAGCAGAAAAAAAGAATAACAATGTTATTGTGTGCAGATTCCTCCTATGTCTGGGAAGGGGCTGTGTGATCCTGTCGAAAATCCTGGAACTTCCATTGCTTCATTTCAAGGGAAGCTGGGTCTTCCGAACTCTAGTCTGGAAGACAATATTGCACTGAAGCATATGAACTCAGTACCAGATCTATTTCCCAACTTGTCACTGGGCACTAATAAGGAATATGTTCATAATTCTGTCCCAGAATTGCCAAATAGTTCGTTGCTACCGAACTTCATGCTAGATATCGCTGGAACTTCAAAGCAAAAGCACAAGTTCGTTGCAGATATGTCTGGCCTTCTTCCAGTTCTGGGTATTAGCCCAGTTCAATCAATCCATTCTGCCATGCCTGAAAATCACAAGAAGGTCTTGGACAATATAATGATGCGAGCTCAGTACGCCACAAACAAATTCTTGAAGAAGTGGTCAAAACCAGATTATTGGTCAGAAGATGAACTTGATGCTTTGTGGATTGGAGTTCGTAGGCATGGAAGGGGTAATTGGGATGCCACGCTTAGAGATCCAAAGTTGAAGTTTTTGAACCACCGAACTAATGAAGAGCTGGCCTCGAGATGGATTTTGGAGGAGCAGAAAATTATAGAGGAACCAATGTCTACAGCCACCAGAAGTTCCAACTCCGCATCTTTTCCTAGAATATCTGATGCAATGATGTCTCGGGCACTGAATGGAAGTAACTTCTCCAAACTGAGGATGGAGCCGCCTAAATTGCAGTCCCACCTAACTGATATTCAGTTAGGTTGCACTGATATGCCATCCAGATTTCCTCATGTTGAGCCTACTAATTACATGAATTCAAATGAGGGTGGTCCATCACTGGCACCATGGCAGGATTTCAAGCATAGATCGGGTTATGGTGGAGATATTCCTGGCAGCACATTTGACAAGTGGGAGAAACCTGATGTTGGACTGGTCCCACCATTTATGCCAAATCCTTTTATGAATGAAAGCATTGGCTCACTGCCCATGCACAGACAAAACAGTAGTTCCATTCAGCAGAATGAAGTTGGATCAAGTTCGCATGAGAACATTCTTCTTCATGGTGTTTCAGATGGGCAGGTCAATTTTGAGATGCAGCGGCTTGTGAAGTTAGGCAAACAACCCATTGAGACGAATCTGAATCACACAAAGCACTCAAATCCTCTACTTGAGAGCTCTGGTGACATTGGAGGCTCAAAAGCAAACAAGCTACCACATTGGCTTCAGGAGGCTGTGCGTGCTCCTCTGTCGAAGCCACCTGAATGTGAGCTACCGGCAACTGTTTCAGCAATTGCTCAGTCTGTGTGCCTACTTCTTGGAGAACAAAAACCATCAATACCTCCATTCCTTATCCCAGGACCTCACCTTTCTCTCCCAAAGGACCCGAGGAATACTCCAAAGAAGAGGAGAGTCCGCAAGGTTCAGCAAGCTTACCCCCAGACAGATAATTCCAAAATCAGATTTGGGCGAGGTGATCACAGCTCTACTCCTTCAGCACCACCACTCATAGAAGCTTCACCTGCGTTTCCAGCAGTTGATCAAAATAATGGTGCCCCATAACTAGAACTCTCCATCATCATCTTCCGCTGGCAGGCAGGGAATAGATGGGTTACCTCCTTCCGCTTTTGAAGAATCACACAAAACCATGGAAAGTTCAGAAGCTATTGCTGCTACTTGCACGCCCAGGTCAGAGGCTCCTGAAACTGGTTGTCAGAGAACTGAGTTCTCTGCAGTAGATGACATGGCTCGTGGATCTTGTAGATCACCAGGGAGGGATACACCTGCCCCCGGCGCTCTGAGAAGCGAATTGTCTGGATCAGGTGATTCACCTACAGAATTTTCTGTATTGCCAGTGGTTGATGCACCTGGGACAAGCAGCAGACCAGCTGTAGCGCCTGCATTAGGTGACGATGAGTCGAAACAAGAGAATCCATTAGACAACACCAGAAGCATCGGCGACCCAGAGAAGCTGACGTTGAATCCAGCTCCTGTAGATGAGACTGGAGATTCAGGCGCATAGCACTCAGTTTCAGGTCAAATAGTTGACGATAAAGTGGACGAAATCGTGCGAGAAGATGAGCATTAGGATTGAGCGATGGGCTCAGTATTTCTCTTTCTTCCATTTAGCGCTGGGATTCTCCCTTTTCCCAATGTTTCCAGTGTGTTGGGGGGGGGGGGGGGGGGCGGGGTATCTTATGTTTGTACGCTTAGTCCAGATAAGAGTAAAATCCAGGGACTAGTATATAGTTCAGCACTAGTCCAGCGGGAAGCAACTCTCAAAAGCCTCTGTATAGATGAAATGTATATTTGCTAACCTGGTGTGGACGAGTATATTCATTTATTTATGCGTGTATGGTTAAGGTAGTCCTTTCATCACCTAGGGTTACAGATACGAAATTTGGACATTTTTGGTGCTGTTTGCCACGGAAATATCAAATATAGTCCGTAGAGTGTTGAAATTTCATTTTTGGTCTCTTACGTGAGCTTGGGATTACAAGGTACGGACATGTGTATAATCGTGCACCATCAGGTAGTGCGGTTCTGTAGCATAGTTGTGCGGTTCTTGACCGCACGACCGAGCATTGTAGCTAGCGAAACCGTGTGGTGCCCAAGCGCATGACATGACGAAATGATATGGTTCCCGAGCGCACGATCTGGCGAAACATGTGGTACCTGAGCGCACGATCTGGCCAAAATGTGCTGTGTCTAGGCACACGACTCTAGTGGTGTCACCTCCGCCGGTCGAAAGTAGCGATCGTCTGCGCTTTCGCAGGAGCACTTACATTTTTTCTATGCTGCTTGCACACGCGTCTGTAACAAATGCATATGGCTCCCCCTTGATGTTTGCTACGCCAGGTGAGTCTTTGCAATAAAATGGCTTGGAGGTCACTACGGTTTCACAGCAAGAAAGAGCCTCGTTTACAGTTGGAGCGAAGACAGAGCAAGAGAGGGAGTGAAGCAAGGAAAGTAAGGAGTAGGAATACGGAATTTTGAGTAATTTTTATTTGGAATCAGCGGATTTTGCAATTACGGAAGTTTTAGATCCCCTCGTGAGCTTCAAGAAAAGGTAATTTTTGTACCCGTGTAACTATATTTTTATCAATGACGTTAGCCCATAATTAGCTAAACTGTCTTTTGTTAATGTTGTTGTATGTTAATCTTTAATACGTTGTGTATTTATGGCAAAACTTTCATATATGACGCATGGTGTATTATAGTGTAGACAATGTTGTAGTTTATTTGTTGTGAATGTATGTATTATAATGTAGTTTGTTTTTTGTAAACATATGTACTTGTAGTTGTGTAAGCGTTGAAAAACTAAGTATTTATGTTAGAGCATTTGTAGGTAATAACAGTAGTTGGATTAGAAACTAGAATGTTACAATTAGTAGGCTTAGGGAACCACCGGACACAATGTGTCAGGTCGTAAAAATAAATTGGAAATAAATTTAGGTGATTAGAATAAAAATACAACAAAAGTAATACAAAGGTATAGTAAAATTAAATAAAATGAGGACATGAAATTACAAAAATAAGTTTTTTGATTTATATACGAATTCGTAAGTGAAAACTCGCATTAAGTAAAATTTAGAAAAGAAATGAAGAAAAATTAGTAATTAGATTTTTGCATTAATTCGAACTAAAATAATACAAATTAGGAGTGAAAATAAAAGAAAATTGTAATTTAATTTTCATACGAATTTGTAAGTGAAAGCCCACATTAAGTAAAATTTTAGGAAAGAAATGTTTTGCATTAATTCGAACAAAAAATAATACAAATTAGGAGTGAAAATAAGAGAAAATTGTGATTTAATTTTCATACGAATTCGTAAGTTAAAGTTCGCGTTAAGTAAAATTTAAGAAAGAAATGAAGACAAATTAGGATTTAGATTTTTGCATTAAGTTGAATAAAAATAATACAAATTAGTAGTGAAAATAAAAGAAAATTGTAATTTAATTTTCATACAAATTCTAAAGTAAGATCCATAAATAAGAGAAATGAAAATAAAATTAAAATAAATATGTAATTTGATGTACGTAAGAATTTGTAAGTAAAATCCTAAAAAAATAAATTTAGATTTACAAATAAATAAATATCACTAAATGATTTTGTAGGTAATAGGATGATGAGGACACGACCCCTATGGAAACAACTATATTTGCTATGCTTGTTGTTCCAATTACAAGAGCTCCTACACATCACTTAAATTATAAGGTGAGCTCGTTTCAAAAAGGTTTTACTTTGTGTGATAAAGAATGTATGATATTACATAATGAGAGTTTGTTGCGTTTATTATTATGTACCAAGATTTATGATGAAGATCATGCAATACGTGAGGCTACACATATGCTAAAACTGAGGACGGTTTTTTATCAAGAAGGGGAGGATGATGTGACCACGGCACCAACACATACGACCATAGCGCCCAATATTAAGATTGAATTAAAGGTGAATTCGTTTCTTCAATTTCAACATATTTTAAATGAGAATATGATGCTACCTAATGATGAAAATATATATTTTTATAGCACCACATCACTTTTGCACCAATTCAGGCAAGAGTTCAACTTGTACACGTTTTGGAATCGAATTCGGCCTCCAGATCAGTTCGGATTCAGCCTGACGGCCTAACTTCAAATGTGCATAACTTTCACATACGGAGTCTGTTTGAGGTCCACGAGTACTCGATGGAAAGCTTTTCTCGTCCTCTTTCTAATGGATCTAGCCTCGTCTCCAAATTCCTCCTGTGCTTGCCGCAATCACTCAAAGAAAGTGTTGTATCACCTGTTTGGGTCAAATTGGGTCTTGTAATCTTTGGGCCCAAAGGGGAGGTGCCCCCTCCTAGGCCCATATTGTTCACGGGTTACTGTTCACGTGAACAGTATGTGAATAGTACCATCCCTTTGTTTCTTAGTTTTATGCGGCTTTCCCACCCCTATTTAAGGAGGCTGCACCCTTCTAATTTTCTTGGATTTCGTTTGATTAGTTTTTCCATGGTGAAAACTTTTGTTCTTCGTTTGTGTCGGCTAGACCAATCGTAAAGAACCTTCTGCGGAATCCCACCTTTTGAGCTTAATATAAATATTTGCAATTTCAGATTGCTTGTTATCTTGTTCTTGCGTGTTCTTCGGTTGCATGCAGGAATAGACCTTCGTGGTCAGGTCAACCGCGTTCTTGGCACGGTTGATAACGACTTGGAGTGTGGTTCAGCGATTGCTAAGGCGCAAGCGACGTCGTACAGTTGTAGTTGGGTCGCAAGAGTTACCTCCGCCAAAATTGAAGTTATCATCATATCGGAAGATCGGGACCCTATCGCCTCATCATAGGAAGAGTTACGAAATTAACATGTAAATCTTATAGTGCGGTAGCGGCTATATGATGGTACGATTGTTGCATGTTGTGTACTAAGAGGGTTCAGTATGCACTTATGTTAGGTACACTATGTGTGATATTCAAGACTTGTTCGTGTTCTACAGGAGTGGTCTCGTACACGACGGGCCGTGCAGGGTGGACCTATTAAATTGTGACCGGACCGTGATCCGGGCACCCAGTCCAAATGCCATGAGCCTGTCTAAGCTACGGAGGTGTGTTCGTTCGGCGTTCGATTGGTACACCGCAAGGAAGAAGTTACGGATCGAGATAGTGTATGCCTCAGTGGTGGGTGCTGCAGGGGAGACCATAGGGCAACTTCTGAAGGTGACCAGTGACGCCTCATGGGCCAACTATATGGAGGTCGTGTGCAACCCTACCGCTGCGATATATGCCAGGCCAATGGTATATGTTAACTTCATGGAGAGGACAGAATCATATGTCATGGCTAGTTCTAGTGCCGCTGGTGGAGATAAAGTGACTGGGTTGTTCTCCGGCGCTCATGAAGACGTTGGTGCGGGAGAAGATGTCGGCGAGGAAGTGGGCGATGGAGACCTCTGGAGGCGTGTGGAGAATGTTTAGGCCAACGAAGGTGTGGAGAGGTGGTGGGCCGCCTGTGTTGATTGTCATGAGCACCTTGCGGACCAAGTGGAAGAAGTGCATAGCGAGGGGGAGGAGGATGTGGAAACAGGCAGTTCTAGAGAGGACAAAGATGGTGAATCTACAATGGGAGGTGTGTTAGGTGGTGTTGTGACCACCGACATTGCGTATATGTCATCCAGACTGGACAACATCACAGCGGCATCCCTAGCCCTGCCATAGGCGGAGGAGGCGGAGTGGGGGTTCAACGAGGGCACACCCATTTTAGGGCAGTGCTTCCATAATAAGAGTGATGCCCAGTAAGCTATTGCTAGATACACCGTCAACATTAGTCGGACGTATCGGGTGCACAGGTTCAACCCGGACACCTACATCATCAAATGTGTCGACAGGTCCTATCCTAGCAAGGTCCATGCACAGCGGTTTAGGGGCGCTACCACGGACTTCCGGATAACGATGCTGAAGGATCACAGTTGCGAGTTTGCGGCACCACTACATAGGCACCACAACATGACATCGTCGTATGTTGCAGAGCTGGTAAGCCACCTCGTGGTGGCAGATGTGTCTATTTCTCTTAAGCTTCTATTGGCGGATGTAGCAAATATGGTGGGGTTCGAAGTCAGCTACAAGAAGGTCTGGCAGGCAAAATAGAAGGTGCTACAGCGTATGTTCGGGATGTACGAGGAGGCATATGACCTGGTCCTAAGAATGCTGTATCAAATTACAGAATCAAACCCAGACACGTATATTAACAGGAAGGAGCGGGTTCATCCTATGCAGGGCCTGAATTATTTTATTCTTGACAGAGTGTTCTGGGCCTTCTGTCAGGCGATAGAAGGGTTCAAGTGGTGCCATCCATTGCTAATGGATGGGACGTTCCTATCTGGCAAGTACAAGGGTACTATCCTCACAGAGAAAAACAGTAACAGAGTCGGCCTGATTGAATTTTTGTGGTTTGGGCTGCACTGTCCAGCCCGGCCTAAACACTGTTCATCTTCTTCCTCTTGCGATGCTATAGTAAATCGGAAATAGGGAAAGGGGAAGCGAGCAATTCTCAAGCTGTGGTGCTTTGCAATGACTACTGAGGATATAGGTGGACTCCTGGGGACGAGGGGGTTCTATTTTTGGTGTTTTTCATGCTCGGTATGCACTGTAGTTTGCCAGCGACGATTGGTGGCTCTCGGTGGTCTTCCACGTCGTGGGCGAGCTACGGTGGCCGACAGGGAAAAAACATGGGTGTTTGAGAATCACTGGGAGGAGAGGAAGGCTATGTATGGGTCGGTTTGGGCTAAGAGTTTATGGCAAGGGGAGCTTAGGAGATGTTGCGGTGGGGTTACTAGGGACTTGAGGATGCTACAGAATTAAGCAATTGAAATGGAATAGACCAGATAAGAAGAATTAAAATTTGTTCTTGGGAGTTTATGGTGACGAGGGCAACGCGACGACCGTCAAGAGAGTTTGGGTGGTCTGTGGCTTACCTGGGTGCCGATGTGGTTCACCAGAGGGGCTCGAAGCTTTTTATAGGCGAGCTAGGGTGGTTCAGCACAGGGGAGGGTGTCATTTGGCTTCAACACGTGGCTATGGCGAGAAGGTGCGGGAGAGCTTGGCACAGCTCGGGAGAGGCGGGGAAGGGGTCAGCACGCTGGGTGGCACCTTGTGCTCTGTGCTCCTCGGGTTATGCAGGGCGGCGGTCAAGTGGTAGGGGAGGTGTTAGGTCAGCCGAGAGATGAAAATGGCAGCGGTGGGGATTTCGGTCCGAGTCATATGTCAGAATGCATTAATGGCCTTGCCAGGGGTGTGCTGGATGAGGTATGGCCGGGTGCTATGGCATTTGACTGATGATTGTGGCAGGGGAGGTCAACCGTGAGAGGAGCTGCGTGGCGGCGGTGTCCGGGGAGCTCATGCGTGAGGCCTAAGGTACAAGAGCCATTGAAGGGATGTCAGGGAGCTTAGAACAGTTGGCTGACCTAGATGCTGCGGCGATTTGACTCGAGTGTGTACGACGGCAACCAGTGGCGGTATCTTTGTCGGACCATGAACAGTACCGACCGGCTGGAGATTCGTGTAGGTGGCGGAGAAGACGGTAGGATCAGCGAGGTGAATTGCCACGGGATGGAGAAGATACTGAATTGGGTAAGGTTTCGGTTGGAATCAAAACTTAGAGCAAATCAAACACGTTTTCAATTTTGGGGTTGTTTCACCTCGTATGTGTAACTTCGTTTTTGATTCTAGGCTGTCACCCTACTTTGGTCTGCATGTTAATGGGCGACAAAGAAAAAGTGATGCGACTTAATGGCAAATACAAAGTTGTTGTGATCGAGATAGACGCCACTTTGGGGAGCACTTTTAGCACTTAGCTAATGGTCGCGGACCAATTGTATGTTTATCCAACAAGCCACTCGTACGATTACTGATCCATATGATGCTACTCTGTCTTGTTGTACAAGTCTGACTTGTATACCTAGAAAGCATATTATTTTAGTAACATTTAACAGAACTGAATCATAATTGATTCTATTATATAGGCATAGAAATCATAATTGATTCTATTATATAGGCATAGAAATCATAATTGATTCTATTATATAGACATAATATCACTCTTTCTATTAGGAACAAATATAATCTAATTTTACTAAATATTACTTAAATAATATGCTTTCTAGGTCTTAGGGGATGTGTTGCCTTGCTCCCCTAACTTGGACATGTGTTGTAACTTGTAAGCCTGTTGATAATTTTGTGTTTATGTCTTGGAGGATGCATATCATCTGACCGCCTCCCACGGTCCCACTCCAACGTTTTGCTTTCGATGATTAGCGCTATATGGCCCCGTTTTGTTTGGAGTTAAGACATGGATTAGATGTTTAACCACCAAACATCATTAGGTTAGAAATGATTAATTTAATCTAGTCAATACATTTTAATCCTCTTAACTTAGGAATAAATTAAACTATCAAATTGGTGGAATAAGTTAACTCAGCACAACTAACCCTTCTAAATTTTGTTTTTCTAATGCTAACAGCCACATAGTAATTTAGATTAACAAGACTTATTGTCAAATACAAATTTTGAGTTAAGCTAATCTAGTTAGGGTAGGATTAGCTAACCTAGTTGTTTGATGAAGACCAGCGGCGACCCGATCTGGTGTGGTGGAAGAGAAGCTCCCGAGCGGCAGCCCCAAGAGAGATCGACTGCGACGGTGGTGGAAAAGAATAGGCAAGCGCGAGCCAGGCAAAACCCTAGGTATGACGAAACCATAGCCCTGATACCATATTGGAATAACGCTTGTATTCCTCATGTGGCCAAAGGGCCAATATATACATGTACAGGTGGCATATAAGCAAGAAACCCCTTCTACAATAGAGTAAATACACAATTATGTAATACACATCTAACAGTTTTAACCCTAAACCAAAGGTAGCCTAAGAGACCAACCTTTTTACTGTTCTTGTTAAGCAATTTTAGAGTTATCTTTCAATTTTCAAGTTTTTTTATTTTGGGGGAGGTGTGCGTATCTGTGTGGGGCGCCCGGGGGTGAGGGGGGGGGGGGGTGGGGGAGCTACTGACGGTTTTGTTCACACTTTCAGCGTTTGGGTTTTGAGTAGAAGCTAGGGAAGGCTGAATAAGTTTGTGCTGCCTTGTATTGATTTTGACTGTGACATGGTAGTGCACATTTATATGGCTCCTGTGTGTAATTTCGGTTTTGCTTCTGCCTGTCACCCTAACTTTGGTCTGCATGTGTAATTTCGGGTTTGCTTCTGCTTGTCATCAGCATGACAGGGTATTTTTCATGGTGAAATCAGAGTCTGAAGGGGACAGAACAAAGAAGAAAGATAGCAACCACTTTGAGAAAGAAATAAGCTTGAAACAAAACATAATTTTTCGGGATATAATTGATTATATGCTACTCCAAATTGGCCGTGCTTTTTATGTTGTAAGCCTGCAAGCAAACAAACAAATAGATTCTTTCAGTTTCTTCCTACAGAACGATCGACATCCACACGATTCTGCATAAAGCCATTTAGCTCTCCGATCAAGAAAGCAGAAAACCAAACCGGAGCATCAGATATCGAACGTACGGCATGATCTTCGAATCAAGGTAATGGACTGTCTGGATGAAGGATCCATGCGGCAATTCGACGATTTTTTTTGTGGAAAAATTGTTATGTGTCGCATCAAAGCACAAATTGATCACACACACACACGCAGCAACAAGTAACAATGCCAGGCCACTGAACAGTACAGGAGTGCTTCAAAAGCAGACATTCTTAAAAAAAAAACAAACACTGACTCCACTCTATCTACAGTCTCTGATCCACTGTCCACTGTAAGTAACAAAAAGGGGAAGATATTATCAAAAGAAAAGGAAAGAAAATATCAGCAAAGAAGAGGGCTACTAAACCAAACTGCACGCAGAAATGTCATCGCTGACCGAGACAAGGAGACCGAGCTGCAGAAATTTCCATGATGAAAGCAGAGTCAAATGGGAAGAGAAGAAAGCAACCACTTTGAATGTATGAGCAAAGAAAACAGGCTTGAAACGAAATGTACGTTCTAACAGTACATTACTCCTCCAAATCGATCATACTTTATGCTGCAAATGCAAACTGAGAGACCCTTATTAGGTCTAAAATATGTTTGTGATAAACTATTGGCATATTAGTTGATTTAAATTTGAATTTTGCAAGAGTTTCAGAAAATTCAGATTTAATGTCAATGCTGGTGGTGATCGAACCGATGGGAGAAAGCGGTCGGACCGGCCTGAAATGGCAATCTGACCGTCAGTCCGGTATGACCAGAATTTGAGGTGATCAGACCGCCGAGGCGGTATGACCGATTTATAATTAACAGTTGCTTTATTCCAGAGAGCATGTTTTGTAGTTGAAAATGTGTGGTCGAACCAGCCATGGTTAGCGGTTGGACTTGGGTGAGATGGACGGTGTGACCAACATTGAAAATGCAGTCACACCAGGTGGCTGGTTAGACCGGCCAGTGGTCGGCGGTCTGATTGGGACGGTTCGAACGGCGAGAAGAGGGTGGTCAAACCAATGACTACAGGAAGGGATCAGGGGTGAGTGGAGTTGAGTTAGTTTGAGGTCGGTTTGTAAGGTCAAGTGGCCTAATAGAGAGAGGTGAATAGACGCTTTCAAAATTCTCTCTTTGGTTAAAACCAAATTTATGTTCGGAAGCATAAATCAAATCGGTTTTATATAAATAACTCCTAAATCGTCTAGGTTCATATAAGTGTACCAACACCTAAGTCTATGTCAAATGTTGCAATCTTAAGGTGACAAGAAATCAATTCAATTTCTATGAATATAAATTGCAAGTATGTAAACTGAGCTCAAGAAAGCAAATCACAATTGACATACGATGTTTTACCATGTTGTTCAAAAACTTATCAGTTTTTCCCTAATCCACGTTGAGGTAAGCCCAAACAAATTGGATCAGCTCCATAAATTAAGCCAATTGCCTCACTTTTCACTAGTGGTAGCTCTTCCCCCTCTGGGTGGGTAAGCTCTAACATTCATAATATGTCGGGCCTTCTCACATGTTTCTTTGAAAAAATTACTGGACACGATGCCTCCAAACTGTCTAGAAGTCGACAACCTCCAAGTGATGCGGATGCACATATGTCTTACACTTTTCAATTAAAAATATTATTTGACTGCAAGGAATTATTGAGCCGTATTATATATTATCAGGTGAATTTGTTTCTTAATGAATTCCCTTCTATTAATGAGAGCAATATACTACCTCATGCCAGTTTCTTGTGCATTGTTAGATTTGAACAACTCGAGGGCGATCTAGCATCAAGACGTCAACAATGCGGCCAATCAAGGAGACAAAGACCATGCGGCTTGGGAGCTTCAAAAGATAGTCCACGATGCAACAAAATGAGAGTTCAAGGTGTGGAAGGGCATATCCGAATCAGCCCATGATTGAATCCATGAGGCCTGACAATTGCATAAAGCCCACGTGTATAAAAAGTCACGGCCTGCGTGCCAAGAAGTGACGGAGGGGGACTTTTATTTGCCCTAGACCAAACCGTGCTTGTGTGCACCAACCGCCACACACACACACACAAATATATATATATATATATATATATATATATATATATATATATATATATATATATATATATATATATATATATATATATATATAGTATATATATATATATATAGTATAAGTAACAGGGGCACCTAGGTGTCTGGACACCTAGTCTCCTTACCTTTGGATTGCTTTTAGATGCGTGCTAGTGTGATTGAGACTTTCCATCCATGATTAAGACTTTCCTTCCATGATTGATTTAGCATGCCTAATATATTACATACCATACATACCATTGCTCTAGCACGTATCTAAAAGCAATCTAACGGCAGGGAGCCTAGGTGTCTGGGCACCTAGGTGTCCCATTTCAGCGTCCTATATATATATATATATATATATATATATATATATATATATATATATATATATATATATATATATATATATATATATATATATATATATATATATATATATATATATATATATATATATATATATATATATATATATAGGAAGCCTCTTTTCTACACCCGGGTGTAATTACACCCTATATCGTATCTCACAATGTAGAGAGTATCTCGCGTAACGAGTATGTACATGTAGTATATGAGTATTTAAGACTATATAGGTGGTATAAACAATTTTTTAGAGGTGGTATGTATATTTTTTCAACATACTCCTTTTTATGTACGTATATAAAGGTATTTACAAAATACTACGCTAAAAACTATGGACTCCCTTGCAATTTTTTCATGTGGTTCACATTAGAATATCTTATAATTAGTATATGAGTATACCTAAAGTGATAAAGGAGTATTTTAAATTTATTTAGGTGGTATATTAGAGGTGGGTATATATATAGGAAGCCTCTTTTCTACACCCGGGTGTAATTAGACCCTATATCGTATCTCACAATGTAGAGAGTATCTCGCGTAACGAGGAGTATGTACATGTAGTATATGAGTATTTAATACTATATAGGTGGTATAAACAATTTTTTAGAGGTGGTATGTACATTTTTTTTCAACATACTCCTTTTTATGTACGTATATAAAGGTATTTACAAAATACGCTAAAAACTATGGACTCCCTTGCAATTTTTTCATGTGATTCACATTAAAATATCTTATAATTAGTATATGAGTATACCTAAAGTGATAAATGAGTATTTTAAATTTATTTAGGTGATATATTAGATCGCATTGAGATGTGCTAATGTGTATTAGGTATGAGATTAACGGGTATACCCATTAGTCAATAATGCTGGCCGCAGTATTCAAACGGGAGAGTTATTAGTGCAAATCGGATTATTAATTGCCATAAATATGCAGCGATTTGAATGTGCGTGGTTTCTCCCTTGTGATGTGCGTGAGCGATCCGAGGTATCCGGTTTGCCTTGCATGCTTGATACGGGGCGGTTATTGCCATAAATATCAATCTTCCTGATGTTACCATACACATACTTTTTGTACACGTCAATTTCTAATGATGTACACACATACATCAAGCATTATTTGCCTTAAATAGAATGTCTGCTCAATGTGTCATTAACGTGAATTGGTATGTGTATTAGCGATGTATTATTTCACTTGAAGTGGGTATACAAATCCGTACGGCAAAATTGAAAGTATCTCGATTGTGCATATAAATTTAATATTATATGGTTTCTACAAAATATCATTACGTGTAACATATCATGAATCATTGTGATCGAATCGAGTATTATACTCAATAAAATTTAGCGTTTTATTTACGGCCACGAACGTCATAGAAAAAACGAGTATGTTGACTTGCATTATTTCCTTTAATTTTTTGATGGCGCATGGAATGATCTGGAGTAGCAAATACGTGTGTGATGTTAGCATTCAAGGTTACATTCTTTTGTGAATTTTTCATCTAAATCGGACAACAAAAAATTATATTAAGAGGTTGGAGACGAACGGCACTGAAATAACGTGTATGTTTACTTACATATTGTTTTTTACTGCTAGAAATTCTGATCAAATGGATCATTGTGATCAAATGGAGTATTATACCCAGAAAAAAAATTAAGTGGTCTTATGACGGAAGAATAAAAACTGTGTTGACTTTCATTATTTTTTATTCAACGCATGAAATGATTGTGAGCGGCGAATTTATACGAGATGTGAGCAGGTAAGGGGAGAATTATTTGTGAATTTGTCAACTCAATCGGACAACGAAATGCTTTATTAAATGGATGATGCATACGAAAGGCTTTTAAATAAAGAGTATGTTGACTTGCATTATTTCCATTAATTTTTAGATGTCGCACGGAACGATTTAGAGTAGCAAATTCGCACATGTTGTAAGCATTTAAGGTGACAAGATTATGTGTTTTTTTCATCTCAATCAGACTACAAAAGATAACTTAAATGGTTGTAGTACATAGTTGTATGAAACGCACGAAATTATTGTGAGCGGCGAATTTATACGAGATGTTAGCAGGTAAGGGGAGAATATTTTGTGAATTTGTCAACTCAATCGGACAACGAAATACTTTATTAAATGGATGATGCATACGAAAGGCTTTTAAATAAAGAGTATGTTGACTTGCATTATTTCCATTAATTTTTAATCAGTCTGAAGTACATGGGAAAGATATAGTTGGAACGTCTGTGAAAGAAATAGTTGAGAGGAAATTGGGTATGGACTGAAGTAGAACGCAGTTCTGTGCCTCATGAGCTATAGTGTTTGTCAGGTTGGTCAGATAGTTTTGCAATCATGAATGTTTGACATGTTCTTGTTCGAGAAGAAAAACAACTGAAGTTTTGAATTACTTTTGATGTAGTGTCTGAAGTGTGGTTCTGTGAATGATACCATGGTAGTTCGACTATTATCTTTTAATGAACGGTTGGTTTCGAGCTCTGAACTTGATCGATGTATTGTCAAGGTGAGTGCATACAGCCTTCAAAAGCAGCGTGCTTTGCCTGATCAGTTTTCAATTTGAGCCCGGCAATTCGTGTTCCAAGTAAACGTTTACCCGTAAACTATCCTGTTTCAATATGGAAAGCTCACCAAAACTTGTATTCAGTTTATTGTCAAGTTAGAAGTTTTGTACCATTTATAGTCAGGCCTAGGTATAAGACATCAAGTTGATTTGTATGAGGCGCTTCCTCAAATTTCATACACTCGATGGTTTTAAACAGTTTCACGCCATCTTCACAGGTAAACACGTAATTTCAAAGTTTCAACATCAAAACAAGATGTGCAATGAGCTAACAAAAATCATGGTCGAAATGACGCATGAATTAGACAACATCATATCATGTCTACAACAGTTTTTGCGTGCAGAGACATCGCAATACAGAGAACACGGCGAATACAGCACCCACTAGTGTACTTCAGATTTAACATGTAAACATCACACGGTCAGGAAAGTTAATCCTCGTCTGCCTTGGCATCAACAGCTGCATCGTTTTGCTCTTGTGGCAAAGACTCTTCATCCAATTACCTTCTCTGGGCCTCTTGCTTTTTGCTTGTTCCTGACCTTTTGACTGCATTTTTGTTCAAACTCATTGTACAGATACATGGCCAAACAAAGAAGCTTACATCAAATAGATGGTACAACAAGCTTTAAGGTTCCCACAGATGGAAAGACAAAAAATTAAACCCAGAAAGGATTGAACGCAATAACTGAGCATGAGTATGAATTCAACACAATTTTAGTACTGATAAATATAATGTATGTATGACATCAACAATGTTTTGCATAGAGGCAAATGTAATGTATTGATGCATAGCATTATTACAATCCAGAAAGTGTCAAGCAAAAAATAGACACAAAACAAAACAAAATATTCTTATTTTAAAATCATCATTCAGTAGCGTCTGTATGATCAGTGAACTGCTTCAACAATTCTTTCACGAAATCAGGTGGTGACGATAGATTTGCTTCCAATGTAAGTATGTCCGTCAACATCTCCATTCTGAAAGTGTCCATAGAATCTTGTAAAAAAAATTGTTAACATGTTAAATACATTGACAATATGACGAAATGATGTTGCAATGGAGTGAATGTATGGGAAATATACCTAATTTATATCTCGGACACACATATTACCATCCCAATTCTTCATGAACTGAATTATATGCCACTGTCAACTCTGAAAAAATCAAATTGTTAGTGAGAAATTTGTGCTTGGATTAAACTCGCACTTATTTGTTAAGTTGGGTATGAAAAGATAGTTGAGTTTCATACTCAGAATAATGTGTAGGCACAATTATAAAACAAACTGATTGAGGCGAACTGACAAAATTCAGGAAACAAACTGACAAAATCCCGAAATTATAAAATAGTTGAAATACAAACGATATGGGTGGCGGAGGTAGGAAGCGGTGGTGGCTGAGGCGCCGCGGTGGTGTGAATCGGGTTGAGGCGAGACCGCCGCCGCCCTCCTTGTGGTCGGATCCATCTTCGGTCGTCATCGGCCGCATACTCGCCAGATCTGAGCTCTTCCTGGGCCGCTGCCACCTTCTCGGATCTGGCTCAGCCTGGATCCAGACGCCGAGGTCAGCGCCGCTATCTCCTCGGGGCGTCGCCTTCTCCTCGCTGCCCCAGATCGAACGCCACAGAGGCGGAGGGTAGCCGGGGATCTTCCTCTTGACCCATTCGCCGGACTCCGACGAGAAGCAGAGGAGCGTGGCGTGCTCGTTGCCGATCACATACTGGAGCTCTGCAACCATGTACCGCCCGCTGCCTCCCGGAGCGGCGACGAAGCCGAGGTTGCAGACATAGTACCCCGGTATGGCGGCTTGGGCGATGCGGACCGTTAGCCCGGCGGCGTGTGGCCTCGCGAAGGAGTTGGGGGAGCGGGGCGGAGAGGTCTGGACGAGGAGAAGGCCGGAGGGGTCGGCGACGAGGACGCAGGGGGGGCCGGCCGTCGACATCGCCCTAATCTCGCCAGATCTGGGGGAGAGGCGAAACCGGGGGAAATGATCGATTTGGGGAGAGGCGAGATCGGGGGAAATGCGCGATTTGGGGGAAGATGCGAGACCGAGATTCCGATCTGACCCAAACAACGGGTCTAGCGCCTCCCAAACCCGTTAATCGTCTTTCCAGGCTAACTGTGCGTGCGCACGATCGGACGGCTCCGGAATAAGGAGTCCGGACACCTAGGAGTCCTCAATACTTTTACTATATATATATATATATATATATATATATATATATATATATATATATATATATATATATATATATATATATATATATATATATATATATATATATATATATATATACTAGTCGCCTCCTTTCCGATGGATCTCGTCTCATATATATATATATATATATATATATATATATATATATATATATATATATATATATATATATATATATATATATGAGAGACTAGATCCATCGGAAAGGAGGCGACTAGAAAATTGATGATGAAACAGTACGTGACGAGAGGAATAGGATATGACTAGATATTGAGTTCATGCCTTTGTGCATGATTTTGATATTTTGGTTCCAATCAAATTTTGTAGAGAAAATTTGAGAGTTCTTGTGATTTGAGATCGTTCAACCTTTTCGCTGGGAATTGGGAGCGCGATAGGACTTTCGCTTGGTGGTCGTGAAGTCCGGCGCGTGTGATCTTGCGAATTAAAGAGTGTTCGTTTTTGCATTGGCAACGGAGGATCGCTACGATTCGAGAGGCTGCACGAGAGTATCCAATCCTATGTCGAGAAGATCGGGCGACCCCGTATCACCAAGAGTAACAAGTCAAGCCGCTCGCTTGACTTTCATCACGTGCAACAAATGCACAAACTCAAGTGAATATGGAATCTACCTCTAGATGCAATACCTGCAACTAGAGACCCCTCTCCTTACTCATAATGTGCAACACATGGACAATTGAGATGAGAGTCTCATACTAGCTCAAGAGAATGAAAGTAGGTTTAATAACCCTTCCAACATCGGCAACATCCTCTCCAAATGGTCACAAGAGGGTATTTATACCCCCACATAAAGAACTACCCATTGAGAGCAAAAAATAAGAAAATGCGGTACTACCACAGGCAAACAGCTAGTCATACCGCTCTCCTTGCAACGGCTAAAAAACTAGCCATTATAGTCTCGATCGGTCTTATCGCTCTCATAGGGGCCGGTAAGATCGCCATACAAGCTAAACTAATCACTCAACAAGACCAAGAAAAATAGAGCTATCTGAAAAATCACTGCTAGCAACTAATGCCCGGTAGTACCACAAGGTTTGGTCCGACCACTCGCATAACGCCGGTCGTACTGCTCGCCATGACCTAGTCTGACCATCAACTAATGGTCAGTTGGACAGCGGGTGGTTAGTCCGCCCTGGTCATACTGTAGCCGATCCAACCGCTTACACAGAGCCGATCATACCGCCTTGCAATTTTCAGTAGAGACAGATTTCATATACTTCAACACATTTGCAAAACATATTTCAAATCATAGTACCATGCAAACAAAAGTCAAAACATGATTCACAATGAGATGCAAAATATATTTGCATTAGAATTATGCCATAAGGATTGGGTACATGAGCTCAACCTATTTGTAAAACACATTGACAAACATAAGTCACATGTTATAAGAATCATGCATGAGTTTCAACTATTTGCAAAATATATTTGCAAATCTAAGCATCGTGCCACGAGGAGTAGAGAACATGGACTTTAATAATTTGCAAAACACATTTGCAAATCTAAGTCATATGGTACAAGGATTATGTACGAGCTACAACTATTTGCAAAACACATTCGCAAATACTATGATCATGCCACGGAGAGTTAGAGCAAATGAGATTGAGCTATCAACATATGATGAGACTCAAGATACTAGATAAGACTCCTCTTAATAGTACAGTAACATATACTAGTAATCCGTTCTTTTAACCAAACACCAAGATTAATAAAAGACTAAGAACACATCCCTTAGCCTGCTAATTATACCTTTACCTTGCGCAACCCCTTCAAGCTTGATGACAAAAAAAACTTCACTTTAAGTTTGAGTCCTTGTCTTGATGCATCAACCCATTATGCATCCTCTACTTTTTCCTCTATCAACACATGATAAGTATTCTTTTGAATTAATGATCAACTTATGATTATCTCCTCTTCAGGATATTGACTTGATGCTCACCAACATATGATATTATCTTTCATCTCAAATCTTGACTTAATGATGATCAATTCATAATTTATTCGAAGCCTTTATATCATGAAACATAACCTATTCATCCAACTCATGAAATATAGTAGTCCCACAATATTGATTGTCATTAATTATCAAATATGTCATTAACTCATAATGACAGATCTAGATTCTTCACGATTCATAGTTTGGAAGCCATGAGGGTTTATGTTGCATTGCATGATGCATAGTTTTGACTAACGTGAGTTAAGTGCATGGAATTTATGCTCGATATGGTTACTTAATTTTTGGATGTACAGGTGGCTTGGAGAATATGGTGAACGACGGCAATGGACTGAGACTAGACGGGGAGCTGAGGTCTAACTAGTCCTGTAAGTCTGAGTGAGGCTACATAGCTTAAGCAGGAAGCATAGAGAAAACAAGGATTATAGAGAGGTGAGTTGGTGCATTTGGTGCACCAAGTGATGAAGCTAATGCTTGTAGAGATAATTCGGGGAGTCTGAATGTATGAAGACTTGATGTCTAGTCATTGGGTATTACGGGCTATGCGTCAAAACATGTGGAAATGCTTTGAGGTGAGGATGGAGATGGAGTCAAGCGAAGGCACCCAAAAGCTTCTTTAAGAGTATTTTGGTAGTTAGCCAAATACCGGTTTAGTGCCTTCATCAAAACCTTAATGCAGAGAGGCATAAAAGAGAAGTGGTTTAGGTCAAGGAGAGCTAAATTCAATAAGTGGATCAATCACTAAAGAGTTACCAGGTTGAGTTTTATAAATGCTTTAAAAATATGCGTGAGTGTATAAGACCCATGTTAGTGGTGTTGACGTTTTGTCGTAAGCTTAATGGGTTGAACCCATTAAGAGTTATGCTGATTATTTAGATAGTAGGAGAGAAGGTGGCAGCCTCAAGAATTCCATGGTTTAGTTCTTCTCTACTACCTTGTCTTCTTCCATGGTTGTCAGAGATCTTGAGAGAGGTAAGGGTAGTGCTTTAGCTGCATCTTGTAAACATCCATAAGTAGACGAACCTTATCCTTGATTGAAATAGATCAAAACTTTGTCTCATATTCTTACTTGTGTTTTTGTTTATCTCATCTTGGTCTTGAGTTAAATTTATGATTTCGGATTTGTAGGAGTTCTAGCCCAATTTTTTGCTTGGATTATCTTATTAGGACCTGTGAGAACAGATATGAAGGATGTCATGTTTTAGATCCTTGTGAGCAAAAAAATTGAGAATTGGGGTTTTTGACAGTCTTGTGAGTTAGATTTAATTCTTTCAATTTGGTGAACTTGAGTCCAAAAACGTTATGATTTTTTTATTAATTTAGGTTCTTATTACCTTGAATAAGTCTCATGTAAAACTTAGAAGTATTTGAATGGGATTGGAACAAGTTATGAAGATTTGAGCTTTTGTCCTGAGAAATTTCAGGTCTGGAAATAGGGAACCATTTGGCTCGGTCCAAGGCCTGCAGTCCAACCGACCAATAGGTATGATCAATCAGAAGCCAACGGTCGAACTGGCCAGCAGTCAAACCGATCTATCTATAGCAGTCAGGCTTGTGAAAGAAGCTGATTTTGATCACTCTTGTTTTTATGTTTGGTTTACATAGTCGTGTTAGTATAATCTAAACTTGGTGACTATCATAGCCATTCAAATAAAGATTTTAATATCTTAAGGGGCAAGTTTTAAGAATTATTCACCTTTTGTGATTGTCGGCATCGGTCCTACACAAACAAACCAAAATAATTGCATCTTCTCCTTCCTACAGATTGATCAAAAATCCATACAACTCATGTAAACCCATCTAAATCTCCGATCAAGAAAAGGAACAAACGAAATCGGAAAGATGTTTCAGACATCACAATGAGCACGATGTGATGATCCATCGAATCGCATTGCTGCAATGCCATTGAGCACAATGGCATGGAGTGATCCCATCCTTGCGAAGATCAAGGCCATGGATCCAGGCGAGAGCGGCGTCGCGTCAGTTGCTGGCGTTGGGCCATACGTAGCACGCACCACGGACGAGGTTCCAGAGCCACTAGACCAGGAACCGCCTGCCGTTGACGTTGTAGGCGCTGCCGTCGGCGGCGCGGGACACGTTCCCGACGAGCCCGCCGTTGCCGTACTCGCCGAGGCAGAGGTTGGCGATCTCCGTGGGTGCCGTCGGCGTGTCCCCGGCGTACCACGCGTTCACCAGCGGGTTGGTGGTCAGCTCCTCCAGCTCGTGCCCCAGGCCCCCAGCACGATCACCATCCCGTCCACCCCGGGTCCATTCAGCGGCCGCAGCACCTGCCCGCCGCCGCCACCACCGTACTCTGGCGGGGCAAACGGGTACGCGCACTTGCCCGGGCACTGCGCGCCGCTGTTGCCGACCCACGCGTACGGCAGGGTGACCCCGACCACGGCCGTGAAGGTGAAATAGTGGAAGCCGCTGACGGCGCGGTAGAACTCCTGCACCTGCACGTCCGGCGAGGTGAGCACTAGGTAGACGCCGTTGTACGGGTCGAGCGGGAGGGGATCCGGGTACGCCAAGACAGCGGAGCAGATGACGGACTGCATGTCGATCCGCTACAGGAGTACAGGGACGCGCCATGGGAGTAGGCCGCGTCGGTGTTGGAAATATACCAAGGACACACTTTTCACAGAGAACATGATCAGTGGCGAATCCAGAATGAAAAATAAGGGTGGGCTAAAAAATTATATATTCTTATACTAGATCGTAAGTTTTTATAGAATTGTTAGTTCTACGTCTCGAATGACTAAACTACTCTGTAAGAAATATAATTTTGTATTCTTGTGCAATCAAATTCATAGCTTCATATATGAATAAAAGCAAAGTAAAAAGAAATGCAACGGAGGTAGCTGGCTATTAGCAAATGAATCTCAAAAACATGTAATCCACTGACTCACTCGGTGTCTCGGTCAGACAGACAGGGATTGAAAAATCGGTCGGTCTCGCCATCTCGGTCACTCCGCGTCTGGCGTCTTCACCCTTAGTCCCTCACGCAGAGGCGCCGCACGCCCGGACCCGGGGCTCGGGCTCCCCGCCGCCGCGTCCCGCCTCCCCGCTCCTGCCTCCCGGGCTCCCGCCTCTCCGGCTCACGCCTCCCGCCTCCCGGGCTCCCCGCCGCCGCGTCCCGCCTCCCGCCTCTCCGGCTCACATCTCCCGCCTCTCGGGCTCCCCGCCGCCGCGTCTCGCCTCCCCGCTCCCGCCTCCCGGGCTCCGGGCTCCCGCCTCCCGCCTCCCGCCTCCCGCCTCCCGCCTCTCTGGCTCCCTCCTCCCGCCCGGGATCTCCGGCTCCCCGCGAGGCCGCGACGGCGCGACCCCGCCCCCGGCAGCCCGGCTCCGCGCCTCCACCGCTCAGGCCCAGCCGGCAGTCGCCCAGGCGTCCCCGCGACGACGCGACCCCGCCTCGGCCCTTCCCCAGCGTCCCCCCTCCGGCATGGTGAGCAATTGATTGGGGATTTGGGCATTTGGGGGAACGGGAGCTCGGGAAGGGATTGGTCAATGGGGATTTTGGTCTTCGGATTTGGCCATTTGGGGAAATTTGGGAGCACGAGGACAGCGGCAACATGTACTGGATGATTGGGCCCGTGGCCCCGTGGGCCTGCATTTCTTCCTCTTCAGCAGTTCGGCCTTGTATCTTCTCCCCTGGCTCCATACTCGTTCTTCTCCTCAGAGGCTCAGACAGCTTCTTCTTCTCGTCGGCGTCGTCGCCACGGTCGCCACAGGAGCCCGGGGGGGTGGGGGGTGTTCGGCAAATCAGTGGAGGGTAGGCTTCAGCCTGATGAAGCCTACCCCATGGATTCGCCCCTGAACATGATGGATATAGAAACAAAATATAAATAACACTTGTTTGACGAGATGGAACTCAGTTGGGTCTTTTTTTCTTCTATTCTACTCTGTGATATAAATAGACACTCTGTGATCCGGTTCTACCGGCCACGACTCCACAACTCGGCGCACACCGCGCAGTAATAAAGATGTAGCTACTAATGCTTCTGTTATATGTATGCAGCCACTAACTACACCACTAACTCCACAATCTGCACAATTGATTGACTCAGTCATTACTCGAACACATGCGCCTCGACCACGGCTGCTTCGACCACAGTTTCTCTAGTTCTCTTTCGAGCACGACTGCTGTAGTCTTACGATTACGATTGCTACTGAACTCATGACTAAACAGATATGCATACGACTACACCTAAACCGTTTACGACCATGTCTAAGTGCTTGTGATCATATCTATCTTATGATCACATCTAAGTGATTTCTATGACCACTCATAACTCTTATGACTACTTATAAAAATATTAAGATTAGTTCTAACAATCAGAGTACTCGCTCAAGACGGGGAAGGTGACGGTGACGTTGGCGCTGGTCTGGTCGGTGTAGAGGTGCGGTGTGCGGGCCCACTAGTCGGAGACAGCAGGGAAGGGCGCCGGCACAGAGAGGGAGGCGAGGAAGTCGCGGAGCACAACCTGTGCGGCGGCCTCCCACAGACCATACCAGATGAGGTACAAGTTGGTGGGCGCCCCCAACACGACGGGGCCTATGTGGTACTGCATGTCCACCAGCTGGGATCCGTCCACTAGGTAGTCTGGCCCGTACACCGGCGCACACCGCACGCCGGTGGGGGAGCTCGAACTCCATATGGCGGCTGCGAGGAGACATGGGACCAACCTCCCCACCTCCCCGTATTTGGGATGAGTGGAGCTAAGTGGTGTAGAGGGGTTTTGGTAGTTTTCGAGTTTGAATCCTCGCTTCAAAGTTGGGGGTGAGGAGCTCTCCCGGTCGGATGGCTAGAGTAAGGTCGTCTCATTTAGTCGACGTGGATTCGAGTCTTCTATCAACTAAAAAACCTAGAAGGTAAAGCCGAGAGTATGTCTCTCCCTCGTTCTCCTTCCTTCGTTTTTAAAGTTGGGGGTAAAAAAAATGATGAAGCCATGAAGGTGCTTTTGTGCCGTGGATGGAGGCTGACGCATGGGTCTGATTGTGTCTTCACAACAAAAAAGGAGTTACCCAGAGTTCGCTGATCTAGGGATGGTTCCTAGTGACTCGTGCTGATGTCTTTTCGCTGTGGTTTATGATTTTTGATTGAAAATAAATAGTAGTAATTAAAAAAAAGTGATTTTTAGAAAGATAAAACGAGTGGTGCAAAATATAAGTGAGAGATGCGTACGTATGATATGTGCGAGAGGAGTACGACGTGTGATGTACTATAATTCTTGTTTTATCCTTAAAATAAGACAGTAGTAAAAGGATAGTGGAGAAAACGCTTTGAGAAGTGGAGATCAAGTTATTTCCGAGACCTCTTGCTTGATATTTTTTAGCTATGTTCATCCCGGCTTTGGTTTCTGCCTTCTAAGCAAGAATGAATATATTGGATTCTTAATTTTGACTTTTTTTAGTTTTTTCTCTTTTTCGTTTGCATTGTCTATAGAGATATAGTAGTGTTTTTATTTTTTCTCTCTTATTTTTTATTTTTCTTCAACAGCCATTTTGGTGTAATTTCAGCCAAAAATCAACAGCCAAAAGATAAAAGCCACTAATATAAGCCAACCGCTGCAATCTACAACAAGTGCGGATGACGTGTGGACCCGGCCGGCGGTAAGAAACCATGGTGGCAGTCACTTGTTGCCTGTTAAAAGCTGAAAGGCGTGTAACCTGATTACCTGAGACGAATTCAGAAGTTTCTTCGGTTAGAAGACTCTAGATAGTTGCTTTGCTTTGGAGACAATCTGTGCAGAGCTGTGTACATTGGGGTGATAACCAGACGTGGTTATGTGGTGACACTGTGAAAGTGGTAATAATAACGCGAGAGAGGGTGGGGGGAGGATGGTTGGGAGCACAAGTGTTTTTTTTTCTGTGTGGGCATCTCAAGGAGAAGCATGTGAGCCCTGCAGTTTGAAGACCTTTGCATCATTCTATATAATCTTTTAGAGCCTGTTTGGTTGGTGCCTAACTTTGCCATGCCTAAGCTTAGGCAATATGTGGCTGCCACAAAAAGTGTGGCTAACAAAATCGAAGCCACACTTGTGGCAAAGTTTGGCAAGAAACTGAGTCTATGACGTGTGGGGCCGGGTGCTAAGAAAGTGTGGCATGCCACAGTTACGTCAGTGAACCAAACAGCTACCTAAAAACTGTGGCACGCCTAACTTGTGGCTAGGCAACTTCTGGTCATGAACCAAACAGACCCTTATTCTTCTGAACATTTTTGTTCCAGTTTCCAATGTCTCTCTTTCTCACACACAACTCATGACTGCAGTACTGCACGATGCCTACAGCACATTGCTTTCTTATGGAAACCCAAGTGATTGCAAGTTTGCAACAGAACAGAGAAAAATAATGGCATGGATGGAGGAATCATCACGACACCTGATGATGGAAAATGATGATGCTATGCAATGGACGGCATGGCACCGTTGGATTCTGGTTTGACCTATACTAGCGTAGTTACTTGCACTCGCTCTGTTTTTATTTACTTGGCACTGTTGATTTGGACCAATCAAACTTCATCATCTTCAACCAATAATTATTTTCTAAATATTTAGATTGATCATACTAAAATAATATTTTTATATTTATCATAAGAAATACTTTTATTGCATTATACTCTTATGATATTTTATAAATATGTTAGTGTAAAATCAATTGTCAAAGTTTAATCTTAAAGACCATGAAAAATCAGTGGTGCCAAGTATTTACAAATGGAGGTAGTGTACGTGGATAGGATCGTAGGAAGCATCAAGATTGGGGAACCGGATTCTCTACAGTCGCGTACGGCGACTGCAGAGTACAGTCGCATCTGAGCCGTCGGATCAGAAAAGAACGGCCAGATCGGGTCTGCTACAGTAAAATTTACCGTGGCTACAAAATTTTACTGTAGCTACAGTAATTTACTGTAGCAACCGATCTGGGCCGTTCATTTTCCGATCCAGCGGCTCAGATTCGTGACTATTCTCTGAAGTCGCCGTATGCGACTCCAGATAATCTCATTTCCAAGATTGGGCGTGTGATGGCTCTAGTTTATGCCTAGATCATCTAGTTTATGCCTAGATCTCAGCGGAGCGGCGGCGGATCCGATGGTGAGATCGGAAGAAGCATCGACGGCGGCGCGCGCCGCCGCGACCGGAGCCGAAGGAGCACTGCAAGTGGCTTGCTAGGTCAACGGTGGGGAGGCAGCAGCGCCAGCTGTTCCCAGAGGGAGCAAAACAATATAGGTTGTTTTGTTGATTTGTTCATTCCCAAGATGTGTTCTTTACCAAGTTTATGCGTCTGCAGTAGCACCAGGCTTAAAATAGTTCCTGGGACCAACTTGCTGCATTGCAGCAGCTTACCTGGGCAAGACTGTAAATACTGACAAATACTAAATTACTACCTGGGATCAGATAGTTTCTGAAGCAGAAGACAGATTTAATTACATGCCGATATGCGGCCATTAGCCATACAACACTAGGAACACAGATCCAGTATTAATAACAAATCTCTCATACAGAGCAAGTAATCTCAAATGAAGACCGGTCAAGTGTTATCCCAATTCAATTTCATAATATTACCAGGTTAGTTGAAAGAATGATGTGGTCAGGATAGCTGGAAAAGTAGTGTGAAATAGAACTGGTAATATTATACCACTGGAACAAAAAGACTTTTCTATCGGATACGTGAGAATAGTACAGCAAGTTTGCAACTCACCATCTTCAGTGCAATTGCCAGACAAATGAATCTTTTAAAAGCATACAATGCACAATGTACATTCCATGAGGGCTACACAGGATAACATCAGGTCGAATTATTTAAGATGTAAGTGCATCTGGCCTAACATGATTCAGATAGACCTAACGGGTGCTGCAAATATCTGGGTGAAAAAAGGGAAGTGATTATGTAATCTCGGCCATTACATGGGTTCGAAAATAAGGGGTGGCCAGCTGTCATCTCATATTGGACAAACCAATTTAGACGGAATTGGTTAAAAGTCCGTAGTTTCTACTAGTTTTCACCAAGTTTGACCCTTTTTCACCTTGGTTCAGGCGGTCACCAACCCCCCAGCAGCAAACAAGGAGGTCGAACCTGATCTATCACCACCAACTTTTGCCATCTTGAGATTCTGTCAGAACTTGGGCTATTTGAATGCATGCACACTTGCATTGTTGCCTCCTCTCACTGAAGCTGAGATCTGCTACTGCTTTCAGGCCAATGGAAGCTCGGTGCATTGTTGTACTGTGACAAATCAAATGAAATAGTCTCCACCTAGAAAACAAACATTTTTTTTAAAAAAAATATAGCGTTAGTATATGCCAATTCCACTAACCCCAGTAAGAACAAAGAGGACAGAAAGTTGGAGAGAATATATTTGAGCTTACTCCGTAGGGGAAGGTTTCTGGTGCACCAGTAGATGTTAATGACCATCCCTCATTTACTTGACTCTGCTGTACCAAATGGGAAAAAAACTCGTCAAGAACCATAACCAAAAATACTATAATCAAATGTGCAAATCTAATACCAATACATACATGTGTGCCATCAGTTACGCTATCGGTTGTGGTGACTGCGGTGTTTAGGGTGTTCGCAGTGGCATTTCTCCTCTTGTTATAGGCCCTTTTAGTTTTCTTTTTCAAGGTATCGAGAACAGTTGGGGTCGCCAGTTTCTTCTTGCGAGAGCGTTTGGACTGACCTTGCATAAGATCCCAGCCCTTTGTGCTAAGAGAAATGGGCACCGCATCATCAGTAAAATCCTCATTCACAGGATTGTAAGCAAAATTGGCAGTTGAAACATGACTGTCAACCCTTTGATCTCTTAGTGACTTCTCATAAGAAATCACTTTATCCCTGATCTCCCTCATGATTGACAAAGCATATTCTCTTGATTCTGAGTTCAAGGAACCAAATTCCACAACTTCTGCAAAGTATTGGTGGCCAAGTTTGTAGAGATCATCATAACTTCCCAATTCCTGGTTAATTAATGAAACAGGCTGAGATATGGTAGCACAACTTCGTTTACAATCCTTGCACCAGCGATGAATGATGTATTTTGGAGGAATCATCAGTACTAGCTCCTGCCTCAGTACAGCGAGAGCATGCCTGCACAATATACCTTTGAATTGGAACAACCGGCAGACACACCATACGACATCTTCAACATTGTCATAAGCAACTTTGTAGTCCACCTTCTTTGTTTCATTTACATGCTCTGAAACTATGTATGTAACCACTGAAGCACTCCGGTCAAGTATACTACAATTGCAATGAAATGAATGCCCTATTTCGTTCAAGAACTTCTCAAATATTCCCATCGTGTACACCTTTGCTGCTTGATCCTCAACAGGCAACCCAGACATCATCGGTGGCCTCATCTGAGATGATCGTAAATCCTCATAGGTTTCCTTTTCTAACTTACTTTTAACAGCTGCCTCGTACTCCTCAACAAACATTTTCACAGAGGTTCCCGATGTCAACCAGCCATCAAAATAGTCGGTTGCACTATCACTTCGGTCTGTGACAGACATTCCTGCCCAAAAAGAATCCTTCACATAAACAGGAGCCCACTGCGTCCTGACCTCATATAGTTTGGACAACCATTCATTTCCCTCCAAATGAAATTGCTGGATCATTTCTTGCCACTCTTTGTCAAAATCAGGCATAGTAATTGAATCATAGGCTAATGTGGTGAAAGTTGAAATCATTTCATCCTTTTTTTCCATTCCCTCCAACTTTTCAGGAAGCTCATGTAAGATGTGCCAAAGGCAAAAACGGTGCCGTGCATTAGGGAAAACCTTTTTAACAGCTATTGCAACATCGTGACAATAGTTGGTAATTATTGAAGGTGGTGACGTTGCATTCATACATCTTAACCATGTATCGAAAAGCCACACGTAAGCTCCAAGAGATCTACCAGCAAGCAAACCACACCCTAGTAGCACTGGCTGAGCATGGTGGTTAGTCCCCACAAATGACACAAACTGCATATCATACTGATCACTAAAGTTCGTGACATTAATAGCAACAACATCACCAAAGTAATTGTAAGAACTACGTGATTTGGCATCAGCCCAAAAGACATTCCTTAGCTGTCCTTGCTCATTCATATCTAAACTGTAAAAGAAACATGGGTTTTGGTCTTGCATGTTGTTGAAAAACCTCAATAAGGCCTCTAAATCTCCTTCAGCGAGCTTCAGTTTCCTATTTCTGTCTATCTTGGTCTTGAATTCAATCTGGGTAGATGAAGGTATGCCACTATCTCCACCTCTGCTTGAATGTGCAGCAGCTGAGCTGCTCTGCGGTGCCTCAGACAGACAAGGTGGATTTTGAGAGAAAGGAGAGTTCTTCAATTGCCTCTTGAATTTAAGTAAGCTAGGATCCAGTGGATGGTTATGCTCCAACTCAAGAACAATAACTTCCCACCGATTTTGAAAATGAGCATCCTTCACAATCATCTTAGCCTTGCAACCAGTCTTTGTTCCTCGCTTTCTTGCAGGTCTTGTCACACCAGATCTCAGTCTAGACTGCCCTCCTTTAGAACATATGAACGTAGAGCGATAGCGGAAGCCATCGAAGGTATTGTTAGATCTTCTTGTAATACCAAAACCAGAGTGACAGCCATATGCTACATAGAACTGAAAGGCGTCTTCCTCCGAGGAAAATACCATCCCTACTTTTGGTACCAATGCCGGATCTATATCAACCGGCTTGAAGACATCACCCTCAGCAACATTTCCTTCTTTCTCACCATCTTGTTGCATGTCTTCTTCATTAGATGATTCGGTACTATAATCCTCCTCCTCCATTGGTCCCAAATAATCTAATCAGCCTGAAAATAGAGCAACTATATCATAATCTGTGTATAGATATTCTTAACAGAAGCATGCTGAGCACAGCTACAGCACTTTGCATGCATCATTATCACATCTAAAGATATATGAATTGGAGGGGCAGTGGCAATGGAATTTCAGATAGTTGATACAATAAACCTGCTTTGGTTTCGTAACATTTGTAGGGGCAAAGAAAGAAAGACTTTATTTTGTTACACTTCCATACCCCCCCTTCTTATGTGCAGCAGCTCCTGGATTGGATCAAAGTTTGTGAAATACGGCACGAGCATATACGGCATCAAGAACGACGAAGAGAACTAAAATAACAACATTGAAGCAACCACGACGAGAAAGAAAACATTTGACGAAACCGAACGCAAATTCTTTAAGCACAACCTCAAAAAAGTACAAGGGATTGTCGCTCACTCACAACCCTTTCGAATCTTTTAGGACCCTTAGATCCTTATCCTATACAAGAATCTAGTGCTAAAGAATATCCTATCTTGTAATCCTCTTCATGGTCACCCCCATGGTTTATATACTCCATCCTAGTCCTTCTCCAATTTAGAATAGGAATCATAATCCTCCTAATTAAGGCTGTAAAAAAGCTCGAGGCTCACGAGCTACTTAAGCTCGATTCGTTCTAGGCTTGATTCGAGCTCGGCTCAAACTTTCGGCAAACCGCACTCAAGCTTGATCTCGAGCTTGCGAGCTTCACCGAGCCAAGCTCGAATAGTTCACGAGCCTCGATTCGAGCTTAAATAGTGATATATATTAACTCTTACTGAGCTTACTCGACCCAAACTTGAGCTCGGGTTTTTCTTATTGTTGAAAATTAGTGTATGTAATACTTTGACTGTTATCGAGCTTTACTCGAGTCGAGCTCAAACTCGAACTTTTCTTATTGTTGAAAATTAGTGCATAATAAATTATTTTAATTGTTATCGAGCTTCAACGAGCCAAACTCGAGCTTAGGCCAAGCTGAGCTCGAGCCCAAGTCTAGGCTTGGACCCAACTCGAGCTCGACTCAAGTTTCTACCGAGCTCGAGCCAGAAAGGCCAGGCTCGCTCAAGCTCAGCTCGTTTACAGCCCTACTCCTAATCCTAGTAGGATTCATCTAAGACTATAGCATACATTTCCAAATCCTATCCCAGCCCCTCATTTGAATCCACCACGAGCTAGGGTTAGGGTGATTTGGAGGCGATCGAGTAGCGTTGAGCTCCGACGACTTCGTCAGGCGGCCTCCATCGGCGCACCTCCTCCGTCGAAGGAGTGGTGGTCCAAGAGGATGGGGATGGCTAAGGAGGACGGTGGCGGTCCAAGAGGACGGCAGTGGCTGAGGAGGCAACAGCCGCAGGAGAGGGTGGTGGTGACCTCGGCAAGCCCGGATCCGTGCGGATCGGGGAGATGGCAGCACCTCACCAAGGCCGAGCGCAATGGGATCCGGCAGTAGGATCTAGCGGCAACAGCCACGAGACCAGCTGGGAACCGACAACTGAGGTGGCAGCCACAGGAGAGGGCAGCGACGACCTCGGCAATCCCATACCCATGCGGATCCGAGGGAGGGGACGACAGTGGCTCACAGGGCCGGGCGTGGCGAGATCCAACAGCTGCATGGCGGCGGGATCCAGCAGCGACTGCTACTAGAAGACGACGGCTACTACGAGGTGGCCGCCCCAAGGAGTGGATCGCTCCTCCTAGGGGCAGCATCTACGAAAGACAAGTGGAGGCTAGGGTTTGAAACTAGGCTCTGATACCATGTTAGACTGAGAGGAGGAAGGGATGAATAAAGGTTAGTTGTATTGAACTCATTGGGCTATAGAGTACATGGACACATAAAACTAAACCCTAGAAATTAAGAAATACCATAAATACCCTTAACAGCAACAACCTGAAGCTAATATACATTCATGAGAAGTACTTGATTGACTGACGACTAGTACGTCTAGGACGTCCAAATCATTCTTTGCTACTGCCGCTGAGCATGCACCCTTCATTTGCTTTAAACTTGGACAGTCTTTTATCATATGACATTCCTCGTCACATAGATAGCATATACGTGTGCCCTTGATCTTACTCTTCTTCCTATGAGCTTTGCTTCTGCCTACAACACCTACTGCAGCCAATGCTTGATCACGTGAGAATGAAGATTCTGATAGCTTTTCAAGGACTTGGCCTCTAATAGATATGCAACTACCTCATTGAAATTGAGAGTGGTTTTCCCAACAAGAATATTCATTACCAATTGCTCCCATGATGATGATCGAGATGATGCCCATATGGCGACATTATCGTTCTATTCAATTTTCTCATCCACACTAGTTGTCATTCTATTCAATTCTCTCATCCACACTAGTCAGTTTTGTAATAAGTTTGTGGAAGACATTGAGATGGTCAACGAACCGTGTACCTTCCTCCATGCGCAACCTATACAGTTGTTGCTTCAGCACCCACCAGTTTGCCAGCGACTTTGCCATATACAATTCTTCTAAGTCCTCCCATAATTTAGAGTAGGAATCCTAATCCTAATAGGATTCATCTATGACTCCTTATAGAACACATTTTCAAATGCCAAAAGACTACATATGAGCCACCCTAACTCAACATATCTTCATTTTTGTTGCATTGGTGCTATCTAATGTTGTATTTCTCGCTCTCACAGTTATCTAATGGGCCCTGGTGCCAAACCAAGCAAGCATCAATGATGATTGATGAGATACAACCCAAACAAACTAATTGCACTAGAGGATGATGGAACAAATTGTTTTGGGTAAAGAGCATTTAGTCAAATGTAAAGTTCTCAACCAATGTCTCAAGGTTCTCTTATATGATGTTCGGTACCTAAACATGCAGAGAGCAGGGAACAATTCAGACAACTCAATGTCCCCATAAAGATAAATGTTAACTTGGAGCACACTTTGGGTTTTGCACCTGAACTTCTACACAAAATCGAACAGAATTCAGATCTATATGCTCCCAGAGCTTGCGGTAACCTAATATCAAGAACCACCTAATTCCAACACAAATCCATCCCAAAAGAAAGTCAGAGTTTTGCAAAAGCTTTTCGCTATCCAGTTCCACCCAACAAACACTACGCTCAACTGGACCAACAAACACTTCCTTCAACTGCACCATACTAGTTCTAGAAGGATAGTTCGCAAGCCACAATTGGTACAGAGCTCCACACACCTCGTCTGAAGTCGCTGAAGCTCAGCCCCACACCATCAGCTTCCAATCACCCTACCCCAATCTCCGAGTCTTTGGAGGGAGGAGTTGTGTAGGATGTCTCGCCGGTTGAGGTCACCAGACGGAGGCAACGCGTTGATGGAGGCCGCCTGACAAAGTCGCCAAAGCTCAACGCTACTCAATCCCCTCCAAATCGCCCTAACCCTAGCTCGTGGTGGATTCAAATGGGGGGCTAGGATAAGATTTGGCATATTTGTGGAGGGTTTATGTGCAAGTGTCTAGGATGGAGACGGACAGTGTTTTACGAAAAGAGAAAATTGTTTGTATGGCACCGAGAGTTAACCCCATTCTTAATTTGCCACTGATAAAATATGGTTGTTTCTATGCGACGGAGTTTCTCTTGTGGTCCTCCATACCACTCCCGTTAGCTTTAGTAGGTCACGTTGCCGTTATGCCTAAATGCCCAGTGCATTTGGCCCCTATGGTTTCATCTCCTCTTGCCCGCCTCCCTCCCCTAATCGCCAACCTCATCGGCAAGCACTGCGGCCGCATCCTCATCCTCCTCTGCATCCTGGCCTGCAAAACCACCACCAGATCTGCTTATTGAGGCATGCCCATTCTCCTCTGGCACGAAGGACCGCATGATATGCCACGTGGAGCCCACCAAGAGGCAGGGCCATCAATGGCGGCGGCTTGAGCACCACCGGCAGCAGGCGCACGCCCTTAATCCCTTCCTCGACAGCCTCGCCGCGGAGCTGGGAGCCCCACGTGGGAAGGTTGGGGTGCGGATGAGGAAGGAGGCAAGATGGTGCGGCTGAGGGAGGAGACTCGCGGTGGCGCTCCTCCTAGAATGTGCTGCAACCGATAGAGATGGCGTTGGCACTCCTCCTTTCTTGCCGTCCTTCCTCATCCATGGCAAGGCCCACGGCGGCACTCTTCCTTCAATTCTTCCTCATCCACGACGGAGTAGGTGGAGTCGCAGGCAGGAGTCTCCAAACCCATGGTGACGGCAGCAACGAGATTTGCTTTGTTGGGCAAGAGAAGGAAAAGGGAAGAAGATAAAGAGGTAGAAGAAGAAGATGCCTGGTGGGAGGAGGCGTTGGCGGCGGATCCAACCTCCGGTGAGGTAAGGCGCTAGCGGCGGGTGATCGTGCAAAAATAACACACCTGCAAGTACACGGGTTAGCACTGAAATAGCAGCAAGTGTCATGTTCTTTACAGGGACTAGATTGAGACTACCAGTGCTCAGTTAAAGCTAGGTCAATCTAAACAAGGGATAAAACGGAAAAACTAAACCTAAAATGAGTACCGAATCGGCCTAACGAACTAACAAACTAAAACGATTGAACAAACCCCTAGTCGCACAGACGAAACTACGAACTAAACGAACAGATGAACAAAAGACGACAGGACGAATGACCGTACGAATTGACGTCGCATGTCCAAACAAACAACACGGCGAGGGAACACACATTACCAAACGGCACTAACTAACTATCGACTGCAAGACAGAAACAAGGAAGTCGAGAAGCATTGGGGGAGTCGAGAAAGAAAGAGGGAAATTGGTCAACAGCCAACTAGACGACAGCAGGACAATAAAAACAAACAACTACGACGAGCAACCACACAATCTAACTACCAACAGACCGCGAAAAGAAGATAGGAGGGAGTCGAGAAGCATTAGGGCGGTCTAGAAGCAAGGAGAGAGTCAAGACAGCAAAGGGAGAGGGACGGTCGCCGACTAGCTAACTCGCGCAAAACGACACATAGATGAACACAGATACTGGACTACCAGATCTCTGAACACAAGTACAACTCACAAGATAACATCTAACACGGATAACACATAACAACTAAACAGATATCACAATTGACAATTACTACTAACAACTATAACACTGCGTAACACAGGCCAAAACTGAACAACACTAAACACAAGCCTCACTGCTACTAACAACATAGAACACAATTGAACAGTACTGACACAGATATTACACATCATACAGCTGAAAATAAACAACTCACATCTACTACTAAATGACTACACATATATTATAAATCACAGAACAACAAATTACAAGCACAAATTCTTGAACTAAACTACTGGCAACATGAACATAGAGCAATTCTGGAACAAATTAACAGAGCACAATAACGCATCCACTGATCACATGCATACACAGGGGCGGACCTAACGTGGGACATGGGGGTTCAGTTGAACCCCCAAAAATATGGAAAAATAAACTGCTACTGGTAATCCACAACGCAGCAAGCAAATCCACCACAAACTCCATGGACTGGACTATCCATCCCAGAAAGGAAGATTTGGATGAGATTGCCCACGGAAAAGAAAAGATCCTCAGGAGCAAGCTAGGGCTTCCTTACCAGCGGAAAAGATCCTCAGGAGCAAGCTAGGGCTTCCTTACCAGCTGAAGAGCGCCGAAGCAGGCTAGATCGCCAAAGGGGGCGGCACTGGGCGAGTGCCGAGTGGGCGGGATCTGGGGCAGCGCGGCGTCGGGAGCGCGAGGCAGGCGGCGGGGGCTCGGAGGCGCGGAGGCGAGGAATCGGGGGCGCGAGGACGACGGTCGGTGGACGCGCGGCGCACGAAGGTGAGGGCGCTAGGGCGGCGGCGGGCGGAGGGAGGCGAGGAATCGGGCGCGGCCTGATTTGGGGTTCTCAGTTCTCAGTTCGTGCGGCGGAGGCGAGGAATAGGGCGGCCGCTGCAAGTTTTTTTTTTTTTTTTTTGATAAAGGCCGCTGCGAGTTGCGACTTGCGAGGTGAGGATTGCCGAAGACGGCGCAGGCGGCCGACCTAATCAGCGGGGCTGCGCAGCGTGGGAGGAAATGGGCCAATGGGACGCGTGGGAGCGAGTCGACCAACTGGCCCGCGTGGCGCGTGGGAATCGATCGGTCGCCGGTCGGCCCGAGCTCGTTCTTCATTTCAGATTCTTGTTTTTAGCCCCGTTTGGTACAGCTCTAGCTCCGAGATCTATACTGGATCTGTAGTTTATTGACTAAATTAAAATAATTTAAATATTTTTATTTAATATATAATATAAATGAAATGAGTCATATAAATGCACTTAACATACCTGCAACTCTAGATCCAGGATTTCCTAGAGCTACAAATGACCAGCTCTAGGAAATCTACAGATTTCCTAGAGCTAGAGCTCTGCCAAATGGGGCCTTACTCCCGGGTGTAATTACACCCACCTCTAATATACCACCTAAACAAACTTGAAATACTCCTTTATCACTTTAGGTATAGTCATATACTAATTATAAGATACTCCAATATGAACCATACGAAAAAATTGCAAGGGAGTTTATAGTTTTTAACGTATTTTATAAATACCTTCATATACGCACATAAAAAAAGAGTATGTCAAAAAAAATATACATACCACCTCTGAAAAATTGTTGATACTACATATATGGTCTTAAATACTCGTATATTACATGTACATACCATCCGTTACGCAAGATACTCCCTACGTTGTGAGATACGACATAGGGTATAATTACACCTGGGAGTAGTATATATATATATATATATATATATATATATATATATATATATATATATATATATATATATATATATATATATATACATATATAAACTAATAAACCACCAGTTCAAATTATTCTACGTCCACCCAACAATTATCTGCTCCACAGTCATGACCTTAACTACGTCCACACCACAATATGCACCCAGAATTACACCATCCTAAAAACGTCCGCACCAGATTAACTCTCCTCTATTCTCTCTCCTTACTCAATCATATCCGACAGTCATCCTTCAATGGATCTGCAGTACCCCGTCCCTGATCCCCCCACCGTGCCGCGTGGCCCACCCGCTCTCTCTGATCCCCCCACCCCGCGCCGCCTCCCACCTCCCACCCCGCGCTCGAGGCCGCCGCCTCCTCCTGCCCCCACCCCGCGCCGCCGTCTCCTCCTCCCCCCACCCGTCTGCTCCGCCGCCGCCTCCGCCTCCCCCCCCGAAACCCTAGCCAACCGTCGCCATGGCCGCGGCCGCCCTCCTCCGCCGCCTCCCCGCCGCGCGCGCCTCGGCCACGGCGCTCATCGCCGCGCGCCCGATCTCCGACTCCACGGCCGCGCTCACCATCGAGACCTCCGTGCCCTTCACCTCCCACATCGTCGACCCGCCGTCCCGCGACGTCACCACCACCCCCGCCGAGCTCCTCACCTTCTTCCGCGACATGTCCGTGATGCGCCGCATGGAGATCGCCGCCGATTCGCTCTACAAGGCCAAGCTCATCCGTGGGTTCTGCCACCTATACGACGGCCAGGAGGCCGTCGCCATCGGCATGGAGGCCGCCATCACCCGCTCCGACTCTATCATCACCGCCTACCGCGACCACTGCACCTACCTCGCCCGCGGCGGGGACCTCGTCTCCGTCTTCTCCGAGCGTCACCTACGGTTAGGGTTCCGGCGACCTAGGGCGGCGATTGAGGGAGAGATCCATGTCCGCTGACCCGCCTCCGCTCCCGCCGCCCGGCGCGGCGGATCCCAACCCCGCGCCGCCGACCGAGCCCTCCGAGGTGATGCACAAGACGAGGGCCGTCGACTTCCTCGGCCGCCGCACCCCCATCGTCTACCAGAACGACAACGGCCCGTGCCCGCTCCTCGCCATTTGTGAGAGACCCCTCCTCTCGCTTCCCCGAACCCTCTCCCTAGATTCCGCGCGCTGCGTGGTGGTTGCTTGGCTTCGCGATTTCACCTGGGTTTTGGCGGCGCGCGTGTTGCAGGTAACGTGCTGCTGCTGAAGAATGTGATCAGCCTGAACCCGGATGCAGGCGAGGTGTCACAGCAGAAGCTGCTCTCGCTTGTCGCCGAGCGCCTCATTGATTCCAACAGCAGCTTGCAGGTTCGATCAGCTCCCGCGGAATTAGGTTGTGGTTGTTTGTGGTGTTCATTTGTGGTTGTTTGGGATGCCATTCGCAGGGCAAGGATGAGGAGTACGTCTGTAACCACGAGCACATCCCGGTCTAATTTGGTTGGCTGATCTACTGTCTTGGTGTGATTTGGTGGGGTGGGGCTCTGATCTGGTTAGGTAGAGGGGAAATGTGAGATCCCTGGTCTGTTTTCTTCGTGATGTCTTGTGGGATGATTTGAGTTGTGAGGTTTACATTACATATATTAGGATTGGGGGTGTATTTGTTGTTACTCCTATTAGCTATGTTCGTTTAGTTTACTGTTATGTCAAAATCTCATGGTGCTTAGTCCTGTGATCTGGGTAGGTAGAATGTGAATTTCACGTGTTCCAGATGACTGATTGATCACCAAGTTGAATATTGCCTCTTTTCTTTGTGTAGTCACGCATATAGTCGTGGGTATCACATCATTTTCTTTGTATTTATCTTTACACAAGAAATGTAAATGCAAAGATAGATTGGAGCAACCACCCATCTGAAGTCAGCACATCTGATGGACTTACAGTAGTTCTGAATCCCTGCTTTGGGGAGAACCCATTCAACATGTTTTTTGCTTTAGTTTTTTGCAGTTATTATACTATAGCATTCTTATGCTATGTATGCCAATTCTTATCACTCCTTTGTGGCAATTTGATCTATTCATGGCGTTAGAATTACTTTCTTTTTTATCTTTAGTGTACTCATGTTTTTGTTGCTGATGGATGCTGTTCAAATCTTTTTGTTTGGAGAAAGAGTGTTAAAAGTTCTGATCATCCTATTATTTATGTAGGAGGCTAGGAGCACTGATTTTCTCAAAAGAAAGAGAGTTATAAAGGTTTTAGGTCTGGCGACTAAATATCCAATAAAGTTGCATCACCTTGAATAAATGATTTCATATGAATCAGCATCAGCTGGTGTTGAGTCACGTTGATGTTTCGATCCTTTTGGTTAAAGTCAATCCTTGCTGCTGTCAAGTCTTTAAATTAGGCAATTCATGAAGTTATTATCAATTTTAGGATCCATGCTATTCCTAATGAGTCCAGAATCAGTGCAAATTTGCCGTCTATTCAGTTAATTAAATTTGCTGGTGATGACCTGGCTCCTGCGTCCTGACATCTGATGAAGTTACAAGCGTCATTGTTTTGGATAATTAAGTTTCGGTCATACCTTTGACCATCCCTAATAGTGCAATAAAACTCTCTTTCATCCAAACCTTAAGATTTGAGTTTTCTCAAAAGATGATATTGTTGTTACATTGGTTTTGGTAAATCATGATCTTTTATTGATTTGAGTGATTTCTGGTTTTCAGATCAGTAAATCCTGGCAAGGCTAATGTACAGGAAAATATGTGGAATATAAATACTGCTTCTAATTTTTTTCTGCTTTGTAACTATATCATGTAGAGACTACTGTTGTTAATGCGACATGACCAAATGTACAGGTAGGATTTTGAATTGGTAGTGCTAGAGTTGTTTGTTTTTTTAATCATTTGGTCAACTGCATGCTTGTGTTTACACCTGTTCCTTCACATTTTTCAATATGCATCTTGTTTGACTTTGGCAGACTAATTTGTTACCGTTTAACAATTCACTATTGTGAGTTAACAGTTAGTCCTTCATCTAGCAGTCAATTTGCACACTCATGGTTACAATTGCGCTTGGTTGGTTAGTCACTCCAGTGTCTTATTTAGGACTTGATAGGCTTGAAGGACTTGACTCTCTCCTGGTGCTAATGCATCATGGGTTGCCATTTTTTTTCTTTTACTTACTACAACCTAAGTAAGTATGCAATATTATTTGGTTGATGCATTAGTATATTCAGTGCTTGCGCAGAATGTTGTACAACTGTGTGTGCATGAATTGTAAATACTTCATGTACTGAACTTTGGTATGGCACTGTATTAGTACAATTTCTATTTTTGGTATAACTTATCTAAGATATATTGCTCTTTGAAAGAAATCTTCATGGCTACACATTTCAGTTATCTGATTTAGCATTTTTAATATAGCATGCAGTGAGGTTGTTGTTAATATATCATGCAGTGAGGTCAATTTGGAGTTTTAAGTTATGGATCTTAATGAATCTGATTGTTCGTTTTATTTTTTTTTACAAATTTTATCTTGTTTTGTATTTTACCGTAGCGTTAGCACGGGCACTATACTTGATGATGTTGTGTATCAGTTCGAGTACATGGAATATGTTTGTCACTCCTTTGACATCATCTACCTTTCTTTTGAGTTGTCTGCAAGATCTATGGATGGTTTTTTATGCATTATTAGGCTTGAAATTGATAAAACGAGTGATCAATCCGGTCTGCCAGCTTTTGCCCATAGTAAACCACCTCAACATGCGTTCGGATCCACTGAAACAAAGCTAGATCTTGCCGTGGTTCCTCCTAACTCCATTGTCTTCTATGAAGTGGAGCTTGTTTCTTTCGAGAAGGTAACTGTGACTACCTTATTTCTTGTTTACCTGCCTATCTTTGTGTTCAGTTGTTGATCAGACAGTGTTTAAAATTTATACTTATTTTAGGAGAAAGAATCTTGGGATTTGAAGAGCAATACAGAGAAGATTGAAGCAGCTGCCAAGAAGAAAGATGAAGGGAATGTGTGGTTCAAGATGGGCAAGTATGCCAAGGCCTCCAAGAGATATGAAAAGGTAAATGTCAATAGGATCTTACTAAAAGAACTCTCTGTTTACTTAATCTAGCTACCTCTACGTTTATTGAGCACCTCTATTTTGCTTTTAATTAGGCTGCAAAGTACGTCGAGTATGACAGCTCCTTCAGTGAGGATGAGAAGAAGCAGGGACTAGGGAGAGAGGGCAAGAAAAAAAGAGAGCTTTCACCGTATTTCTTCCTTTTGTTCTGAAACTGTCCTAAATTTTGTATCTCATCCTTTACTTTGCAGCTGTGTGATCTACTTAAATCGAGGGTTGAATCACCTGAATTTCTCGAAAAGCTTGATAGCATCCAGAAGTCAATATATCAACATGGTGCAGGTGTGCATTTGCCGAATGAACCATTATTGCCCTTTGCTGGACTCGAAAGTTTAATTAGAATTATGGCTTAAAAACAAATGCACACACTGACCTTTCCGCAGCATGTTACAAATTTTGTTTTATTTCACTTCTTCCAATTGAACCTTCAGTGATGGAAGTTAGGCGGCTGGTGGAGATGTCCTTGGTAAACTGCTTTTGCTGCTAGAGATGTCCTTGGTAAACTGTAATGTGGTTATGTTAATCATTTGTTTTGCATGTTGCTGGCTGCTTAAATAAAAAAAGACATGGCAAATCAGAAAGCAGAGCGGACTGCTTTAGGCGAAATAACAAACAACAACACAGGTATTCTGGACTAAATTTTTTATTGTTGCAGATAGGAACTAAATTTTTTGTTGTTGCGGATAGGAACTACAGACTTAGAAAACTTGTATCATAACTCACCTGCTTCACGAAGTGCACTGCACACCTCTTCTTTAATGGAGTGCTGCATCTTTACTTGTGATGCAATACAACTTTCCACCAACTTCCGTAGTTCATATATTTCATGATGAATCTGGGACTGTTTAGCTGTTTAATCATGTACTAATCCATTTTTTGTTATTCCTGTTTTTAGGTGGCTATACGTTACCGAAGATGACATCAAGGGATTGCCCTGCTTTCAGGTTTGTTTATTTATATTACTAAGAAATGTAATATTGTTCTTTTCCAAAACAAGGTCATCCTATTTGTGATTATTCAGATTTTGCTTAACACAAGTATAAGAATCTATACTGAAATAATTCTGCTGTGAGCTCATATGGTCTTTGTCGTTCTGCAGAATGAAACACTAATCGTAATAAAAGCACCCCATGGTAGTACACTGGAAGTCCCAGATCCTGATGAGGTAATGAAACAGTTAAAATAATGAGCTCTCCTTACACACTTGATTGGGTGTTTAATTATCATTAACTATTTCATGAGTTTTGTTCATTTGTTCCATAAGCAGGCTGGTGACTATCTCTAAAGGAGATATAGAATAGTAATAAGGAGTACAATGGGTTCAATTGATCTTTACTTGGTTAGGTAATGTTTCAATCTTCTCTTGAATCTTGTGTGTCAAAAGGTAAATTGTCTGATTAACATCCTTATTATATTATTAGTAAATTTGAGGAGAAAATGGAGGAGCTGATTGGTGTTGCAACAACTCCAAGGCACGCAAATGTGGCAAAACCTGCCTTCATGGAAGGCTTCAGAACAACAGAAGCTGGACAAAGCAGCAGACCGAAGGAGGCGTTGCTGAATATTCAGCATATCCAGAAAACCCCAGATCTAAATGCTTCACATGATTTTGGAGGGATGACGAGGATTACTTCAGATGTTGATGTAAGTTAGATTGCAACAGTGTGTGCTTTACCTTTTTTATATAATTTACTACACAAGATGACAAAATTCATAATATATCTCAAACAACATCAAATTCTAACTTTTTTAATTCATCAGAAATTATTCACACATCTATGAACTGCAATGCTGCATTAGTTGCATACTCTTGAATTTCAAGTGTCTTGAATTCTTAATCCTTGTAGTTTGCAGCATTGTTACTTGTAGAAGATACTAATCAGTCAACTTTCTGGTAGCAATAACAACAAATTTACTTGCTGCTGATATACATGAGTGTTTTTCAGATTATATACATGGTGATATACAATTGCGTGAAACTTAAACTATGAAAAAATATATCGTCATTTGGTTGTTTTCACGTGCATCCCTGAAATGCCGCCGTGGCGTTAGCACGGGCACTATACTAGTATATATATATATATATATATATATATATATATATATATATATATATATATATATATTACCTAATGTATAGCAGATTTTTTTGCAAAAAATTTTGGGTATTCAACTGAATACCCATGAATTACTGTAGATCCACCTCTGGAAAGAAGAGAAAAATCCAGCAGAGCGGAGGAGGACGATGACGCCTAGGAGAGAATAATTCCTTCGCTTCAAGGGTTAAATGACGTTGGCGTGAGAATTTGAGACAAACGGCGAAGCAATAGCCGCCGCCGCCATCGGAAAAGAGTTCAAGGAAGAGGATGGGTTGGAACTAGAGACGAGAGAGGTTTGGGATTGGGCTGTGAGGATTGCGGATTTGGGGAGGAGGGAGGAGGATAGAAGTCTTGACAATGGTCTATCTCTTGTGCGGAACATTGGGATCTATTCTAGAGACACTCATTGAAGGCCCACATGTCATGCATGTTACTTAACGCTGGCTACTATATCGCTCGGCTACCGGGTTCGTCAGCTTTGCCTTGGTGTATGTACACGTGGACCGTGAGGACCAGTTGTTGATTGTTGGCGTAAGGGAGCAGAGAGCAGGCCGGGGAAAATAGGTGTCAATCAAGGGAAGAAAAGGAGGAGCAGCAACGGGACAAGAGCCGGGGAAAAAGGCAGAAAGAGATCATGGCTTTCTCGCTCCTCGCTTGGGTAACGATTTGATTTTCTCTATGTTTGTTAATTTAATTAGAGATTAGAGTTGGGATTAGAGAGAGTGAAAAGTATTCATTAGGGAAAAGACTAGTATATCGGCTAATCTGGTATATTGTTCTCCTGTAATGTTGGGTACTGTATGAGAGTAATTTAAAATGTTATCTACTAGATAATTGTAGAGAAAGTCGATAGTTTTCTGTACAATATTTATTTATGTTGATCAGATAAATAGATTTTAAGCTATGAATTTTGTAATCCGACTATCTGGTAAATTTATCATCTTCTAGTACCATATATTAATCTGTAGATTAAAATTACTAGATGGAATATTGGATGATTTATCTACATGAAAGATGTAGATAATTAAGGGTTCTAGAGATCCCATGAACATGATCTTAAATCCAGATAGTTTCCTAGAAATATCTAGATATTTTAGATGCTTTATTCTAAAGAATTTGATGGTGCCAATTGTCATAAATCTAGTGGTGACAAGAATCTATATAATCCTTTCAATCCAAAATATACATCATTTGGGAGAGTTGGTTTGGTATATAAATATTTATATTTTATTTTTCGAAAGTAATATGTTCAAAGTGCCCATGTTAATTGTTATTCTTAGAGAGAGGTAAATCATAAATAGAGACAACATATGTCAAAAACAAAAATATGTACTACTTCTTTTTCTATGTGTGTGAAAAACACCATTTAATATGCTAACATAGAAAAATAAGAAAAGAGAAGTGGGTTAAAGTTAATATCTATTTAAAAACAAAGTGCACACTTGTGTTGTCAACTAAAGTTGTAATAGTTTTACTCTAAAAAGTTATCATTGTGCTGCCACCAAATAAAGTGTTAGTATTAGTTTATTATTTCAAATTTTTTAGTGTTATTGACTTTCAATAGACTTAGAAATGTGACTTTTATATTCAATTTTTATAAACCAATATAAATATATATTAAAAATGTAACACAATGTAATTAGCGAACACCCATTCATAAAATCCTAAATCCGCCATTGTGCATACAGCACAGTGAGATCTCCACAAACACGTCACATTCCAGAGTTTCCATCGATCTCAGCATGATAGTAGCAAGAACAGCACAGTAGAGCAATAACAGTAAAGCAATAAACAGAAATTAGAGAAGATGAAGAAGGGTATTAGGAAATAACCGAAGGAAGCAGCAATTAGGGAAGCACAGGGGGGTTGTTGCCGAGGTCGGTGAAGTAAAACAGTCGTCGAGTTGGAGAAGAAGAAGAGGTGGTGAAGCCAACGTCGACGTCGTGATGGTGGCGCACGGGGGAAGCAATGGGAGGCGAGCTGTGGTGGCCCGGTCTTGATGGCTGCCGGTGGGGAGCGGCGGCTTGGTGTGTCGACGGAGGCGCTTGGTGGGCGAGGAAAGGTGTCACGCCGGTGGTGGAGCAGTGGAGGAAGCAGATGGGGGCGAAAGCGCGTAGTGGAAGGAGATGGGCGGCAAGCTGTGGTGTGTGGCGCAGAGGGAGGAGAAGCGGTGGCCGGTGGGTGAGGTGGCGCTGTGGTGGGAGAGCAGAAGGAGGAGGAGTCGGCGGTGGAGGGCACGCGTGGAAGGAGTTGGCGCGGAGGGATGTGGGGGATTAAGGTGGCGGTCGCCGTCGAGCTGGCTCCGCCTCGCCGGCGCCGGTGGTGGAGAAGAAGGCTGGAGAAGAAGAGAAGCAAGGGGAGGGAAGGAAAAATGCCGGGCGGCGCTAGGGATTTAGGCCGATTTGGGGAACAACAATATTGTGATTTAGTCCTCATAGGTTTCTAATATTGCAATCCGGTCCCTTTCTCTTTGGATTTCTTCTTTTTAGGGCCTGTTTGTTTCAGCTGTAGATTCTGAGTAGCTAGCTGGCCTGAGTAGCTAGCTGGAAATTCTGAGTAGCTGGCTAGTCTGAGTAGCAGCTGGTCTGAGTAGTTAGCCTGTTTGGCATCCTCGATTCTAGCTGTGCAGCTGGTATCCTGAAAGATGTATTGACTGAAATGCCCTTAGATGAGTTGATGTCCTGATTATGTATTGATAGAAGAGATATCCATGCTGTAAATTTATAGTACTTAGTTCAAACATTGAAAAACTAATATTAAAATTTCATGACAATAAATTTGGTTCCAAATCATAATTTTAAATATTAATATGGATAACTATCATGTCTCCATACAAAAGGAACGTACAAAAGGTGTTCATAGGCATATAAGGCGCACATATCACCATCAAAAGGAACTTCTCTGGTACTATCTATATTCTTGAAGCCATCAAGCCGTTAGCTATGGAATCACGAAAGGCACACATATCACCATCATCTTGTGCCATGCCAGTGTAACCACCTCCTGTGTTTGAATCAACATGTGGCATGTACTCTTCATCATCATCATACCTCTCAAACAGATGGTCACTCAAAGCACTGTCTCGAATGAAATTATGAAGCGCCATACAAGCAATGATGATTTTCTTTTGCCTCTCAACCTTATAGCTTGGCATATGCAATAGAATTCGCCACTTCATCTTTAGCACGCCAAACGCACGTTCAATCACATTACGAAGAGAGGAGTGAGCATGATTGAAGACCTCCTTTTGGCCACTTGGGCGCCCTCCCCGTTGAAACTCCGGTAAGTGATACTTTTGCCCTTTGTACGGAGCGAGGTATCCCTTTCTATTAGGATAACCGGCATCAACTAGATAAAATTTCCCTACAAGAATCAAATCGGATTAATGACAATGTATAAAATGAGAGATAGAAATAGATAATTGTATTACCATCTACATATTTCACAAAATATTTTGGTTGCCCAGGCATCCCAACTTGCTTTTGGTGTCTTCCCTTTCTCCATCTAGTTTCATACATACATACATGATGTTTCACAAAATATGCTTCAGTTTTGTATCAATGAAACTACATATAAAACTGATGATGGGCAAAAAATGATGGGCAAGAAGTTTAGGATCAATACCAAAATATCCCAAAATAGCAGTATGCTCAGTAAGCCAACTTAAACAGTACACAGTGAAAATAGATCACAGAACTCAAGTTAAATAGATATTACAATGCTAAACATCACCGAGCATGCTAAATCACAACTGAAAGTAATCTGCTCGAGAGGTTAAAGTGTAGATGACAGTAGTAAGCAATATACTTAGAGGAGGAGGAGGAGCGGCCGACGTAGAGGAGGAGGCCGGGCGGGAGGAGCAGCGGACGGCGTAGAGGAGGAGGCCGGGCGGGAGGAGGAGCAGCCGGCGTAGAGGAGGAGGCCGGGCGGGAGGAGGAGCAGCCGGGCGTAGAGGAGGAGACCGGGCGGGAGGAGGAGCGGCCGGCGGGGGATCTGGGAGGGGCGGCGGGGGAGGGGGCGACGGGCCGACGGGGGAGGGGCGACGGCGGATCTGGGGAGGGGCGACGGCGGATCTGGGGAGGGGGGAGGGGGCGGCGGGGGAGGGGCGACGGGGCGGCGGCGGATCTGGGGAGGGGCGACGTGGCGGCGGCGGATCTGGGGAGGGGAAGGGGGCGGCAGGGGAGGGGCGACGGGGCGGCGGGGGAAGGGGCAACGGGCCGGCGGGGGAGGGGGCGACGGCGGGGGGGCCGGGGTGAGCGGCGGCGGGGAGGAGGGACGAGAGTGGCGTGGGGGAGGAGAGGGCGCGGGGGGTGCGGATGAATCGGGGAGGGGCGCGGGGTGGGGGGGCTAGGGGCTATTTTATCCGATGGCATTTTGCGGGTAAATAACATGAACTTTAATGGCACTGTGGCATTCAAGTCCGTAGAATCTGTGAGAAGCTGGGTTTTTGCAGCTTCTCGGTCCCAGTACAATTGTGTCTTCCCCAGATTTTCAGATTCTCAGTAGCTGGCCCAAAAGCTGGACTGTTTGGGAGAGATTTTGGCTACTAGAAGTAGCTAGCTTGCCTAGAAGTTGAAACAAACAGGGTCTTAGGCTCTCTGAAAGTCTATTTTATTCGTGGTTTGACCATATGTGTATGTGGTGACACATACATCTGTACGGAGCAAACCCGGAATGCTAAATTTGAAGATTATATATCTTGATCTACAAAAATATAAAATAATCTAATTTGAACAAATAATTATAGAAAACATGTAAATGGTGATAAATGATCCTAAAATACAAAAAATAATAGGGGTAAATGATTAGAAAAAATATACAAAAATGACGCATGTCAGCGGGTCCGGTCGCCGGTTAGATGAGGTGCTGGTCTTGTCTGGTTCCTGCTTCCCAGCGGTGGGAGGGAGGGAAGTGGGAGCAGGGGAGAAGACCGGGAATGACTGGAGAGAGAAGATAGGGCTAAGGTTGAAGAAGAGAGAAAGAAAAGTAAAAGAATCGGTTAACACCTAGTGGCGTAAAGGGAATTTTCTCTTTACAAAATGTGTTGAGTTCATGGGGGGCTTGATCCCGTTCGTACACTTCACATCCAACCGTCTACCTCAGGGTTTACAAGTTCACACTATAATTGGGGTGTGCATTGCAGCTGCAGCCCAGCCATTGCTGCTGCCCTCCACTCTCTTTGACCCATCGCCGCCACCGCCCTCCACTCTCTTCGACCCGTCGTCGCTGCCACCGTCATCTCGAGTAGGAAGCTGTGCCTCTGTTTCTCCCTGTCCACCTCGAAGCCCAGACTCCCTCGGCTACCACCCCGAGTAAGTGTGGCTTCGGATGTGAGGCTCCCTGGTTCTTGACTTCTAATCTTTATGGTTTTTGTCTTCGAATCTCCTCCCGAAGTGTGATGAGTGGATTCCCTATGCTCGATTGATGCGATAAGGAGCTTGCTCCAGGGTTTCTACCACTGCCGCAGGCTCACGTTGGTTTATTACGCTATTGAAGCTGCCCTCACTATAAGAACACTACTTGGCTAAATAATTTTAGGAATACTTGTGCATAATTCTCTTGCTTTTAGTTAAGTAGAATTTAATATGCATACTTGTGCGCTTGTTTTAGGCCAATTGCTACGAGTCATGGAGGAACGGATCTTTGTTTGCTGGCCAAACTGCTCATATATCCAACTTTGTGATTACCATCAACTTTTCCTCAAACCTTAACGCAGAATGCTAGACTCTGACTTCAGTTTATGGTCCTTGTCATGGTGTAGATCGGGATAATTTTGTTCAATGGTTGTACAATCTCAATATACAAGAGGAGGATAATTGGATGATCATTGGAGATTTTAATTTCTATCGATCTTCACTTGACAGAAATAGACTAGGGGCAAACATCAATGATATCCTCATCTTTAATGAAATAATCAGCAATCTTGGTTTACTAGAAATTCCACTTAAAGGAAGGAATTTCACCTGGAGTAACATGTAGGAGGAACCTTTGATGAAACAACTAGATTGGTGTTTCACCTTAGTGAATTGGATTATTGCATACCCCAACACTTTACTTATCCCTATGGCCAAAATAATTTCATATCATATACCATGCACAGTGCAGATTGGTACAAACATCCCTAAAGCCCAAATCTTCAAGTTTGAAAACCTTTGGGTTGACCAACCTGGGTTCAAAGAAATTGTGGAAAACATCTGGAATTCTGAGGTCAGAGCACCAAATAGTGCAGTCAAAATTTCAGCAAAATTCAAGTTACTCAGGAGAGCTTTCAAGAAGTGAGGGAAAATTTTATCGCAACTTAATAGGATCATTAAGGATTGTAATGATACTCTGGAAATCTTGGATAAATTGGAAGAACAAAGATCGTTGTTTGTGCAGGAATGGAATTTCAGAGTTATCCTTAAGAAACACGTTCTTCAACTTCTCAAGTACAAAAATGAATATTGGAGGAAAAGGTATACAGTTAGATGGGTAAAGTTTGGGGATCAGAATACAAAATTTTTTCATGATGCAGCTACTGAAAGATATAGAAACAATACAATCACGTCTGAAAATGGCAGATGGTCGAATTGTCTCAAACCACAATGAAAAGGCATCAATTATTTGGGACACTTATAAAAACAAAATGGGTCTTTTTGAACTTCCAACAATGTTATTTGACTTGGATGAACTTTTCTTGCCCAAAGATGATCTAGATGCTCTGACAAATCCTTTTACCAAGAGTGAAATTGATGACTTAGTTAAAAATTTGCCACTGGACAAAGCTCCTAGCCCAAATAGTTTCAATGGTCTTTTCTTAAAAAGTTGCTGGAACATTATCAAAGAGAACTTTTATAGACTATGTAATGACTTTTACAATGTTGCGCTTGACCTGCAATCTATAAACAATTCGTTGAATGCTCTTGTCCCAAAGGTGATCAATCCAGTGAATGTGAATGATTTCAGGCTTATTTCTCTTTTGAACACTGTCCTCAAATTGATCACCAAATTGTTGGCCAACAGACTTTAGGCAGTGATTCTGGACCTCATCCATCAAAATCAATATGGTTTCATCAAAGGAAGAACTATTCATGATTGTCTTGGCTGGGCCTATGAGTACCTCTATCAATGTCACCATTCAAAGCGAGAAATAGTAATTCTGAAACTTGATTTTGAGAAGGCGTTTGATACTATTTAACATCAGGGTATTCTTCATACGTTGAAGCAACTCGATTTAATGACAAATGGATTGGATGGATCAAATCTATCTTGGATTCTGGTTCTTCCTTTGTTCTTCTCAATGGAGTGCTAGGGAAATCTTTGAAATGCAAGAGAGGGGTTAGGCAAGGAGATCCCCTCTCCCCCTTGCTGTTTGTTATTGCTGCTGACCTTCTACAACACATTGTAAACAAAAGAAGGGAGAGAGGTCTCTTTAGCCTCCCTTTGAACCTGTCTCACTTGATGGACTTTCCAATTGTCCAATATGTTGATGATACTATTTTAATAATGAAAGTGTCTTAGAAAGAAATCTTTTGCCTCAAAGGTATTTTGCAAAGCTTCTCTCAATCCACAGGCTCAAGATTAATTTTCACAAATCCTGTATGGTTCCCATTAATGTTTCAATTGAAAAGATGTATCAATTGGCTGGTGTTTTTAGATGTAAAATTGGTTCTCTCCCTTTCACCTATCTTGGTTTGCCATTGGGAATTACTAGACCGAAAGTGGAGGATTATACCCCCTTGATGAATAGGATTGAAAGGAGATTAATAGCTACTTCTTCATTGTTGGGCATGGCTGGAAAATTAACCTTAGTCAACTCTATTCTTTCATCCTTACCCACCTACACTATGTGTACTTTGAACCTTCCAAAAAAAGGTCATAGTCAATATTGATAGAGCCAGGAAACATTATCTTTGGAGAGGATCAGAGGTGAATGCTAAGGGAAACTCTCTTGTTGCTTGGAGGAAAGTTTGCATTCCAAAGAATAAAGGTGGGTCAGGGGTGATTAACCTTCATATTCAGAACAAAGGCTTGTTGGTCAAGCATTTACATAAGTTCTATAGTAAAATGGACATTCCTTGGGTGAACTTGATCTGGAACTCTCATTACATAGAGTGGCAGATTCCTCATTGTGTCGCGACTAGAGGCTCATTTTGGTGGAGAGATGTCATGAATTTTTGTGATCACTTCACAGGAATTGCCTCAGACATCCCAGTGGATGGATCAACCATTCTTCTCTAGCATGATGTTTGGAATAAAAACTATCTCAAAGAAAAGTTGCCTAGACTGTATTCTTTTGTGAAAAATAAAAATATCTCCTTGGCACAGTTCCTCTCTAACACTACACCTCATAATCACTTTCACACACCTTTAACACTTTAGGCGTTTGAGGAACTTCAATTGTTGCAGAGTTTGCTTTATCAGATTCAGCAGTCTGATTCTCAGAAGGATAGTTGGAAATATTGATGGGAAATTGCACATACTCTTCAAGGAAATTATATTCAACTCCTTTCAATATCTCGTTGTCGCCTAGACCCTTCAGCTGGATCTAGAAGTCGAAATGCTCTAAGAAGCTTAAGGTCTTTGTTTGGCTTCTCTTCAGGGACAGACTCAATTCCAGAAATTTGCTAAGAAGAAAAAACTTCAGATTGAGGGAGATGACTACAAATGTGTTTTATGCAACCTTAATATTGAAGAGACCACCTACCATCTGTTCTTTGATTGCCCGTTCAGTGTCAGATGTTGGTTGTCTATAGGCATCACTTGGAATCACATGATTGATTTTTTTTCAACATGATTCAAGAGGCAAAGGACAATTTTCAGCATCCTTTCTTCATGGAAGTTTTCTCAATTGCAGTTTGGGAAATTTGGAAGCAGGGGAATATGAAAATCTTGTAGAGTTCAAATCCTTCTTTTAATAGTTGGTTAGCCTGTTTTCTAGATTCTGTTATTTTACAGCTCAATAGAATGAATAGCTCTCTTAGTTTTTTCTGTTTCTTCTTGGATCAATAGCATTGTTTAGTTCTTTTTGTTTGGGCTTCTGGTTGTACAGTTTCAAGCTCTCCCAAGTTCTCTTTCTTTTTATTAATTTATCGGCTTTTGTAGTAGGGCATTCCCCTACTGTTTCGCTTCGAAAAGGCAATGCGTTCTAGCTGCACAGTATCTTTCCACGAGCACAAGTGCCAGTAGGGTTCTACCATGGGAGGCACCATCTTGTAAAACTCTGTTGAGGACGATCGATGCTGCTCTCAAGCATGGCAATGTCGATGAAGCGCTGCAAGCATTCGGCAATTACAAAAGCCTGCACAGTCTTCTTGAGCCGCGGGTACTGAATGGCATGGTTGTGTTGTTGTCCTACACATTTGGTCGGAGGTGGCTTCAGAGAGTATATGACATGGTTCTATCAATTTATCAGCATAATGACAATCTTCTCAACTGTAGCTTGCTGATGAGGCTAGCTCTAGCACTTGCAAGAGATCAGATGCCTATTCCGGCCTCCATGGTCCTGAGGATCATATTGGAGAGTGGCAAAACTTCCTGACATTGATATGCTGAGTATGGTGTTTTTGCATATGTTGAAGACACAAGTAGGATCCTATCTTGCTGCTAATGTTCTGGCTGAGACTTGCAAGTGTTTTTTTGGACCAAGTTCAAGATAGAAGGCAACTAAAAAATTGGATCCAATAAAGAACAATGTCACCTTGTTCAATATGGTTTTGAAGTCTTGTGTTAACTTCAAATGCATGATCAAGGCCCATAAAAATAATGAAGCTGATGGTGTTGGTTGGGATTGTGGCTTATGTAAATACAATGGTGATCGCTAGCCACGTCTTTGAGATGGTTGGGCAACAAGATGAGTTGATGGACATGAAAAGAAGTGTTGATTCTTTCACATCTTTGCCATTCTTTCAGCACTATCAACATTTTTATGACAATCTATTGAGCTTGCATTTCAAATACAATGACATGGATGCTACTGCAAAATTTTTAATCAATTTGTATCAAAGACAAAAGCCTGTTGTTTTCTTCAACAATGGTTTGTTGTTTTCTTCAACAATGGTTTACAGAAACAAGGTATGATACAAATTGGCTCTGGCAACCTAAAAACATGATATAAAATATTGTTTAACCCCACAAAAGTGGACAACGGGTTCGTTTTTGACAAAGAAAGTCAATCTGGCCTTCTTGTTGTAATTGATGGAAATCTTCTTCCGAGTGAAAAGGCTCTAGCTAAACTTACTATAGGCCGTGTGAAATCAAAGAAAGTGAGTATATTCTCTAGATATTTTATTGCATTGCATAAGGAAGATCTAAAGGGAATTTCTCCTTCAGATGTTATTAATGCATGCATTCAGATGGGATGATTACATGCTACTCATGATGTCCTGGATGATTTGGAGTCAGCTGGGATTCCTGTGGGGATCGATACTTACATGTCTCTTTTGAGAGCATATGAGAAGGAGAATAAACTAGAGGAATTCAATGGCCTTCTATAGCAGATACAAAAAATAGTATTTAACATGGCTGACAATCATTCTAATTCATCCTTTACTATAAAAGGTATTGTCGAAATATTGAAGGATGAAATGCCCCTGACTAATTCGTCATTGCTTGCCATTTTGGTTGAAGAAATATAACATTATAATGCTCGAGACCACTTAAGTTATGAGTTCAATAATTCAATTCTATTTGTCGTAGGGATGGCCTCACCTAAACCCAACAGGCCTGGTAGGAGATTATAAGGCCCAGAATAGGCCATGTGTAATGACATAACTGCTCCCAGAGGGGATAACCAGATGTAAGGGTATAACTGTAAAAGCACTCCTCATGTGTATATATATATGAGTACAAGCCATGGGGAGGACCCAGGCCATTACATTCATCCTCATCACTCTCCACTACCATCTCTCTCTCTGTTTGGTCTGTAGCCACAACAGTTGGCGCCGTCCGTGGGGAGGACAAGGACAAGCCTGAAGACCGAAGAAGAAGGATGGCACCGAAAAAAGCTTCTTCAGCGGCGGCGAAGGGAAAGAAGGCAGCCGGGCCGGAGCGTCGTATGAGTACCAGGGCTTCGGCATTGGCAGCGACGGGCGCGGGTGGCGACGCAGGCGTGGTGGCCGAAGACGTCGACGTTCGCGCGGTGACGACCAACCTCGTCACCGGCACCGCCACGACCAACCTCGTCACCGGCACCGCGACGACCCGCCCCGTCACCGGCGTTGCGGGGATGGACCCCGCGGTCGAAGACGTCGACGCGGGTGCGGCGACAGCTGACCCCGCCGACGCAATGACAGCCGACCTCGCCGCCCCCAATGCAACCCTCGCCGGCGGCGCGGACCGGGCGGTTCGAGGTAGCCACGACGGAGCGACCGGCAGCTCGGGACCTCGCGACGCGGTCGTCCCCGCGCCGATTCGCCCGTTGGGAGTACCGGCGACTCCGCCTGCACAGGCGGTGGAAAGTGCCCTGCTGGCGGCCCTCAACGCGTTCCAGCGGGAGCTAGGGGACCTTCGCGGAGCCGTCAGAGATATGCAAGAGGCTCGGAGTCAGCAGGCCGCGCCAGTAATCGCGTCCGAGCCCACGCCGGAGAGGGCGGACAGTCGCGAAGCCCCCACGTCTAGCCGCGTGCCGCTGCGGCGCGTAGATCCGAAGTCCCCGCTTTCGGCGGGGCTGCAGCAGGTGGCATGGCCCGAAGACTTCAAGTTTCCTAGCACCATCGACTCGTACAAAGGCGACACGGACCCCCGCGAGTTCGTGCGCGTGTACGAAACCGCGATCGAAGCCGCAGGCGGAGACGACACCACGAAGGCAAAGGGACTCCCCCTCGCGCTACAAGGAGTGGCGCTCTCTTGGTTTTTTACCATAGAGCCGGGCTCCATCTACGCGTGGGAGCAGCTCCGCGTCCGCCTTCACAACAACTTCCAAGGAAACTACGTCGACCGAGTCGACGCGGACCAACTCTTTGCTGTGAAGCAAAAACCTTTGGAGAAGCTCCGGGATTACTTCAAACGCTTCGCCAAGATTCGATGCCAAGTGAAAGACGTTAACGAAACCACCATCGTTAATGCAGCCATACAGGGCCTTCGCCCGGGCCCAATGGCCGAGTACAACGCGCGGAAGCCAATCAAGACGGTGGCGAAGCTCTTCGACAAAATGGAAGAATATGCCAGGGCGGAGGAAGACGCGCGGCGAAGGCAAGGTGACGACTCCGACACCAACCAGGCCGGAGCCTCGGCCAAAGCCGAAGACCCGCGGAAGGGCGGTTCTTCGAAGGGAAAACGTAAGCAGAAGTCGTCCAGGGACGCGCCCGACCGCAGGGACGCCTCGCATAAGGAGTCGTCCGATCAGCCCAAGCGCGGCCAGCAGAGGTCGAGGCGAAACCGGTACGTCCTCGACATCGAAAGCGGGTCCGATGAGGGTGCTCCAACGGGCCGAGGCGGTCGGGGACGCCGTGGCCGGGGGCGCGGCCGTGGCAGGGGCCGCGACGATAAGGGTCGTGGAGATTACGACGACCAGCATCAGGGACTGTGGTGCGTAGTCCACGGCCGCGGCAATCATGATACCCGCGCCTGCACCTCCATCGCGGCGCTCCGCGACAGCGTCGCTAGGGACAGGAACCCGGAGGCGCGCCGGCCTGCGGTGGCCCACGTCCAATTCCCATACGAGGCCCCGTGCAAGTACAGACGCAAGGGATGCAACCCCAGGAAGGCACCTTACGGATCCAAGCTCACGTACAGCAGCCTCGGGAGGGCCTCCTGTCGCTGCAGGCCCTGGACGCAACCCACCGCAGGGTCATTAACGTCATATCCGGAGGCTCTGCGCTGGATTTCGCCTCGGCATGGCAGCAGAAGGCCTACGCGCGAAGACTACACCACGTGGCGGCATACCCAGCGCAAGCACCGTCGGATTGGGCGCAGCACGAAGTTACATTCACACCCGACGACGCCCAGGGTGTGGACTTCCCTCATCAGGACCCCCTGGTCATCCGGGTCACTATCGCGGGATGTGACGTGGGGTGCGCCTTGGTGGGCGGCGGTAGCTCCGCGAACGTATTGTTTGCGGCGGCCTTCGACCAGATGGGGATCCCTCGAAGCCGCCTACGGCCCTCGGGAATCCCACTGCAGGGCTTCGGGGGACAGCCCCTGCGGGCGCTGGGCCAAATAAGTCTTCAAGTCTCCTTCGGCAGAGATGACAATGTGCGGGCCGAAGATGCCACCTTCGACGTGGTCGACCTCCCGTACCCCTACAATGCCATATTAGGGTGCCCAATCCTCAACTCCTTCGGCGCGGTACCACATCACGGCTATCTATGCATGAAGATCCCGGGTCCCCGGACCATCATCACCGTCCGAGGCGACCAGGATATGGCCTGGCGCATCGAGCCAGGTACCAGGTGCCCGCGTCGCGAAGCCCAACGACGCTCCTAGAGCTGGCGTCACCGCGCGGAGGTCCGCGGGGCCATTCACACGGACCTGCAGATGTCTAGCGACTAGAGGCTTCGGCCGCACCAAGGGCAAACGGTTAGTATATCTATCCTTTGTAGTTGCTTACCCGCGCAAACGGGGATGTAATGAAGATCGCCGTTTGTCGCTAATCTTTCTTTATCACGCGCAAGTACGCGGTGAAGGCGCGCGCAGGCTTAGCCAACGCGCGCGTTCCCGCAGTATAAATCGAAGTCGCACGTTCGCGTGTGCACTCGCCGTAGCCAAAAGGTGACGGGCCTGAGTATAAACAAAGACGCACGTTCGCGTGTGCACTCGCCGTAGCCAGGGGTACGGGACTGAGTATAAATCGAAGTCGCACGTTCGCGTGTGCACTCGCCGTAGCCAGGGGTACGAGACTGAGTATGAATCGAAGTCGCACGTTCGCGTGTGCACTCGCCGTAGCCAAAAGGTGACGGGCCTGAGTACAAACAAAGACGCACGTTTGCGTGTGCACTCGCCGTAGCCAGGGGTACGAGACTGAGTATAAATCGAAGTCGCACGTTCGCGTGTGCACTCGCCGTAGCCAAAAGGTGACGGGCCTGAGTATAAACAAAGACGCACATCCGCGTGTGCACTCGTCGTAGCCAGGGGTACGGGACTGAGTATAAATCGAAGTCGCACGTTCGCGTGTGCACTCGCCGTAGCCAAAAGGTGACGGGCCTGAGTATAAACAAAAGACGCACCGGGGGGACGCCCTCGCGCGCACCAGTCTACGGACTTTAAATAAGACGTAGCGTCGAGGTCCGCCTCCGCACGCACCAGTCTACGGACTTTAAATAAGACGTAGCGTCGAGGTCCGCCTCCGCACGCACCAGTCCACGGACTTTAAATAAGACGTAGCGTCGAGGTCCGCCTCCGCACGCACCAGTCTACGGACTTTAAATAAGACGTAGCGTCGAGGTCCGCCTCCGCACGCACCAGTCTACGGACTTTAAATAAGACGTAGCGTCGAGGTCCGCCTCCGCACGCACTAGTCCACGGACTTTAAATAAGACGTAGCGTCGAGGTCCGCCTCCGCACGCGCGAGTCTCCGGACTATAAAGTAAGACGTAGCGTCGAGGTCCGCCTCCGCACGCACTAGTCCACGGACTTTAAATAAGACGTAGCGTCGAGGTCCGCCTCCGCACGCGCGAGTCTCCGGACTATAAAGGAAGACGTAGCATCGAGGTCCGCCTCCGCGCGCACTAGTCTACGGACTCTAAATAAGGCAAAGTGCGGAGGTCCGCCTCCGCACACGCCAGTCTACGGGCTGTCCGTTCTAAGGCACCCCGGCGCAGCTACTTCGCCAACGGTGGCATCAACACACAGCGCATATCCTCAAATACCAGGAAGTCCACATACCGGAAAAATCACAAGTACAAAGGTTCGGCAACATCCCTGCCGCTCTAAGCCGCTATCCCGCGGGTTCATGCTTAACACGCGCTAAAGCGGGGCCTCGCTCGAAGAAGGCCGGCTCGCCCAAAAGTCCAGCGACTCTTCGGCCCTTCGCCAGCGTCGAAGGCGTCGCCGGGTTGAAAGGTCGGCCACAAGAAGCCGGCCCCAGCGAGGAAGCTTCCCGGGATATAGGTGAAAGTCAGAATGCATGCAGCAAGTGCGTACTTTATTCACAAAGACAAGGAACAGTACAACGCACGCCTACGCCTAGGCACCGCGACATCATACCTGCGGGTTCCCGGCGCCTTCGGAGGGCCCAGCGTCGCCCTCGCCGAGTCGAGGGACCCCGTCCAAAAATTGGCCGAGGCTCCCCGTCCCGTAGAGCGACTTCCAGAGCTCGATCCGTGCAGCTTCCGGCCCGACGTAACCCCAGATCCGGTCAAAGAAGGGCCCGAGGGCACGGCGAGCGGAGCGGACGGCGCCGGACATTACTCCGCCCCCGCCAGGTATCTCCAGCTGAGGGTCATCCAGCCCGGCGACGTGCGTACAGCCGCGGTGCTGGAGGAGCGCGCACACCAAGCAGGCCGAAGTGTACGCGCAGTGGGTGTCAAAGGACGTCGCGGCGCCGCGCGCGACGTTGGCGGCATCCCCGACCCAGCGGAGGGTTCGAGACAACTCCTCCGGGCCAAACGCGCGGTCCGGCACCTCAGTTACCAGCCCTTGAAGATGGCTCTCCAGCGCTTGCATGGCGTCCCACGCAACCACCGAGGCGTCGCCCAACGTCTGGTTACGCTCCGCTAGAGTCAAGGCAAGCTCGCCTTTTTCCTTCTCTAGCGCGGCGACCTGCGCCAGGAGCCCGTCCCGCTCCGCCACAAACTTTTCTTCAGCAGCTGCCGCGGCCGACTCCTGCGCCGACGCAACAAGTCCCTCGGCGTTGTTGATAGTAAAAAATGGCACTAGCATATTTATGCATTAGATGATCAAAATAGCCGAATTGTTGTTTCATTAATATAATTCGGTTGACTATATGGTTGCCCATTGAACTATTTACGACCACTTTGGTCGTGGTCGGCTGCCCATCGAATCATTTACGACCACACTGTCCATGGTCAGAACCGGGTGAGGTGTTAAGCGAGTGGCCGGATAAGCTCCACGACCACGTTGTGGCGTATACGACCACTTTGGGCATGGTCGAATGTCTCCCGAGAGGTTTACGACCATTCTGGCCATGGTCAAAGGGCACCAGAAGGAATTACGACTACTTTGGCCGTGGTCGAAAGTTGCTATGACCGCATTGGTCGTGGTTGGCAGTCGCCAAATAGATGTACGACCACGTTGGAGGTTACGACCACGGTGGAGTCTACGACCACGTTAAGGTCTACGACCACGGTGGAGTCTACGACCACGTTGGAGGCTACGACCACGGTGGGGTCTACGACCACGTTGGGGTCTACGACCACGTTGGGGTCTACGACCACGTTGGAAGCTACGACCACGATGGAGTCTACGACCACGTTGGAGGCTATGACCACGGTGGGTTCTACGGCCACGTTGGAGTCTACGACCACGGTGGAGTCTACGACCACGTTGGGGTCTACGACCACAGTGGAGTATACGACCACGTTGAGGTCTACGGCCACGTTGGAGTCTACGACCACGTTGGAGTCTACAACCACGGTGGAGTATACGACCACGTTGGCGTCTGCTACCACGTTGGAAGCTACGATCACGGTGGAGTCTACGATCACGTTGGAGGCTATGACCACGGTGGGATCTACGACCACGTTGAAGGCCACGATCACGTTGGAGTCTATGATCACGTAGAAGCCTACGACTGCATTGAAGGTTACGACCATACTAAAGGTGGTCGCAAGGAGTTTGACCACGATTTTGGAAACTCTGACAGTTATAACGAGAAGCGGTCGAAAATTTGGGGATACTGAATCGATTATAGGAAGTTATCTGCAGAGGATTCGACAGCGGAGAAACAAAAAGAGAAAGACTGAATCGTTATGGGAAGTTATCTGCAGAGGATTCGACAGCGGAGAAGCCAAGAAGAGAAAGAAATCAGGCTCATTACCAGATGTGATCAATTTTATTTGATGCCGATTTTACTTGCCATAGATTTTGATTTGATGCCGATTTTATTTGCCATAGACCAGGCACCCTATAAATATAAAGGGTAAGGCCGATTGCAAGAAAAGAATCAGACAATCGACACAATATTATTTTCGAACCTTTGTTTTCTTAGTCTCTAGATTAAAGTAGATCTTGTTTCTTCATCAATTATCTTGTTGGTGTACGGATCAGTTTCGTGCGGCAACAGGCGTGTGCCCTCGTTTCGGCACATTCCGCTTCCAGCTGGCAGATGCGGGCGTCCTGGGCAGAGCGGGCTCCGGAGGCTTCGCGTAGCCCCTCCTCGGCGACCCGCAATCTATCCTCGAGCGCCCTTCGGTCACGAGTATAGACCGCTTGCAAGGCCTGCCCCAGCACAAGGGTCTGCAGAGGGAGAAGACTCAGCAAGCTCAGCTAGATCAGGCGTTGTCGCATGAGTACTTACCCTCACCCCAGACACCTCGAAGGCGTCCTCGAGGCGTCCCGCACCGTAGGCCTGCAGCACTTGCGGGTCGACGCTCGTGGCCGCGTCATTCACAATCCCGCGCCACACCCTCAGCGTATCCGGAGGCGGCACGAAGTCAGCGGGGCTTACGTGCTCGGAGGCTCCGTGTTCCGCCGAGTGCTCCCCCTCCGGAATGAGCAACGCTTCAAACAGGGATACGGGTGAGCACCCCAAGGCATAAAAGCGCACACCAGAGTAAGTCAAGCCACCTTACCCTCGGTAGCAGAAGGAATGGTGCCGCCGCGGGCAGAAGCCTCCGCGTTAGGGGAGGGCGACGGCTGTCCCCGCGCGGCGGGCGGCGTGGCCAGGGGGCAGAAGGCGCGTATGCCGCAGGGTCTCCGGCGCTTGCGCTGGCGTCCCACAAGCTTCTGATGCCCGTGGCCACGACGAATCCCCGCGGTGTTCGGTGGAGCTCCGGCCGCACGCACGGCCGTTTAGCCGGGGCAGCCAGCGGCGACACCGCCCCCGCAGCCGTGGTTAGCGAAGCCCCCGCGGCTGCCGCGCCCGGGGGCGAAGGTTCCATGGTGGCAGTTGTCGCAGGGGGCACCTCGGTTTCTGCTGCTGTCGGTAAGGGCAGCACGGCTCCGTGCGCCCCGCGGAAGGCGCCTCCGGCACCACAGCGGCCACGGTCGAAAGCTCCACCTCGACATCGCCGGTCCGCACGGGTGCCGCCTCGGTGACTTCGGCCGGCGGTGAGGCTTCCCCCCTTCGGCCGCTCGCGGCAAACCCGCCGTCCGGGACGCTCGCCGAAGATACCTCGCCTTCGACGTCTGCGCCGCCCAAACCGGAATCGGCATACCTCGCCGAGTCCAACTCCGCGTCCGCCGCACCCTCGGAAGCACTAGCAGCAGCAGCAGCAGCCGCCGCGCCAAGCGCGGCAGGCGCCCCAACGCGGCCCCTCTTCCGAGACGGGGTCTTCTTCTTCTTCGCTCCACCATCGTCTGGAGCGACACGGTCCGGCACGGCAAGGCCCAGGATCTCGCACACGCGGTTTATTCGCCCCAGTCCCGCCTTGGCGATAGCAGACGCACGCTGCTCGTGCTCCCTGGCGGTGTACGGCCCCAGGAATACGCGCGCGGCTTGCTCCGCCTCCTCCAAGGAAATCCCTGAAGCAAAGGAGAATAGCATCAGCATACAGCGCATTTCGCGTGAACAAAGGAGGGACGCGATCGAGGCTTACGAGGACCGGGCGGCGCCGGCAGCGAGCAAACCCATGGCGAAACATTGTCGTCTCGACGCCTCTCGGCGGCGAGACGCCAGTCGTAGGCAAGCGGTGCCACGCTGTACATCACGTACTCTTCGGCGAGGTCGCGCATGTTGAGGCGGGAGGCCACGCCTACGAGCCGCTTGACCCTCCGCTTGTCTTCATCATCGAGCGTTTGGCCGGGCGAGGGCTTGAACGCGATTGGTCGGCCTGTGCACTCAAGGCCGCTCCCGCTCTCCACACGGTGGTAGAACCACCGCTTCATCCAGTAAGACTCCCACTTCTCGTGAGTTGAGTTCGCAGGGAAGAGATTCTTGCACGACGGGCGAAGAATAAAAGTGACGCTACCGAAGCTCGACAGCGTCCCGTCCTTCTGGCCCTTGGGCTGGCATCGTGCCTCGTGGAGATAGGCGAACAGCGACGCGCTGGGCCAACATGCCCCCGAGCGCAAGGCCCAGCTGTAGACCGCGAGTCGGGCCACGGCGTTCGGAGTCAGTTGCGCCAGCTCCAGCCCGAAGGTCCGCAGCACGTCGCCCACCACAGCCGTCGCTGGGATCCGGAGCCCCGCGTCGAAAAAGGCAACGAATACGACCGCCTCCGACCTCTCAGGATGCGGTTCCGTCTCGTCGGCGGCGGGCAATCGTACGTCCTGGCGCCCGGACAACTTCCCCGCGCCGGAGAACGTGCCTTCCTCCTCCGCCACCAGCCGCTCTTGGAGCGCGTATTTCACCTTCAACGGCGAGGACCGCCGGCGAATGTCAGGGCCACCAATCGCCTGGCCGCGCTCGCTACTGGAGGCCATCGCTTCCCACGGAGAGACTGAAGCGGTGAAGATAGCGCGAAGGTGTAGAAGGCGGAGCAGACAGGAAAGAGGGCGTAAAGGTGCGGGGACGCTGTTACGGGGGGGCTATATCAAGCCACCTCGCCCATACCGCCGCTACCGAAGCGTCGCAACGATCCGCGTACCGGATGCAACCGCAGCCGTGTAAAGGCCCGCCCCGCACGATTCCCCGTAATTGAAAGCGAAGGGTCGCGAAGGTCCGTGTACGAGGCGCGACCGCAGTCGTACAAGCGCCCGTCCAACGCAACGCCCCACCCAACGCTGGAAGGTCACGACCACAGGCGCCAAGGACCGTCACAACACGGCGTTACCTAGCCGCTGTTATAGGCGCACCAGTGGGCCAGGGGATCACAACAGCTCCGGCGCCGCGCCATTCACTGCCCGCCCCGTGTCCCCCTTGCCTAGGGAAGAGGCGAGCGGCTGCAAACACGCAACCGTCCACATCCCGCCGCCCACCAGTCATAGGCCGCCGCGTGCCTCGGGCGCGTCGGGTCGCGCGGTACGGGAACCTAACCCTGGCAGACCAGGGGCCGGCGTGATTCCAGGAACCTCTACAGCGCAAGACCGCATCGCAAGATCTCGAGTCACCGTACGCGTGGCGATGTTCGCGAGGCGAGGGTGCCAGCTTCGCTGCCACCCGTTCGAAGGGTAGGGGACGGAGCGCGCGCGCGTCTACTTCGACTAGGCGCCAGCTTCGCTGCCACCCGTTCGAAGGGTAGGGGACGGAGCGCGCGCGCGTCTACTTCAACTAGGCGCCAGCTTCGCTGCCACCCGTTCGAAGGGTAGGGAACGGAGCGCGCGCGTCTACTTCGACTAGGCGCCAGCTTCGCTGCCACCCGTTCGAAGGGTAGGGGACGGAGCGCGCGCGCGTCTACTTCCACTAGGCGCCAGCTTCGCTGCCACCCGTTCGAAGGGTAGGGGACGGAGCGCGCGCGCGTCTACTTCCACTAGGCGCCAGCTTCGCTGCCACCCGTTCGAAGGGTAGGGGACGGAGCGCGCGCGCGTCTACTTCCACTAGGCGCCAGCTTCGCTGCCACCCGTTCGAAGGGTAGGGAACAGAGCGCGCGCGTCTACTTCGACTAGGCGCCAGCTTCGCTGCCACCCGTTCGAAGGGTAGGGGACGGAGCGCGCGCGCGTCTACTTCGACTAGGCGCCAGCTTCGCTGCCACCCGTTCGAAGGGTAGGGGACGGAGCGCGTGCGCGTCTACTTCCACTAGGCGCCAGCTTCGCTGCCACCCGTTCGAAGGGTAGGGAACGGAGCGCGCGCGTCTACTCCGACTAGGCGCCAGCTTCGCTGCCACCCGTTCGAAGGGTAGGGGACGGAGCGCGCGCGCGTCTACTCCAACTAGGCGCCAGCTTCGCTGCCACCCGTTCGAAGGGTAGGGGACGGAGCGCGCGCGCGTCTACTCCAACTAGGCGCCAGCTTCGCTGCCACCCGTTCGAAGGGTAGGGGACGGAGCGCGCGCGCGTCTACGAGCGCGCACGCGTCTACTTTGACTTCGGCGCCAGCTTCGCTGCCACCCATTCGAGGAATAGGGAGGGAGCGAGCTTGAAGAACGGAGAACAGCACATACGACCACCATAACTCGAATATGCAAAGGTCAATTTGCGGCAAGAGCAGACATGATCTCGTAAACAGATATGCGTCGCCACACCAGCATATGCTCGTTCGCACGATCAGAGCGTATGGATGACTTCATATCTGTCTACGAGAGCAAGTCAGGCCTTGCCATTTCCGCATCAAGCTGTGAAGCATTCCCACAAATAGGACGTATTTTGTTCACCGGCGCTCGCGGGCATTGACGCCGGTCGACGTAGTCATCAAACGCAGGTGAACAAAATTTTCCCCACATATGAAAAGTTAACCATGAACAGGTACGGGATGTACAGCAAGGGATGTCTAGGGAGCGGTCCCCGGCACCAACATATTTATACTCGGCCTCACTAGGCGAAGAGTCGCCAGCGTGGAGGCATGCCAACCGACGGAAGCCCAAGCGCGGGGTGTCGGGCGGTTCACCTACCAGGGGCGCGTAAGTGCAACCGTCCGCACCCCACCGCGCGCACACCAGAAACCGTCGCGCGCTCCACTTACGAGAAGGCGCACCGCACGATGCGACAGCCTGCCCCCTGGCAAGCCAACCGTCATTAACAAGCACACCACCAGGCGGCAAGGTCGCAACGACTGCGGAGCGCGCGTGCCTCAGAAGTCCAAATGCCGGGAGTCCGCCGTCACATTGATGGTCACGACGCCTCAAGGCCCGCATCGCGCCAAGCACGCTTCACCACATGGACGGCCGGAAGAGCACGCATCTGCTTCGGCCACAGCGTAGCCCCGGGTCAAGTTTGGAGAAGTTCACAGGCCGCGGGGACGGAGGGGGCCAAAGGACTCGGCAACATGGCTTCGGCCTTGTGAGGCCCTTTACCATGAGAGGCTCCTGTCGTAGGGATGGCCCCCACCTAAACCCAACAGGCCTGGTAGGAGATTATAAGGCCCAGAATAGGCCATGTGTAATGACATAACTGCCCCCAGAGGGGATAACCAGATGTAAGGGTATAACTGTAAAAGCACTCCTCATGTGTATATATATATATATATATGAGTACAAGCCATGGGGAGGACCCAGGCCATTACATTCATCCTCATCACTCTCCACTACCATCTCTCTCTCTGTTTGGTCTGTAGCCACAACACTATTCTTCTGCAAGACAAAAATGATGGAAGATGATCTAAGCACATATAAGCGCATGAGAGAGCAAAATATTAGACCCACTTTGCATACTTTTAGCCATATAGTGTGCGCATATTCCTCATTAAACATGCATAGGGAGATCACGATACTGTGGGGAGAAATAAAGTGTAGACTCAAATATGGAGAGCTAGCTGTGGATAGGGACTTGCTTGACCGCTTAATTTTGAATTTCCTCAAAGGTGGCTATTTTGTGAGGGTGATGTAGGTTATAAATTCATTGTGACAAGTGGAAGTACAGACAAGTCTTTCTAAAGCTACACAAGAATCTATATAGGAACTTGAATTCATTGCATGACAAAACAGAAGCCCAGACTAAAAGGATTGAAGATGTTGTAATTCTTTTGCTTTTTAGAAACACTCTTTCTATGGCATGTACATAACTAAAGCTCTCTTCTCCAATGTAACATACCATCAACTTCTGTAGTATAATGTTGTATTGCCTTTTTGAGCCCTTCAATTACCATGTGATGTTTAGGTCCAATTTTGTTAAGTTAAATTTTGAAAATAAAATTTGTAGTGCTGATGATACTTGTAGACTGTAAAGTTATTATTTGGACTTAAAACGCTGTGTTCGTTGCATGAGTGAAAAAGAGACGCATTTCATGTGCAATTTATGAAAAGAAGCAAAGAAGTAAGCAGATTGCCATATGGAGAACAGGAGTACAAAATTAGCCCTGCGTCAAAGTTCTGCTGAGTTGATCAATTTCTCCAGTGTACCTCACTCTTGAAAACTTGCTATTCTCGTGTTATTTTCCTTGAGCCTGGATCTCTGAAAGGGAGATCTTATTAGAGTTGGTGAAGTTGGTAGATTGCTTATGATTAGCACAGCTCAAGAACTACTATTTAGTGTTAGTGTGTTCTTCTTTTACAGAACCGTGAATTGTACACATAGATGAGTCAACAGCTTTGGATGGGCAAAGTTGCATTCACTGGGTAAACACTACCACTTATTACAGGTATATTTGGATTAGCTTATAAAAGCTGCTTTTTTTTACAGTAAATAGCTTTTCTATATTAACCTAGCTTTCAAACGGAGTGTGTTTTTAAGGCGAGGTCTACTACTCGATTGTAGTACACACTATAGTAACTTTATTTATATCGACCAAAATCGCACGCAAGTTTTTCTATCTCTATACGTCTCTCTACAAGCTGTTACTATTCATAAACTAAAGTAAAAAACTATCGACAAAAACAATATGAACAAGCCACTTTAGTTTTTTCATCTAATTATAGCATCCTCACTCCCTTTTCAGTTCACTTCTGTCCATGAACTGTAGCTTCGTAAAATAGGTTTCGTTTAAGCTGCCTATTCATGATTCTACAACACCAGGACTACCATGGATTTGAGTGGTGTGATTGCTTTAGTGTGAGAATCTAAGGACCAATGGTTCAGAATATAGACTTTGGCCAAAGTCTTGATTAAATATAATCCAAAGGTTGATTGGTCAAAATTCCACACAAAAGAAATTAGTTACCTTTAATAAATTACTCTGTACCTACTTTATTCTCCTTCTACCTTACTACCTACTCATCCTAACATCTTGTTATAAAATTGCTCATGCCAGCCTCTCAGTTGTCGCTAAAAAATTGTGCCAATACCCTTTCTGAAGTCTTATGCAACTCCTGACGTCAATCGTGTACCTTTGTGGTTGGTCCCCACACAATAATTTAAATCAACTGGTCCAAGATAACAAACACATTCACTTGCATGTACAAGTGCATTTATAATATTTTTACTCACCCTATCTAAGATAAGACTCACAGACGGACTTCATACTACTCACATTTCTCTAAGGCGTATCTCCTCTATCTATCTCCAATATAGGAACCATGTCCAAACAGAGCTGGCCAATGGGCTGTGCCGGGCTGGCACGACACGGGCCCGGGCTCGGCACGGCCCGTTAAGGCCCGTGTAATAAACGGGCCGTGCCGGCTTGCGGGCCGCGGTGCAAGCCCAGGCACGGCCCGATGCCGTGCCGTGCCGGCCCGGGCACGGTTAAGGCTAAACGGGCCGTGCCGGCCCGGCTAGCCCGTTTAGCCTAAAAATAAAAAAATAGTAGAAAATTAAGAAAAATTGTAGAAAATTCAGAAAAAATTCAGAAAAAATATAGAAAATTGTATACATTGTTAATCATAAAAATAAATATTTGCAATGACATAATGAGCTTTATTAATTTATTAAATTACATGGGATGGCTGCCTCATTAAAAACTTTACCAAGTAAAAACTCAATTTGAGAAAAACCTTGGTAAAGAAAAAAGAGTACAGCCTATAAAGCTCATTATTGACTACATGTGAAAGAAAAATATTGAAAATCCTATTCATTGCTATCTAAATACAAATTCCCAAAAGATTCTTCTAAATCTTTATTATCTGCAGTATGTTGTAGTCTTGATTCAGCTTGTTCCCAGTCTTTGACGGTCAGAAGTATTTCGACCATCTCGTTGGAGAGACTTGTTCGTCGCTCCTCGATTATTCTTCCGGAAAGACTGAATGCTGACTCCAAGGAGACTGTAGAGACAGGAACAGTCAACACATCCCGCGCTAATATGGATAGCACTGGATATGATACCTTCTGGGTTTGCCACCATGAGAGGATATTCAACTCCTGCTTGAAACTGACGCTATCACTGTTGAGATAGCTTGATAGGTCTCCAGTGCTTTGTCGCCTTCCTCCTCCTAACTGATGTGTACCTGCACAAGAACTAGACGAAGAACCAAAAATCTTGCCCAATTGCATAGCCCCCCTAGAGGTGCTAGGGACTACCGGGGGTCTTTCTAAACGTACAGACCCAAACTTATTTTCATATTTATCATATACCTCATATAATTTATTCTTAACTAATGTAAAGTATGAACAATAGTCTAAATCGGTAGCCTCACTTAAAACTTGTAAAACATCTATAAATCCTTGCAGTTTGGCCCTAGGATCCAAAATAAAAGCGAATGCATATAAAATAGGAATTTCTCTCCAATATTTTAAAAACTTAGTTTTCATGGCAACTACAGCATCCCGTAGTATAGGATCATTTTCAAAAGCCTTTAGGTGAGTGGCAATTTCAACAATATTATGAACAATCATGGGAGATGTAGGGTAATATACTCCAGAAAGACAAAGTGTAGCTTTATGAAAAATTTCTAAAAAGGAAAATATTTTTTCACCAACAACCCAATCATCCTCAGTAAGTTCAGGGTCTCTAACTTGGGTTCTACTAGAGGAGCTACGAGACTGATGGCTTTGGGTGTGAAGGAAAACAGATAAGATGCTCTTATATAGCAATATATGTTTAAGCATAAGGTAAGTAGAGTTCCATCTAACAGGCATGTCTAAACCAAATTTTCTAGGACGAACATTCATTGCTACGCAAAAACTCTTATATGCAGCTATTCGTTGGTTAGAACAATTAATAAATGAAATTGCATCTCTAAAAGAATCAATACAAGCATTTAATCTTTTTAAACCGGATTTAACAATAAGATTAATAATATGACAAGCACAACGTTGATGCAATAAGAAAAACTGTGCATAAGTATTAAACAAAAGAGTAAGAATTTCCATAGCTTTAGTGTTTGCAGCTGCATTATCTAAAGTTATAGAAAAAATCTTATCCGTGAGACCAAAATCTTCTACAACTTTAATAATGCTTTCTGCAATATTTTCAGCATTATGTGAAACATTAATTAATTTAAATCCTATAATTCTTTTTTCCATTATCCAGTCATCATTAACATAATGAGCAACAACACTAATATAATCCTCTCTAGCCCTACCACTCCATATGTCGGATGTCAAAGTAATAGAGAATGTACATGTATGAAACATTTCTTTCAATTTATCACGATAATTGTTATAATATTTAATTAAATCTCTAGTTGTTGTTTGCCTAGATACAGTACTAAATCGAGGGTTATGAGCAGTCCTAATATATTTTTGGAAAGCATCAGATTCACCAAAATTTAAAGGTAAATCTTGAAAAGCAATTAATCTACAAAGAGATTCCCGAGCTACCTCTGGGTTGTACTCCCACGTACGTACCGAGCCGTCGGGGTTATATTGCAGTTGTGTCTGGCGCATTTGTATTCCTTGCCTTTTCTTGCAGCTTGCAGCATGTCGTTGTAGATGACCCGTCCCACCTGAAGATTTTGCACTCAATTCATTACCACAAATTTTACAAACAGCATACCTCACTTCAGTTCCATCATTGTCGGTCTTGAACTTCTTGTCGAAATCATTCCAAACTGTTTATGTACTAGCTCTTGTTCTTTTTTGCACCCGTACTTTGGGTCGTGGATGCACTTGTTGAGCCAGCAGAAGATGGATCGATTGGACCCTACGCCATCGGGGCCGTCGTTTCTTCGGCATCTCCAGTTTGTACATGTGGACCTTCTGCGGATGGATATGCTTGTTGAAACGATTGCATATCCTCCGCCGAGAGGCCGAATTCGGAGAGTTGAAAATCGTAGTTCTCCATTAAATCAAGTAATCAACTGCAAATTGAAATAGCAAAAACGATTAACTTACTATTAAACCTACAAATAATAGCAAAAAATTAAACCAACAAATAATACCAAAAAATTAAAATAAGACAATATTATTACCTCCTTTGCAGCTCTCACAAAAAACATGAAGATTTTTTAATTTTTGGAATTTTGCTCGAATTTTGACCAAATTTGCGCTAACACTTTCATATTTTTCACAGCTAAACCGAGAGAGAAGAATGAGATTTGAGGTGTGGAAGATGGAGGCCGGATGCCCCCTATTTATAGGAAATTTTCAGATTTTTTTTCGAATTGTTTGCTATTTTTTCCGAATTTTTTACCCCCCCCACGGTTACAAAAAACAGCTATTTTTCAAATTAATCGGGCTGGCCGTGCCGTGCCGGCACGGCCCGATTTCTTAACGGGCCGTGCTGTGCCGGCCCGCCGTGCCGCGCCCTCGGCCCAGGCACGGCCCGGTCCGCCGTGCCGTGCCGTTCGCGGGCCGGGTCTACAGTGCCGGGCCGCGGTGCGGCCCGTCACGGCCCGGCCCATTTGAGCACCTCTACGTCCAAATAATTTAAAAGAAGAAGCCATCACCATCTAGCTATTCGATTCCTCTCCTCTTCTTCCTCTACTCCTCTACACATCATTGCTACCGTCACCATATCTTGTTGTCGACCTCCAAACTTCCCCCCACTCATTGTTGAATCCGCTCCTCTAGTTTCATCGCCCCAAAATTATCCTCATATTTCCTTCTATCACACCCTCATGATCCATGGCGAAGGAGGCACATGTTCCCTCCTAAAGCTCCAAGTGACGGTCCAAATGTGAATGTGATGACCAACGGCAACCTGAAACTTGGATGAAATATCTAATGATGATGATTCTTTCTTAGCTTCTCAACGACCGCTTCTTAATGGCAATAGTCGATAAGTGGGTTTATCTTCTTGCATTGATCTATAAAGTTATCATTAATTCCTTAGTTATTATTTATCATTTCAAATTCTTTAATATATAGTCGAATTATAAACCTCTTCTCTCTCCCTTAGAGTTGGCATGGAGAGCATGCTGGATATGCTCCAAGAAGCCTCATCCACGACCAACACAAACACGCCACCGATCAACTCATCCTCTTGCAAACCCTCAGTCACACACGTCGACCCACACCCCGCCGCATCCACAACCAATCACTCCAACCCTTCCTCCGCTCCACCTTCATTCCTCCAAACCCTAGCACAAACCCTAATGTCCACCGCCGCCGACCCGTCCCACCCCATCTCCCTCTCCGGTGACTCCTCGCCGTCCTCCCCCACCTCGTCCGGGTCCTCCTCCCCCTCCTCCTCCACCGCCGCCGCCGCCGCCGGCTCCGACGATCCCGGCCCCCTCGCCCAAGTCATCTCGACATCCACCCCCTCCGCTGCCGGCGATGACGCTGCCGTCCCCACCTCCCCGCGCATGGGCATGTACTTCGAGACGGAGGACGACGCGTACGAGTTCTACAAGGCCTACGCCGCCCGCCTCGGCTTCGTCGTCCGCAAGTCCAACAAGTCCAAGAACTCTCGCCACACCGTCACCCGCCGCCTCTTCGTCTGCTCCAAGCAGGGCTTCCGCCAAGAACCCAAGAAGCCCCAAGACGAGACCGCCGCCGCCTCGCCCCCGCCTCCTCGGTGCCCGGACTCGCGCACCGGCTGCCTGGCGTCCCTCACCATCAAGCTCCTCCCTTCCGCCAACGCCTTCCGCGTCACCGACTTCGTCACCGGGCACAACCACCCCCTCGCCTCCGCGGCGCCCGCCGTGTCGCTGGCCATGCTGCCACCGAGTTCGTCGCACCACGCCATCGCTGCTGCGGCGAGCTTGCCAGACCCAAGGGATGGGCCACACCCCGATATGCACTTTGAGACGGAAGACGACGCGTATGCCTTCTACAACCGGTATGCTGAGCACGTGGGCTTCAGCGTCCGCCGCTCTTACAAGAAGCGCAAGCGCGGGGTCATCGTGTCCCGGATCTTTGTGTGTTCCCGTGAGGGCGTGAGCGACCGTGCCAAGCACGAGGGCCTAACTAGTATCAGCACCAATGCTGGCACAGGGGCAGCAGGCACACCTAGGCCAGGCCCCCCACCAACGCGGACAGGGTGCCAGGCAAGAATGGTGATCAAGATCACCCCATGTCGGACATACCGCGTAGCAAAGTTTTTCGCGGAGCATAACCACCCACTCGCCAATCCGGAGAGTGTGCACAAGCTGCGGTCACATAAGATGAGGGCTCGGGCACACGAGCTTGGGGCAGGGGAACTGCATCGAAGGAAACAAGGGAAGGGTGTGCAGCTTGGGGATGTTGGTGCTGCACTGGAATACTTGGAGGAGTTGCAGGTGGTGAACCCTTCAGTGTATTATGCAGTAGGAATTGGACCTGATGGGAAATCAGCTGTGAATTTCTTCTGGGCTGATGCAAAGTCAATGATTGACTTCAGGAGCTTTGGTGATGTTGTCTGCTTCGATACAACATATGGGTTGAATGTGTATGGGCGGCCGCTTGCATTGTTTGTTGGCGTGGACAACCACAAGCAGCTGCTTGTGTTTGGTGCAGCGTTGCTCTATGATGAGAGCATTCAGTCGTTGAAATGGGTATTTGAGGCATTTGCTGATGCCATGCGTGCTAGGCAGCCAGAGACTATATTGATTGATGAGCGTCCTGAGTGTGCCATTGCCGCAGCAGAGGTGTGGCCTAGAAGCAAGCGTTGCACAAGTGTGTGGCATATCTACCATAATTCAAAGAGGCACTTGAAGCAGGTGTTTGAAAGCTCGAAGAGTTTTGGCAATGCTTTGAGCCATTGTCTCTTTGACTGTGAGGATGAGGTGGGGTTCTTGTCAGCATGGGAAAAGCTAATTGAGAAACATGACATCGGTGAGAGTGAGTGGCTCAGCAGACTTTTCCTGGAGAAAGAAAAATGGGCTTTGCCTTATGGGAGAACCATGTTTTCTGCTGATATACTCACCACTCTTAGGAAGGATAATATGATTAATGAGCTGAAACGGGAGCTCAGTGAGCAAGAAGATATTCTGCAGTTCTTCAAGCGTTATGAGACCATGCTGGAAGAGCATCGGTCAAAGAAATTGCATGCTGATGTTGATGGCAGCCAGGTGACTTTGCCAATCCCGTCCTTGCGAATGTTAAAACAAGCCTCAAATGCATACACACCTGAAGCTTTCAAGATGTTCCAGGGTGAGTTTGAGGCTTACATGAATTGCATGTCCTTCCCCTGCGGTGTGGTTGGCACAATCTCGGAGTACAAAATAACGCTTGATGAGAAGCCATCAGAGAGCATTGTGAAATTTGATGCACTAGATGGCTCAGCCACTTGCAGCTGCATGAAGTTTGAATCTGTTGGAATTCAATGCTGTCATGTACTAAAGGTGCTTGATCTCAAGAATATCAAGGAGCTCCCAGAACAATACATTTTGAAGAGATGGAGGAAAGATGCCCGTTCTGTTAGAATGGGGGAAGAACCTACCTGTGGATCTGGCAGTAGCATGCGGTCAGCCTCAGAAGTTAGTTTCAGTAACATGTGCCGTTTGGTTAGCTTGATAGCTTCAAGGGCTGCCAAATCTGAGGAGGCAATGTCATACATTGAAAGTCAATCAAGTGTTCTTCTTAAACATCTAGATGATATTCTACAAACAGGCTACCCTGAGATTGGAAATCATGCTGTTGCTTCAAGTAGTCAAGCAATTTCTTTTGTAGGAAACCAACATCCTGACCACACATCGCAAGCAAGAGCAGTTGCACGGACAACAAATGGTATAATGTTTTAACATTTCCAACATATCATCATTTTGTATTGTTTTTAAAGAGATTACATTGTAGGTCTGATGGGGGTTTGATGGCACAATTGCAGTCCAGACCATGCTGTCAAACATGGTAAGTAGCTATATTAATGCATCCAAGATATGGGGGAATGCTACTTTCTGTCACTTACCATAAAATTATTGCATTGTGTGGCTATCTGTACACACCTTGAACTGCAAATTTACGTGACATGCTTCATTAGTACATATGATTCCCATCCTCACTCGAGAGCCAGTTATAGAAATGCAAAACCTGGAGTTTGGAGTAGGCATTAGAATTGTATAGTTTTTTAATCCAATCTCATGCCATGTGTCCAATTAGTAAGTTTTGAAAATTTCCCTGTTTTCTAAATATGCGTGTATAATAGACGAAATCACTATAAACAGAAAAAAAAACAAACAACATGATGATGTGTGTCCTTAATGCCTGCAACCACCCACATGCGCCATGTTAAAAGTGCGGGTGGGCAGTCAGATGTTTGATGTGTAGAGTAATGCTATTTACTGAGAAGTTTTCCTTTTTAGTTGAAAATAGTTGCCACATCAACTGTTCTATAAGAAGAAATAATAAACTCTATTAATTTCAGCAGTTTTTAGACTCAGGCCAAATAGATGCTCTGTCATTGGTATAACACGATATGTTCTGGGAATGGGCTGAGTTCATCTAATTGCTTTACTGTTAACCAGATTTCCTGAACACATTGTGATTCCCTTCTTTATATTCGGCTGCCCATTTACTTTCAGTTATAATTGGTTTAAACTTTAAAAGTTCAAATTGTTGTTTTTTGTGACTTCTGAAACTACTGAGTCTTCAGGGCTCAGGCTATTACGATTGACATTGCATGCTCAAACTAATGTTTAACTTTTCATGTGTTAATTGCTACCTTTTTGTTGAGTTTATTATTTTGAGTAGTAGAGATTCTTTGAAAGGTTACTGACAATTGGTTTGTTCCTTTGACAAAACTGTAGGACTGACATCCTTGTTGGGGATTTCAGCTGGTCTTGAACTTTTATAACCCAGTGGACAACTGAACGTGTCAGCTTGTTCTTCGTAATTTGAGTTGAATCTAGGTTTCAAGCAATGGCTATGTACAGTATTTATATGTTACCATGTTGATGTAAGCAAGTGGATCCTGTAGACATTGTCATTTCCCAACTTGGTAACTGTGATTCTAATCATAAACAGTTCTGATGAGCCTATGCCTTCTCTGAATCCATGAGCATTATATGCCATGCATTTTGGTGATTGTTCAATGGTCCGTGCCTAGCAACTAATGTGATTAAGAGGCCAAGGGGGAGGAGAGTTGCTGAATTGCTCCTGCAAACTTGTTTATTCTTCCATATGAAATTTATTGATACACAGCCTCTACAGGCAAGCTCAACCATCACAAATTACAACAAACACATGATCAGAGAACAGGGGAAAAAACAATCATTATATCTATATTCCGCTGCATCTATGTTTGTCGTAGCTACTGCAGCTGCACTTGGACCCCAGAATCATACACGGCCCCTGCCGTCCAGTTCTGCGGTATTGTGCTCGTCGGAACTAGCCACTTCTGGTCACCACCACGGGGAGCTCCGCCGCTAAACAGCATCCTTACGGACAGAGGGCCATTTGGCGGGGAGACGGCGGCCCATACTGCGCCATGAGTCCGGCTCAGAAGCTGGCATGTCAGGTTCACAGTCTGCATCAAGCAATCCACAGGTATTTAGCACACTAAATTTTTTACTTCACATTCCTATGCATGGAAAGCTTTCTGTAAATTTTGATACCAATCATTCCTGAATGGTCATGGAATGCCCTGTCTGTTTTGTGCATGGTTTACGCTGCTTGGTTAGTGTTACCTCACAAAGCTGGACTGCAATTATGTCCTGGTTGCCCTGTTGGTACCAGATCTCGAATTCAAGGTAGTAGGGGAAATGGCTGCTCTCAACGATCTTGAAGACGATGTTCTTATTTGGGTAGCTGCAAGAAACCCTGTGGTAGGGAGAAACCGAGACAATTGCAATGCAGCATGTCAGTTTTGTCGTTAACTCAATTGTGCAAGATAATTTCTGGTGTAGTTCCTTTCGCCTTCTTTGTGCAAGAAAAAGCAGCTAGGCGTATGGTTGAAGCAGAAGTTTTCTTAGCCAGGTTCATTACATGCACTACCTCCTGTACTCAATTCCGACGTGGCCGAGGTTGAGCAGCGCTGCACCGGCGTCCGCGTTCTGCCCCATCCCGGCGAAGGCATGCTGGCTGAGGATGAAATCGGTGGTGCCGTCGCTCGCGCCGGAGTCGGTGATCACGACCGTCACGCCGTTTGGGGAGCAGCAGTAAGGATCTGTGCACCTGACCTGTTGGCAGTCTGACATTGTTAGCGGGAAGGGAATGGAAGACGAATGAATGATGCTTTCACGATTCACACAACCTGCTGGTACTGATGGAATTTTACCTGGTAGCAGGCGCCGCAGCCTACCCCGTTCCTGTAGAGGCTCGCCGACGCTGAAACATCGCCGTTGTTGAGCGTTGCCCCGAATGCGCCATACTCGCATGCTCCACCTGAAAGTCTTATTGTTACTATTATAAAAGAACGAGTTAGTGGTTGTATGTCCATTCTCCTCCAACCCCTTTATTTCTTCAACTTCTTATCATTCTTCACTTTTCAACTGATCAGAGTAACTCTCTTCTATAATATGATTCTCCATACATTCAAACACACGAGTACATAACTAGTTCTATGTTAAGAGTAACAAAAAAAAGAGAGAAATCTGATACAGATCGAATGGCATATCTGATACTGTATCATGTACTTACTTTCGGCCCCTTTTGTATCAGAGTTGGGGTAATATGCCGCTTTCGACACGGTGAAGTTTGCATCTGCAGTAGCCCTAGAGAGGAATACGAGGAGAGAAAACAAGGCTGGGAGATGGCGATGAAGTGGCTGAGCCATTGGTACGACGAACTACGGAGATGTGGCAGCAAAGCCTGAATAAAAGATGGTGCATGCAAGAGAGGAAATGCAGCCGGGTACTTGTAGCGTCCATCTTTGTGTTGCTGCTTGCTACCCTTTTAGGCTGTTCGTGAGTTACGGGTTGGAACTTGTATACTCTTTGGAAACCAAACGGAGGAAGAACATTGACCAAGATTGGCGAACTGAAGGAACTAGATAGCAAATCGTCGAAGCCATCTCTCCCTTTCTGGAAAGGCTAAGTGCTTTCCTACCAACAAGATGTTGAAAGATACTACAAGAACAAACCTTTTCTGCACACTGTTCGAGACAAGACATTAACAAGCAACATCCAATGCAATCACAGAACGATCCTAGTATGAACCAGATCAAAATCTTGACATGTGCACAATGATGATATGATCAACTAAGGTAGGCAAGAAGAAACCAGGGTGGCTGCTGCCGGAGACCACGCTGCCAGAAAGGAATGCCCAACTGGACCACAAGGGTTTCTTCATCTTGATCACATCATAGCTGACATGGATAGCACTAACTTTCAGCCTTCCAGGAGCCAAACGGCAATATGTAGAAGAGTATCACGTAGTAAGAAACAGTAACATTATGATGCCTTACCTTTCATAGTGGAGACCTGGAACAATTTCTATCTCAACAGGTAAGGATCTGACAGAGTAGAGTACTTGAAAGGTGTACCCATTGCTCACGCCATCGGTTGCACAGATGAAGTTCCACGAACAGGACAGAAACAATGGTCAGCAGTTCAGCACTAACACGATGTCTTCATTCACCATTGACAAGGATGGCCACTGTGCAGTGTGGATATGGTTATATTGCTGGAGTCCTTGGTATCATTCGCATACAAAAAAAAGAAAAAGAACACACACAAAGATAATAACATTTGCAGAAAATTGGCATTCCCAGTTATATTGCACACAAGATACTTCAATTACAAAATGTACAGCAAATTCAAATGTGGCATACAGGGAGCCTATCTTGCACGCCCAAAGTGTACCTTTTAACAGTATTAGATTCAATTAAAACTGAGACAAATGTCGTGTTCTATCATGTGATGGCTGCATGAAAACAATCCAAGCCGGATACTTATAACGGAAGTGGTTATATTTCCAAAGATCCAAAATGCAGCCTAAGGTAAATTGTACATGATCAATGAATAGATGTTATACAGCTAAAGTAGAGCTCTAGTCTCGCCTTCCTCCCCGTTCTTCAACATGGCTCCTTGGTTGGACGCGCCCTCGCCATGGCCGGTGAGCTCGGCGACAGGGGCGAGGACAGCCTCGTCCTCCTCGTCATTAGAGGGAGACAATGCGACGGGGGCGATGTCAGCCTCGTCCTCCTCGATGTCGGCCGTTTTTGAAGGCTTGGGTGCTGCTGCCGTCTCGCGTTGCATCTTCCTCTGATTCTCGATCTTCTCAAAGATGGCATGCATGTTGAGGAAGATGTCCACCAATTCCTTGTTGATGCTGGCCATCTTGTTGGCGTTAGCTTTTATTATGGCCAACGACTCGGCAGTAGGACGAATCGCAGAAAACATGATAGCAGAAGTCGTGGGAAGGGATCGACTACTCTGATACCAAATTGTTATGAACCTTAGTTCATAGGGGATAAACACCACAAAGAAGATGGCCAGATGGCGTCGGCGTAGAAGGAGAGAGAGACTAATGCGAGAAGGTGTGGCTTGTATCTTATCATTTAATTGGGGTGGCACATCAGTGTTACTTTCAGCTGAAAAAAGATGAAGGGGAACCTGATTGGCCACGCTTCAAAGAATTCATCAATTTGCGCTTTGGGCCATCAATCCATCACAATCCACTTGGCGAGCTCCGAGAGCTGACACAGACCGGCACGGTGGAGGACTATCAACAGCAGTTTCTTGCGTGAACCAATCTGCACGGACGTAGAACTGTAGAACCCGACAGAACTTCAGATGGCAATGGCTCTAGCTAGGGCTTATGAGCGCTGGGCACAAGTCACAGGACAGGACACCGCTTCCCTACTCAAAAATCCAGCGGCCACACCACCACCGATGGCTTCAACAAAACCAGCCCCGGCCAGTAGACCCAATCTGCCCGCCCTTCCAGCTCCACCGTCCAGCCTCGCCGCGGGAACCGACCAGGGAGCAGCTCGGCCCCGTCGGACGATACAGCACCGATTTCTCACGCCGAATGAGATGGAGCAGCGGCGAACGGTGGGACTATACTTCAATTGTGATGACAAATTCTCTCCCGGCCACCGCTGCAAGCGTTTATTTCTTCTTTTTGCTCCCAGCGGAGATTTAGATGATGAAGTTGACTGGGACATGGCTTTGGATGGAGTGGAACCCAGCATCTCGCTGTGTGCCGCAACCGGTATTACCCCACAAGCGTCACAGACAATGCAGCTCCAGGTAACAGTGAGCGAAGTGCAGTTGCTTGCGCTGTTGGACTCGGGATCCACGCATAACTTCATCACGACAGCGGTAACTCAGCGGGCCAACATTCTGGTCCGACCACACCACGGCCTGCGCGTGATGGTCGCAAACGGGGACAGAGTGCAGAGCTCTGGATTTTGTCCGACAGTGAAGATACGGATCAATCAAGAAGACTTCACCGTAGATTGCTATTCCCTTCCCTTGGATGGGTTTGATTTGGTGCTCGGGGTGCAATGGCTCCGCACTTTCGGGCCCATCCTTTGGGATTTCGACAGGCTAACCATGACTTTCTAGTGGGAAGATCACAAGGTGCAATGGCAAGGCGTACAGACTGCTCCACCACTGCCGCAGACTTGCGCCATCTCAGGTCCGGATTTGCTGGACACTTTGCTGCAGGAATTTGGGGGGTTGTTCGAGTCTCCTCACGGGCTGCCTCCCCCACGAGCACATGACCACCGCATACATCTCTTGCAGGGCACGGCTCCGATATCTGTTCGCCCTTATCGGTATCCGCAATTTCTTAAAGACGAGCTGGAGCGGCAGTGTGGGGAGATGTTGAAGCAAGGGATCATTCGCCCAAGTACATCGGCATATTCTTCGCCAGTCCTCCTTGTCAAGAAGCATGATGGCACCTGGCGCATTTGCGTCAACTACCGTGCCCTCAACAACATGATGGTCACAGACAAATTTTCGATTCCGGTAGTGGATGAATTCTTGGATGAATTACGGGGCGCCAAATTCTTCACCAAATTGGACCTTCGGTCGGGATATCACCAAGTACGGATGTACCCCCCAGACATTGAGAAGACGGCCTCCCGTACCCATGAAGGTATCTTCGAATTTCTAGTCATGCCTTTCGGTCTGACAAATGCTCCAGCGACATTTCAGGCGCTCATGAACAGTATCCTTCATCCCTACTTGCGCCGGTTTGTCTTGGTGTTCTTCGATGATATACTCATATATAGCCCCTCTTGGGTGGAGCATTTGCGCCATGTTCGAGCAGTCCTTCGGCTCCTACATCACCATCAGCTCTTCCTTAAACATTCTAAGTGCTTCTTCGGCAAACCATCCGTGGCCTATTTGGGACATGTTATCTCGGCAGCGGGAGTCACCATGGATGATACTAAGGTGCAGGCAGTCCGTGAGTGGCCAGCACCGAGTTCAGTTCGAGCCCTTCGTGGATTTATCGGTTTGGCGGGCTATTACCACAAATTCATTCAGGGATTTGGGGCTATTGCGGAACCGCTTACTTGCCTGCTGAAAAAGGATGCTTTCTCTTGGACAAAAGAGGCCACAGGAGCATTTCAAACCCTCAAAGATGCTCTCACGACTGCACCGGTATTGCAGCTCCCAAACTTCGACCTTGAGATTGTAGTGGAATGCGATGCTTCGTGTTCTGGCGTCGGGGCAGTCTTACACCAAGGCCAGGGCCCCATAGCTTTCTTTAGTCGGGTGCTGGCTGACCGTCATGCTCACCTGGCAGCATATGAGCGGGAACTTATGGGCCTCGTGCTAACAGTGAAGCATTGGAGACCATATTTGTGGGGGCGCCACTTTGTCATCTGGACTGATCATTATAACCTCGAATTTTTACTTGATCAGCGCCTCTCCATGATCCCTCAACATCGATGGGTCAGCAAGTTATTTGGGTATGATTTTCATGTGGAATTCAAATCCGACAGACTGAATATGTGGCAGACGCATTGTCACGTTGTGCAGATGGGACAGGCTCAGTTTGTGCGATTTCAGGGCCTGATTTCGCCCTCTTCCATGATCTGCGTATGGAGGCTGCCTCTGCTCCAGAGCTGGTAGCATTGCGGGCGCAGATTGAATCGGGATCACTGGGTGCGCCATGGCAGTTCGCAGATGGATTGATCCTTTACAACAACCGCGTCCATGTGCTGCAATCATCACCACTATTACAGTCCATTCTGAGTGCAACCCATTCCACGGGTCATGAGGGTGTCCAGAAGACCCTGCACCATCTTCGGGGTGACTTCCATGTCCCACAGGACCGCAAGCTCGTAGAAGACTTCGTCCGCTCTTGTCAAGTCTATCAACGCAACAAATTGGTTCAGCTCCATCCAGCCGGCCTTTTGCAGCCTTTATAGGTTCCTACGCGGATTTGGGACGATATTCCTATGGATTTTGTGGAAGGATGACCGCGCGTTAATGGCAAATCAATGATTCTAATGGTTGTTGACCGCTTTTCTAAATATGCGCACTTCCTTCCATTGGCTCATCCCTATACGGCGAATTCTGTGGCCAGAGTGTTTTTCGATGAAGTGATCCCCTTACATGGGATTCCTTGTTCTATTGTTAGTGACCGTGATCCAATATTCACGAGTAATTTTTGGTTAGAGCTCTTTCGGTTGACGGGTACTAAACTTCATTTGAGCTCCGCCTTCCATCCTCAATCCGACGGTCAGTCAGAGGTTACCAACAAGATCATTGCTATGTACCTCCGGTGCCTCACCGGGGATCGTCCGCGACAATGGGTTCGTTGGTTACCATGGACCGAATACTGCTACAATACATCTTTCCAGTCTTCATTGCGAGACACACATTTTAAGGTGGTTTATGGCCGAGACCCTCCGACGCTTCGGCCACATTCGCCCATGTCTACTCCCTTACAAGCTGTTGATCAACTCCTTTTGGAACGGGATCAATTGCTTGCGGATATCCGGGACCGCCTTCTTCTCGCTCAACAACATTACAAACAAGCCTATGATGCAAAGCACAGAGAGTTATCTTTTGATATTGGGCAATGGGTCTAGCTTCGCCTTCATCAACGCCAAGCTTTATCTTTAGCCACCAATGTTAATCGCAAATTGGCTCCTCAGTATTATGGTCCATATCAAATCTTGGACAGAATTGGGGATGTGGCATATCGTCTACAACTACCGGCCAGAGCACGTATACATGATGTTTTTATGTGAGTTTGCTTAAACCATATTTTGGCACTCCTCCAACTGAGCCGCCAGCCTTGCCGGCACTTCATCATGGTCGCGTTGCTCCGGTGCCGCATCATGTCATCCGTGTCCGGCAAACCAATGGGGTTCGTGAGATTTTAGTGCAGTAGAAACAACCTCAGCCCAGAAATGTGGTGGAACAGCAGAAACAAGCATGAGAGCACAAGCTGTCACAAGAAGATGACGATGCTTTCGTTCAGCCACACCATTCTAAGTATGAGTACTGGACAAGAAAACGGAAAGAGTGTGCCCTGCTCAGTAAGAAAACCACGAAGAACTCCCGACAAGTACTCCCCAACAGAATCAGCACAAAAAAATACGAATAGAAGTCAAAACTGAGTACGGACCATGGTGGCAAAAGTCTTATAGATGGATATAACCACTACGAGATGACATAAAGTACATCCATGTATGCTGAGAAAAATTATCAATAAAAATTATATAATATCAATGACCTTTTGAAACGAAAGGAGCTGGCCCCATACATCAAAATGAACAAGATCAAAAGGACGCTGAGACACTGAATCACTAGAAGGATAGGGGACTCGAAGCTATTTGCCAAGCTTACAACCCTGACAATTTAGAGAAGCATCACCAGACAAACCCTAAAAGACCACGACAAAGTAATGAAGACAGATGTGACCTACAAAGATGTCCTAAATAATGATGCCACTGAGCAAAAGAGTAGTGGAGGATACAGTAGATGCGGAGGCGATGGTAGAGGTGACAAGACTGACAAGGCAACGGAAGGAAGATGAAGCCAGTCAAACTCCCAGAGCCGTCATGAGTCATGACGACGAGGGCCAGTACCAATCAGGCACCACTGCTAAGCATGTAAACTCCAGGTGAATATGCAGGATTTCCGCATTGAGCTCAATCAACAAATGAAGTTGTTACATAAAAACATCGTGAATGATATTTTGCGAGCAGTTCTTCCACAACAAGATAGCTTTTTTTCTTTCTATGGCAGTGATGATCTAGAGGAGTATCTTGAGTGGGAATGGCAAATGGAGAAAGTATTTAGATTTCAGAAATTTTCCAAAAACCAAGAGGTGATGCATGCCACGAGGGAGTTTGAAGACTATACTTATAGTTGGTAGCAACAACTAATTGAAAAATAATTCATTAAATCCTGGTCAGATTTGAAGGCGTTCATGAGGAGCGGATTTGTGCCATCCTATTATACGCAGGAATTGCTTCACCATCTAGAGAATATCACACAAGGGGGTAATACTATTCAAGATTACTATATTGAACTACAAGATGCGATGTGTCATGCTGGTGTTACTACCCTATCAAGGGAGAAGGCATACTTTAAGGGTGGCTTGAATTCTGATATCGCCGCTGCACTTCAACATAAATATTTTAGTAATGTGCGTGATCTTATGAATTGTGCTATTGATGAAGAGAAGAGACTAATGGAGAGACGAGAGCAGACTTGCATGTTTTTGAGTTTTTCATAGCCATCAAAATTCAATAGAAAATTTGAGAGCTCTTGTAAATTGAGATCGTTTAACCTTTCAGCTGGGAATTGGGAGCACGATAGGGCTTCGCTTGGTGGTCGTGAAGTCCAGCGCGTGTGATCTTGTGAATTAAAGAGCGTTCGTTCTTACATTGGCAACGGAGCATCGCTACGATTCGAGAGGCTACACAGTTTCTTGATTCTACAACGAGAAGATCGGACGACCCCATATTAGGCACACACGGCAACAGCAATACCCCAGGCAGGCCTTGGAGGATTATCCATGTCGTAGCCACCGGCTGGCCAGCCGCTGATAACCAGCACACCTGGCCCAGCGAATCCCGGACTGCCAACTCTTCCAGTGGCAACTGGTCATCCGACGAGGAGCTCTCAAGCACCGCCCGTCCACGGCGCACCATCCGGAGGCACTACCTGACACCGAAAGAGATGGAACAGAGGAGAGTCGCGGGTCTGTGCTACAACTGCAATGAGAAGTTCACAGCCGGTCACCGTTGTAAACGGTTGTTCCTGCTCATCTCTCCGAGTGACGGCGAGGACGGGCTAGAAGTGGCGGACGATGGCGGCAGCCCAGGAATCTCACTGTACACCTTGACTGGCATCAAATCCCAGGCTGGTCAGACCATGCAGCTGAGGGTTGCCATTGGAAATGTTTTCATGCTGGCACTGTTAGACTCTGGCTCTACACACAACTTCATTACGCCTGCGGCAGCCCGCCACGCCGAAGTGGAATGTCCGCCACACGCAGGCCTGCGGGTCATCGTGGCAAATGGGGAACAGGTTTCCAACACCGGCGTTTGTGCAAACCTACCCCTCCAGATCAACAATGAGCACTTTGTGGTGGATTGCTTCTCCCTTCCCTTGGATGGCTTCGATCTGGTGCTGGGCACCCAGTGGCTTCGAACTCTAGGACCGATACTTTGGGACTTCGACCATCTCTCCATGGCGTTCTGGCATGATGGTTGCAGAGTACAGTGGCATGACCTTGGAGCTTCCACGACACGTCCCAGTAGTTTGGCGATGACAGGAGTTCAGCTCATGGAGGCCCTACTCGGCGAATTTCAGGATCTCTTCTCTCCTCCAGTCGGCCTACCGCCGGTGTGTGCCTGGGCCCATCACATCCATTTGTTACCGGGACATCACTAATCTTAGTGCAGCCATACTGCTACCCGTAGCTCCTCAAGGATGAATTGGAACGTCAATGCGGCGAGATGTTGCAGCAGGGCATCATCCGACTTAGCACTTTGGCATATTCATCTGCAGTGTTGCTCGTTAAGAAGGGTGACAGCACATAGCGATTTTGTGTGGATTACAGGGCCCTCAACGACAAAACCATCAAAGACAAGTTTCCTATCCCAGCCGTGGACGAAGTCCTTGATGAGTTACGAGGAGCCAAGTTCTTCACCAAGCTGGACCTTCACTTTGGATATCACCAAGTGCGGATGCATCCTAACGACATTGAAAAGACGGTGTTCCTCACACATAAAGGCTTATTTGAGTTCTTGGTCATGCCGTTTGGATTGACCAACGCTCTAGCTACATTTCAGGCTTTAATGAATGACATCCTTCGACCCTACTTACGCCGTTTTGTCCTCATGTTTTTTGACGATATTTTGATCTACAGCAGGTCCTTGGTAGAGCATCTACGACATGTCAGGGTAGTCCTTCGCTTCCAACAACTATTCTTTAAGAGATCCATGTGTTTGTTTGGTGAAACGTCCGTGGCATACTTGGGACATGTGATCTCGACAAAGGGTGTGGCGATGGATGCGGCCAAGGTGTAGGCCGTTTGGGCATGGCCATAGCCGTGCTCGGTGAAGGCACTTCGAGGTTTCCTCGGGCTAGCAGATTATTATCAGAAATTCATTCAAGGGTTTGGCTCCATTGCTGAACCTCTTACTCGACTACTCAAGAAAGAGGCTTTTTCTTGGACTCCGGAAGTTACTAATGTGTTTCAACGATTGCAAGACACATTGACTTCAGCATCGATGCTTCAGCTCCCAGATTTCAGTCTTGACTTCATTGTGGAATGTGACGCTTCAAGTGCCGGCATTGGGGTAGTTCTCCATCAAGGCACGGGGCCGATTGCATACTTTAGCCGCGGCATGGCCCCTACACACACACACACTTGGCAGCTCATGAGTGAGAACTTATTGGACTAGTGCAGGCCGTCCGCCATTGGCGGCCGTATCTATGGGGATGCCGTTTTGTGGTTCGTACGGATCATTACAGCCTCAAATTCTTGTTGGATCAACGTCTCTCCACGATTTCGTAACATCGTTGGGTTAGCAAATTGTTTGGTTATGATTTTAGAGTGGAGTTCAAGCCTGGCCGGTTCAATACCAACACCAATGCTCTGTCCTAGATGGAGCCGATAGAGGGTTCCGCACATGCCCTTTCCATGCCAACCTTTACATTCTTGGAGGGTCTACGCCAGGAGGCGACCGGAGTGTCTGAATTAGCCACACTTCGCAACCAGATCGCAAAAGGAATGCTGGGGGCACCATGGAGCCTTTAGGACAGCCTCTTCCTCCACCACAACCAGGTGCATATACCGCAGTCCTCTCCTTCGCTTCAGCCGGTCCTGGCAGCAATCCATTCGGTTGGGCATGAGGGTGTCCAGAAGACTACACCGTCTTCGTGCTGATTTCCACATTCTCCATGACCGCAGATTGGTGGCCAACTTGGTCCGAACTTGTCCTGTGTGTCAGCGCAATAAATCAAAACAGCTCCATCTAGCCGGTTTGCTCCAGTCCCTGGTGGTTCCATCGCGCATTTGGGAAGACATCGCCATGGACTTTGTGGAAGGGTTGCCCCGCAACAATGGCAAGTCCGTTATTTTCACAGTTGTGGATCGGTTTTCTAAATATGTGCATTTCATCCCGTTGTCTCATCCATATACGGCAAGCTCCATGGCCTGCATTTTCTTTGAAGAAGTGGTACGTTTATAAGGGGTTCCTTGTTCGATCATCGGTGATCGGGACCTGGTTTTCACAAGCAACTTTTGGTCGGAGCTTTTTGGACTGATGGGTATAAAGCTTCACCTCAGCTCCGCCTTCCATCCTCAGTCCGATGGCCAGACAGAGGTGACCAACAAAATTATTGCCATGTATCTCCGCTGTCTTACAGGAGATCGCCCTCGACAATGGGTTCGATGGCTTCCAGGGGCGGAATACTATTACAATACTTCTTTCCAGTCCTCTCTCCAGGAGACGCCATTCAAAGTAGTCTATGGTCGCGACCCACCAACCCTTAGCTCAACTGTTGGTCAGACCGCAAGACTTCCAGCCGTGGACAAGCTACTTCAAGAACGGGATCAATTTCTTGCCGATATCCATGAGCGTCTCCTTGCTTTGCAGCACCACAAGATGGCATATGACCGCAAGCACCGGGAGCACCAGTTTGAGGCTGGACAGTGGGTGTGGCCCCGTCTCCATCATCGGTAGGCGTTAGAGGTGTCCAAATGGGTCGGGCCGTGACGGGCCGCACCGCGGCCCGGCACTGTAGACCCGGCCCACGAAGGCACGGCACGGCAGACCGGACCGTGCCTGGGCCGAGGGCGCGGCACGGCGGGCCGGCACGGCACAGCCCGTTAAGAAATCGGGCCGTGCCGGCCCAGCACGGCCGGCCCGATTAATTTGAAAAATAGCTGTTTTTTTGTGACCGTTGGGGGGTAAAAAATTCAGAAAAAATCTGAAAATTTTCCTATAAATAGGGGGGCATCCGGCCTCCTTCTTCCACACCTCAAATCTCATTCTTCTCTCTCGGTTTAGCTGTGAAAAATCTGAAAGTGTTAGCACAAATTTGGTCAAAATTCGGGCAAAATTCCGAAAATTCAAAAATCTTCAAATTTTTTGTGAGAGCTGCAAAGGAGGTAATAATGCTGTCTTATTTTAATTTTTTGGTATTATTTGTTGGATTAATTTTTTACTATTATTTGTAGGTTTAATAGTAAGTTAATCGTTTTTGCTATTTCAATTTGCAGTTGATTACTTGATTTAATGGAGAACTACAATTTTCAACTCTCTGAATTCGGGCTCTCGGCGGAGGATATGCAATCGTTTCAACAAGCATATCCATCCACAGAAGGTCCACATGTACAAACTGGAGATGCCGAAGAAACGACGCCCCGGTGGTGCAGGGTCCAATTGATCCATCTTCTGCTGGCTCAACAAGTGCATCCACGACCCAAAGCACGGGTGCAAAAAGAACAAGAGCTAGTACATCAACAGTTTGGAATGATTTCAACAAGAAGTTCAAGACCGACAATGATGGAACTGAAGTGAGGTATGCTGTTTGTAAAATTTGTGGTAATGAATTGAGTGCCATCAATCTCGTAGCTCCTCTAGTAGAACCCAAGTTAGAGACCCTGAACTTATTGAGGATGATTGGGTTGTTGGTGAAAAAATATTTTCCTTTTTAGAAATTTTTCATAAAGCTACACTTTGTCTTTCTGGAGTATATTACCCTACATCTCCCATGATTGTTCATAATATTGTTGAAATTGCCACTCACCTAAAGGCTTTTGAAAATGATCCTATACTACGGGATGCTGTAGTTGCCATGAAAACTAAGTTTTTAAAATATTGGAGAGAAATTCCTATTTTATATGCATTCGCTTTTATTTTGGATCCTAGGGCCAAACTGCAAGGATTTATAAATGTTTTACAAGTTTTAAGTGAGGCTACCGATTTAGACTATTGTTCATACTTTACATTTGTTAAGAATGAATTATATGAGGTATATGATAAATATGAAAATAAGTTTGGGTTTGTGCGTTTAGAAAGACCTCTGGTAGTCCCTAGCACCTCTAGGGGGGCTATGCAATGGGGCAAGATTTTTGGTTCTTCGTCTAGTTCTCGTGCAGGTACACAGCAGTTAGGAGGAGGAAGGCGACAAAACGCTGGAGACCTATCAAGCTATCTCAACAGTGATAGCGTCAGCTTCGAGCAGGAGTTGAACATCCTCTCATGGTGGCAAACCCAGAAGGTATCATATCCAGTGCTATCCATATTAGCGCGGGATGTGTTGACTGTTCCTGTCTCTACAGTCTCCTCGGAGTCAGCATTCAGTCTTTCCGGAAGAATAATCGAGGAGCGACGAACAAGTGTCTCCAACGAGATGGTCGAAATACTTCTGACCGTCAAAGACTGGTAACAAGCTGAATCAAGACTCCAACATACTGCAGATAATAAAGATTTAGAAGAATCTTTTGAGAATTTGTATTTAGATAGCAATGAATAGGATTTTCAATATTTTTCTTTCACATGTAGTCAATAATGAGCTTTATAGGCTGTACTCTTTTTTCTTTACCAAGGTTTTCTCAAATTGTGTTTTTACTTGGTAAAGTTTTTAATGAGGCAGCCATCCCATGTAATTTAATAAATTAATAAAGCTCATGATGTCATTGCAAATATTTATTTTTATGATTAACAATGTCTACAATTTTCTATATTTTTTCTGAATTTTCTCCAATTTGTTTTACATTTGTTCTTAATTTTTTACAATTTTTCTTATTTTTTCGCCTAAACGGGCTAGCCGGGCCGGCACGGCCCGTTTAGCCTTAACACGGGCCTTAACGGGCCGTGCCTAAACGGGCCGTGCCGGGCCCGTGCCGTGCCGGCCCGGCACGGCCCATTGGCCAGCTCTAGTAGGCGTTGTCTTTGGCGGATCACATCAACCGCAAGCTGGCTCCGAGGTACTATGGGCCTTATCAAGCTCTGGATCACATTGGAGATGTGGCTTATTGCTTGCAATTGCCTCCTCGAGCTCGTATCCATGATGTTTTCCATGTGAGCTTATTGAAGCCATACCATGGTGATCCTCCTGTGAGCCCACCTCCTCTTCTGGAACTGCAGCAGGGCCGTGTGGTACCTCTTCCTAGCTAGGTTGTTCGTGGCCACATCCACAATGGGACACGGGAGGTGTTAGTCCAATGGGCGGGATTGTCCGACGCAAAGGCTACTTGGGAATCGTTGGATCAGTTTCAGCAGCAGTACCATTCCTTCCAGCTCGAGGACGAGCTATTTTCCAAGGGGGGAGAGATGTCAGGTATGGTAAGGTCTATACTAGGCACAAGCCTTTGGCTACGGCAGGTAATGCGGCTAGTTAAACTGCTACCGAATTGGGATTGATCCGAATAGCAGTAGTCCAATTCGGAATCCAGTCCAGTTTCAGTCAGGCAAGAGTCCAATGAAAATAGGAGTTGTATTAGGCAATAGGAGATTGAGTTAGAGATAGAGTTAGCTACAATTGTTAGGCATGCTGTCTATTTAAGGGACAGGAAGTATTGCTAATAAAGTCAAGCAGAGAGATTACCTTCTTCCTCCTTCATCTCGCCTCTTCCTTCCCAGTCTGCACAGGGCCTCCTTCCTGCGCCCTCTCTGTTCTTTGCCTTCCAGATTCCGTCCAGCACGGCTCCAGGCGGGTTCTACCGTTCCAAGCCACCAGTCCACCATCCCTATCACCTGCGACACATTAGTGAGGTAACATGATTTATAGTTGCCCAGTCTTTGGCTAACTGGTGCAGTTTGATAAACATCTTTCATCTTAATTCGGTATAGAAATGAGCCAAAACTGGTAAAATTCTAGAAGTTATTTTATCTCCCTGAATTATGATGCAAAGGGGCTAACTGGCACATTATCATATGATAACACAAATGTTATTTTCTGATCTATAAAAATCCCTGTAGATGTTAAATATGGTATTATCGTTTTATAAGTCCATTAAAAGTATTTAACCTCTTCAGAAAATGTGCTCATTGACAAATTTCTCAGTTTAGCTGATTAACTCCTGCAATGTTCAATAATTCTTGTGCATGTCTTAGTTGTTGGCTAGATTTTCGGTTAGTAGGTTGTTCTGCATGGCCGGTTTTGTTTTAGCATGCATGTCGGAGATCATGGTACCAGACTAGTTGTAATCTTTTCATTATAAGCAAATGAAGTCATCAGAAAATGCTGTCAGTTACAGCACAAAACAAGACCGTGTTTTTTGAGTTTCCACTCTGCGCGTGAGTTCCTTTGTGTGTGTAGGTTTCCAGGAGCTCGTCGACGACGTACCCCGCGTCGTCACTCCGGCGAATTCTGACATGCAACATAAACCAACACCGAACAAACAGAGGAACACTGCAGTTTCCAATCATCAGAGCATTATATCACTTAACAATATTGATATTTGCATTATAAAACAGTTCACCAATGTACAGTACATCTAAAAATGGAAGATGGAGAAGACGGTACTGTAAAAACATACCCTCTGAGGATTTATTCCAGCAGCAGCAACATATAAATCCAGCTTTCCAATAGCAATTCCAATACCTTGCACTCCCAGATCACCCAGGCCCAATACCCTGCTTCCATCAGTCACCACGATCATGTCAACCTGCAAAAGATTGACCACTTTTAATTATTTGAAAATGTAAGAAACTTTTCTTCAGCAAGATTCTCTCCTAGGAGGTCTTCAAAAGGCAACGGTAAGAATCTCTCTTAGCCCAACTGAAATATACCTTTAAGGAAATGAAAGAGTTAAACTACAGAAAATCAATTCAGTAACAAGTACATGCCTGATCAGCTGGCCAGTTGTACACCATGGACATCATTGCCCCCACGATCTTCTGCACTAAAATACATTCCCCAAGGCCGTCTAAATAAACCACTGTAGTTTTGGGCTTTTGGCAAACACGTCCAACAGTTGGTGTGTTATGGACGCGGCCGACTAGGCCTTGGGCCCACCTCTATGACATGGTGTGTAAACAATAGGTGCATACTCCTCAATGTTATTTATTAAGACCTATCGAAGGATCAAAATGCAGCAAAATAAGGTAACCAATTTGAAAAGGTACCTATGTTCGAGATTGCAGTAACAACAAAGTTAATAAAGAAAAGGCATAATCATACATTGTCAGTGTATACGTCGATATTCTGCATATCAAATGCTCTTGAAAGAATGAACATGATCAATAGAAATAAAGTTGCACCTAGAGAATGTGTGAGCTGTGAAGTTACACACCTTGTAGTACATTGTTCCATTTCTGACATGCAGTCTGTTAAGGATACGCCATTTTGCTAATTGATATGTATCAGACGCATTTTGCTGCAGCCGTTTCAGGTCAAGTGCTGTTATCGAAGTAAAAAAGAAGTAAATTCACTGCTCACATCAACACTTGCAGAAGAGTTTGTCATATATATTCTCATTCCATTTTGGTGCTTTTCACAGATGTCCCATGGGAAACTCAGCTAACCTAGCACTAAACCCCCATACACTCAAGCTCTGAATGAAACTTGCAGCTTCAGCATTGGGCTGCATGGATGTTTGGACAGTTTTTTTATTGAGGTTTGTGGTTGACAATTGAACTTTTAGTGATAAAATCGGTTATACTTTATTCTAACTTCTAAAGAAGTTATTTTCCCTAGCTTGCAGGCCAACTCAAGTGCAGAAAAGGTTGATCATTTGATCCAGCTTTTCTGTACAAACTTTTTGTCCAAATCGAATGAAACTTTTCAAAGGTACCAACTGTTGGAGCTTAATTAGCCTAGAAGCTGGGTTTAAACTTTGGAACTCGACCAAACTGGGCTTTAATACAAAGCATGCACTTACGACAGAGATAAAAAAAAGGAGAAATTTTACAGTACAATCTACTATTAGTAAGGGGTGGTAGTAGTAATTAGATCTGGCCATTGATTTCTTATAGGCAATATAGACCTTTCTTAACCTAAAACTAATCCTAACCAAACAACCGCAGGAATTTCTAAGCAGCAGTTCCATCAATCTCGGATGCCGCCACTCGCACCATCCTTTCCAAGTTCCAACGCCGCCGCCAGCCGGGCACTAGCATGATGCCTCCCGTATGCCGCTGCAGCGCTGCGTTTGATTTCTCTTGCCAAGCTGCCGATTCTCTCGCGCATCTTCCCTCTAAACCCAACAAATGCAGCAACAGCCGAGCTCCAAGCCAACAAGTTACGTTATTTAGGAGATGGAACCATCGATTAGGGTATCATACGCTGCCTCAATTTATCCCTTTTTTGATGTTTGAAATGATCAGACTACTTGCATCGTCCAAATATTAATCTCTCTCTCTCTCTCCAGCCGCCATTGTTGGAGCAGTTGCCGCGATCACTTGCGGCCAGCGGACGCACAGGCCGTCTCGCCATTAGCCATGATATAACCACATTCGGTTAAAAGTTCATACATGACAGGTGTTAATATCAAGTTTGACACATGCATGATTTGTTTGCTAATGGCTACTTGGTTTCCAAGAAGAAAAATGTGGAAAGTACAAACTCACGAGAAAAGAGATGAAGCGATAATTTCTGTTAGGAGTGGGCCTGTTCAATTACAGTTTAAACCCTAATGGAATGATACTGCCTAGTACTTAAGAAGTAGTATAGTCGAATCATAACTAATATGATCTATTAGATTAAGGCCCTGTTTAGATCCCATGGTCTAAAGTTTAGTTGTCTAAAGTTTTGGACTAAACTTTAGCCACTAAACTTTAGTCGAAGGTCCTGTTTGGATCCTGTACTAATTGATAGGACTAAAGTTTCAAAAAGACCATACTACCTCTCCTCGTTTCGTGCGTCAGCCATTAAATGGGAGGTGAGAGACCAACATGCATGGATAAACACGTCTTTGTGCCTAAGAACCCAAAACTTTAGACCACTTTAGTTCACTTTGGTGGACTAATGGTCTAAAGTGTTTTTTAGGGGTTAGCTAAAGTTTAGATCTAACTTTAAACCATCTGTTTGGAGACTTTAGATCTAAACTTTAGTGACTAAACTTTAGATGGAGGGATCCAAACATGGCCTAAAAACAATGGACGGTCCACGGTAATTGATGGGTACCATAAAAGAACCCTAAAAAAATCCTGCAGATCCTGAGCGATGCATGACAAACACCAAAACACACATATACGACACTAGTGCCACCCACATCCCAAATTCACAATGCATATCAATTGTAGCTAAAGTCACTCTCTCTCAAAACCCCACACAACCCCTACGGATCGATCGATCTGATCATCATCCGCCAAAACACCTCCCTACGCAGCACCGACCAATCCAATTCGATAGAGCAGCAACCGAGACCCAAAGTAAGCAAGGATATAAGGACGGGGAGGGAGGAAGCAAGCGATCAGGGAGGCGGCATGCCGTACTGAATCGGTCGATCTGCTGCTGCGAGGAGACGACGTTGGGCGGGAGCAGGCCGCGGAGGCCGAGCCGGTCCCTCTCCGTCATCGAGAACGCCGTGCCCTGCAGAAGCGCATCAGGCCACCCCCACCGCAAAATCCCAAGCGAAACAGGAGGCGCGCGGGCGCACGTACTCGGTTGAACCATGGTTGAACACACTTCCACAGGACCACAAGAGCAAGAAACCAGAACGGGCTAGGGTTTCTCTATGCCGCCGCCTTCGCGCCGTAGCCGCACCGCCTCCGCATCGTCGCCACAACCTCTCTAAATCCACGCCATCGCCGCCTCCGCGGATTCGATGTGGTCGTGCTCTCATCCGGCACAGAGAGGATCAGAGGAGCTAGTGGGGAGGAGCTACCAAACTAGTACAAGAACAAAAGCCAAGAAAAGAGCTAGTACCTCTGCAGCGGGGAGGAGTTAGCAGGGAGGAGCACTAGCCTACGGGGAGGAGCGCTGGCTTGTGGGGAGCCGGGAAGGAGCGCCGCTGCGCCGACCCACGGGAAGCTGCGCTGGCCTGCGGGGGTAGGAGCTCATGTGCAACTCACACCATCAACTTTATGCTACAAGGAATTGGCAATATGCCAAAGTACAAGAAGACGCTTGAACAAGCAAAAGTATTGACGGTTTTTATTTACTCACACCACAAGACCTTGGCATTGATGAGAAAACACACAAAGAAAAGAGATATAATAAGGCCGAGGGTGACTAGATTTGCTTCGACCTTTTTTACATTGCAAAGTTTAATTGAAAAGAAAGCGAGATTATTGAATAAAAAAGAAAAGAGCAACACGAAGAACATTGATGTCCTTCTAGCTTCACATGCTAGTAATGCTCAAGAGTAGATGATTGAAGGTGGGGATGATGTTGATCCCGAAACAGATCTTTCATGGAATCTAATTGAAGAGGCGATGGGAGCCAATGAAACCATGCAACCTCATAGAAGTACTAGAGTGAGAGAGCTTCATGAAGATGATTTCGATTCCGAATTTGAAGAAGAGGAGGTCAATGAGGATCTTGAAAATATTGAATTTGAATCTGACCAAGATGAAGTGGTGCCAACCAAAGATTATAGACAAAAGGACGAAGATTGACTCATTTCATCATCACATATTCACATTATCATGCTTGCTACCTTAACTATGTTGCTTATTTGTAACTTATGAGAAGAATTACGTTTATGTGTGTTTAGTTACGTGTATTTGAGATTTGAGAACAATGTTTATGTGTGTTTTGTTACGAACTTCATAATTCATTATGTATATCTTATTATATTGCTATCATTTATTTTATTCTTTTGGATTTACAAGTTTGAAGCACAAATGCACAATAGTTATTCAATACCAAAAAACTCACGCATTGCTTAATGTGCAGGTTTTACAACTTTACATCAAAAATTTACATCAATGGATAGAGAGCTATCATTGTTGCTTAAGGTAACAATTTTCTTCATTTAAACATTTTATATATATATATATATATATATATATATATATATATATATATATATATATATATATATATATATATATATATATATATATATATATATATATATATATATATATATATATATATATATATATATATATATATATATATATATATATATATATGATTGCTTATCTTTGCCTGCTATCCTCATTTTTAATTTAACCGCCTAGGCCCCCTAGGCTCTAGACCCCACCTCGCCACCCGCCTAATGTCTAGCGTCTTCTTGAACATTGGAGAGAATATGGAGTAACAAAAATATACGTGTGATTTTGTCTAATATAAACGAAGTCATTAAAGTGTGTAATACAATCTACTTGTAGATCCTATCTTGAAAAAGACATTTTATTTAAAAGATAGTTACTATAAAAAGCTAAAATAGCTTTTAGAATCGGAAAAGAAAATATCTAATTTTAGGTAATTTTGTAAGACAAAATACTATAGGGATAAAGTGAAAAATATGCAGGGATGTGATGTAATGCTACTGTAGACCCATTAAGCCATGATGATGATAACTTATGTCTAGATGGAGCGCCATCTCTCCTTAATCGACCACCTGAAACCACTATGCATCGTCGGCGTCCTTTTACTGTCACAAACTGGTTTAGATAGGATTAATATTTAGGGACTGGTTTAGATATGATAGTATTAAGAGACGGAGCTAGAATAAAAATGATTAAAATTCACTACTTCGCTGTATATATAACAATATATATAATTTTTAAGTAATATTGTGTAAATAGTAATGTGTTGGTGATTTTTAGCATCAATACTTTAACATAACCGATAACAGCGTATGATAATAAAAAAGTAGTGATCAAAATGCTTACCAAAATAAAAAAGCCCAAAAATAATATTGATTAGTTGCAGCAAACTAAAGGAACTACGGACAAAACCACAGACAAAACCACAGACAAAAGTTGGTCAGTATTGATAACATACATCATTCAATCTCAATAGCATGTTAAAAGATAACAAAATTACTTAAAGTTTTCAATTAAAAATAGTAGAATGGTCAAATGTAAGTTGCATTATCTTTTACTATTTACGTTCTTTCAAATTCATAAAGCGACGAATCATAACATCATTAGTAATTTTCGTCAATTCTTATTTCTCTACATAGCAAATAAGTATACCATTCATGAAATTATCACCAATTAATTAAAAAGTAAGTTAGATATTTGTATGTTCAATAGTTCAAAAATAATATAATAGAAAATATATCCAGTGGCTTACTTACGTGACATTGCGGTCAAATACTATAATTTTGCCCTCAATTTGCAACGAGCTACGAGCTAGGCTGGTATTCCAAAAATCAAAATTAAAACCCTAAGTCTTAACCCTGCAATTTGATAAAAATCAATCAACAATCATCGCATTGAAACCCTAACTCACAAATTGGAATAATTGAGAGAAATTTAAAGCAAATTACATATTGATCGGATGGACCAAAGGTTCCTTCAGTTTAGCGAGGTTGTGAGGTAATAGGGACCAACTGACGCCATGGTGAGATGGTAGGCGAGAGCCGCCGATGGCGCTGATTTTTCCCATTCTCCGGCGACTGGTCGCTACCTAGTTGGGTGTGGCTGTGTGGTGGACGTGGTGCACATTTACTTTTTTGACCATACAAGTCGAGCAAGCGTCGAGGATTGTTGCGAGGTGACATGCTTGGGGTCATCAAATGGACGTCGTGGCCTGTTGCGGTCCTCCCTTTTACGCTGGCCCAAGGGCTGACTTAGCCTACTGTAGTTGCCTCATGGACCGACGAAAGCGAAAGCTTCTCGTGGACTACTGCTAGCTACTGGGATTTTGGATTGCTAGTACTCTCCTCATTGGGTTTCAAGGAAAGAATCGGGTGCACTGAGTTTAGCTTAAAGGGTTCATACATAGGATGAAAGTGCTAATCCCTGCTAAAAATTTTTTTGGACTTGGTGTCCTATGACACCAGGACCCACTGCTTGGTTTCACCTTGATAATATTTATCATTTGAGATTATTTATTCAAAATTTGGATTTGAATTTTGGCTTCACATATTCATAACATTGTTTAGGGTGTATGCTTGCTTGAAAAATACAACGTACATAACGAAGACAGTTTGTGAGGAGATAATGGCGTTGGCGCTAAGTAACAACTAGGGATATGTTTATGCATAACATAGGTTCATTGTGAGGCAATGTGTGCTCTGTGGGGACAGTAAAAAAGAAAAGGTGACTGAAACAATAGGTTAATATATGGCAAAACTAATAGCTTTGTTTGTTAAACTTTTTTCCTATGTGATGTGTATCAATGTATATCCCCTACAAAATATTTGAGTTTAGATGTGTTCCGTAGTTATATAGGAATGGCTTAGCTAAGAATTGGACGAGGTAGAGTGAAATGTCTAAGCCAAAAACCAATACAAACATCCGACTTGTTAAAACAGTTTTTCCACTCATCTCGCTGTTGTCTCATTTTGAGGATAAAGTAGAGGGTCACGGGTGTATCATGCACCCCACTCCACTCGCTCCCGTCACACGCACACATCTCTCCCTTATTTTTTTTCCATCGCTCGCCCCTTCTTCTAAAAGCTACTTATTTTAAGCACTACTATTTATTTTCAGACAAAAGCCAATACAAACGCCACTCATTCTCCAATTGCTAATTCCTAGCTTAATGTACTCTCATTCTCGTAAGTCCAAAATACATATTCGTCTTGGGTTAGAACTTAGAGTGATTAAATGTAGGGTGATTGAATTTTACAAACATAAATGGTTTCCATAATTTTATATGAGATTTGTGTTCTCTCTTACTTGTAGACAACTTTACAACCATATACCCTTGTTGAGGCTTCATCTCTAATATTCCCTCCATTTTTTACTTGACATTTTTTATTTTTTATGGTTTTCGAGATACGACTTTGACCGCTACTTTTATAACTTTACATTAAGATATAATAAACTTATAATATTATGAAAGTATTTTTAATGATAAATCTAATGATATAATTTTCATATAGACAATCATAGTTTTAAATCTATTACTGATCAAACTTTATAAAATTTGACGACATAGATTCTAAAAAGTCAAATAAAAAGAATAGAAATAGTAGCTTATAAGACGATAACATGATAAGTACGCTAGAGATCCGTTTAATTATGAAGGACCATGTGAGAAAAATCCAAGGTACTATTGTGATGAATCATTGCAAGTTTGTGGAGTGGTGAAATGGTTTTGAAAAGATTGCATTTGATTTGAGCTGTTTTCTGGAAGTGTTAGGAAAATCGGAAATACTGCAGATATAAGTGCAGTAGTTCCGCTTGGCGGAAGTATTGCAGATATAAGTGCAGTAGTTCCGCTTGGCGGAAGTACCAGGTTGAGTTGCGGTTTGTTTTTTTTCCAAAGAGTCTCAAGCAAGGTTTTCAGCGTGTGAAAGTATCGTATTGGGAGACGGTAGTTCCACATTGCGGAAGTACCGATGTTAAACGCGGTATTTCTGATCTTGCCAAAAAACAGGGGTTTTAGGATTTGAGTCATGGATCGAGTTGGGATGACCTAAATCAATAGATTAAAGTTGCATGATGCATGTCTTGACTAATGTAGGTTAAATTGTGAAGAACTTGTGCCTGAAAACGACTTCTTTGTCTTTGAGTGTGCAGGGTCGTTTGAAGTCAACCATGATTAACGACGAGGATTGGGGCTAGGCTCATGGAGGAGTTGAGCCTAAGAATGGTCAAGGATGCAGGGTGATATGGTGAGCTCAAGCATGATATGAGAAAGGCAAGAAATGTTGAGGTCGAGTTCGAACGGTGGGAAAGCACCATATAGCTTGCGTAGGCCAAGTGAGCCGTGGTTCAGTGGAACTGGGATGGGAGAGACTTAGTGACGCGTAGCGAGCTAGTGGTGCACCTACACATGGCAAGCATGTCAGGGAAGAGTATTTTGGTAGTTTGAACAAAATACTGAAAATCACCTTGGATTAACATTAGATCTGCACCAGCTTGTCCCAGGAAAACATTAGATCTGCACCATGTTTTATTAAGGGACAAAACAGAAGGGCAAAGGTGCCCATGGGTCATGTCTGCCGGGCCGGCCCATAGCCCGCTATTGTTGATTCAGTGCAGGCACGGCATGGCCCACCATCGAATTATGCCAGGCCCGATACGTCGGGCCAGCTTGACATGATGAGTCGGGCCATCTTGGGCTATCATGGGCTGTCATTATAGCCTGACATGTCGGCCCGGCCCAACACGGCTCAGGCACGATCTAGCCCGACACGGCCCATTTTATTTTTTAATATTTACATAATTTTGTCTTGTTTTTAATTTTATATAGTTAATTTTATAAGTATAAATAATTTTATTATATTTTATATATGTCTTAGGAATTTTTTATACTTTTAAAATTTTTATGCTAAATAGACTAATCGTGTCCAATACTAGCCCAATACGGTCCATGAGATATCAGATCACAGAGCCTGTTCTTAACAGCTTCTAAAAGCAGTTTTTTGCTTTTGCTACAGTACCTAACTTTCAAATGGAGCATTTTCTCAAAACGGGGTATATAAATTAATTGTAGTAATGTTGAAAGCCTAACATCTGTATCAATCAAAATCACAAGCGAGTATATCTCTTTTCGTAATCTCTATTACAAACAGCATAAATTCAAAAATTTCAACAAAAAATCATAAACCGCAGCTTTATCAAACAGGCCCATACTTAGATCATTGTCTCAGCCATGGACCGATACTTACACGGCCTATATGGGGTAACTGACCAAACGGTCCTGTGCCCGGATGGCCCGTGCTGCACATTTGGCCACGTGAAAAGGAAATTTTTTTGCTTTTTAGCCCAAAATTTGAAAGTTTTTTACATATGGACCCCTGGAGAAAAGATTTGCAAAAATGGACCCTTCACTCGGCGCCAAAGCATATGGCGCCCAGGGTACATGGCACGGCGCCATATCTTTTGGCGCCGTAAATGGCCACGTAGGATCCACGGTGGCATAGAACGGCGCCAAATCACATGGCGCCGTGACGTGTAAGTTGGGCGCTAAAGGCCGTGGCGCCGTGCTTTGGGACTTAAGCCCGAGCGCGGCCCCCCGGCCCCCCACCCCTCACTCTGTTCTGCCCAAGCCGAAGCAACCGCCGCCGCCACTCCCTTCCCCCTCAAAATCAACTCAAGTCCATCCGTTTTTCTCGCGATTTTACTTCCAAATCGAGTAAACAAGGTGAACCCCCTCCTTTCCCTTGATTTTTTGCAATAAATATGGATTATTTGAGGTACATTTCGTATGGGAAGATTGCAAACCCTAGATGAAATTACTTCAATTTGGCTCGGTTTTAGGTTGGATTTTCAATAGATATGCGTAATGTAAGAGTAGTAATGTGTATAGATTCGTTTTTAGGGTTGGATTTTTAGAAATACATATGTTTTTAGGGTTTGATTTAGAAATACATATGTTTTTAGGGTTTGATTTGAGCGAGATTGATGAATGTTTAGATTTAGGGTTTGATTTAGAAATACACATGTTTTTAGGGTTTGGTTTGAGCGAGATTTCTAAATTTTTAGAAATACATATGTTTTTAGGGTCCATTTTATAAATACATATGTTTTTAGGGTTTGATATAGAAATACATATATTTTGAGGGTTTGATTTAGAAATAGATATGTTTTTAGGGTTTGATTTAGAAATACATATGTTTTTAGGGTTTGATTATTATTTATATATGGTTGTGTTCGGTTTTAGGTTTTTAGGGTTTCATATAGCAAATAGGATGATTTCATGTCAACATGGGCAAGATTGTATGTCCACCTAACCCTTAGTAGCTTTGATTATTGTTTATACTTACAAAATTATATTTTTACCACCCCTAATTTAGATTTGCATTCTAATTCAAGTGGCAAAGACAACTTATTGTCAATTACACCAAGTTATATATATATAAATCATGTTTTATAAAATTCTTATTTGAATATTTCTCAACCATTGAATTCTAAAATTTATCACAGGATGGTGAGATACCGGCTGCTAGACGAGTACTACGAGAGGGAGCACCGTGGCAGGCTCACGGAGGACGGCCATGTACGTGTGTGGTCGAAATGTACATGTGTTCAACTTGATGGTCACGCAGCTAACTTTAATAGCAATTTTCAGGAGATACCCATACTTCGTCCTCGAACCCATGATGGGTTCCAGTTGATGCGCTACGACGACCGCTATACCCCACTGTTGCGCCGTGCTGGGCTTCACACGGTCGCTAACCTATTACGGCGGGGCATGCCGGTCTTCAACCCCGCAGCTTTGACCACACTTGTCGACAGGTGCATTTTCTCTATCGGGTCTATTTGTTTTCGCTTCTATATTCTTACACACGTAACTAATTCTTTTCTCCTTGTATTACTAACAGGTGGAGGCCAGAGACACACACGTTCCACCTTCCCTGTGGGGAGATGACCGTCACGCTGCAGGACGTGGCGATGATACTTGGACTTCCCATCAGGGGACAGCCGGTGATCGGCCCGGCGGTGTCTGAGGGCTGGAGGGCACGTGTGGAGGCCTTCCTGGGCACGCCATTGCCTCCTGCCCCAGATAATGCCAGGCGAGGCCGCGTCTCGGGGGTCCACCTTAGATGGTTGCAGACTACCTTTGGCGAATGCCCTGCTGCCGCGGACGACGCCACGGTGACCTACCACTGCCGCGCCTGGGTCCTGCACATGTTCGGGGCAGTGCTGTTCCCGGACGCCACGGGGGATGCCGCTTCGTGGATGTACATCCACTGCCTCCAGAACTGGGGGGACGCTGGACAGTTCAGCTGGGGCTCGGCGGTCCTCGCATTCCTCTACCGCCAGCTTTGCGAGGCCTGCAGACGCAAGGCCCCCGCGTCGACGCTCGGTGGCTGCGTCTTCCTCCTGCAGGTGTGGTAATGCATTTATTTTTCCTACAGTTCTTTATTTTTGTGCGTGGCTAATCGTGTGTCTGCCCGTATGTTCGCTTGGTAGGTGTGGATGTGGACACGCATTCCAGTGGGGCGCCCTCGAGTGTTGCAGGCGCAGCCTTGGCATCCACTGGGTGTGGATGACCTCGGCCCCACTGTTGCGTACCTGTGGGATACAGTGTCAGTCCCGTTCGCGACTACTCAGCGGGCGTACGTGGATTTCAGCAACGAGTTTGACACTTTGTCTCCCACGATGGTAAGAAATTGGTACTGCATTTATTTATTCTACAGTTCTTAGTTTTTGTACACGGCTAATCGTGTGTTCTCTTACTAGGTATCCTGGGAGCCTTACTCCGAGCCACAGGTTCTAGCGCTACCGCTCAGCACCATGTGCCGCAGGGACTCCCATATTTGGAGGATGAGGTGTCCGCTGATCTGATTCTATGCCGTGGAGATTCACCTCCCCCACAGAGTTGCGCGGCAGTTCGGCCTCGTGCAGTTCTTCCCCCCAGAGGTGGAGGAAGATGGAGGACAACCGCGAGCCAGACAGTACCCCCCACAGTAACGCCAGCTTTCCGGGGTTACTTGTCCTGGTACCACACTGCCACGCGCTACAGGCTGAGGCAGCAGTGGACCGATGTCGACTACGCGGACCTCGCTTCGTCCGAGGACGAGGACACTGCGTACGACAGGCGTGCGAGGGAGGGCACAGTGGTCGAGGCCGCTCCGATTCTCGATCGAGTGGTACGGAAAGCATGATATTTGCAATACTTTGGTTCCATACGTTTATCTTGCACTTATGTTTACTTATTTCTTTAGGGGACTTCTCTACAAACCTCGGTGCGTGAGATCGACGAGGTTCTCGGCCACCTGGACAGCGAGAGCCACCCCCTGAGGGACTTCCTGCAGGGTTTTTCTACAGGTGAAGCTAGCACGGCGCCAGGTGAAGCTAGCAATCTTCCCATACGAAATGTACCTCAAATAATCCATATTTATTGCAAAAAATCAAGGGAAAGGAGGGGGTTCACCTTGTTTACTCGATTTGGAAGTAAAATCGCGAGAAAAACGGATGGATTTGAGTTGATTTTGAGGAGGAAGGGAGTGGCGGCGGCGACGGTTGCTTCGGCTTGGGCAGAACAGAGTGAGGGGTGGGGGGCCGCGCTCGGGCTTAAGTCCCAGAGCACGGCGCCACGACCTTTAACGCCCAACTTACACGGCACGGCGCGATGTGATTTGGCGCCGTGCTATGCCACTGTGGATCCTACGTGGCCATTTACGGCGCCAAAGGATATGGCGCCGTGCCATGTATCCTGGGCGCCATATGCTTTGGCGCCGAGTGAAGGGTCCATTTTTGCAAATCTTTTCTCAGGGGTTCATATGTAAAAAAACTTTCAAATTTTGGACTAGAAAGCAAAAATTTTACCGTGAAAAGGGTTTCTCTTCCGACTTCCCAGTCCTCAGCCCCCGCAAGCGCTCGCTAATAAACGGCAGGCCGCAGGCACCGTTCTCGCCTCTCGGAAGGCAACGACGCCAGACGCGCAGCGGGGGGAGCGGAGCGCATCACTCGCGAGAGAGAGAGAGAGAGAGAGAGAGAGAGAGAGAGAGAGGAAGCAAGGGACCGGATCCGATCCGATCTGATCCCCCCCCCCCCCCCCCCCCCCCCCCGCCGCCGCCGCCGCCCACCGGAGAAGGGAAGACGAGGAGGAGGAGCGGAGATGGCCCCCGTGTCGGCGCTGGCCAAGTACAAGCTGGTGTTCCTGGGCGACCAGTCCGTCGGCAAGACCAGCATCATCACCCGCTTCATGTACGACAAGTTCGACAACACCTACCAGGTGCGTCCTCCTCGATCTTTTCGCCTCCACCAATCCCGTGCAGTTTGATCTTGCCGTTTGCTCGTGGCGAGCCGGGGTTGGGCTGGATCTGATCGGGCCAGATCCGCCGCGAGCCGGCGGGCGGGCGGACCGACCTTTGGTTCGGTCTGGTTCCGTGGACGGGTGATTGGATCTGTCGATCAGGCGCGCGGCGTGTGGCCGTCAAGCCGTTCTTGGTCGTGGCAATCCGATGGTTACGGCATCTGATTCTGTGCATTTTGTTTAAAGAAATTTTGTCCGTGACGTATCTCGAAAATGTTGGGAGTGCTCATGATTCCTAATCGAGGAAGATGAATTGGCATGTTGTGGATACGTGTGTAATCACTAGGGTGTTGTTGGGATTTAAGGCATGAGAAATTGCGCCGCGTTGTTCGGTGAGAAATATGTCCGGGGTGCTTGAGGCCAAGCTTTTGAGTTCATTGGCACAACGATTGGGATGGGAATGTCCTGCTGCTGGATTATAGGCGTTGCAATGCAGGGAACGAAAACCTGGGATCCCAATTTTATTTGGAACCTTTGCCATTTCGAGGGGCTTGGCACCTTGCGCAAAGCATGAGCCTAACACTAGCCCCTTTTTTTTCACAGAATTGTTATGGCTTAAAGACCTTCAAGGCAGTGTAGAATAGATGCCACAGTCTGAGTCTGAACTACTGTTGTATTTTCTTCACATGTACATCTCCAATAGATGTGTTGTTCCTGATGAATGATGACTGTTGTTACGCTGTGATGTATGGTTGTGAGAGTGATGATGGTGTCCCGATGCTTTTTTTTTGACACACTTCGTGGAAGTAAAAAAAATGTTTGTTTTTTAATAAGAAAATACTGCTCGGTTAATTGCCTGCTTACGTTTTGCTCCTTTGAAACAGGCTACAATTGGTATTGACTTTCTGTCGAAGACAATGTACCTTGAAGACAGAACTGTGAGACTCCAACTCTGGTATGGTGACATCTTGTACTGCGCCCCCGTTTGGCACAGCTCTAGCTCCGAGATCTATGCTGGATCTGTAGTTTGTTGACTAAATTAAAGTGATTTAAATATTTTTATTTAATATATAATATAAATGAAATGAGTCATGTAAATGCACTTAACATGCCTGCAACTCTAGATCCAGGATTTCCTAGAGCTAAAGCTCTGCCAAACAGGGCCTGCATCTCTGACAAGTTGGTCTGTCCGTTGGAGTACTGCTGAGTGCTGACCTTTATCATCTGTATTTTCGTACTTTACTTTTCAGGGATACAGCTGGTCAGGAAAGATTCAGGAGTTTAATTCCAAGCTACATCAGAGATTCTTCAGTTGCTGTTATTGTATATGATGTTGCAAGTATGCTCTCTCTCTGTCTCCACATTTTTTCATGAGCTGTTTGTAAACCCAAACATGCTGCACAGAAAGAAATTCTTAAGCAAATTTTGATGTTAGACGTGCAAAAGCTGTGATTTTGACTAGCAACTTCTTTTTTAGTTAAATTCAGATTACATTTCCTTTTTCCCTTATTTTTTTCATGCTGTAGGCAGGCAGTCTTTCTTAAACACTTCAAAGTGGATAGAGGAAGTCCGCACTGAGAGGGGCAGTGATGTTATCATTGTGCTTGTTGGGAACAAAACTGACCTTGTTGACAAGAGGTGAGTGTGGTTCGCATTGTTATCTATTTCATGTAGCTTTTATTGGTTCTATCGGTTGGGTGCTAATGATTGCACATACCCTCTGGTTGATGGCAGATGCAGTTCTCCAGATGTCTTCTGTGTTGTTAGCCCTATGTGTGCCAAAATTTGCAGTTTGATTGTCTTATATAGGACAGAACCACATGATGCCTTATGACATACTGATACACATTTTTTTCTACCATCATTGAATACTAGAGTAATTCAATACAAAAATCATGTCAAGCAAAATTAACTAGCATTATTCGGTTTGTTTTACTTTGGAATTTTAGTTGGATGTCACCCCAAACCTTGTGATAAAAAACGTTATGAGTATGACAAGTGGGAGCTCGGTCCACATGTCAAATTTTTTAAGAGTTGCTTTTTTGTTTATGTCACATTTTGGTGTGAATTTTTGGAATGAGTTGCATATTGGCAGAACCTCAAATTTCATAACTACAGTTTATGTGCTCAATCTCCTTTTCCATGATAGGTTAAATTGGCCATTGGGATATTGGAATCCTGTGTCTTGACTGTCTTTAATCGAACATTTGCATGGTCGTAAATCATATGCTATTGCTTAGTATTTATGCTCAGTAACTTGTAACATGAACTAAGTATGACATATATTGATATTTTGATGCTTTTGAGTTTTGAGCCTTTTCTTATTTGAGTCATTTGATTGTGGTTATTTTCTGCTTAGCTACATTAGCCAAATTACCAATGATCTTCTTCCTCCTTAAGGTCCTAATGTGATCTGTGGAAATGTTTTCTTCGCATATCTTTGCTGAAATTCTGTTGATTTTCATGCAACAGGCAAGTCTCCATAGAGGAAGGGGAAGCCAAGGCAAAAGATCTCGGTGTGATGTTTATTGAAACCAGTGCTAAAGCTGGTTTTAACATTAAGGTATGCTTCACAAATAGATATTTCTTGTGTATTTCATTTAGTACAAGTTGACTTCATGTTGGATAAGATGCTTATAGAGTAGGCTAATTTTTCTGGAAGTTTGAAGCAGTGTGGTTTTCTTTTAGGAAGGGTGAACTATGGCTTGTGTAATGAATGGGTCACAATTCATTCCTTTTTTCTGGCAAGTTGATTAACCTTCTTGTTTGTTTTGTATTAACCACCACAAACTTGTGACCACTGACCAGGCACTGTTCCGTAAGATTGCGGCTGCACTCCCTGGAATGGAGACCCTTTCATCAGCAAAGCAGGAAGACATGGTTGACGTGAACTTAAAGTCCAGCAACGCGAATTCATCCCAGTCGCAGGCGCAGTCTGGGGGATGTAGTTGTTAGCTCCACTCTAACACTGGCTGCTCTTGATGTCAAGACCCCATGCCATCAGACAGCCCTAACGCTTCTCTCAGGAGGGTTGACTGTCTCGCGCCAGTGAATCCATCCAAGTCTTGATTCAATGAACAAATCATTTGCATTGGAAAGATACGTTTTATGAGTTTTTAGTATTTTGTCAGTGGCCTAAGCTAGCAACAGTGTATAGTTGGGTTGGCACTGCGAACTCCTATGGCTTGAGCTGAGTATTAGAGTTTAGTGATTGGTTTATGTTCAACCTATATTTTCATCTCCCATCTTATTGCAGTTAGCCCGAGTCATGTTTTCTATGGTGTACTGAACATATATTGGAATTTTTGCAAGCTACAATAATGCTTACATGGCAATAGCCATATGTTATCCCAGATATTTGAGCATTGGAAAGTTCGGTTTTACAGAATGGTTGGACAGTGGAATCCCAGATAGCCATACGCTCTATGTGCAATCATAGCAAACCTTCGAGGATGATACTCCCGTTTAGCTACAGTTGGCTGGGTTTGGAATGCGAGAGTTCTGTAACAATCCTTCCCTACGGAATTCATACGAAATTTGTACCGACTTCATTTATATTGACAAAAATCGCACGTGAATTTCTATTACTCTGTAATCTCTCATATGAACAACTAAAAAGTCACAAGCCGCAGTCAAAAGTCATAAATCTCAGCCAAAAAGAACAAACTATTTACCATTTTATGGACATCTTCAACTATTTGCTGCTCAATTTTGAGCTTGTTCTTTTCGGTTGTGGTTGCTTGTCTTTAGAATGAGCGTTTGTGTGAACGAATCGGATGTCGATAAGCTGTTTTGAAAAGATTATCTCGATAAGCTGTTTTAAAAAATAGTGAAAAAGTTATTACGTTTATTTGTTCGAAAGAAGTTATAAGCTGAAAAGAATAGATCTTTATCTATAGGGATTGAAACACCTTACCGATAGAACCATTGTTTATCAGTGGACCTGTGATAAAAAAGATATGGCCGTGGTTCTAGAGTAGGCATACCAACAGGTATGGTGGAACATGGAAATCTGGAGACAAAACCTGTAACAAATTAAACGGTCATTGATAGATGTGCAGGGAAATTGCTTGTCTTACATCTGTGTCCACATAATCAGTACACAACACATGGGCATGTTTTAAATTCATAGGCACCTATTGGTTAAAGACTTGAAGCTGATATCTTCTGTTAAGAATAGCGTTTCTCAACCGATTTGTACTCTTATCACATGAAATTGGCGCTTAGTTGTTTACTCTACTGGGTCATAGTTGACTCTTTATTTTGATACCGGTGTGCTCTATATATTTTTGACAAGTGACCCTTCTTTGTAGCTAACTTACCTGCACACAACTTCTCTGACACTCATGAGCATTGGTTGGAAGTTGGAACCCATATTTTCATAACTCCTAGAAGACTATCGTGAGTTGCCTTCGCAATAGTTTCTTCCATATTTAGCTTTGTTGCATGTTCTAAAGGTCACTGGTTGCAGGAGCCATGGATTCTTCATGATTTTGACGAGGACTTCTATGGAGAGGAGCTGAGCCTTGCTATCGTAGGCTACATGAGACCTGAGGTGAAGCTATGGCCAAATGACTTAAGGAAGATTGCCTTAATACCAGCAAAAACAACACCATAATTTTCAATGTTCACACCTGTTTGTGACAAACTTTTTTCTTTTTTCAAATGCTCAGGCTAACTTCCCTTCGGTTGAGAGCTTGATAGAGAGGATTCGCGAAGATGGAAGAATAGCAGAGAAAGGCCTTGATCTACCAATATACGCCTGCTACATGGAGTCACCGTACGTGAGAAGGGATCAAAACGATTGAACACTCTTAACCGTTATCATAGATACACCACTGAAGAAAAGATCATTATAGATGGTTTAAAAATATCAAACAGTTTCATAAGTCATCTTAGTTTATAGATTAGTAATAACATGAGGTTATCACAGACGGCTTTTAGTACAAACCATCTACGATATGTGATATATCACATATGGTTTCAACTATAAATCATCTGCGACATTAAACTATCACAGACGGTTTGCAGTTGAAACCGCGTGTGATATATTACATATCACAGACGCATGTGATATATCACATATCATAGACGGTTTATACTAAAAACCGTCTGTGATTGTCAATTACCACAGACCGTTATAAGTTAATAACCGTCTGTGATATTTTTTTCTACTCTTAAATCTATTTATGTTTGTTGGCTAACATCAGAAAATGCTAGCCATGCCCTCTGAAACAAGCATATCAACACAGTATATATACATCCAATTCACATTCATTCATTTCAGAAACAAGAACATCTATTTCATAAATCAATTAACTGAAATGAATTATCTAGCTTTGAACAAATACACACATGAATAATTAAGCTCAATCTTATTCCAGTGAAATTTATTCTATATTGTGGAACTCTCCATCTTCTTTTATGACTCTAGACATCAAGAAGTACGCACACTGTCCTCGAATATGTTTGAGGTCAGCCTGTTTCAACGGAGTTATAGAGATGGACGTAACCTATCGGTAGGAAGATCAATGTCATGCATACATATATAAATTGATAAGTATAAAAATAATTATCGCAAGATTGACAAACTTGAGTATCATAGTTCTTTCCAGAATTGATGAGTAGTTGTATGTTGTGGCAAACATAGAATCCACAGGTGTTACCCGGCGGCTACTAGTGACACTGCAAAAATAGAATGTTAGTTCGAGAGGTAATACTATGAAGTGTCATATAGGATTAGGGATGGCAATCGGGCGCGGTGGGTACGGGTAGTGCTCGCCCATACCCGTACTCGCGACCTCGATTTACGCCCACGGGTATACCCGCGAAGGACAACAGGTAAAAAACCTCGCCCATACCCGTCGCCCGCGGGCATACTCGTTTACCCGCGAACTGAGTACATCACATTAATCCGTAATTTTCACACAAGCCTCTCATCCACCATAATCGGCACAGAAGAACAGAAATTCGCAAAATTTGCATGCTTGCAAAATTGCGCATTCAGCATTTCAGCTATCACTTTGTCAGGGTACAGACCACTTGACAAAAAGAAATTTGTGCTGGCAATCGGAATTTCAAGCTGTGTATGGGCATGTCAACCAAACAAGCTTTTTACCCCAAGATCAACACTATCTCGACCATTTGAAGTTTACATTATTTCAAGGATTAATTCACCAACATACCATAAACCAACAGAGAACTAAATATAAGCAAATATTGAAAGATGCCCTAAAGAAATCCCCCCTAAAGATCCACCATAATCGGCACAGACGAACAGAAATTCGCCAAATTTTCCATTCCCCTAAAGAATCGCTTATAAATCAATCACCAAACACAAACTGATCTACAATAGAATGGCCTAAAGAGTCAAAACCTAAGCTTATAGCAGGCACAGATCGCTAATCCGGGCAACGAATCGACAAATCGAAATGGGAGCAAAGGTCAAAAGCATAAGAACACACCTCGTCGTACTCCTTCTTGTCAGCCTTAGGCGCCTTCAGTGGCTTGGCCTTCCCTCGTGCAAAACCACCCCGAAATCAAAACGTCAGAAACCGCAACGATCGATCGGCACCAAGCATCATCAGCAAGACCTTCACCGCTCCAGTAACCAAGAACCCGACTAAACTCATATGGTGGGAGAGTTCCTTACCCTCACGGCCCCTCCGGCGTCCGGCAGCCTGACGCCGATGACCTCATGGACCTTGGCGTCGTCGAGGTCGTCGTCCTTGGGAAGCGCCATGATGAGCAACTCCTTGTAGCCGCCTCCGCCGCTCCAGCCGGCCCCAGCCCCGACCCCGGCGCAGGCGAAACCCACGCTGGATCTGGACTCTTGAGGATGGGCGGCGGCCGGATCCCTACTCTTGAGGACGGGCGGCGGCTGGATCTGGAGGACGGGTGGGAGCGGCGGCGATGGAGGAAGAGGCGGCGCTGGAGAGTGGAGACTAGAGACGGTGCGTCGGGAGTCGGCGAGGAAGGAAGGAGGAGATGGGAGTCGGGAGTCGGCGCTGGGGAGTGGGGAGTGGGGACTGAGGAGGTCTGGAGGAATGACCGAAAGTGAGCGGCGGCTAGGAGTTGAGTGGAGTCGGGAAGCGTGGACGGCTACGTTAGGGTTAGGGTTTTGTTAGTTGGCGGGTAAACGGGTACGGGTAGAGCTTACCCATACCCGTGCCCGTTTACCCGCTGGGCAGAAAGTTTCCCCCATTTTCATACCTGTGGGCAGAGAATGCATCCTATACCCGGCTCTATTAGGGTATTTACCCACGGGTAAACGGGCACAATTGCCATCCCTATATAGGATTAATGTGTACAAGCGAATACTGGGAAATCTAGATCGTGTCGTAGGGCGTCGATTCCTCCCTTAGATTTTCGTACCTCTACAACGTACGTGACGAACGACCTACTTGATTCTAAAAAGTTAATCTTAGTTATTAGAAAGGAAGAAAAGACTACAATGGAGTTATCTATGGAGAAAATGTATTTACCTATCGATTAATTGTTGGGCAACTGTGTAGTTGGTTCTGTTCCTCCTTAGGGAACCAAGATATATTATCTTGTTCCATTTTGGTATAATTATAATTAGAATCCAGTGGAACCTACACAGGTAAGTCACCATGATCATTAAGCCTAAGTTCGTGTTGTTTATAAAGTACAAATCAATAAGTATAACCACTAGTGCAGCACTTACCCCTAGTTGAAGGACATAAGTATGAATTTCTTATTGCGGTGAACCACCAATGCCATCGTCATGTAATTCTGGATGAAGAATGCATCCTCCTTGATGGTATCTATGGAGACTAACCGTGGGTCGAATAAACCAACCAGAGATTTCTTTAATCTAGCTTCAGTCACCATGTATCTATAAATATACAATAGCAATAAGTTATTGTAACAGCCCAGGTTTTTCTGAAATAAAAATAAATTAATAAATAATTAAAAATTAATTAAAAATTAATTAAAATAAGTATTTTTGTGCCTAAATTTTAAATTTGGATTTGCCCTGAATTTCTGTTTTTTGAAAAAACTAGATTTAAAAAGTATTTTGTGTAAAATCTCAAATTATTATTATTAAATAAAATGATATTTTGATTTTGTATGAAAATTCTATGTCAAATTAGTTAATTGGAGTTATTTGGATTTTATTTGGTTTTTCTGAGTTTTCAGGAGTTTAAAATCTATTTTGAAATTACAAGGTATTTTAAATATAAAAGTAAAGAGCCAACAATAGTTGGAAATAATTTTATTAAGTCCAAAAAATGTCCAGGAGGTTCTCTGAATTTTTCTGGAAATTTTGAAGTTTATTTTATATTTTTCTGAGCTCATTTGAATATATTAGGCTTTTTTGAAAAATCTGTCCGTAACCGCCCCCCATCATCCCCACGTCGCCCGTAACCGCCGCCACTCCCGATCTCTCCAGCGAGAAATCCCCCGCGCCTCCGCCCTCCCCTCCCCTATTTAACCCCCGCCTCGGCTCCGCCACAACCCGCCCCACCTCCCTCCACTTCCCCCTTCCTCTCCCGGCCGCTCCTCCGCCGCCGCGCCGAAGCGCCCAAGCGCCGCCCCCTCTTCCTCGCCACCGGCCGCTTCCCGTGCCCGCCTAGCTCCGCACGAAGGTAAGCTGCACTCCCCGTGCGCCCCTCTCCCCGTTCCCCGCCTCGCCGCCGGCCGCCATGCCGCCGGTGAGCTCCTGGGCCCGAGCCTCCCCAGCCGGTCGGCCATGCCCACGTGTCGTGCCCACGTGGCCGCCCAAGTGGCGCTCGGTGGCCACCGCGTCGGCTCCATCCCGCCCCGTCAGCACCACGTGCGCAAGTCCCTCCACCCGTGCCACCTCAGCGTCTTCCCGGGTCCGTGGACATGGTCCACATGGACCAGGCCCACATGTCAGCCCCTCCCCCTCTTTTTCCGTTCAAAAATAATTTGGCCCAAAAAGAAAATTCCAGGGCTGACGCAATGCTGACGCCATAAATCCCTTTTTCAGTAGAAAAATAATTCCAAAAATCCTCTTTTTCCATTTTCCCTCTTTTCAAATTTCCCGGAGCCCGTTCTCCTTCGTCCTAACTCCGATTTAGCCCATTCAAATTTCTAAATTCATCAAAAATTCCCCTCTATCAATTTATAGCCTCAATTCAAATTTTTGAAGTCAATTTGAATTTGTTTGAATTTGGTGGGTTATTTTCACGTGTATACTTCGACGATTCGGGAAAATTCTTCGACGAAGATTCAAACCAAGTTGAAGAGCAAGGCAAGTCACACTCCTTGATCATGTTGATCACAGTTTTTTAAAATAAAATTATGTTGATTTAAACTATATTGCATGCATATTTTTATTCAACGTAGTTCAATTCAGTTTTAAATTTAGTTATTGCCTACTTGTTATTTGCTCCATTGATATTGAATTCCTCGATACCTTGTCACCCTAGATCAAACTCTGGCTAGTGCATTAGTGTTGGCTAGAGGAATTTTGAATCAAATTCTTAGCCCTGCTTAGTCATAATATTTGTTTTGGGATATTTTTCACATAAAATGATAAACCTTTCACATAAAATGATATACTTTTGATATGTACTCTTGACTTTGGTGAGTCAAGGAGTGTTATGAAATATTTTGAAAACAAAATATCAAACTTGGTTTAGACTTAGGCAATTGGTTAGATTGGTGGGTGCAGGCATGCCCTGTTGGTTGGAGCTGCAGTGGTTGATTGTCGTGCACGGGGGTATGTGGTTGGGCCTAAGTCAGATTAAGGACTGGTCTGTGAGCTATTGTTGCAAAGCCCTAATCGTACTACCACATGACTGGTATGGGACAGCTCTGGCTGAATAATTTGTGAAGTCCCAACCTGAGTCAAGTCGTAGGTTGAAAGTGAGCGTGGTTGGTGCCATGTGAAGTCTCACTTGGGCGAGCGTGGTTAAGCCATGAGAAGTCTCGTCTAGGCTCAAGAGGGGGTCCCGGTCTGGTGGATTCCTTAATGGGGTGAAACTTTAGAGTTGGCTCGACCAGGTTGAATGCTTTGCATTGTAAAGGCCTTGTCACGACTCCTCGCCGCACACATAAGGAAGTGTGTAATCACGTGGCAATATGGGATGATCGTGTCTTGTGGGTAAAGCTGTACAACCTCTGCAGAGTGTATAATCTATCCTGGATAGCCGTGCCCACGGTCATGGGCATGCTGAGTAAAAGTTTTTCATGGATTAGATTTTGTTTTTCAAAAATGATTTTCGAAAACCTTATGGATGGATGAAATTCATGAGAGAATGAAAACCTTGTGGGTGGATGGAACCCATGAGAGAGATTGGAAGCTTGTGGATGGATGGAATCCACGAGTGTTTGGAAACGTGTGGATGGATGGAATCCATACGTGAGCTTTTGGAAAAGATGGTCCGGGTGGGATGCCCGTGGATAGGTTGGTGTTTGGTCGAAGCCTGCACTAACGGTATTATTTTCTATTACAAGTATTGTTTCATTATCATACGTGAAAAGTTTGTACTCACCTTGCATACGTGAGTTTATCATTATGTTGCATTTCTCCATGTGATTTGCGGAGTACAAGTTTGTACTCACCTTGCACCCCCCTACACAGAGGAAGATGTCGTCGACCACGGTGAAGATTTGGACGAATAGGCCGCGTCTTACTGTCGTTTGCCTGTGGGCAGGCTTGGGCTTCGCTTTTTATCAGTTTGCTTCCGCAATTATTTCCTTTATTGATCTTTGCCAATGGGCGTTGATGTAAGACTTGGCCATAAGGCCGTACCCTTTATTTAATATATGAAGTCATTTGTGCTTGGTATTTATCTTTGTTATACTGTGTGCACTAGCTGATCCTGGACTAGTGCGATTTACACAGAGGATCCAGGAGTCGTTACTCCGGGTTCCGACAGTTATATACGACATTTATCGGTTTACATAAACATAGACCGTGATTGTACACACTTATAGTGTCCAGCATCGAATGAGTGAGGCATCGAGGGCGTCGAGTGTGAAGAGAATGAATAAGTCCTCAAAGGTCACCATGAAGACACAGTCATGAATATCGTGCTACAGATGATGCGGCCTACACTTGATGATAACACCCGAGCACCGCTATTCCTCCGGCTTATTGGCCTGATCTGTGTAATATGTATGCAATCTCTAACAAGTCAGTCCTAGGGTGAGGTGGCACTCTTTCGAGACGACCAATAGCTCATCTAGCACGAATTTCTAGGCCAACGACAAGTAGGGGATCTCATAATCAGTCTTCTTCGGTTTGCCCTTACTGCCTCGGCTGTATGTTAACTTCATGGTAGTTGACCGAGCACGAGATGTAGATGCACCGCGACTTTGCTGCATCTGTGCAGGTAGCTCTAGTGTGGATAGCCCCCATGGACTTGGCACCGGTGTAGATGGCTCTGTGGACTTGGCACCAGTGTAGATGATTCTCATGGACTTAGCACCGGTATAGAAGTTTCCAGGCAAATGTTTCTCTTGGGCCACTAGATGAATGTTCCATGGCTTGCCCTAGAGTCATGACCTCGTCATTGGGGGCATCTGCAGTGAGACGACTTTGAAATTGGTATGAACACCGTCCACATTCTCTTTTGTGAAACCTGGTGCTAGAAATACACCGTGCACCAAGGCCCCAGGCCCGGATGAATATACCTAGCCCCAAGCAGCGCATAGGGCAACAGAGGCAAATCTCACTTGGAGCTTGTACTTCATAGCCACCTATATAACGATACAAAATTAGCTACTCCAACAGGCCTATCAATGGATCGAGCATTCTAGAGATAATAATTATTACCAGAATGTCATCGACAGGAAATCGATGATTGCTTTCTGCGGTAGGGTTAGACGCGTTGGGGGGCTACCTAGCACAGGAGCGGCGGGGCTTCCTACTAATTTTCCCTATACCTTTGCATCTCACCTCCAATTTGTGCCGTAATATCCTCTCGTAGCTATGCCTTGCGCTCGGCTTTGGCTCTTTTCCTACTCCAGTACGCTTCGAAGTCCTCTACGAAACCATATTTCTAAGGAACGTAAAGACCAAAGCTTCTCGTGCGACCTTGGTACTCCTTGTTTTCTAGGGCTACAGAGAGTAAATCTCTCTTCCTAACTGCCTAGAATGAGCGTTAGGAAGATTCTACACTCAGCGCTTCCAGGCGGTGGGATACTTCCTCGTCTGTGGGGTTTCGAAAGGAGATGGCCCTTGACATGGTAGATGACCTCGCTCTTATCCAGTTTTAGGTGTGCTCATCAAGGATCCTGGAAAATGGCGGGGTGGTCTCCTGCATGATTGCCTGTTTGTTCTCTTTTCTCCATTGCGGGATTTTAACCTACATACCCAGTGGTGCAGAATTTGTGGGGGTGCGTGTTTTTTTTGCCTGGAGGGCCCTGTGCACCGCACTTTCACTCCTAAAATTGTCTATCATCTTCATCGCCACAAACACTTGCTATTGCAGTTCCAAGAATGGATATTTATAGAAGGGCATCAGATCCTTCTCTATGTGTTGCTTGACAAGCAGGCTCTTGAAGTTTTTCCACGTTTTGCACGCCGCTAGCAACGTATGTCGTTACATGGAGGCCTTGTGTTCTTTCGGGATCTCGAACGAATGAAAAACTTCCATCACCAGCTCATTTTTTTGATCTTCAGTTATGGTCTTCTACGAATCGAATGTGATCTCAATCCGTTCTCATGTAACTATTCCAACTATTCTCCAGAATGCGGGGATGCATCGACATCCGTGATGGTAAATTGGCCCTCGGGCCTTTTCGAAAGTCCTCTTCTTTTTTGGGATTTTTCCAGAGGACAGTGCATCATATGCATCTAGCGACGATGTCGAAGAATGAGTGAATGACATCTTTAAAAGATAATAGAAGTGAGCAATTCTTGAGCTAATTCTTGGTGAAATTGGATGACCAAATCAACATATAGGTATGTAAATCATCCATGTCATTTAAACAATATATTATGCTCACAACATATATAGAACATGTGGGCTACTGGGCTATTAAATTCAGCATAAAGCTCAGACTTTCAGCCAATATAAATCAGTGCATATGTGATCACCAGATAATACTCTAGTTTATCCAACAAACTTGATAAATTTTCAGTATAACGAATCACGAAAACATGTTCAACAATAAGCCTAATTGGCTAACAAAGAAAGTAATAACTATAAGATTGAATGTCAAAACGGCAAAAAGCAATACATTAGAGCTCAAGTTTGAACAATTCAATTTCAGTATATAATTGACAATTATCATCATTGAGCTATCAATCCGAACCCACATATCACTTTGCAATATCTCCAAGTGCTAGAGCTTAAGCAATTTAATTGAAATTTTACATATATGAACTCCACTTTGATGCTATATGAATATACATACATAAGGTAATATGTTGAATAGTACATAAAAGTATGCATTGAAAATCTGCATAATGCACAGATTAATAAAGTGTGTTTTTGCTCTTAGGTAAGGAGTTGCACAAGTTCTAAACTTAGTCTTCTTCCACTCTTGTCAATATTTCAATGATCACATTGACAATTCCTCAAAAAATCTGCCTGATTGTCTAGTTGAATATTATCTCAGTGTAGTATCAATGTCAAGAATTCAGCATATCATACTCCTGTAGTGATGTTGTTTGTTCAAGAATCCAAGATATATTTCTATGGTGCCACTCAATAATCAGAGCAATTAACTGGGTATAGATTTCTATGGTGCCATTCAATAATCAGAGTAATCAACCAGGTCAACCGTGTGTACGTTGAAATGGTTGACAGATTTATCTTTTGGATGAAATAGATATCTTGCTATTCTATAATTCTTGCCTTTTTAATCTTAAAGATGCTACTACATATCTTCTAAATTTTTTTGCTAAGTCACTGAGTAATTTTCTAAATAACTTGGTACCGGTGCTCCCCGACCACAAGAAATGTGTGCCCCCACCCATGCATGAAGATTCCACACGGACCCGACCTCATGAAGCAGGAATCCCGCTTCCCTAGCCACGCTGATGAAATGATGATCACACGCACAAAATGACATGACGATACCTCCTCGGACCCGTTGCCTCGCGTACGCGAAAATGCATCAATAAAATTGCACTTCATCCTTTCACGATGCAGTCATCCATTCACAGACAAAAAACAAGTTACTACGATCAAATACATTGACTCGATAATAACACGCATTACACACACACATATCATACAAAGCACTGTAGGTACCAATAGTAATGAAAACAACATTACGATTACTGCACCTTCACGATAACAATGAACAAAAGAAAGAAAATAGCATACAATATAGGTTAATCTTCCACTCTAGTCTATCTAAACGATGTCGCATCCCACGGTGTCACTACCCCCCCATGATAACTCTCTCATGTGAAACAATGCTAGGCCTAGTGCCTATTTCATTCTTCCACACCTAGAATTGGCAACCGCCTTAACCATCCTGCAATTTCATGAGAAGAATGTTTTGTAACATATGTCGAATGATTTGTACCAACCCGAAACAAGCTAACTCACTGAGTGAAAGGGGCACTTGTCGTAGTGCTGTCCAGGATTCGCGACTGTTTGTGAGGTCTTACGTGTCACAAGTATGTTGCACTTTGGGTAAATCACCGCGGGTGCTAATGAAGAGGCGCTGAGTTCACTCATCTTGACGTCTAGGGGAGGGAGAACCGAAAAAAGGTAGAGAGATTGAGAAGAAATACCTTAGGAGGTGAAGAAGAACAATGCAAGGGAGTGGCTAAGGAATGGCTCCCTTTTATAGCCTGAGTGCGAGGGCAAAAGGGTATTTTCCCATCCATAATGGAAGACAAATAATTATCAGTACAAGTGACTGTACATAGTTCAAGTTCGTGGCAGCCTTACGCACTGACAATACCAAATGAGACGGCCTTGAACACAACAACGAACATAAGAAAGAAAAAATAACACACAACATTAAGTTAATCATGCTCTCCAGTCTATCAAAATGATGTGTGCCTACTAGTAGAAGGTACCTCGTGGTATCCACATGGGGTGTTGCAAAGGGGGCCGCCTTGGACGTGACTGATCGTCGTTATAGTAGCACACACATATGCAGCTAGGGTTTGCGCAGCAGCATGTGGGATCATACGAACTTGTTATGTTGACGACCACCTCGTTGCCCCTCTCGCGCTACATCTATTAGGGGATGTCATCATTCTCTTCATTGAGATTGTCGATCAGCGCCTCTAACTTTAAGATTCGCTCCCACAATGTATCCACGTAACTCACAATAAAGTGTTCATGGGGAGGATCAATCCAGTGGACGAAGTCGCATTTTGCTATCTATTGGAAAGGACGGTTAATATGGAAGCTCTATTAGCAGTAAGAGAAAGTAAATTATTAGCAAATTGTTACACATAGTGTGGGCATCCTGTGTCTGTATTTTGACCATACTGGTTGAGCACGCCTATTTGGCATCAAGCGATAGTTAGGGCTGAAGTCCTCCCCTCAGCTTCTACCATGGTATGTTACTATACGACAGAGAAGCTAATTCTTCATACGGTTAACAGGGTCGAGTGCTCCTACTGTCATGGGGTGGGGCGTGCATTTTGTAGCAAACGGGATAGCTTGAGCAATGACAAGATCAGAGACTGTAGTTTTACGTAGTGACAAGACCAGAGGGGCAACTTTGCACAGTGACAAAACCAGATGGGGTAGCTTTGCGCAGTGACAAGACCAGATGGGATAGCTTTACGCAGTGATAAGACCAGATGGGAGCAACTTTATGCACTGAGAAGACCAAAGGGGGCAATTTTGCGTAGTGACAAGACCAGACGGGACAGTTTTGCACAATGACAAGATCAAATGGTGCAACTTTGTATAGTGACAAGACTAAAGGGGTAGCTTTGCACAGTGATAAGACCAAATGAGACAGCTTTACACAGTGACAAACCAAAGGGGCAGCTTTACGCAGTGATAAGACCAAAGAGGGCAGCTTTGCGCAGTGATAATACCAAAGGGAGCAGCTTTGCACAGTAATAAGACCAGACTTGGGTAGGTTTGTGCAGTGACAAGACCAAAGGGGGCAGTTTTATACAGTGACAACTAGGGATGGTAATCGGGCGTGGGGGGTACGGGTAGTGCTCACCCATACCCGTACCCGCGATCCTGATTTATGCCCACGGGTATACCCGTTTACCCGCGAACTGAGAGTTGAACTAATGATAGATACATATAAGCAACAACTGTTGCTAGGAAATATAATAGCTATCAAAAAAGCTTATAACAATCAATAGTAATTAGAGATATAGAAAAGTTTATAACAATCAATAGTAATTAGAGATATTGCTAAGACTGCACCACCTGTCAATCTATATCGCGGGTAAACGGGCGGGGCGGGTACAAGTAGAGCTTACCCATATCCGTACCCGTTTACCCGACGGGTAGAGTGTTCCCCCATTTATATACCCGTGGGTAAAGAAAATATCCCATACCTGGCTCCATTAGGGTATTTACCCACGGGTATACGGGTAAACAGGCACAACTGCCATCCCTAGTGACAACACTCTTCCTTGCCAGGTACTTTTCAAAAAGACAAGGGAACACTCTGCCTCATAGGCTAGTTACATGAAATTAACCACTCATGCCAACCCTTTGGTTTATAAAATGAGGTGGAATAGTTATGGGATAAAACTCTACACAACCAAACCCAACACTATATCAGAGCTTGCTTCACCACGTCGGGATGGATAAGATGCAAAAGAAGCAATGTGACAAGATGATGAAGCAATGGGAGGAGATTCGCGACCTAGTAAGATTTTCTGCAGCCCGCGATGAACAACCAAGTGCTGCTATAGCCCAGGCCGAACAAGCGGAATGCGCCATGAGGTTACACCCCCGTAGAAGCATGTCTATCCTGAACGTTCCAACCATGCGTTTGCCACAACACCCACCCGAGGGGGAGACGCCGCTTCGCTGTTGGTGCAGGGACCCACACAAATTCTTCATATCTAAGTAGCGATTCAGCCTGAGCATGCATTACTGGGGTTGCACGAACTACTTCTGTTATTATCCCAATCGTCGTCCAGACGCAAGAAGCTATCGACAACCGATAAGGACCAGTTACAATGTGTTTCCCTACTATTTCTCTTTCAAAGTACGCACTAACAACCTCTTCTGTCGACCCGCAGTCCCCAGTAGGGGTGGAAAACGGTAACGGATAATTCATTTTATCCGATATTCGTATATGAGAAAACACTAATGTGGTAAGCAAAATTCGTATTCGAAAATATTCGTATTCGTATTCGAGAATATTCGTATCCGTATTTGAGAGTATTCGTATTCGCATTCGTATTCGAGAATATTCGTATCCGAGACTATTCGATTCGTATTCGATCCATTTCTAGAATCCATGAAAAATCCGTACAAATTTTGTGATTCAAAATTTGAATTTAGGTGGTTCAAAACTGGTAACCAGTCAAAAACCCGTGAAAATGGGCAAAATCGCTAGGAATCCATTTTTATCCGATATTCGAAAATATCTGTATTCGTATTCGAGAATATTCGTATCCGTATTTGAGAATATTTGAATTCGTATTCGTATTCGTTTTAAAATATGGATTCGTATTCGTATTTGAGACTATTCGATCGTATCCGATCCGTTTCCACCTCTAGTCCCCAGAACCGCTATGTGGCTACCGCAACTAGATCGACTTAGAGATTCACCCACATGATTAGTGGACCATCGACTACGTAGAGTAGAATGTCAAGAGGGCCTGCGAGATCCAGGAGGAGGAGCGCCGCAACGATGAGCAAACCGAGCATATATGTCGGAAGACGAAAGCTCATCTCGAGATATGCACGCGCAGGGAGCGCGAGGCTCGCCAGAGGGAGCGCAAGAAAAAGAGGGAAATGACAGTCAAGACCAAAGAGGCTATCGGGGAGTTCAACACCGAGCTCACAAGGAAAGGAAAATGGCATTGGTCAACGTAGTAGGTCGGGCCGTCCCGCACTAGTCCCCCACAGGTCGAATTTATTTTCATTTACGTTCTGTTGCATCGTGCATGATGCTGTTTCTTATGCATATAACCAAACCCTGTGCGCTGTGTTATTCCCAGATTTATTATCGGCCTGTTCTTTTTAGCTGCGGCTTTTGGCTTTTGGCTGAAATTTTTGAATTTTAGCTGTTTACGGTACCGATTACGGAGAGATCGATACTCACTTGCGATTTTGGCTGGTACAAATGTTGGGCTTTTAACGTGTACTACATTTAACTTGTAGACCCCGTCTTGAGAAAATACTCTGTTTAAAAGTTAGGTACTGTAGCGGCTGCGAAAAGCTGGTCGGCTTGTGGCCAGCCGAACAAGCCCTATAAAGTCTATGTTAATCCGCAACATCAAATATCGTCGTCTTTTCGCATTCAATTCTTCGTCTAGTCAATATCACTTACCTTCCTACTTTCCAATCATTGCTATCTCAATCATTTTCATAAAATTGTTCAGAAAATTTCTTGCACTACAACAACATACGACGCTCACAAAATATTATTGTGAATCTAACATATTTTGTACCATTCACAATCTACGAAAACCATAAATAGATCAATCGTTACATCGCATTATCACTTACCTTCATACTTAGGAGTCATTGACGTCTCAATCGTACTCACAAAATTCTTCTAAAAAATTCTCTAACTATAACAACATATGACCAACACAATTGTTATTTCTAGTCTATTTAGCGCCACCTCACTTGTATGCTACAGCTCCGTGCCTGGGACTATTTCGAGAATTCCACCCCGAAAAGAATCAAATCTGACAACTCCATCAGAGGATACTATTTATGCCCAGATTTCGCAACTGCTAGTCCATCCCTGCCACCACACATCCCCCATGGCTGACTAGGGGGACCCACCAAAGCTCCCGCACCTCGTACTCTCGTAGTCGTAGGTAGGCTTGCCCACTTCTCCAGTCTCGCCTCGTGCGCCCCCTCAAATACACAGCTCCACACGACGCGTAACGAAAGTAATAACTACTCGCCTCGCCCACCTCCGCACGGCTAAAATCAAATCAAATCCCCCACCACATCTCACCATCGCCCCTCCCCCCCGTCCCGATCCGCCCCGTCTCCCTCCCGACCGCCCGACCCAAAACCCTAACCCTAGCCAGGGATGGCGACGCAGCCGCCCTCCTCGGCCGCGGCCGCCGACCTCTACGAGACGGCCTCGCAGCCCGACCCCTCCGCCTCCGCTGCCGGCGACGCCTACACCTTCCTCGAATTCAACACGCAGGGCGACGACTTCGACTACCCCGACTTCCCGGAGCTCTCCCAGCCCGCTCGATCCGCGCCGCCGGCCCCGTCATCCTCGCCCTTGTCGTCCTGGCCGCCCCCGCCGCCGCCGCCGCCCGAGCCCTTCACGGACCCGGATCTCGCGCCGCAGGACCCGACCCCGCCGGCCTCGTCCTCCTCGCCGTCGCCGCGGTCGTCGGCGTCCAAGGCGCGGGCGGTGGCCGCGGACGGGCTCGCCTCGGGGGTCGCCGCGCTCAGCTTCGAGGAGCCTCCCGGCGCCGGCGCGGGGGAGGACGGGTACGACTACGGCAAGGGCGACTTCGTGGAGCACGCGTGCCGTTACTGCGGGATCCACAACCCCGCGTGCGTCGCTCGCTGCAACGTGCCGTCCTGCCGCAAGTGGTTCTGCAACTCGCGGGGGAACACCTCCGGCTCCCACATCGTTAACCACCTGGTGCGGCTTCTCCCCCCTTATGGTTTTGTTTCGAATTTTAAGTCCGGTGGGCTGTGAATTTGGTAGAGAATTGCTGAGAAATCAATTTGATGGCGAGTTTGTGTCACCAAGACACCAACATTCTCCTGTAGCTTGGTAGCATTTTTTTTTGTGTTGGATTGGTTGAAGGTGCTAAGAAGGCGATACATTTGATTGGGCTGCACAAGTTGTTATAATGTGGGACAAAATTTCCTAGTTCAGGATTTTGGGATTACCTATCTTGATAGGACAGGTTGAAGTTGCTGAGGAGGTGATATATTGTGAAAATGTTGGATTGATGTTTTCTGTTTAGGGTAGTTAGATTCGATATTTTCTATAGTTTGTGGTGAATTCGTCAGTAGTAGTTGCAATTTTGATAAACCTGTTGATCATGCTGGATGGCTTTAATTTTCAAGAAGCATTGTCTGCAAGGTTTTTTTTATTGTGGACACGATGAAATTGTCATAGATAATCAGTCTAGAGTTGAATGGCCTTTTCATCCTGTTGGTGTTTTTGTGTAGAATAATAAAGCTTGAAATTCAATAGCATTTATGATCGTGTTCTTGTGAAATGTCTGCCATGGCGATGACAAAATTGGTGGTTGTGCTTAGGTTGTTTCACTTTTGTCGTTGTCTGAGTTATTAGTTATGATTATGACGATAAGAACGGAAAGCCACATCTCGTGATAACATCCTATTTTGGGACCTAGGTGTTCAGTTCTATTTGCAAAGGGTTTAAGATATCCATAGTGTACAATTTATTTAGGAAATTATATGTATTTTGCATGCAAAACCATCTCAAATTGCCTAGGATACACTTAAAATGTAGTTAACCTTGTTAAAGGCTATCTTTTATTTTAAGACATTGTTTGATAACTGGTGTCAGCACATGCTGCACATTCTCTGTTTAACAACTTATGTTGCAAAACCCTATTGGTTACTGCTAAGTGATTATGAGAATGATAGGGAAAAATTACTTTCGTGTTGTTCCTCTAGCTGTACCATTCTTATTAGTTATTACCCCTTTGACCTTTCCTGGTATATAGAGCACATAAGATTATGTGGATTCCGCTTTATAGAACAACAAGTAAGTAAAGGAGGACGACATGGAAAACATGTTGACCAACCATATTAAATGAAAGAAAGTCCATATAACACCTCGAACTTTGCTCGAAAGTCCGTCCAACACCCCGAACTATGAAACTGGACATTTGAGCCCTCCCAAACTTTGTAATCTAGTTCCCCCTAAACTTTGTAATCTAGTTCAAATAACACCCTAACCTGGTTTCGGATGGTGGTATTACCCACGTGGCGTGATGAGTGGACGGTTTTACCACGTAGGATGATACATTGGTCAAGTCTAGATGGGACCTACGGGGCCTTCTCTCTCAAATCAAAATAGAGAGGGTGGGAATTACAGGGGCGAGGGCCATGGAAGCACGGCTAGGAGCTCGGTGGGGGAGAAATCCTTGTGGGTCCCACATGTCACTGACATAACTTGGTCAGTATGCCATCCTACGTGGCAAAACCACCCAGTCATCGCGCCATGTAGGCAATACCACCATATGAAACCGGCTAGCAAAGTTCGCCCGGGGGGGGGGGTCAAATGTCTGGTTTTATAGTTCAGGGTGCTGGACGGATTTTCAATTCAAACAAAGTTTGGGGTGTTATATGGACTTATTCCTTTAACGAATTATATCCTAATTAATATTATCTCTTTCTGCTATCATGTATGCATGGATGATTACCATAATTCATCTTTGATTCAAGCAAAATTTGGGTCTTCTGGAAGGAATTGCTTAGTAATGTTCCAGAAATAGTTATGCTATTCTTAGCAGTAAACATTAGGCTTTATTATATACCAAATAACATGTTGATGGTAGGCAAGATTCCTCAGTCATAAGAAGATATATTTTTTGGTGCCAAGAACCTACCTGGTTTTACCTATTTATATTAATCAAAATGCTTTTCATTCAGTCTATCTCATGTTTATAACTAGATGCTTATATATTTTTGTATATTTTTCACAGGTTAGAGCAAAGCATAAGGAAGTTTGCCTCCACAAGGATAGCCCTTTGGGAGAAACAATTCTTGAATGCTACAATTGTGGTTGTCGCAATGTATTCCTTCTTGGTTTTATCTCAGCAAAGGCAGAGAATGTTGTTGTTCTTCTGTGCAGAGAGCCTTGCTTGAGTGTTAATGCATTGAAGGATATGAATTGGGATCTCAGTCAGTGGTGTCCTCTTATTGATGACAGATGTTTCTTATCATGGCTTGTCAAGGTATGTGTTCTTCTCCTTGTATTGTTTGTTGGGTTGGTGTGTGCGTATGTGCATGTCTTGATGTTATTTTCTTTTTGATAATTTAACAAATTTACTTCCTTCCAGGTTCCATCAGAACCGGAGCAGCTGAGAGCTCGTCAAATTAGTGCCCAGCAAATTAACAAAGTGGAAGAGCTCTGGAAAACAAATCCTGATTCCTCTCTTGAAGATCTTGAAAAGCCTGGTGTAGATGATGAACCCCAGGAAGTGGGTTTGAAGTATGGAGATGCTTACCAGGTTTTAAAATTTTATTGTGTTTATCATGGCATTTGTTCTTGAGCTTATTTCATATATTTTCTTGTATCTTAGTGCATTGCATTTCAAATCTTCCCCTTTTTTTGCTTGCATTGTAACTAGCATACCTTTATTCTTTTTGCCAGTATCAAAATGTTTTTGCTCCCCTGATAAAGCTCGAGGCTGATTATGACAAGGTACTGTGTTCTGACATTATTTTCTGAATGTGCTCATATTTCTTTACCATCCTCCCACCCCACCCGTCTTGTTATTTTACTGTAGATGATGAAAGAGTCACAGAGCAAGGACAGCGTAACTGTGCGGTGGGATATTGGACTGAACAAGAAGCGCATAGCCTATTTTGTCTTTCCAAAGGTTTGTTTAAGAACTGAAATAAATAGGATTTGTGAATATAGAGCCTCATTATCTTGTTACAGATTATTTTGCCTTTGCATCTTATACTTTCTATAGACTATATTTTTACTGCATTTACTACCTCACAAAACCATTTAATCTTTACCTAACATGGGAAATCAAATTTATATTTTAGGAAGATAATGAATTGAGACTAGTCCCTGGAGATGAGCTACGGCTGAGATATTCTGGTGATACTTCACACCCTGCATGGCACTCTGTGGGGCATGTGGTATGTGTACTAGAAACATGTTAATTGATAGCTGGATGATAACCTCAGTAGGATCACTTCTACGTTGGTGCTCATGCTAAGGACATTGCTCCTACAGATTAAACTCACTGCACAAGAGGAGGTGGCACTTGAGCTTCGTGCTAGTCAGGTATAAGGAGTTAGTTCTTTCTTGGTTCCTTTTAGCATCCCTCAGCTTTATGATGTTTCCACCTTAAACCTTTCTGGATTTCAGGGAGTACCTGTTGATTTGAACCATGGATTCAGTGTGGATTTTGTTTGGAAGAGTACTAGCTTTGATAGGATGCAAGGAGCAATGAAGACTTTCGCTGTGGATGAGACAAGTGTCAGTGGGTGAGTTCAATGCATCTATACTATATATTTTGGTGTTGTGGGCATGGAGGCATGTTGTGCCTACTGTGAGTATAAGTCGAAGGAGCAGCCAGGCTTCTTGCTTGAAAATAGCAATGTCAAATCCAACAAGCACTTTACATAAAACTTTAGGAATTTTAGTTACTCTCTTATTTCATGGTTGCTATTACTTGATAGGACCCTGATGCATTAATTAACTCTAGGCAGAATGTTCTTAGCAGTAAATTTGTATTTGGACTTTGTTGTATAATCACACTACCATGAGCAAATTTTTAACTTTTTTGCATTTGCTCAACACAGATACATATACCATCACCTTTTAGGACATGAAGTCGAGCATCAGATAATACGTAATACACTACCGAGGCGCTTTGGTGCACCAGGACTTCCAGAGCTAAATGCTTCCCAGGTACCTTAATGTATTAATGTGTTGACACTGAGTTCTTGTTAGTTAAACAATATATGATTTCTCTCATTTTACTTTTACTAGTGACTAGTCCAATGGCCATGCTTTGCTACAGACTAAAAAAATCATATTAACTCAGCATGTCGAACCATTGTCACTGGACTCGGCTACACCACACCCTCGGCTCCACCGTGTTACTCAGTCGAGCTCCGCCCTAGCACATGTTCACGCCTTCGTAGTCATATTCGACGCCCTTGGCTCCCCTGTTGTGGCCCATCAGCCCATGTAACGCCTCCCTCACCCCTGCCCACCACGCCCTTCTTGCAACACCTTCATTGCATCACACCGCTTTGTCAAGAATGGAAGAAGTAGGCGCCCGGGGGGGGGGGCATCATTGTACATCTCACAACGTGCTCACAAACCGTAAAATTACAAAGCGATCTAGGCATGTATAGCTATAGGTTATACTGTACAGGAACAAAATCAACAAAAGGCAAATGTGAATGTAATACCGGATTGTTGGTAACCCGTAGATTAACTAATCTGTAAATCAATCAAACCATAAAGCACACACACTTGGGGCCTCGTGCCCAAAAACGCTCGGGACCTCACGCCTAAGAATGCCCGGAACCATGAAGTATTCATTTATATCATTGACATTAAGATGAATAAATGTTTCAATATGCTCACCTCTTGTGCTTGGTGCTTACAGCGATCTCCCCTTTTCTTCCCTTTCTCACCTTTACATGAGCAATGAATCATCCTAGGATGAACTTTACAAAAAGAATCACAAAAGAAAATGACTTGACAGAGAAAGCGCACTACTTGATAAGGACTCAGACATGGGAGTTATAAATCTGTTTCATAGTTAATCAGCCCTATAAAACAGTAGTGCTGGAGTACAATGTGCATCACTGCATCTCCCTGATTTGGACAGTAGAGTCAAATAACAATAAAATGATGCATCTTTGGTGGTTTTCTTTGCATAGATCTGTGTTTGTCTTAGGCCCGGTATAAGTGCATTACAGTATGTGTTGAGAAATATCATCTTGCAAATGAACAAAAAAGTTTGAAAGATTTGGGAGGCCTAATTGGATTAATTAACTTGCTCGGACTAATTGAGAGTGGTTTACCTTTAGAATGCAGATGAATGAATAGACAGATATAATCATCAAATTACTTAGGATGACAGATTGGTGTCCTATGAATGCTAATCAAGAATGACAACTTGGACATAATAAATTTAGTGTCAATAAAATCTTAGGATCATGCTCAGCATTTCGAGCACTAATAAATAGTCTGCCAACCATTACATGTTATCTTTTTTCCCCACAAAAGAACATAAGTTAGTGCTTTGGTTGTAGGGTACAATACAGTGTATGATGCACAATATGTGTTTCTTTTCTTTTGGAAGGGAGAGCAATCATTTCTTAATACGCAAACACAATTTGACAATTCAAATGAGTATTGAGCATTGTACTAAACATACCTACAAGACCAATTTCTTCCAACAAGGTATAAGGTTCTATCACCGACTACAAATGCAAAAGAAAAGCAAGTTCATATCCCCCAAGAATCTGACCTCCTCAGGAAAATAACTCCTTGAGGAATGCAAATGAAAATCAGACACAACATGGAGAAGAAGACATCATGTTCCTGGAATATCTACTACTAAAAATAGACAACAAGGAGAAGCATACACAACATGGTGCTAGAATCGAACAGAGTGCAATATACTAAAGATTCACATGAACAGAGTCAAAAAAACAAAAGGGGGTTATTTGGTTGACTTGAGAAGGAATCGTTTACTCAGTAATCTCCATTGGTACAACTCACAAGATGTTCAACTATCACTGAACAGCAATGTCTTCGTTTAGTACTTCTCAATGAAGGCAAAGAAAGAATATTCGCACTCGAACTGAACATGGTAAGGAACAAAAGGAGGAGACAGAGAAGGGTAGGAGGAGAAGTGGACGAAAAAGGAGTAGTATCTCTACCTATTGTAATGTTGAAGTAGGCAACCGTCGAGCGCACACGCTCGATCCTTGCTTGCAACTGCCGTGCATTCAAGTTGGGCGGCGGAAGACTACGGCGGGTGGCCCTGGAGAGAGCAGCGGAGCTCATCACCCACATCCCCTTCTCATTTTTGCTCCTCCCTTCTGTTCATCCTCCTTCGCCGCCGAAGTGGCGCTTCCTCGCCTCTGCTGCTTCATCCCTTCTAGATCCGGCTAGGAGGCGCACGATGGCGGTGTGGTGGTAGTGGTAGAGGATGGTAAGACCTTGTGGGAGGCATGGTGGAGGGGGCCGTGGAAGACTACAACGTGGTGGGGTGGCCCTAGAGGTAGCAGCGGAAGGAATCGGATCTGAGGAAGACGATCGGAGAGAGGGAGCTTGAGCACATCACTGGATCTCGCTGGATCCGAGCTTGGTGCCGCCAAATCCACGGGATCCAGTCGCTAGTGATGAAGACAATAGCCGGATCCGAGCGCATGGCAGAGGGTGGAGGGTTAGACGGGCGAGCGAGGGAGGATGTAGGGAGAGAGTGGGAGGAGCGGTGGTGGTGGCGCGGCGTGCCGCGCGCGGCAAGCGCGAGAGGAGGGTGGGCAAGGAAGGACGTGGGGAGAGAAGAGGTGCCAGGCGGCGGTGGGGGAGAGGACAGGTGGCGAGCGCATGGAAAGTCCCCACATGTCGGCGCCGATTTTTTCTGCGGGTAGATAAGTTGGGCCCTGCTATCGGCACTTGTTGCTTGTGAGAGGAGGGTGGTGTGGTAGTGGGATGGCAGATGAACCACAACCATCAATTCCCTCTTTTAAGTAGTATAGATAAAGTGCTTTTAGCAACATGCTTTAATGGCTTAGATTAGCGTGCCGCTCTCCAGTTGTTCTAGGACATTTTAGTGGGGTTTCTTATGTAATTACCTATTTTGAACTTAAGGCACTGGCAAACAGCTGTTATGATGTTATAAACTTACTGAAATGGAAATATTTCAAATTAACATTTGTTTTGCCATTGATCTGATGCATCTTCTGGGCTGGTGGTGTGTGTGTGTGTTCAGGTCTTAGCAGTTAAAAGTGTTCTCCAGAAGCCAATTAGTTTGATTCAAGGTCCACCTGGCACTGGGAAAACTTTCACATCTGCTGCAATTGTGTATCACATGGCAAAACAAGGTCAAGGACAGGTATAAGATTGCACGGTATTTGTCATGCTCATATAGTTTGGGAAGTATTGATTAACCTCTTGTCTATGTTTTGAAATTTTAGGTCCTTGTATGTGCACCAAGTAATGTTGCAGTTGATCAGTTGGCAGAGAAGATAAGCTCAACTGGTCTCAAGGTAAATGATGAATTTACCATTTATTTTAATTACCTACAGTAACCCAACAGGCCTTTTTCCAACTTATCTACTATCCGTTGAGTATGGCGTCTACTGAGTACTGAAACCATTATAGGTAGGTAGACGTTTTCAAATTGCAAGCTTGGCCTCAGCGGATGTTGATTTTTTTAGTTAGTTTTCATATGCTTCAGCTGATTGCAAGAGTAATTGAAAACGTGACTTTCACAGTTGATATAGTACTCAGTACTCACATTGTGAACTGGTAAACTATGGTATTTCTTTGTTTTTGGGCACATTTTGTATGATGCTTCAAGTAATTACTCTTGAATGATTCTGTTATTGTGATAAACAACAGTTGTTAGGCTGCCAGCTTTTGAATTATCTCCAACCCACGCACCCAATTTTTGAATTATCTCCAGCTTCTGTTGGTGCACAGTTGTTCCCTGTTATCTGATGATGCATTATTTATGATTCATAATTTCATTAAGTGACTGTGGTTGCCTACTACAGGCTGTTAGGCTGTGTGCAAAATCTAGAGAAGCTGTTTCATCCCCTGTTGAGCATCTGACACTTCATTATCAGGTGCATTCTTGATTCCTATCTAGTTGCTTGCACGCAAAATAGTCTCCTGGTGGATGTTACTGATTTGTTTGTGCAATCATGCAGGTTCGGCATCTTGATACATCTGAAAAGAGCGAATTGCATAAGCTACAGCAACTGAAAGACGAACAAGGTCTATTATCCATTGTTTACCATTGTGACGCCATAGTTGATCATTCTTTTAAGAGATGCGATGTGCCTGCATTTTGTTGAACAAGAGCTGTTATTGCTTACTTTCTCTTTTCACAGGTGAATTGTCAAGCAGTGATGAGAAAAAGTACAAAGCACTAAAACGAGCCACTGAAAGAGAGATATTGCAAAGCGCTGATGTGATTTGCTGCACTTGTGTTGGTGCTGGAGATCCTCGTTTGGCAAACTTCCGTTTTCGTCAAGTAATGACTACCTACTTTCTGCACTCTGCAGGTTAATATTGATGTCTTTCTGTACTATATCCTGAGGCGATGGCAAATTTTCTTGTCAGGTTCTTATTGATGAGTCTACACAGGCAACAGAGCCTGAATGTCTTATTCCATTGGTGCTTGGTGTCAAGCAGGTAACAAGTAATTAATGAGTTGATTTAGGATAATTTGATTACGTTTATTTACACTTTTACAATTTATTTAGGTGGTTCTTGTTGGAGATCATTGCCAACTGGGTCCAGTTATCATGTGCAAAAAGGCAGCTCGTGCAGGATTAGCACAATCTCTCTTTGAACGTCTTGTTATCCTTGGGGTCAAGCCATTCAGGCTACAGGTAACCGTTGCCGCTGGTGTTTTGTTTCTCAGTAGTATTTCTGTGGTGTTACTATGGTTTCCATGGCTCATCCTGCACCATTGATGTCAAAAGTGTGAAAACTATGATTTTTTTCTTAAATAATATGATTATAATTATGTTGGTGTTTCTCAAGATATGCTTTTATAAGGATATTTACTCTTGTAGTTTGGTCCTTATACAAATATTTTGTTTATGTCGATTAAATTGTTATATGGAACACATCCATGTATTTGGAAGTGGTGTAGAAGACACCTAAGGTATATCTTGTTCATTTCATTTTCTAAGTAATCCCTATGTTGTTTGATGCAACAGAAAATGTCAGTTACATTTTGTAAAAGAACCTTTGAATCACAGGTTGTTATTGTGTACTTTACGATGTCCTGAAAGTTTATGTAGACTGTTCTTTTCACTCTCTTTGTTAGTTTGAATAATGAAATTTAGTGGAAACGAGTTTAAGGATGAATATAAAATCTGTATCTGATTTTTTTGAGGATGCGTGATATTCACCAAGTTATATCCAAGTTTTGAACCATGATATTGCAGCAATTAATTGTTAACACTCTTTTAGAAGAAAGCTAATTATCCTCTCTTAATCATACGTGATTTACAGGTCCAATATAGAATGCACCCTTGTCTTTCAGAATTTCCGTCCAACTGCTTCTATGAAGGCACACTGCAAAATGGAGTAACTGTAAACGAGAGACAATCATCTGGAATTGATTTTCCTTGGCCTGTTCCGAATCGGCCTATGTTCTTCTATGTGCAGGTGCCTTCTTGGACAATCACCAAGCTGCCATTTTTCGTACATGCAAAAGCTCTTCCTGCTTATTTAGACTGATTCAAACTGATTTTCTGTAGATGGGACAAGAAGAGATCAGTGCTAGCGGGACGTCTTACCTCAATAGAACTGAAGCTGCAAATGTAGAAAAAATTGTGACTACATTTTTAAGAAGTGGAGTTGTACCAAGCCAGGTATCTACTAATGATTACCTTTCATGTCAAATTTTGCACCAGCCACTTTATAAAAAATACATCACTAATTCTGTGGAAACTGGATGTGTGTTAATATATCGTGTATTCGTGTAATGTGCAGATTGGTGTTATCACACCTTATGAAGGACAAAGGGCATATATTGTAAATTATATGTCAAGGAATGGCTCTCTTCGCCAACAGCTTTACAAGGAAATTGAGGTTAACCATAAAACATGTAAATTATAATGTCAGGCCCCTCATGTTGGAAGTTGCATTGCTATATTATTTGTACTTATTTCAGGTAGCAAGTGTTGACTCCTTTCAGGGAAGAGAGAAAGATTACATTATTCTGTCTTGTGTTAGAAGCAATGAGCACCAGGTATGGTTCTTGTTGTTTTATTTGATTTGCCCCATAATTTTCTCGACGATGTTTGAGTTGCACTATGGTAATTTATGCGGAGTGCATTATAGATGTAATGCAAGTTAAAGAGTTTGCCACGTCCTTTACAATTATTTTGTTGTATGTGTCGATACCACATGCTTTTAAATGATCAATAGTTTAATTATTGTCTGGTCAAGTGGTCACAGCCAATCTGTAAATTACCATTTGCATTCTATTTATTTAAAGTTCTACTTATGTTTTGGAAACTCATTGAAGTGGACACTTGAGGCTGCCAAGACTGTTAGTATATTCTTGTATGAAGCATCTATGCATTTATTTTTGTTGCACCGAATGCATTCGATATATATTCTGCAATAACTGAACCATGATGTTTGTTTGTGTTCTATTCATGCTTGGTGAGCAAACTGTTGTGTGCCAGGTCGTGTAAATTGATGTGACATACCATTTTCTTTGCTCTTTCAGGGTATTGGGTTTCTTAATGATCCTCGCAGGTTAAATGTTGCATTAACTCGTGCTCGGTATGGTATAGTCATTCTTGGCAATCCTAAAGTTCTAAGCAAACAGCCACTTTGGAATAGCTTGTTGACACATTACAAGGTATACCTTTGCCTCAATACATAATGATGTTTATTTTACAAGTTTGATTGCAAATGATAGTATTTTAGTAGTTGTTGCTGTTTCTTTTGGGGTGAGAATAACACATAATGTAAATCCTTTGTAGTTGGTTTGGGCTCTTTTTTTGGGCTTATATCCACATTGCTAGGACTGTATTGCGTAATCTAGTGTCTTATGATATTATTTGTGCTGGAAGATGTATATCAGAGGGAATGTATAATCTGGATATTAGTGTCTTTACTAACTACGTTTTGTTTCGATTTGTTTTTGAATTTTACACTATAATTGCTGTGTTTAGGAGCATGAGTGCTTGGTAGAAGGACCTTTGAACAACTTAAAGCAGAGTATGGTGCAATTTCAAAAGCCGAAAAAGGTGAGTGCCTTCTTTGGTTGTTCCAGATAACTACTGGAAAGCATTCTGGTTCTTCTCGTTTTACAAGCATTTTGGTGAGCAGATCTACAATGATCGAAGACTGTTCCTGGGTGGTGGTCAAGGTGTTATGCATGGAGCTAGCTTTGGCACTGTGGGCTCAAGTCCAGTGGCAGATAAGAGAAGTGGTAGGGGAAAAGGTATATACAATTATGCTGTATATTTTCCATTTTTTATTAACTTGTCTAAGATTAAATTTTCCTCTCTAATGCACCCTATCTTCTTTTTTCGCCAAACCCAGGACATTCCTTTGTTTCATTTGGGCCCCCAAATGGGACTCATAAACCTGGTGTCCACCCATCAGGCTATCCTTTACCTCGTATGCCCTTCCCTCCATTTCCTGGGGCTCCACATTCTCAACCATATGCGATTCCAACCCGGGGATCATTGCATGGACCCATTGGAGCAGTTCCACCGGTGCCTCAACCTGGGAATAGAAACTTTGGGGCCCCTCGTGCAAATACTGGCGGTCCTATTGGTGGCCACCTTGCTGCTCATCAACAGAACTCTCAGCAAGCTATGGGTGGCATAGGGTCAACTTATAACTTTCCTGGCCTGGAGAATCCGAGCAGTCAGCCTTCAGGTGGAGGTCCCATGTCCCAAACTGGATTAATGACACAGGTTTGATTGTTTCTATCTTATATCTAATACACAAAATAGCAATAGTTCTACAGTAACACTTGCCTTTCCATATTAGATGCCTGTCCAAGGTCTCAGTCAAACATTCCGCGATGGGTTTTCCATTGGTGGGATGTCTCAGGTACTAGCAATGAATGATGCATGGCATTACTACCTTACTGTTCTCTCCTTGATACAATATGTTTTCTTGGTTACTAGGACTTCTTCGGAGACGATTTCAAGAGCCAAGGATCTCATGTGGCATACAACATTGCGGATTTTTCTACTCAGGTTTGTATCCCATCTTTTACAATTGTTTTTGGATTCATATGTTTCTACCATTGCTCTGTAATTCACATGAACCAATTCAACATTAGATTATGAAAAAATGGCTGTAAGGTTTTAGATCACTATTATTCTGGGAAAGTGGCTTCTAATAAAAACGGTAGCTGTCATATACAGGCTTCTCAAGGAGGTTATGGTGTTGAATATACTCAAGGACCCCAATCTGGATATCCTGGGAATTATTTGAACCAAAATGCACATCCAGGATACTCCCATATGTGTGCAACAAATGACATTGTATCACAGGTCTGTTCTTTGTAGTTCATAACAATTACATCTGGTAAATTATCTTTTGATGCCTTTCCTTGTACATGTTTTTGCTCTCTTGACTAAGCCTGTTAGAATGATCCAGGAACCCATGGCCCATGGTTCACATGGAATGTTTACACAAGCAGGATACAATGATCCATCGCAAGATGAGTCGTCTCAGATGCATTATGGAATGGCTGCTCCTGGCCCTCATCAATCACAGGTGGTTTATCTATTTCCATGTGTTCAATGTTTCCTTTCTCTGGCTGGAAAGTTGTTGCAATCGTAACTAACATAATGTTTTGCAGAGCATGATGAACCCTCTCTACTCTCAATCATATGCTCACTATAACACCCAGCCCCAGTCCCTTCAACCTCCTCCACAGTGATCAGGAAGCGAGTGATATAATGGCTGAAGCCGCATTAAATTTTGGAAGTTTGATGGATTGCATCCTTGGCCTACAGCAGCTTGGTTGTGCCTTTCTGCACTACTATGCAGAAATGATGGGGCATAGGCATCAGTTGCAAGCAATGAGCAACCATATTTTGGCACACTACATATCGGATATTTATTGGGACAGGCTTGGACAAGATGGCTATGGCTATCGACCAACGATCAGTGCTGACGAGCACAAGGATTGCAACACATCTCTTTCTTGTCGTGGTAGTTCACAATGGGGCTTGACATTGGTGGCAACATGTGCAATGAGAGGGATTGAGGACGCTACCCACATCCCTTCACCCGTATAGAAGGCAAACAGGGCTTGTAGTGGTATGATGTGAATACTCCAGGATGTGCCGCCGTCCAAGTGAAAGGTGCAGCAGCTATCGCCTGCCTCCATGGTATCACAAAGACGCCTGTGGATTGACTTTGTATAGAGGTGCTATAGGTGGGGTGGTCAACCCCCTCAGATCTCTCGCACATGGCCAAGATACTTGCCTGAACATTATGTATGCTTCTATATAGTTTTGATATTTATATCACAGAAATGATGTAGGTGTTGTTGCCTGAAAGAACGAACGCAAGAGTTTGTGGTGATTGATGGAAATTGAGGGTTTATTGAATCTTCCATTCATCTGGTGTAATTCTGGCATGGTTATGCGATCCATAGGTGGATCAGTGTGGGGTTGCTTTATAACAAGAGCAATATTCCGAGGCATGTTTTGATACATGGAGTTGGTCCTGTCCTGTGGTTCATATTTGTTTTCGATTATCTTGTATCTTATTGCAAATACCTCTTTTCTGGAACGATGGATTGGTGTTTTGATCGTGATGCAACTTCCAGTTTTAAAATGAAACACAAATCATGGCCAGTTTTTCTGGGACATGGCCAGATGTTGTTAGACATGTAGAGGCTGTAGGGTTGTCACATTGAATAGAGGGCTCATCACATATTTTCTCTTCTCGTATGTTTGGCCTTTTGGCCCATTGGAATGACATGGTCCACTTTATAACATGTTATCAGCTAGCCCAAGAGAGGGTTAGGGTTTTCCAACTCTAGCCGCTGGCTGCCGCACCTCCCTTGTGCATTGTGCACACACTGCGCCTTGGAGGCCTGGCTCTAGTGGTGAAAACGGATCGGATAGTTTTTGACCGATCCGGACAATATTCAAATACGGAATGGTTCGGTTTAGATTTTTGTCGGATAGTCTCGAATCGGAAACGAATATGGATTTTTTTTTGGGAAATGAATATGAATATGGTAGCGTATTATCCGTCGAATACAAGTACGTACTTGGACTATCCGAAGCTAATGGAATCCGGATATTCGGCCATTGGCCATATGTACTATTATACTAAGCTCAAGGCCAAAGGGCCAAGCTGCCCACTCCATCAGGTCTTCAGGGCAATGCCGCCTCCCCCCTCAATATTTCTTCTGATCCAGATCTGAGCAACAAGCAGCCCACTCCAGATCTAAGGAGCAAACAACACTCCGCTGCTGTTAAGAACTAGTAGTACATCCATTTACACAAACTCTGCTACGTTTTCTCGCCAAATTTGCTCGGCAGGAATCCAAACGGCGCTTACACAGCAACTCCCTCAAGTCAAATTAAATCAAGGAAACAACTAGCTAAACCTATAGATTTCACTCTCCCTACCCAAAAACAAATGAAACGAGCAATTGACAAGCACAGAGAAAGCTGCAAAATTCTGGTGCACGCACCTGGCCAGGCGTGATGGGGCCAAAGACCACCATTCCGCCCACCGAAGAATCAAGATCCCGATCCCAGCACGGACGAATCAAATGCAGACCAGATCCAGAACAGCCTCACCGAGCCGCTGTCTCGACTCAACAGATCATGGCACACGAAGGAAGCGAAATGAGCCGAGACGAGGTGCGGGTGGGAGGGTGATTAGAGAATTGTATTGGTCGGGAAGGAGGTGGAGGTGGAGTCGGGGGAAGAGGATATCTGAAGCAACCGCAGGGGCGGTGGATGGTTGCGGTCGGGAGGTTGGACCGAACGGACGGGGAGGGAGAAATGAAATGATGGGAGAAAGCAGCAGCGGTTGGTTGACGGGATGGTGGTAGTCGCGGAGGGTGCCCCTTTCCTTTGACTTTTTTTACAGAATCTAAGAAACATATACTCAACACACATATATGGGTGCTCATTCTCGCTTATAAGCCTAAACTTATAGCTTATTTGGTATTGTTTAAATTTATTTGCATTATGACTAATGCTAGCTTTGTCATCATAATTAAATTTAGGAAAAAAAATAAAAAAAGTTATATCATCACGGTCAACGTAAAAAAAATAAGGAAAAAAGAAAAGCTAAAAAAAATGGTTATATCATCACATTTTTTTTACCCATCAAATCATGTGTCCATGCAAGAAGAACGTAGCTAGCGCCTAGCAATGTCCAACAAGTTGAGCAACCATGAGGCTTCTTCTTCCATGAGCAGCGTGGATGCAATACGTTGGATGGTGAAGAGCATTGGTGTTAGCTTAATGACACGATGCAGATGCAATGCGCCTAGAGCAAGCATGTGTATCAGTGTGTATGTGTGTTAGACTGTTAGTACTTATACTTGTTCAAATTACTATCGTGTGTACTCCATGAATTGCACGTTGTTCGTACTTATGCTATGTATTAGTCGATTATTAAGTATATTTTCATTGTGGATGAAAATACTATGCTTGTTTAGATTTCATGAATGTTTTGAGAAAATAAACTATTTATGTGTTTTCATTGATTTTGGATGTATAGTTTAAGGGGGGTTTTATGTTCGGATAAATATTCATGACCATATTCATTTCGATTCGTTTTTGCTCCGTATCTGTATTCAATATTAGTCATATTTGTATTCGTATTCAAGGTATCTGCATTCGTATCCATATCTAAGAAAAAAATGAATACAAATATGGTAGATGCATTATCTTACTGTATTCGATCCATTTGCATCCCTACCTGGCTCCAAGCGTCATCCTCCCAACCTCCAGTTGTTACCTCCGTCAGCCACCAGCCTCCTGGTCGCCCCCTATGCTGCTACCTCTCGGTAGTCTGGCTGTAGCTCTAGGCCACCACCGTCGCTGCTCCCATAGGGTGCTGCCACTGTTCGGTCGTCTGCCTTCCGGTTGGCCACCTCTTGTCTTTTGCCTCTTGCCTAGGGGTGAAAACGGATTGAATTCGGTCAGACATTGCTCATTCCATATCCTATCCTATATTTTTTCTCTGATTCAAAGTTGAATACGAATAGTGCTGGATAGGAATACGAATCCCGGTAGTGTCGGTCACAAATACAGAATAATACAGAGCAGGTGTGAATACGATAACGGATATCTAGTCGGATATTATGTAGGAACACAAAGGGCATATATAGTGCGCACATAATAGCCACCATGTATTTCTGGAGTAATTTTGTGGCAGGGTTTTGGATCATATATTAAGGAATAAGTAGCAGTAATTCGAGCAGCCAAAACATTCTGCAAAACATAATTGGATAAAAGAGAGATATTCATGATAAAAAGCTCCGATGATGCTCTCCAATCCGCAATAAGCAGCATACAACAGTAATACCTAAAGTCAAGCCACACAGCTAGATCGAGTGCTTGATGCCTTTGCACCATCATATGGTGGTTGGTTGTCATATATCTTGAAGTTTGTTCCCTAAAAATCAGAACTAAAAAGGGTGCATCAGAAGTGCAATCAGGTTGATGAGCCAAAAAATTTGCAGCACAAGTCCACGAGACTGAACAAAATAATCATTTTCCAAAATTGTCTGCACTAAGGAACAGAAGGGAGAAGACAACAACAATACAATATATGATCAATAGTAGTGAATTGCTTACTTCAAATTTCTAGCAAGTTGCAATCCACAAAACCAAGAAAGAAAAAAATGCATGACACCAAGTCCCTCTCCTGTCACCGGTCAAGTCTCCAAATCTTCCCGTGAGGCCGTGAGCTCGTGACCACTTGACCACTTGAGCTTGACCAGGACCCTCTGTAAGATCAAGGAGACCGACCAAAGGGGGTGAATAGGTGGTCTAAAAATCTTTTCTAATTATTATTAACAATTCAAGACATTTTCTATTTGCCTAAATCAAGTAAACAATGTGAAAGTTTAAATCAATTTGGTTTAGCACAAACAACATCTATATCAAATAAGTTCACTTAAGTGCATCAACAATTTTAGGCTATGTCAAGGTGTGCAATTTTAGATGATAAGCAATCAATTTAATTCTATAAAGAAAACAAACCAAAATAGACATGGTTTCTTTTTACCGTGGTGATCGGAGACTTGCCGGTCTCCCCTAGTCTACGTTGAAGTAAGCCTAAACTAATTGGACTAGCTCCATGAATTAAGCCTTCCACCTCAAATCCATTAGTGGTAGCTCTTTCTCACTCTAAGTAGGTGAGCTCCAACCTTCACACTTCGTCGGGTCTTCTCACAACCTTCTTTGAGAAGATCACTGCGCACAAGGCCTCCAACGTTTAACCTTCTTTGAAAATTAAAGGCGTCTACCCGAATCCGATTCAACTCAGATTCGGTGGTTGGTCAGTCGGAAAGTATCCGATCCGTTTTCACCCCTACTCCCAGCTGTTGTCTTCAAGCCGATCCTCATCTATACATGATGACCACCCATAGTGCTATCCTAGTTTCGAAGATCACCTTTGATGAAATTAACTATTGTGAGTAGGACATGCACATGCAAATCCACATGAGGAGTCAGCGTCTTTGGGGTCATCTTATTGGTGAGAGGCCTTGTCCGCCTTGTCTTCTGCTATCAGCCACCCCTTAGATCCCTGCCACTACCGATGAGGCAATCTAGAAGGTTGTGATCACTGCCTTTGAGGAGTCCATAGAGGTGTATCAGGCTCAGCTTCACTCTTATGAGAGATGGCAAGGCTCGTGCTTCTGCCATCCTGGTAGGTAGCATGACTATAGCTATCTCCATGAATGTGTTGGAGCTGTCCCCTGCTGACCTCTCAGCTGATGTGAGAGTGACTTCGTGCCCACTACGAGCCGACGAGTGAAACTATGTATCTTTCGGTCATGCACTAGGCACACTCTCTTCAGCAGCTTGATGCCACGGTGAGCGACTTTTACTAGTAGATGTCCGCGGTGTGGCATCAGCTTAACTCTCTGTGATGAGACGTCTGTCGAACTTGTCCCTATTGTGTGTGTTAGCGTGCTCACCTAGACACTCACCGTCTTTACGAGTTCTTGACATGTTTTTAGTCAGAGTTTGAGCCTGTCTGTGCTCACCTCCTGATTCGTCAACCACGTCCATCCATGCTAGAGGCTCTCACGGCTGTTCGTGCTGAGGAGACTCGTCTTCGCAGTATGGGCCAAGTGCAACCTGCCTCCGTTCTGGCTGCTCGGGTGCCTTCTCCAGCACCTGCTCCTGCTGCATCGGTGCCTTCAGCTGCACCAGTGGCAACGGCCTCTACTACGAGTCTTCGCTGTGATCATGCTGGTCTCACGTTTCAATAGTGCTACAGGCGAAAGAACTAGGGCCCCAGGGGTAGTCGCACTCCCAAGTGCACTATTGGCTCTTCCTAGTTTAGAAGCTCTTCTCGATCAGGTTTCGTCAGAGCTCCGCTACTGAGGTTCAGCAAGATATGCTTACTCTACTTCAGTGCCTTACTGTCTCAACTCTGTTCAGTTCTGTTGGCTCTGTTGCTTAGTGCAGAACCACCACCACCTCCTTCCTCAGGTATCCTATTCCGTTGCATTCTGGTGCTTCGTTTTACATGGCATCAGATTCTACTCACCTCAACTATATGAGTCCTCCTGTTCTTCCTCACATAGTTACCATTGCAGATGGTACCTTCCTTCCTGTTGCAGGATGAGATACTCTCTCTACTTCTTCCTTTTTTGTTCCTGCAGTCTCTCATATTCCCAAACTCGCTATGCAGCATATGTCCGTTGGTCAGATCACTGGCCATGGTTGTCGTATCATTCTTGACTTTGACTTGTGTTGTGTTCAGGATCATTGCACCGGGACTCTGGTTGGGACAAGCCCTAGGCGTTGTGACTCACAACGTCTTTGAGAGCTCGACTGGCTGCACCTTTCTTCCGCTGCTTCCACCAACCAGTTGGTCCTTTCCACTACCTCCTCATCAGTCGCTTCTTCTTCTATTGTAACCTTCGTCCAGTGGCATTATCATTTGGGTCACAACGAAGGTTCACGTCTGTCTTCGCTAGTTTGGAGTGGTGCTCTTGGCTCTTTTCCTGGTGACACTTCCTTACACTGTACGGGTTGCAAGCTTGGTAAGCAGTGCAACTCCTATACCCCTCTAGTGACTCTGTGTCTCATCATCCTTTTGATTTTGTTCATTATAATGTTTGGGGGTCTGGCCCCTTCATTTTGAAAGGGGGTAATCTCTACTATGTAATTTTCATTGATGATTATTCTCGATACACATGGATCTACCTTATGTCTTCTCGCAGTTAGGTGCCCTCTATTTATTAGTCGTTTGTCACTATGGTTCGTACTTAGTTTGATTCGACCATTCATGTCCTTCGTGCTAACTTTACTGGTGAGTATCTGTTTGCTGCTCTTCATCATTTTCTTGATGATCAGGGTACTCTTCCTCGGTACTCCTGTCCTGGTGCTCATACTCAGATTGGTGTCTCCGAGCATAAGCATGTCACTTACTTGAGTGCTCGTATTCTGATGCTTGCTTCTCATGTTCCGCCTTATTTTTTAGGCTGAGACTTTTTCTACAGCTGCTTATCTTGTCAATCTTCAGCCTTCATCTACTCTTCAGGGTTGTACTCCGGTCAAGCATCTCTTTAGTAGGCCTCCTCAGTATACTCATCTCCAATGATTTGGCTATGTCTATTATGTTCTTCTTCCACGTGAGCGCACCAAGCTAACAGCTCAATTTGTTGATTGTATTTTTCTTGGCTACAGTTCTGAGCATAAGGGTTATCGCTGCTATGATCCTGTTGCTCATAAGATGAGAATATCTCAAGACGTCACATTTGATGAGTCTCATCCTTACTACCCTCAGTCTTCCTCCACCAGCTCAGCATCCTCTGAGATGCTTTCTTTTCTTATTTTTCTTGACTCTCTTTTTCTTCCTCTGACTTTACCTTTGTCATCACCTTCACCTATTTCAGACACTTGTTCCTACTTCTACTATCTTTTCTGTTGAGATCGTCTCCCCTTTCCACTGCACTACTCTCGCCGTCCACGCCCTGATGCAATCTCAGTTGTGCTTCCTTTTGCTATTTTCTCTAGTCTTTACTCATCGATATGATCTTTATGATTGTTGTTCAGTTAGGCCTCCTGAGTGTTAAGGTTTTGCAGCCATTGCTCTTGCTGAGCCTACCACTTACCATGAGGCTATTGCTCATCTAGAGTGGCTGGCAGAGGAGATTGCTGCTCTGGAGTGTACTAGCACTTGGGACCATTCCCCTACCTGCTCGTATCACTCTTATGATGTGCAAGTGGGTGTACAAGATTAAGACTCGCTCAGATGGTTCCCTTGAGCACTATAAGGCTCGTCTTATTGTGTGTGGTTTTCAGTAGGAGTATGGTTGTGACTATGATGAGACTTTTGCTCCTATTGCTCATTTGACCACTGTTTGCACTCTCCTTATTGTGGCCTCTATTTGTTAGTGGTCTATCTTTTAGTTGGACATCAAGAATGATTTTCTCAATAGTGAGCTACGTTAAGAGGTCTACATGCAGCCACCTTCTGAGTGTTCTATCCTTGATGGTATGGTTTGTCGCTTTCACCGCTCTCTATGGGCTCAAGTAAACCCCTCGTGCTTGGTTTATGAGCTTCCCTTTTGTTGTCACTCCTGCTGGTTTCACCGCTAGTGATCACAACTCTGCTCCACTTCTCATGGTCGTCACTGGGGATGATCCACGCCATATTGCATTTGTGAAGAAGCGTCTTAGTGAGCATTTCTTGATGTCTGATCTTGGTCTCCTTTATTACTTCCTTAGGATTGAGTTTTCTTCTATATCTGAGGGCTACTACCTCTCCAGGAGAAGTACATCAAGGATCTTTTTGCTTATACTTGTCTCACTAATCAGCGCATGGTGGATACTTCTGTGGAGCTTGGAGTCTATATTTGATCTACCGATGGTGAGCCTCTTGAGGACCCCACTTGATACATCACCTTGTTGGTAGTCTACTCTATCTTGATATCACTAGACCGGATATTTTCCATTCTATCCACATTTGAGTTATTTTGTTTCGGCTCCCACTCAGCTCCACTACAGCCACAGTTCCTAACAATTGTGAATTAGCGACGATGACAACCGACGAGGCACGTGTATCTTTTGTTTTGAATAAATTTAAGCCATATAGTTGGAGCTAGCTTTTCCCGGGATTTTCCGGCTCATCATCCCCTATAGGTGCCGCTCGGTTGGGCTGAAATAAGCTGGCTTATGGCTAAAATTGTACTAGAGCTAGCTAAAATTACACTGTAGCTGATTGTGTCTTATGTAGCGTAGCTAAATTTAAAAAAAATTAAAAATGGGAAAAACATGTTAGCCCATCACGGACAACGCAAAAAAACACGAAAAAAAGAATCGTCAAAAAAGCTCAAAAAAGCTAAAAATGCTAAAAAAATACGAAATTTAGAAATAGTGAAAAAATAAATCAGAAATCAGAAGCTCAAGTCGAAATAAACTAGGCTATAATTCGGCGTAATTGTTGAAAGTTGAAACACAGCTAAATGACAAGTAAAGGCTTGTTAATCTGAACCTTGCCGTAAGCGCAGGAATGTACGATTCCCTATTGCCCATGTTTGTTGCAGACCTACATGAAATGGAGATAGTTGTTTTTCCCTCGAGTCCTAGTGAGTAAGCAAAATATGTCCTCCATCTCCATTTCCATGTCCAAAAGGGATAAAAAACTATGAATAGTTGAATTTCGTAGTGATTTTGCCAGAGGTATATACAAATTCTGTAGATTCTTAAACCCAGATACCAGTTCGCACAGAAAAATTTGGTGAATATGGCATTATGAAACAAGAACACATTAAACAAC